>NKZJ01000102.1:0-600000 GCA_002370135.1 Metschnikowia kipukae
GTTGGCACATTGACCACAATAGTGTTAGTCGAGTCACCAACTGCCGTCGTAGTAGTGGCAAAGGAACTTCCCCAAGTACTGGTGACAGTTGCAGTGGACTTTGGAATTTGCACAATAACCGTGTTAGATTGTCCTGCGGCACCAGTAGCGGTAGTGGTAGAAATGACTGATCCGGTCCACACAGTCGTAATTGTAGTGGTTGGCGATGGCACATTGACCACAACAGTGTTAGTCAATGAGCCTGTACCTGTGGTGGTCGTCGCATAAGAGCTTCCCCAAGTACTGGTAACAGTTGCCGTCGACTTTGGAATTTGCACAATAACCGTATTAGATTGTCCTGCGGCACCAGTAGCGGTGGTGGTCGTGATAAACGATCCAGTCCATACAGTTGTAATCGTAGTGGTTGGAGTTGGCACGTTAACAACAACGGTGTTGGTTGAGTCGCCGACTGCCGTCGTAGTAGTGGCATAGGAGCTTCCCCAAGTGCTGGTAACAGTTGCCGTAGACTTTGGAATTTGCACAATAACCGTATTAGATTGTCCTGCGGCACCAGTGGCGGTGGTGGTGGAAATGACTGATCCAGTCCACACAGTCGTAATCGTAGTAGTGGGCGTTGGCACGTTAACGACAACGGTGTTTGTTGAGTCGCCGACTGCTGTTGTGGTAGTGGCAAAGGAACTTCCCCAAGTACTGGTAACAGTTGCCGTGGATTTTGGAATTTGCACAATCACTGTATTAGATTGTCCTGCGGCGCCAGTGGCGGTGGTGGTTGTGATAAAAGAGCCAGTCCACACAGTCGTAATCGTAGTAGTTGGCGTTGGCACATTGACCACAACAGTATTAATAGAGGAGCCAGTTCCGGTTGTTGTAGTGGCGTAAGAGCTTCCCCAAGTGCTTGTAATCGTGGTTGTAAGTTTAGGCACTTGTACAATAACGGTGTCCGACAGTCCTGTACCCCCGATTGCGGTGGTGGTAGAAACCACAGATCCAGTCCAGTATTGTGTGATAGTTGTAGTTGGTTTGGGAACATTAATGACAATTGTGTTTGTGGACACACCAGTCCCTGTAGTGGTGGTGGCAAAGGAGCTGGACCAAGTGCGCGTAACTGTGGTGGTGTATTTTGGTACCTCCACGATCACAGTATTAGTCGAGACACCGGTTTGAGTGGTCGTTGACGTATAAGAATTAGACCACACCGATGTCAACGTTGTAACACAAACGGAGTTTAAAAAAGTCAACTGATAAACTTGGGAGCCCATGTCCAGATGAACCACTCCGTCAGGAGTTGTCCACGTCGTCGTGAGACCACCATTTTGAATCCAGTTAAAAGTTATAATTTTCAAGGGGTAGTAAACGCCGGCTTGCAAATCAAAGCTCGCAGTGTACGTGTTGGTGTCCACGCTACCTCCTCCCCCAGCTGGTCCAAGAGTCCAAATGTTGAATTTACCAGTAACACTCCCGCTAGCATCGTTGCAGCAAGTTTGCCCTGCGCCAAATTGCATAGAAGCACCATTGTCGGCAGCAAGCGTGAAAGTGTAGGTACCTGTTTGGGTTGCGTAGAAAAACCCACTCAACTCGAGAGTGTAATTCGTGGTTGTTATAGACTGGCCGTAAATGGTGCCCTGTACAACAACGTTTGCAGCAACATTGTTGGTAACGGCGAAAGTAGACAGAGTCACTCCGGTAATTTGTTTCAAAAAACCATATTGCTTGTATCCAGTGGTGAAGAAATCGTCATCCCAACCAGCGGTACTCATAACAGGATACTTATAGTATCCAACCAGGAAACCCTTCGTTCCCACTGAGTCAGGTGTACAGCCGACACCAGCAGCGGCAAAACATCGCGCTAGAAGCGATAGAAATAATATAAGCAAGCTGTACATGTAGCGATGGATGAGGAGCAGACTTAGTGGGCAAGTTGGTATATAAAGCCGTTGTACCACAATCAACGCTGCCTTGTTCCCTGCATGACGCCATATTCGAACATACTCCGCGTGCATCAAGGTCTTGTATATGAGAAGCAAGATTGCCTTTAACAGTGCGTCATTCCTGTGTATTCATTGTGCGTGGAAGAGGTGATGCAAGGAGAAAGACTCATCTCGCTTACTGCTAATTTCTTAACGGCCGGGCATCACGTTTCCATGAGCTGTAATGCTGATGAAAATTTTGAGGAGGCTCTTCAGAACTAAGGCTCGGTGGTATTCTCTTCCGAGCATTCAAGTAGCATTTTCGTGCCACAGCTAAATAGGGGCCTGCGTAAATGCATTCCAATGCGGAATTTCGCCTAAAGTCTTCTGTGCGATCTGCATGAGACAGCACGGGGCGTTATTTTCCCCCTCCAAATTTTCCGCAGCGGCGCACGAGCTGCGACGGGCCTGGGTTGTTCCAGACGTCGTGCTGCTGAGTAAGCCTCTACGGCGAAAAGGCGTGACACTCGTGAATCAAATTTTGCTTACGAAAAGTAAGAAGGCTCTATTACGAGAAAGATAAAATGTCCTTGCATCACGGTTTCGTCGCCGCAACGGAATTAAAGGCTACAAATTAAAGGCTATGTGAGTTTGGAATTTTAGCCTGATGGCTGCCAGCTCGTCAGATTACCGAGATGTGCATTACCAACATTGAGGCCTCAAGTTTTGGTTTCGCACTTGCTATTGAAAACGTCCAGCCCGCGGATTACGTGATCTACTCAACGATAAATGAGCCCATCATAACAGCAAGTAAGCACACGGGCGGTCAATACGAGGGAAAGTAGGCAAACGAGGGCTTTCCTAGTAGTTATTTCGAAAGTCTCTTTGAGTACAGATTTTTTGTTTATGGTGGTGAGTCACTAAAACCTCTATCGAAAAAAACTTCAACCCAAGCGCAAGTCATTGGACATCTGAATTTACGATGCAATGCTCATAATTGTGAAGGAAATTCGCGACAGTGATCAAGCGGCATGCATTATGCGGCCTTGAGGCGGTCATACATAATCTGAAGACTACCGAGCTGCGGAGGCGGTGCGCGGGCGCTAAGGCTGCGCGTAGAATCCGATGTACGGTCTATGTGCAGGCTATGCAGGGCTATTACGTTTTACGCCGAGCTAAATTTCCGAAAGTCGAATAAAAAGTGTGGATTTGAGTTTCCACGAGACGACGAAGCATGTCCGTGCGTGTTTAATGAAAAAGAAATAATTCGCTTGTCCCTTTTAGATCCAGTTTTTCGAGCGGCTAATTGAGCATAAAGCGGTAATGTGCATCAACGCCCTTGATCCATGCGTTCTTCAGATCCGCCCCACAAGAACGTTTATGTCTTAGATGACCAAAGGCGGCCTGGTACAGCTGACATTAAGTTTCCCCGCATTCAATCTCAAGCCGCATAGGTCAGGCTTCTCTGAATTCTCGCTCATTGCGATTCAGCTCTCAATATGTTAGAGACTTTCGCAGATACTAGCGTAGTAACCATATGCAGTGGTGGTTTTTTTTGGGTAACGGGGCTTGGTTGCCTAAAGAATACAAAGTTCCCTTCTCGCACAATCAAAAAATAAAGCGGCTTTCATGGCTAATATCACAAGAGCGACGATTCCGAGAGAATATCGAAGTCTTTGCTCGTGTAAAATTTTGGGGTTTCTTGCGATACTTTTGTCCGCTCCTCCATGTTCAACCGCAAATTGTATACTTGTCTCATTCACGCGCTGCTTGTCTTGAGTTAAGATGACGCATCAAACTCGCTTCGCGGGTGGATTATGAGCACATGCATTTGAGTTGAAAACGCATGTGCGGACCCTAAAACCTATACAGCATTACCCATGGAAGAGCAAATCTCCTACATCCTTTTGTTTCGATGCATTAGATCGTGATCGTAGCAAACTGCTCTTATTTCGACCCTTTTTGTAAATACTGAGAGTGTTGCTGACTTGTGCCTTTACAGTTACCCCTTCATGCGCTGACAGGTTCCGCGGTTAAAAATCACATTTGCCTTGTAGTACAGGTGACCCAGCATTACATAAATTTCGCGCAAGTTAAAAAAAACCAGATTCGACCGATTTTGATGATTAACAAACACCCTATCATCGCGCCGAGCCAAGGAGTTCCGCCAAACCAAAAGTTAGGTTCAACATATCGAAATCTAACTTAACTCAATTGGGGCTCCCGTGTAAATACTTAAAGTAAATTCAACAAGCGCTGAATTCTGCATCTCGCAAATTTTTTATTCGCTCACATTTTTCACTTAGCCAGCACACCTTTGGCACGTGTTTGTTCGAAGAACGGTGACGCAAGGAGTGCATGGTGCGCGTTGTTCGATGCAGCGCGTACCTCGTACTATAAGATGCTACTACTTTAGATCGTAAACAGGGTCCTTGAGGCAATCCGCAGTCACAGTAGATGAATTTGCTATCCTTTCTGACTTGCGTCTCAAATCACATGCGCATTCATTGTTCTGTGAATTACGCGGCACTGTTCCCGTAAATCCTATTCTGGCATGATTAAACACCTGCTCAACTCCCGAGGCTGAAGTCATCTGTAAAAAATTTCTTTTTCTGGTTGACTATAAGGGCATTTTAGTTTGTAAAGAACTGCACAAACTTCGAGAGACGGACTTGTTTTATCTCCTCGATGTTCCTCATGTGGTAATGTTATATTCTTCGCACTCAATATGTTTCAACGGTTTATTAAAAAGTTCAAAATAGAAATGAAAGTGAGTGCTATTTATACAGATTTCCGAGATTTATGCCCAAATTTCCACCGCGTCGTAAAAATCTACTCTCTTGTTGCTTTTGTCGATATTCTCAACGACTCTGTAACGCAAGTCATCAACCATGATTGAATGACCACAAGTGACAAAGGCGACACTATGAGCAGCTTCGCTGATATCTGTCTCAACAATCTTTTGAAGATCTGGGCGTCCCTCAACAAATCTGACATGAGGAAGTTCCTTGCTGAGGTGCTCCATGATGTCATCGATTGGCTTCTCATCCTTGAGCTCTTTACTGGCGTCTTCGTCATTCGAAATGTAAGAGTACAAGTCCTCTGTGCCGCCCACCAAATCCGGACGAGTCACGTAAATGGTTATTTCTGCGTTCGACAGTCTAAATCTTTGAAGATCTTTGAACATCCATGCCAAAGACTTGATCTCTCTGACAATCCATGTGAGCTTTAACTTTTGTTTGCTGTCGGAAGCTTTTTCCAAATGCTGGAACTCGGAGAAAAGACCAGGGATACCATTACCTCCCGCAATAAAAACAACATCACTGTGATGCTTGATTGGGTTGGATTCACCATAAGGCCCTTCGACGCTCACTCTCATTTGAGTAGATTTGCCGGGCAAGTTGATCAAATGTTTGTAAATGGCTTTAGTGACACCACCTTTCACCTTGCAGAAGAATACTATCTTGTCTCCGTCCTCAATGTAAGTGAATGGGTGTGATTGCCAGAAGTGATAACTGTGCATGAAGTAGACGAAAGCATGTCCGCCAGGAATAGGTTTCCAGTGTGCAGGTTTTTTGACGGTCACCTTCATGGTGTCATCAGAAAACAAGGCAACATCAGCTTTGGGGAAACCAAACGCAATCATTCTGAAAACTCTAACAATTCTGTCCAAGGCCCAAGTAGCAAAGACTGCGTACATGAACTGGGCGTACTCAAGCTCATAAACGTGGTACCAAGCTCCGATGACGAAAAAGGCAGCCAATATTATGTGAATCACCAAGAACAACTCGTAAAAAGATCTTCTCAAAACAAGCAATCCCTGGAACATAATAAGAATTCCACAGAAGAATGCGACCATACCCCAGATCACATAAGTAGTAGAAGTCTCCTCTTTAACATCTTTGTAGAGGACGAAACTTCTAAAGTAGCAAATACTGTGCACAGTTGCCAAGAGCACGCACATTCTAGCAATCCACCTGTGGAATGTGATGAATCTGGAAAATTTCCAGCGTGTGAACCAGATCAAGAAATTGTTACGACCACCAAACAAGACCAAAAGTGGCAAAAGCATAAGCGACATTATACCTGTTCTGTCGGATACGTAACGGTTGATGGCGAGAAGTTTCAGTAAAAAGACCGGGTCACCCTTGAGGTAGTGAATCTCAGCGGCGCAAAGCCCAAACAGCAACCAGAAGAAAAGGAAGAGGATAATGGTTTCGAAACGAGTAGGAACCAAAAAGGAGAAAACGTAAAGAAAACTTTGTTGCGTGGCAGCCTTCTTACGGATAAGCGCTGGCAACACAATGTGCTTTCTCCACAATCTGGCAATCTTGCCGTCAAAGGTGCGACGGAGTCCTGGGAAAAGGATCAAACTCCAATTTGCAATTGCCGAGATAACACAAACAAAGCCCCAGAAAGCAATAAGTCCTGCACCGTAGTAGACAGAGTGGTTATAGTTTTGAAGGAAAATGTCTTCGGCCTTAATTTGGAGCAAAGAAGCCGACTGATCAAGAATGATGGGGTTGGTCACATTGTCTCCATAAGTGTAGTTGCCCATTTCGGCGATCGTCTTTCCATTCTCGGCAAGCGCCTGCTGACTATCAGTGATGTTCTGCCAGGTAATCGTTGTGAAGTATTCCTCTTCACACTCTTGAAAGAGAAACTTGAGACCTTCTGTAGTGTTCCTTCCCTTGTAGGCAAAGCATCCAACCAAAGTGGCCATAGCATTAATATCCGTGCAAAACACAGAATAATCATAAGCAGTTTCAGACCACTGAGCTTCTGCCATAGCCTCTGCCGTGCATCCCCAGTAAGTTATTTGTGACAAACTGTAGAAGTTGAGGTTGGTGGGCTTCCCGGCGAGCCCAACTTGCCAGAACAAAGCGAGAAAAAGAAAAGTTATCAAATTCATTTTTCGAGCCAAGTTCGATGTCAAAATCATATCAAAATTAAGTTGCAGAAAGGGTCCCGAATTTATAATGATCCCGTTCGTGGAGATTATCAGCCCTGCGCCAAAGACAGGCTCATGCACCAAATATGGCCAATCAACGCAGTTTCAATGCATGTAGATGCCATAGATAAAATTTTAAAGCTGCAGCCAAGAAAAAAGTCAAACGCTCTCTGTCTATATGCAGGTTATAGATGTCAACTGGCCCATCATGGCACTTTTAGGGACCCGTGAAACAATCATGTTTCTGAAGCTTCATGATGGCAAGTGCCCAGATATTAAGAATGTTCACTTCAATTCTTGATCTCAGTTAATTTGTAAACTTGAGAGACAACGTTTGGGCCAAAACGGCCTCCACACTCTGTGCTTCAATTCACGCACGCTGGCTTACTTTTGACGACCAACTTCAGGGCGGATTTCCAGCTCATCACCAAACCTGGAAAAAGAGCGAGCCCTTTCAACACGCCACACATTCCATTCAGTGTTTGAAATATCCTCTATCTTTGTCCACACTCATTGAGAAGACTTGGCTCTAGGCAATGCAGACTCTTGTGTGCTCAGGGACATCTTCAAATTCTCTCATCAGCTAAATCTAAATCTCGTAAAATATATGCGAAGCTGGAAATACGTCAAAGTCTCATGCAACCTTAGCCTTGTCATACCTCGCCCCTAATAACTTCATCACCGGGGATTGGCTACAGTGCGCGTTGACAGCGCCAGCACGCTTTCATTACGCCATAAAACAAAAAAGCATGTGCGTAAGCATGCAAAGATCTGTAACTAAGCGCGGACAACGCATACGGCGTCGAGAATGCGAATCTGATGTACCACAAATCATCTCATCTGAAACAGTGTTTTGTCGTGCGTCACCGAGTCAAACAGTTAAATGGAAAAAAGCAAAATCATGAAATGCTTCGGATTAATGAATTGTACGTGAATATCTCTCAGCTTGAAGAATAATAAAGATATTGTATAATTGCGACTGCATGTACTTCGTATCGACCATATCCCGAAAACTTGCGTCAAGGGCCCGCATTCCCGCTATATACCGGTCAGAAAAATTATCTTTTCAATCATTTGTGCGATCTTAAGATCATTGCTCATACTCAGCGATCAGTGATCCCCACTTGGTTTTTTTCCATCGAGATTGCGCCTTTCATTACATATCCATTTCCTGAATATCACTGAACACTTATGATTTCTCTATGTACGTGTTAAAGCGATTATTGAGGGTTGCGGCGTAATTGGAAAACATTGGGCCCGTCACATCAGGCGATGTTATGGGCCTCGACCCATGGCTACAACCACTCACTAAAAAGGAAATGAAACATGCACACTACGGTTTGTTCATGCATTCATCCGCCTTTCAGTACAGCGTGGTGCATCCGATCTCAATGTTGAGACTGACTTGCATATAAGCCATAGTAACGTCAGGTGAGGAATTTCACTTATGCATGAGGCTACAGGTGAAGTCATTTACGACAAATACGAAGTCATTCATGTTCGGAGGAACATTATTTCTCCGCCGGATACCATCATGCGTGAAAGAGTGAAATGTCAGGAACAAAGGGGCTAATCGTATTATATTGGGAGACTCTTATATCACGATATTAGAGGGACATCAGACAAGAACCCAATCAGTGAATAGTCACTGATATTCCTAGATTATAGTATTAAAAATCTTATTATATCTACAATGACAACTAATGAGTAAGTGAAGTACTTATTAGATCATGAGCTTATTACTGGGACCATTTGGGGTCGTGTTATTAACAACGCGCAACACTCGGGCACTCGAGTTTCCGTATTGCTTCAACATCACATATGAGATGCTATGAATGACTGTAAGATCTCGATAGATTGCTAACACTTTATAGAAAAAAGGTTAAATCTGAATTTCAATCCAGAAATCTAACTTTAGTTTTAATAATCCTCTTTCAATGGAACATGAATGCAGCGACATGACAATTGATAATCTGCTCTGAACCCTTGGAACAGTAGTGTCTTTGTAATGCCACCTTCAATGAAAATCTTATCTTCCGAAATATTTGAGCTCCAATGGCCTCACTAAATTATATCCAATAAAAGCAAAAGCAACATTGAGCTCGAATGAAATGTCTCCCGAAATTGATCTCGCGATAACACCTTGGTACCACGTTTGGTCCATAGAAAGTACAGTCGAAGCAACTCCACAACAAAATCCAAAAACTCCAGCTATTCCAACCGGCAATGTTTTCACATCATTGAAATTGGTCACATCATACCCCTCAAAGCCTCTGCGATAGATAAAGTGTTCTGCTAATGTGATGCCAATATAGATCGAAACGTTGTAGCCCACAATGCTTAAAAAGTTGCTCATAGTTTGCTCGAAAACATAGTATGCTGGGATTGATAATGCTAAAGAAACAAAGTTTCCAATAACACACCACCCTAGTCTGGGAAACTTGGCCAATGGCGACCAAATTGCTTGCATCGACAAAGCTAAGGAATATGAACCGGGTAAGTTATTGGCAATTGCTGAGAGAGCCAAGACCACCACACAAAATTTTCCGAAGCCATGAAGACTATTCTCAACAAGAACTTCGTTCACTAGTCCGCCCACAGAGTTCGTTTCAAAAGCACTGCTCCACTGTGGATTAGAATATGTGCCCATGGCACAAGCAGCCCCAAGAATGAAGGTGAACATGCATGGAATACTCATTCCGGTCACCATTGAAACAACAATTTTCCATGGAGCAGTATCGCTGGGCATGTAAACAAAGTAATCTGCTGCTGAGGGTGCCCATCCAGCGACAAAACCAAAGATTGTTGTGATAAAACTCAAGACATTTCCTGCTTTAATGTCAGATCCACCTTGAGGCTCCCAAACAAATGTTCTCGCCTTTGTCAAGCGAGCTATAATCACGAAATATACCGCTAAGTTTGGTATCCAAGAGTACCGCTCATAGGTATGAATCACTCTATAGCCAAAAAAGGCCAAAGTACAAGTGATGACCACGAATATCAAGCACCCAGCCCATGGAGGTAACGGGCCTAATGATATGAGCATTTGCACTGCAGGCAAAACGTTCACTGCATTCCAGCCAACACAAGAGATGACATTGAATAAGGCAAAAATGCGCCCCATGATGTTTCCTGTGAAGTATCGTGACAAGATCTGCTGACGTAAACCAAATTTGGCGCCAAATATGGCATAAAATCCAACGGGTATTGCACTGATGACTGGAAAGAACACACTACAAAGGACGCATGTCTTGAAGTCAAGAGCGAAATAAGTGGGACCAAGCATTCCGGTACTGAGCGCTGAGATTGCCAAGTTAGGCGAGAGGAACATGGTTAAAGGTGCTACCCATGAGCTTCCTTTTTTCTGGTCCTCGGGCACTCTCTCTATACCACGAATCTCCGCATGTAGCTTTAATCCTATTCTGTTGATGAAGTTATGTTCATGGCCCGAATTTTTCTCACTGTTAGACTCCTGTGCTTCATGATCGAAAGAAAGTTCTTGCTGGGACGTATGATCAGCATCCTTCTCTTTCGAGCTTTCGTACTCCTTGTTCTGCATTTGAGATACCTTGTTATATGGATATTCTTCCTTCACCTATGCATGCAAAGAAGCAGTTCCTGAGTTGAGGAGTAAAAATCCTAAAGCGCCGTATCAGAGCATCTCGCGTGGAGCCGTGTCATCGGATGATATGCAGTACTTACCGATAAAGGAAGCAGAATGCTTCGAGCGCGCATGACATTGACAGCTTATCAATGCGCGATACAGACCCGAGAAAAAGAAATAATTAGACTAAGATTTAGGTGTATAGTTCCGCTTTCTCTCGGTTGCGAATGTTGATATTCTCAACCGATTGATTCTCGGTAATTGAAGAGCCGTCAATCACTTCTACGTTTTCTGTGTAGTGGTTGAGCATGGCCCTGAGGATGGAAGCATGTTCCTGGAAAAACTTCTCGTAGTCATTTCCGAACTCGTCAAGAGTCTCCGCCATTTCCGCTAAATCCATTCCCATGCGCTCCTCTTCCTCGGTTGCTCTCAATTTGAGGCCAGGGATTTTGTCAACAATGAAGAGAATAATCAAAGTGAAAGCAGTAGTCCAAGCGACAATAGTCACCCAGGAGGCAAACTGATAGCCCACTTGCACGAAATTACCGTCGATCCAGCCGCCTGCAATTTCGGTGACACCATCGTAACCTGCAATGGTTTTGCTAGCAAAAACTCCCGTTAACACGTCAGCAATTATTCCGCCAAAGCCATGAATCACTCCCGAGTACGAGTAATCGTCGATCCGCGTCCACTTGTTGAAATAAATAAGGAGACGGCACATGACTGCATTGATGATGGAGGTGACTGCAGCAGCCCAAGGCCAGTAGAAACCACATGATGGAGTGATATTGACCAACCCAACAATTGAGCCTTCGCATGCAGCCATCATAGAAAACTTTCCTGTAATCATTTTGTCAACAATCGTGTACGTGAGAGAGGCAAACGAAGAGGCGAGAATGGTGTTGAGGAAAATATACCCCGTTCTCGTGTTCACAGAAAGTAGAGTTCCTGAATTGAAACAGAACCAGGCGGCCCAGATAAGCGTCACTCCAATGAAAGTTGTAACAGTGGAATGCCCACGGTCTCCTTTGCTTTTATGCAAGCTCTTGTTCCGAGGACCCAAGTACCACGAGTAGCACAAAGAAGCTATCCCGGACGCAATGTGCACAGGACCTCCGCCAGCGAAATCCAAGGCGCCCAACTTGTAGAGCCATCCGTTAAGTCCCCATACCCAATAAGCCATTGGGCAGTAGCAAACAATAACCCACACACCGCCAACAACAATTGATGGCAAGAAACGGCCTCGCTCACCAATTGAGCCAAGGAAAATCTGCACAGTTGCCACGGGAAAAAACACATTAAAGCAGAAGTTTACCACTGATGGGAGGTTCCCGCCTTCAATCAATGGCTTGGCCTCATCGTTGTACAACGCAGCATTGTTGAAATCACCCATTATCACCGAGGATGACGTGGGTGATACTGCTAATGAGTAGCCTAGTAGATACCAAATAATGACAACAACACATGTCACCATGTAAGACTGGAAAAGAATTTGCACGAGGTTTTTGCGCCTCAAAGTGCCGCCGTAAAAAAGTCCGATAGCTGGTGTAATAAGAAAAACTCCAAAAGAACAAAACAAGATGTACGCCATATCAACAGGGACCAACGTCTTCGTCTGCTCTTCCAAAGTGGAGACATCTCTTGCCTCCATGATCATATTGGCAGACAACGTGCCCAAGCTCGGCATTGTGTATCGATTATTCAAAGTCCAGCAATCTACGCTGCAATCACGTAATTCGGATCTCCAAACTCATGAATGCATGGACTATATATATATGAGTAGACGATCAATCGGCTGGCAGATTCTGTGCAGAATATCGCGCCAACAGATAAGGATTTAGTCCTGGAGTGCGATATTCTTGGCGCTTCTTTGTTTTATATAGTGAACTCTCGCACTTTTTTCCCAAAAGTCGCTTCATTTCCCCAAGTCTGCATGTGACCTTATCTGATTAAACATACTTGGTAGTGCTTCTTATCATTACGAAGTTGCTAAGTACCATGGCTTTTCTAGGGATTTGTAGGTTGATTCATTTGTAGATTGATGCATTAAAACATCTAGCATCTTGATGGCAATTTTAGGAATGCAATTGCAGCAATGCAACTCAGTGGCATTGATGTTAATTCTCAAATTTCCGAGTTTTTGCTTTAGCAAAACGTAATGTAGAAAGCACATAATTTGTTTGACGCGGAAGTATGCATCTATCTGGGGTGATGCACGAGATCATGGAGATAGCACTTTACGTTAAGTCTTCTTCCCTGTCAATAAACGACATCTGAATTCAAATGTATAGCTACGTGAACCAAATTTCATAGAGTAGCATAAAAATTTGAGATTTGGTAATTGAATTAGTTTAATAGAAGTCAGGTTAGTTATTGAGGTTCCCAGAATTTATCGCTCAAAGCTCTTCTCATACAAAATTGATATCGTGCTTTAAAATTCGAAAATGGCTCAAAAAGAATCAAAAAAAGTTGAGTGTGCTCTCTCTAGTATAGAATATTAGATGGAATATTTCTTGAAGGTTTTTTTCAGCGGACATCTGCTTTTCAGTCAATACATCTTTGATGCACCCATGTGTACTGCTTTTTCCCATTGCGAAGCATATTATTTCTCATCGCAGCACACCAACCCTCATAGACTATGACTTCACAGCAGCAAGACTTGATCTTATTTAGCGATCACAGTCTCATATCTGATAAGAATTTAGCTGATGAAAGTCATCTATTACATATCGTTTCACACAGTCAGGGTACCAAGCCATCTTGGCTCATTAATGCTTTAATTGAGAACTGCTTAGCGGGTACTGCTAATCTGGTCAACAGAGATCTTGTGGCTACACTCGAACCAAGGGCGCTGCTCGTCTATGTTTCGTTCACGATATCCCGGGATTCTTTAGTCAAAGGCTGTCGGAAACAGGGTTTGGACCTCGAAAAATTTCATGACTTTAAGTTCGTGGATTGTTTTACAGACCTATTCACAAAGAAAATCAAGTCTCCATCTGACTCTTCTGACGATATCAAACAAATCTTCACTGAAATTCAGAACGTTCTTGAAAAGTGTGGGAAAAAGCGCCGTGTGGTCATCATCGAATCTCCAGAATTGCTTTTGGCTGCCACCAATCTATCGAGTGACGACTTAGTGCAAAACCTTCGAATGCTCAGTCGTGAGTGTAACACTTTAATACCGGTGATAAGCACAGATCCATCCATAATTGATTTTAACCAAACTATACAAAGCGATCCTGTTTTTCGAATCACGGACTTTTACGTGAAATTGCACCATATTTCATCGCTCAACATAAGTGTCTCGCCCCTCACTACAGGTAAAGCTAAGGATATAACTGGTAGTTTGTGTATTTCAAAGGGCTCGCAAGAGTTGAGTTCCGGTCTCAAAGTGGCTGAGAAGGAGTATATATACCACGTTCAAAAAGAAGCTAGCGCCAGGCTATACTTTAGATGATGACTTTTGGAACGTCCTGGTATTAACAGCCTCTTTCTTCTTGTGGACGGTGTAAAGATCATCCAAAGCAAATTCAATAGCACACCTGGACCAGATGATAGGAAAGAGAGGCCAAACAGACCTCTCGCCCACCAAGATCCAGTATGGTATGTTCTCCATGGTCTTGTGAATATCAAAGACCCTGCCGAAGTCTTTCACTAAGAAACGAAGCTCGGGTACAATCGTGATCTCTCTGAGACTGGTGGTCATCTGAGCGTTCGTGGGCTTTTCATCGATGCAAAGTCTTTTGACGAAATCGGGTAATAATCCGAGTTTGTTCATAACTTCAAGCCTGAATTGAATTTCCATCCCCAAGACATTTTTCAAATGCTTGACGTAGTGTATTCCTGCTTCTTGAGGAAGCTGCTTACCCAAAGCCTTCGCATGCTTCAACTTTTTGGAATCATCTTTGACCTTGACCAATTTTATCTTGGACGGATGTGTTTCATTGCTCGTGTTCACTGATTCATCCTCACCGTCATCATCCACCACTTTAATTTTCCCGTACGCATTCTGGTGCTTCATGTCATTGTTTATCAATGGTGCCAAGTATGGTCTAGCCAAGCTGTTAATGAAGTGATTCACGTTGAAAAGCTCGGTCAATCTAGTATAAGGCGAATTGTTTTCCGAAAATTTGACAGAGGAACCGTGAGCCGAGGAGCTACTCGTGCGAAAGTACTGATGCAGGTAACTAGCATCTTGCGGTTTCAAGAACTTGATTTGCAAGTTCGGCTCTATTGGAACAATATCACCGGTGAAATCCTTAACATACAATTGCACATCATCTGACAAGACACCAGTGCCTATAGATGCGTAAATTGCAGTCCAGATTATGACATTCGGAGCAGTAATGTAGTTGAGAAGCGTCGGGATCACCAGGTGAGTCGGATGCACCACTATGTTCAAGATTCTTCTGGTCTTGAGATATGCCTTCTCGAATGTCAAATCACCAATGGTGTCCCGCACAAACTTGAGGAATATCAATATGTCTTGCGAGTAGCCTTTTCTCACGACATTCTCGATCACGTTGCCGTACCTCTCGTCAACATCGTGGTTGAGTTGATCGATATCACCCATCACGTCGGTTATATTCAATAATACCGGGACGAGATCCTTTTCAGATAATGTACAAACGAGAGAGGCCACTGCAGCACCAATAGCACTTCCACCAATGACTCTGGGAAGCAACCCCTTGAAGAAAAGCGCCCTTACAACACCCAAGTGGCAGATACCAAAAAGGGAGCCACCTTGAAGAATGAGGGCCGTGCAGCCAAAGCTCTGGCGTGCATCATGGAAGAAGTTAATCTTCAACTGCCGACTGTTCATGATATAATTGTCGTCCGGGTCAGAAGTTATGCTTTCATGCAAATAGTTGAGGCAATCCAACACCTCCAAGATATATTGCTGGATCTGGAATTTCGTGCCCAAATAAGCCTTCGTGTAGAGCTTCTTATGAGCAATGCCAGCAAAGTTGCGAATGAGGCCGGATCTCAATAACGACATGACGAGACGCTCGTCTCCCGCTAATCGTGCTTCTTTCAAGAGATTCATGCGGTCGTTGATGAGTACATAATCGTAGTGGTGAGACACGAAGTTCTGTCTCCACAAGTCCATGTTTGTCAAACGGTCAATCTCCGTGACGGTTTCTTTGAACTCCAGATAGTTTTGCACACTCCCAAGCAGGTTCACTGCCTCCTTCAACTTATCCTTCCTGGTGTGTATGGAGTATAGTTTTCGGATCCAAAACAACCAGATATCGAGAATGAAGTCGATGAGCACCCATATGAATGAAGGAGTGTGGTTGACTATGAAAGTGGCAACCGGTAGAAGGCATATTTCCGCTAGCGTTCGAATCATATTAAGTTGGTAGAAGCTTTCGGATGTTCGTGTAGATGGCACTGTGCATGTGAGAATGCGGCTGCGCGTGGGGAACATAATACTTCTATGTTTATACACCATGTACACGGGTGACACACTATCCGAATTAAAACACCGACTACAAACAGCACTTGTAACTTTCTAGTAACCTTTAGGTCCTGTAGTTACTGAACTTATTCCGACATGAGTCGTGCAACTACGGCCGTCTTTCAGCCAAAGTATAGCCGGATACAGGACAGAGTAGCACCGTGATGAGACATTCAACACGAAGGGTCCCGATTTTAGGCCTCCATAGAATTTAGCATGTCGATCTGGCCTATTCCAGTACTCTAAAGGCTGTTTTAGTAGGCTATAGCTGTGTTGCGGCGGACCGCGGGTCACGTGACCAAAAAGTTTTATGTATCTCATCTCCATCTCTCTACACTAGGAGCTCACACAACATGTCATCTAGCAGAGCGAGAGTACAGACGGTCAAGAACCCAGTGTTGCCGGACGAGGTCACTCCGGAACAGAAGTACTGGAAGGAATATGTCAATCCCCAGCTCATAAAAGAAAACTTCCCAATCAACCACATTCACTTTAATCCAGTCTCTCCTCACGATTTCGCCGTCACCTCCTCCACGCGGATCCAGGTGTTCTCCTCCAAAACGAGGCAGGTGATCAAGACCTTCTCGAGATTCAAAGATACCGTCTTCTCGGGAGAGTACCGATTCGACGGAAAGCTTCTCGCTGCAGCAGATGCCCTGGGACTTGTGTCTATTTTCGATGCTTACCAGCCAAGAAGCGTGTTGGTGAACATCAACCCATCCTCACATCCGACACACGTGGCCAAGTTTCACCCCACCATTGGAAACCAGCTCGTGACAGGCTCCGATGATCGGTCTCTTAGGCTCTATGATATTTCCCAATCTGCGCTGGGCCCCATAGCTCAGTTCGACGAGTCCTTCCACGGCGACTACATCAGATGTGTGAATTTCATTCCGGGCAACCCCAACTTGATTACCACAGGTTGTTACGACGGTGTAGTCCGCCTTTTCGATACAAGACTGCTGCTGCTCGTGGCCAAGTTCAACCAGGAGAACCCAGTTGAAGATGTCTTGGCTCTTTCGCCAACGACGCTTGTTTCCGCTGGAGGTCCTCAAGTCAAGGTGTGGGACTTGTCGAGAGGCTCGAAAATCCATGAATTCAACAACTTCACCAAAACCACCACTACTTTGCATAATACAGGTGACCGTGGGTTGCTCGTGGGTTCGTTAGATGGTCACGTCAAGGTGTTTGACTACACCACCACAAACTGGGACGTGAAGTTCGGCTGGAAGTTTGGCTCGGGCGGGGTCTTGAGTTCTGCAGTCTCTCCAAATGCCAAGCACTTCGTCACGGGTTTGAGTTCTGGGTTGCTTACCATCAGAACCAGAAAAACAGAGCCAAAGGCTACACAAACTAGGCAAGCCCGCACCAGCGCATATGCCAGAATCACCAAGGGTAATGATTACACGGGTGAAGAGGAGTCACGTGTGGTGGCTGCCACCACGGGCAGCACCAAAAAACTCAAGCAATTCGAAAGACTTTTGAACTCCTTCAGATGGGCGGAGGCCCTAGATAGCGCGGTGTCAAGTCGATTGCCTAAGGAGCAGACTGTGACGTTGCTACACGAATTGAAGAAACGAGGCAAGATTAGAATCGCCTTGTATGGGCGCGACGAAATCTCTCTCATGCCTATTCTTCAGTGGTTCATCAAGAACTTGGATGATGTGCGGTCCTTTAATATTGTCTGCGACTTCATTGCTGTGATTCTCGAGATGTACGGCAATTTGGTGGACAAGAGCGTTGCGCTCGAAGAGGCTTTCGGCACGCTTACCAAGCAGATTAATATCGAAGTCAAGAAATGCAGAGAGGCCAATGAAATCAGCGGCATGTTGGAGTTGTTGGCCGTCTAAGACGGTCAGTTTGCATAATATTGAACGTCGAGTTCTCTTTTATATACATAGCTAATGCACTCAGTCATAGAGCATCGTAGAAGCACACGGCATTCCTCACCACTTGCTTCGCCCCTTCTTCTTTCTTTTCTTCACTTCTTTAGCCTCCGCCTCCTCCTTGCATTGTGCAGAGCAATACCACTTCTGCTTGCTGTACTTCAAGGCTTCCACACGGTTGAGGAGCCCCACACATTTGTAATGAAACCAGTCTCCGTTTTTGCATTGGGCGTTGTCACATCCGATCATGTTACCGAAAGATGGCTGCTTACAGAAACAATATGTTTCAGGCTCTGGGGCCGGCTCGACTTCAACTGGGGGCACAATCGGCTTTTCTTGCGAGAATTTAGCAATGCTGGTTCCTTTCTTGGACACTGGCGGCTTCTGTGGTGTACGACCAAGTGAGCTTCCCTGGCTTTTTCTCGATGACTTGCTTTTGCGAACACCTGTGTTCTTTTGGGCTGCAGCCTTGTTCTTCGAGAGGTTCAAGATAATTCGTATTCCTGTGGCACCGCCCTGGGCCTGCTTAATAATCACTTTTCCCAGCTCTTTTAACACTCTCTCTTGAAGCGCTTCCACTCGAGATGTGAGTGGGTTTTTGTCGTAGTGCTCTATAAGCTGCTGCCTTAGCGTGCTTCGAGTCTGCACATTGTCTGGAGACTTGCTGAGGTCGCTTTCAAGCTGATCTAGATTGCTTTTTAGTGACGACTGGTGTGTCTTCAACTGGGCATACAAACTTTCTAGCTCGGCGACGCTTTCTTTGGTGGCACGTCTTATAACTTCTCGTGCTTTTGGGTATATCTTGGCTATTGCAGCCAGGGACTCCGGCGATGGCTCCTTCTGAAATGGGTTCTGTTGAAACAATTGATGGAGTTTTTCCTTTTCTTTCTCCGCTGCAATATTGCACGACTGTACTACCCACAATGAGCGTACTATGTCACAGGGTAAATGATCAAGGGTGGACAAGAAAGTGCTCGAGACAGAGCTGGAACTTTGCACAACAGTCGTCATTATGTGGAGGGCGCAGCAGGATTCAAGCTTCACCACTTTGAAGAAATCTATTATTGAAAGGGAGTATCTTGTCAAGTCTAATAACGTAAATTGGCTAGAGGTTTATTATGGTTAGTAAAACAAGCGCGTAGGACGCGGAGAGACCGGTGTCTGCAGGACACGGAAGCGATCAGAATACTCATCTACGCGGCAGTTATCTCCTATTATACATTCATAGCTATAAATATGGAGGAAGCAAGAGTTTAGAGCATTTACTCCAAGTCCTTCTTCAAGGTACCCATGAAGGCTCTCTTCTCGGCTGGGGTTTGGAATCTACCCTTACCGAACTTAGAGGCAGTGTCAATCCATTTCAAGTTGACCTTCTCCAAGGCTCTTCTAGAGGTGTCAACGTACAAGGACTTTCTCAAGGTGACAACTCTCTTTCTGGTACCTGGAATAGAACCCTTCAACAAGACGAAGTCGTTGTTGACGTTACCGTAGAAAACGAAACCACCCAATGGGTTGATGGTCTTCTTGGTTCTGTCGAACTCGGTAGCACCGTTGGCCTCATCAGCACCGGATCCAACTCTGTAGACCTTGTGGTTGATGGAGGTTCTGTGGTGGTAACCGTTTTGACCAGCTCTGGCAACAGTCCAGTTGACGTTGGCTGGGTGCCAAGCACCAATACAAGCAACCTTTCTCAAACCTCTGTGGGTCTTTCTTGGCAACTTCTTGGTACCCCATCTGTGGGTAACACCCTCGAAACCGTGACCCTTGGTGACGGCAACGACATCGATCATCTCGTTTTGCTCGAAAACAGAGTCAACAGAGACGGTCTTCTCAAAGTGCTCCTTAGCCCAGTTGACCTTGTCCTCAACGGAACCACCGTTGATTTGGATCTCAGCCAAGTGAGCCTTCTTTTGAGCCAATGGGGTGTTCTTGACCTGGGTGTGGACCAAGACTCTGACGACAGTGGCGTACTTGGTGATTCTGGCAAGCTCACGGTTGATCTCGTTAGCACCCTCAGCGTACTTAGCAGAGTACTTGGTGAAGGCCTTCTTCTTAGACTTGTACCAGTTCTTGTAGAATCTTCTCTTGACTTCCTCGGAGAGGTGCTCAGCCCAGACAGTGGTCAAGGATCTCAAACCTCTTGGAGTTTCAATGTAACCGACAACACCGACGACAACCATTGGTGGGGTGTCGACGACGGTGGTGGCCTCGACAACCTCACGCTTGTGCATCTTAGAACCTGGTCTGTCCAAGTCTCTGACGATAGTGGTCATACCAGCCTTGTAACCGAGGAAAGCGGTCAAAGCAACTGGCTTAGACTTGATGTCCTTAGGGAAGGACTTGACCTTACCTCTTTGAGAGGAAGCTCTCTTTCTTGGGAGGAAACCCAAAGAACCGTGTCTTGGTTGTTCGTACTTTCTGTGAGACATGTTAACGATGAAATGAAGTAGGGAAGAAAGAAATTTTCGCTTTGAAAAATTTTTTATACTAGTGCGACACCGGAGCGCGGGTAACAGCGGAGTGTATGCAGGCACGATGGCTTCGCAGAAGAGTTTGCATACAAAAGACTTTATACAGGAA
The DNA here is from genome assembly GCA_002370135.1 of Metschnikowia kipukae. Classification (NCBI taxonomy): domain Eukaryota; kingdom Fungi; phylum Ascomycota; class Pichiomycetes; order Serinales; family Metschnikowiaceae; genus Metschnikowia; species Metschnikowia kipukae. Next base: position 20,390 of record NKZJ01000102.1, read on the forward strand.
GTTTAATACAGGAGCCACGTACCGAGTTTTGTCATCGCCGCCGCACACTGTGCGGCTCAAATTACTAACTGTGGCTTCTGCAATTTGTAAGGGCCGCCACACAGCCTGCCACACAATTCAAGCCGCGCGGCGTGCGGCTCATATTACTAAGGGGTTGCTGCAAATGATCGGCATTCCTCGCCTATAAAGACCGAGTGTTGGGGCCACTCTGAATTTCGTTTCATCAATTGATTTCACTCAATACTTTTACCAATCAACACTTATCCTCAAATGTCTAAAATCTCAGTTGCAGTTATCGGCCTCAACGGTTTGTTGGGCGCACCAACTCTTGAAGCTATCGAAAGCCCTGCTTTCAAGGACAAGTTTGCCCTTCCCGTGTTGGCACTCACACGTGATGCGTCCACCAAGCAGTCCACTGAGACTGTCAAGTATATTACCGCCGACGTTAGCGGAAATGCTGATGATGCAGTGAAACAATTGAGCGGAGTTGACGTGATCGTGTCTCTTGTGCACCCTACTCCCGACAGTCTTGCCGGAATTGAGAAGGTAGTGCTTCAGGTGAAGCCTAAAGTTTACATTCCATCTCAATTTGGCTGTGACATTCCAAAGGTGGAGCCACTTTTCCCAGGATTTCTCGGCCTCAAGACCGCACACTCCAATAAGGTCAGGGAAGGAGGCGTTAAGGTTGTTGACATTGTCACTTCGCTTTTTGCCGGTGGTCCATTTTTGTACGAGGTTGTTGCCCATGTTGGTGTTGACACCGAGTCCAAGTCGGTGACATACCTCGGAAGCCCTCAGTCGCCATTTTCCTTCACCACCTTGACAGATGTCGGTAGAGTTGTTGCGTCAGTGGCTTCCAAGGCAAACGAGAAGCTTCCTGACACGGTGAGAGTTCAATCCGGCTCCCTTACCCCAGAACAAGTTGTTAAGAGATACGAGGAGACTCACGACGTTAAATTGACCGTGAAAGACACCATTGCCAAGGAGCAAGTCTTGAAAGAGGCTCAAGCCGCCTGGAACCCAACTGACTACAGCAAGTTCCTCTACTTTTTGAATGTTCTTATCTCGCAAGGTGAAGATAAGGGTGTTAACTTTAGCACAAACGAAAATGAAATTGTCAACCCAGGAGAATCTTTGTGGAAGTGGAAGGACTTCTAAACGTTGTTGCTTGCCATCATACTGCTGTTTACAATGTTAAATAGTCAATTATTTGTCAGTGAACGAATATGTAGTGAATTAAACCTTGAACAGAAGAGTCAATCTTGTTAGCGCAAGGATGTAGTGGACGCAGTTGCTAGCCCGCTTTCAACAGCAGTTTAATATTTCTCAAAGCTCCCCTTTGATATTCTCAAAGGCTTCTCTTTGAATAGCATTTCTCTAGATTCCTGTAAAGGTTCTTCTCAGAGTTCTTAAAGTGTTACCTTTACATTCTTTAAGGCTTCTCAGAATTCTTTAAGGCTTCTCAGAATTCTTAAAGGCTTCTTCAAAATTTCTTGAATGCTTTCTTAAGGGCTGCACGTGGGTCGCCCTCGTCTGCACTGTAAGCTGGTGCCTTGGATAGTGGCCCTGCCTCCACCAACTCGGCAGTATTAATTGTGGCGAAATTGTCAAGTTTCCGGTGCTGCTGGTCGTCATGACTGCCAAGAAAACGAAGCGGAGATTGAGAGAATCTCATTTGTGGAGAATTGATGTTCATCATCGAGTACATCATCGAGTTGAACTGCGGGGTTAAGTTGTAGGCCGTGTCGCAGTTGCCCATTATATTATCGATTCTGGGCGTTGAGAAATCTCTTTGATTTGGTGTCTGCGGCACTATGAATTTGTCTCCAGACTGCTCAAAAGCTCCGCCGGAAAGTGACGAAGCCAGAGTGCCCAATAGCGACCCACTACCCATGGATATGCACGAATCTGCATTTGACGAAACAACGGACGAACGCTCCCGGATTTCATCACTTGGTGTCACCACCAGTTGTTGCTCCTTGTCGTCGTTCTTCACGGCTAAAGCCGCACGACCGCCATCGTCTATAGTGAGCTCAAAGGAGAAGAGATTATCCTCGATAAAAGACACATTCTGCGGAGCACTTGCTTTCGTGTTGCCCGAATGCTTGTTCCTGTGCGTAGGAGAGTCGCCAGCCTTGTTCAGAAGCGGAGACGACTTGAGTATGCGAGACTTAGAGTCATGTTTGATTTCCTTGTCATGGTCGTGAAAAGTGCCCTTTTGTCTCAACTCAGGGCTCATGCGAAGACTAGGCTTCAAAGCACTATCTGGAGGAGACGTCAAATACGACGGTGTATAGGCATCGCCTGTTATCAAAGCCATTTTGTTTGCGGTGGCCGGTGTAAGATTCAACGTAGGTCTTGACTTGTGGTTGCTTGACATTGGCGTAGCATACTCCCAGGTGGGCGAGTCAAACGTGGAAACCGAGGCCGAGCTGTTTTTGCGAGTTCTTTTCCTTGGCGGAGTTGGCGACACTTTCATCAACGGCGTGAAAGTGTCGGGTTCGCCCATCTGCATCATCAAGTTTGAATTTATCTCTGCTGAAGGGCTAGTGGACTCTGGAAATGCACGAAACTGCATGGTGAAAGACGGATAGAAGTCTTCATCTTTGTTCTGCTTGGCCGGCCGGCCTCGTTTTCTCTTCACGGGCTTATCCCCAATTTCGGCATGTAAAAGAGACATAGGGGTGGAGGTAGAGCAGACGATTATGGCAGACGATTATATGGAGGACGGAAGCGGTGCTTGTAGGTGCTGTTGGAGATAAGTGGAGACAAAATTTGTTTTAGTGAATTCAAACCAGTAAATGATGTAGCACAGGAAGAAGCCGTTGTGTAGAAGTTCGGTGCTTCAAATTCCTGGTGGCTCACGTACATAATCGGCACATATGAAGAACGTTTCCGCAATGCTTATATGCACGAAGGCAGCGAGGATCATAAGCGGCTTTACATGCAAGAGGCGTTTTTTTATAGAAAAGCGACCCTCGGAAACTTTGTTTGAGGGAAGTTGGTTAAGTAAATTTTATTTTACACTTTGACTCGGTCCTCAAGCTTTGCTTTAATCTGTTGCTTGTTTCAGCCGCAGAGGCAGATTAGTATGTGTGGACACTAGTATTGCCTCGCCAGAGACACTTATGAATCGTACAAGTGACATGAGGTGGTAAGTCATCACTCGCCATGGCACGATCTTTGAATGCTGTGCATGAGCCGTTTCAGCTTGCAATCTTTTGGTGGCCGTAGAGGTCAAATGGAGCCACACAGACTTTTCCCTGCATGCAAACACGGTTCCATGCGAGTAATTAACGCCCAAAGGGGAAATTATTTTGGCGCGGCCCAGTAGAAATCCTGTCTTCCAACACGCGTCAATGCGTATGCCAAATCTGCATACTTCATGTGTCCGACCTACTCTTCATGGAAAAGATCTGTTTTTGAGCTCATTGTGTAGGAAGCGATGATCCTCCCTGCACTACCACACTCGATCTATGGCTCACAATCAAGCTACTCAGAATTGCAAATGATCTGATCATCTGATCCTATTTACCTGATCCCAGGCTTAGTGATACCATTGATTTACTTAATCTACGATCCATATATTTCACAGATTTATTAAATCACATAGTTATTTGATCACATAAATATTCATGACAAAAATTCATTTGATCCAAGTCTTTCAGATCTCAGAGTATTACTTGCTTTGGTGGATGGTGCATTAAGTGGTAGAAGAGAATTATGAGTAGGATGCACGGCGAAAATACTCACATACAGACCCTCTGAATATCAAGCCAACTAACCCGAAAAATTCAAGCGATCATTCTATTCTTTCCACCTACTTAATATGTTGGTGTTACACAATTCGACATGGTAATCGCTATCACGGTTAATGTTTTTACATAGTAGGTACTGTTGCATAGTAGATTGTTGCATAGTAGATTCTTACTATGTGCATGCTCACTAGTATTAGATAGAGGGTGCACACAAGCATATCAAAAATAGTGCCTCCACATAGGAAATCTTTGCACTATTCCACGAAACTCTTCTCCAAAATAACACTATCTGGTAAGTCTCGGCGAATCATGTCACGTTGTATGTTTGTAGCCTTTCCACGCATATCCTCGGATTATACTCCAATATCCTTGGGTTATCCTTGCGCCAAATCATCACACATAGTTCCTTTCTAGTTAACGCAAAAGTCTATTTCATCTCTAAGCGCAAACAACCAATTTCATTTGTGAGCGCAAATAATCAATTTCATCATCTTTTCCATTAAATTGCCCTAGTTGCTACGGGCTTCAAACGGCCGACCAGATTGCTTCTCGTTTTTCTCGCGCATCACCACTCGTATACTCGTAACTACATAAATCATATACTCTACACGATTAAATGTCGAAATTGAATCCCAAAACAACACACGTGGAGTTTTTCGGCGTTCCCGGCGCCGTGGTGATCACCACATCTTTGCCAGTGCTACTAGTTCTCTTTCAATTCCTCACAAATGAGTATTACTCTGTAGAGGGATTTTCAGTCGACCTACACAAACTATACAATCAGGTGCCCACAGCAAGCCAATTTTTCGAGCTCTGTTTCGACAAAAAATGCTGGGCCGCATACATTGCGTGGTTCTTTACTCTCGCTGTGCTTGATGTTTACGCCCCAGGCAAAGATATCCCTGGTGTGGAGCTTAGAGATGGAACTACACTCAACTACAGAATTAATGGCTTGTCCATGTCAGGCCTCCTTGTCTCGATCTTGACAGCAAGACTCTTTTCGCTGGAGAACTATTACTTGCCAGAGCTCCAGTTCTTGTACGACAACCAATTGAAGTTGACACTTGTGACAATTGTGTTTTCCTTTTTGATGGCGAACTTCGTATACTGGATCTCGTTTTTCCAATTGCGCAAGCCCAACGGCCTTAAAACAAAGGAGAGAATTCTTTCCATCAACGGAAACTCAGGCAATCCGATATATGATTGGTTCATTGGCCGCGAGTTGAACCCTAGAATTGGCGCCTGGGACATCAAGTTGTTCTGTGAGTTGAGGCCTGGCATGCTCTTGTTGTTCCTTCTCAATTTGTCTTGTATCCACAACCAATACCACACCAAGGGCAAAGTGGCCGACTCATTGTTGATTGTGAACTTCTTGCAGGCATTCTACATTTTTGATGGTGTCTTGAACGAGGAGGGGTGCCTTACCATGATGGACATTGCCACTGATGGGTTTGGCTTTATGTTGGCCTTTGGCGACTTGGCATGGCTTCCCTGGTCGTACTCATTGCAGAGCCGTTACTTGGCTCTTGAAGCCAATTACTATGAGTTGGGATACTGGAAGTCTGCGTCGATCTTGATTTTGAGTTTCGTTGGTTACTACATCTTCCACAGTGCTAACCAACAAAAATCAGACTTCAAGCAAGGCAAACTCGACCATTTGAAGAGCATCAAGACCCCCACTGGATCTAAGCTTTTGGCCGATGGTTGGTGGAAAACGAGCCAGCACATCAACTACTTTGGCGACTGGCTCATAGGCTGGTCGTGGTGTTTGCCTACAGGAACAAAGACCGTCTTCACGTACTTCTATGTGATCTACTTTGCAACATTGTTGATCCACAGACAGACCAGAGACGAGGCCAAGTGCAGAAGTAAGTACGGAAAGGCCTGGTCAGAGTATGAGAAGCAGGTTCCCTACAAGATTGTTCCTTACTTGTACTAGTGGTACGATCTCGTGCATCAAGTATTGACAATTGAGTTTTCATTTGGAATGTAAATTATTCAGTCTTTTTCTCGTACTCCACTTGTTTTGTAAAACTCTTGTACGACAATTCGATGGAAGTAATCCAGTTGACCGCAGTGAATGCCACATACAACAAAAACGAAGAGACTATCAAAGCCAGCCACACCCCAGGTGTAAAGAATTGGTAGTTTGTAAAGAGATTGGAGTGCTTGGAAGTGCCATTCTTCTTGGAGCCAAAAGACTCAAGAACGTGGTCGTCACTGAGCGCCGTGACCATGGCATCTGACTCCTGGGCAGCAATCATGGCCTCGGCAGCCTTGAAGTCATTTTCAACTTCCTGCATGAGAGCGTCGTCGTTGTCTTCCCCGTCTTCGGAATCGCCCACATACCTCTTGCTCAAGTCCTCAAGTCCGTGGGCCAACTTCTCCTTGAGAAACTCCTTGATAGACTCACCCTGGGTCTCGAACCGAGGCTTTCCTTGGACAAAAGTATACTTCTCGCCCAAGAACTCATCAATGCTGTGTTCCTGGTCGTCCTCGATGTCCACGACGATAAAGTTGCCAGTAAGCTCGGCGCCGGCAGCCGGCTTATAGTTCATGTACTGAACAACACAGTTGTCGGCAATGCTAAGATCCAAGTCAGAGCCGTCGTTATACTGCACATGCTTCACGTAAACATGGTCGCCGGAAACGCCAGAGGGGGCCGTGCGTTTCAATCTGCTGACCCGGAAGAGGTATGCCTTGTCGTCCGAGTTTGCCGAGCAAAAATCCAGGGTGAACCGGGAAAGCGCCGAGTTCAAGTCATTGGAGGGAGTGATGTACCTGAAGCTGGCCGAGTCGACTCCTGAAGAGGCGAAAAAAGCCGCCGTGTCGGAATACGCCACAGCCGTCGAGGCAAAGAGAGCCAAAGTCGATAATTTCATTCTGGCGTCGGATTCTCAGTACTAGCTGGTGAGATATGAGTTGCGCGAGGAGATAGGCGAGCACGTGACCCACGTTCGCATTCAAGAAGCTACACTGTCTACACTGTCAGGCGGCACAGTCTACTACCAACTCTACAAATGGCCGTCGATGTTCCTGCGTATGTATCCTTGTATTCAAACCTTTTCTTAAGACGCCTATGGAATATCCCACTAACTGCAGTTCCGTGGTGAGAAAGCTTATGGCGTTTACTGTGGCCATGGTGTTTTTCCCCTTGTTCACGTTCTTCACGTGCCAGTACTTGTTTGAGAGCCCGCTTGTCAGTGGAGGCTCTGCTGCCGTGGCAGCCAATGTTGTGTTGATAGCCTATATTGTCATGGCTTTTGCTGAAGACTCAGTGGTGACTGATGGAGAGACCAAGAAGGACCAATGATTGATGCGGTGTTTAACAATTGAACGAAGAGCGGCGGCGATCAGGCCATGTTTATTTATTTTAAATCGGCAATGTATCTATTCTGGAATTATTTGTAGCTACAGGCCCTCTTTAATGGCACATTGTATTCATGGTCTAAAGCACTTTATTTTTCGCACCATCAAAACGCGACTTAGGTTAACAAGTCAGTGGACTAACGAGTCACAGTATAACAAGTCACAGTATAACAAGTCACAATTTAGGTGAACACAAGTGACAGAAATTGGTGAACATAAGTGACAGTTCACATTTACGAATAAAGTTACGCTTGCAAAATTACTGAATCTCGCCATGGGTCACCAGCTACTACTCACATCAAGTATACCTCACTCCAAGTATACGCAGACCATTTCCACACTCCAAGCATTGACAGGATTGAGAAAACCGCAAGAAATCTCGACTTACAACATCTTGACCAAGCCACTTAATGTGTTCAAGCCCGTCTTTGAGCCTGGAAAAGTCAATCAGATCGAGCAGTACTACATGCGGTGCTCAACTACCTGGGAAGATGACGCTTCCCGAAACTTGGACTTGAAGACGTTTTTCGCAGAAGACGGTGACGGAATCAACGTGGACAGGCTCTTTTCGGGTAAGGAAGTGAAGCACTGGACGCTTCAAATTAACGACATCCCAAATGCCGGCAAGAATCCGGTTCTGGCGCAAAACTTCTACGAAAGTACGGTAGTGCACCATCATTCTAAAAAAGATGATATCAAGACTGAAACTAGCAACCTGGATACGGGGATCCAAAATGTGGAAGCCAAAAATCCCGACAGCACGCTAAAAGCCGTCAAGGAGGAGGTACCCAATGGGGGTGTGGCCACGGATCCCATCGAAATCGATGTGGATATGCCCGAACTTCAAACCGACTTAACTCGTGGCAACAACGAAGATGCCATGCAGATCGACGACCCAGAAAAATCAAGCGACAGGGAGCAGTCTCCGGGATTCGACCACAAAGACTCGTTTCTTCAATTCTTGGAGGACCTCGGCTACGGAGTCGTAAACCAATACTGGCTCAAGGGCGTTCGGTTCTTTCATGGGGACGTTGTTATTGAGATCTTCAAGCTATTCGTGAGAGACGATGCTGCAGAGTCACAAAAAACAAAGATTAAGCTCCAGGCTTTGGACTTGTCTAACACGTTCCAAGTCAGAGCCTATATTTCATACGCCAAGGGTGCAAGCGTGGACACGATAAGCAAGGGCACCAAGACGCTAACGGAGTTGAAAACCAAATTACACAATTTATTTGAGTTGACAGTGCCGGATAGAATGACCATGGACTCCAGAGTGCCAAGGTATTAGGACCAAGTGCAAGGATCAAGGACTTAGTGTCAAGGTTTAGGACTTAGTGCCAAGGTTTAGGACTTAGGGGTCCCTAGGCGGACGATATCTTTGATGTATGCACGAGCGTCCCACTCCTCCTCCGTTTGATTTTGAGATTGCTCCACAAGAAGCTCCAACGTCTTTAGATTGAGAGGCTCTGTGGTGGCATAATCAGATGCAATTGGCCTGGACACCGATGCGTTCGTCTTTACAGAGCTACCAGCCCGGTTCAAGATGTTGATAAACCCCACCTGAGTGTTGAGAGCATTGGTCCACATCTGCTCTTCTTCACTTGAGATGTCAGTTTCGAAGCCAGACAATTGAAGCATTTTATGCACTGTGGAGGCGTCCACATGATCACCTGCCTCCGGCATCAAGTCCCGGAGATTTGCATGCGGAGTATTGACATATGAGCTGATTTGCTGGGACGTTTTGAATTCGGGAAATACTTTTCCGGCTCTGCATCTGGAGAGTGTACCGAAGAATCTCATGGGAGACATCGTTAACTGTATGGTGAGCTGTGCTTCATGTCGCGAAGATAAGCATATGCACTATATACATATTGATTTAATGCGCCTATAAACAGCACTGAAAATATTCACTTACAACGATTCTGGAATAAACAAACGTCCTGGAATAAACAAACGTTTTTGAATAAATAGGTTGCAATGATTCAACGTTCCTGAAAATCAAAAACGGTTCTAACCATCAAATCCTGATATAAACACAACGGTACTGGGCACACTAGGTTGCGCACGTGACCCGCGAGTAGCATCGGACGCGGCCAGGGCTTACGCCCCCAAAAGCACGACAGCACGTGATCCCTTTAGCGTCGCAGTGCGAAATCCTCGCATCTTGCAACACCGCGCTGCTCGAAAAAAGAAGTGGAAAAATTTCTCCTACACTAACTTCTCTTCACAAGTCACAATGGGTAAAGATCACCAAAAGAAGCAACATCAAAGAGTCTCCAACAGAACCGCCCCAAAGTCGGACAACATCTACTTGGGTGTCTTGGTGAAGTTGTACACTTACTTGGCTCGTATGTATATTGAAGTTTGAACCACACACTCTTGATCGTCACACAATGTGAATCCATGTGCCGCCACAGCTTAAATAGCAGTGCCACAGCGTGACTCTCTGATGAACACGAGATGCTCTTCCTTTGGGAATTGGCCTCCTTGTTGAGAAGCAAATCTACTTACAGACATTGTGCTGAAACTCATGTCGAGTAGTGGCGCCCTCCATTCAGAACCGCCTAGAGGCAGGACCTCGGCGAAACGAAACACTCGCAGACCCACTTCCTAGCGAAGCACCGGGTCTCTGGGCTCCCTGGAGGAGCGCGGGTTTTCTGCGAGTACATTCATGTGCGATCAATCGAGCAGAAGAGTATATACTAACATTGCAGGTCGTACTGATGCTAAGTTCAACAAGATCATCTTGAGATCTTTGTTCTTGTCCAAGATCAACAGACCACCAGTGTCTTTGGCCAAGATTGCCACTGCCAAGGCTAACAAGGAGACCGGTGACAAGACCATTGTCGTTGTCGGTACCGTCACTGACGACGTCAGATTGGTTGAGGCTCCAAAGGCCACTGTCGCTGCTTTGAGATTCACTGCTGGCGCCAGAGCTAGAATTGTCAAGGCCGGAGGTGAGGCTATCACCTTGGACCAATTGGCTTTGAGATCTCCAAAGGGAGAGAACACCCTCATCCTCAGAGGCCCAAGAAACGCCAGACAAGCTGTCAGACACTTCGGCTTCGGTCCACACAAGAACAAGGCTCCTAAGGTTATCTCCAAGGGAAGAAAGTTCGAGAGAGCTAGAGGTAGAAGACAATCCAGAGGTTTCAAGGTCTAAGCTATTGGATCTGGGAATTTGTATGTACGAAACTTCAATAATTGTAATATCCGAATATACGTTCGGTCGGTTACTTCTACTGTAGCTTTACAAATGTCTAAGAATAGTATAGTAGCTAAGGCTGGAGCTTGACTAGATGTTTTCTCAACCTGCATCCACACTATCTCCTGCCTATTTACGCACATATACCTGTCATGCTGCTTGCGGGGTTGCCAAAGGAGATATTGATTTCCATCATCTCCTATTTGGGCGCCGAATCCATACCCAAGAATGCACGGTTTTGTCTTGCTGACCACCTGCAGTCTTATCAAGCATTGGTGAACTTGAGCCTGACCTGTGCAGCCTTGCGAGTTCTCTGTGGCCCATACATTTTCGGGTTTGTTAGTTTGGCCAGAAAAAGCCAGCTAGATGCCATTTTGGCTCCTCCCAGAAACATGGCGCTCTGGAGTGATTCCACTGCATATCGAGAGGCGTTTTTTGGCACCGTGGGCAATCCGGAGCTGGACTGGTCGCTTCTTCATGCCGTACATGCGTTGGAGATCTCGTCACAGTCACTATATCTGGGGGATTTGCCGTTGTTCTCCAACTTGAAACATCTTACTATTTTAAGTGGTACTGTCGGCCACGGTGTGCCTAAATTGCCCCAAAAATTGGAGTCATTGGCCATAAATTGTGGACTATTAGTGGCGCATGAGGATCTAATGGCACTTGCGCTGCGGTGCCAGAGATTGGACATTCTCGTAGACATGAGAAGTGTTTTGGATCTTTCGGCGCTTGCCAACTACTTGAAAACTGGAAAAGTGAAGCACTTGAATGTGTTTCTCTCGGACTCTTATGCACTCAACTACAAGGAGTTTATGGCCTTTTTGCGACTGGTGACGAACAATGTGGAGAAACTCGGACTTCGGGTGTTTGAACCTAAACCAGGATTGCCGTTCCAGGGAAAATGGACGCCGGACCCTCTTTTCTGTGGCGACATTTTCTTACAATTACTCGCTGGGCTCCAGTTGGAATGTCTTACTTTGGATCTCGGCTTGTTGAAACACTTACAATTCAGCCGCTTATGTCTACACGGAACCTGCACTCAGCTTATAGTCGTGGACCGGGCAATTTGCTTCTCGAAGTACATGTTTGACGTGAAGAGTAAGGTGTTGCAGCTAGCACAGACCATACGGCCCGCCGAGGTGCACTTTGTGTACGGTGCCATGGCTCCCGATTCACAAATTCTCGCTTTGGGCGCCATGTGCATGCTTTTAGACGATTTCCACCATACGCCCACTTTCGGCGGCATTCAGGCAATCGCTCTAGAGAAGGCATGGCTGGATGCTGATGAGCGGCACGTGAGAGCGCACTACGAGTCCATGCAGGCCCAGTACTTGAGCGAGGTTCCAGGCAACAGACTGCACACAAGCATCCGCCGCCAAATCTCTCGTGCTTCAGCGCTGGACCGCTTTCAATTTACGTCGCCGAGGTTCAGACGCCGAGAGACGTACGATGTGTCTAATGGCTGGCACGGGTTGCCGGTTCCGGCGTGGGCTGCAGCGGCGACAAACGAGACTTTCTGGGATGCCGACGCCTCACTCCGGGATCTTGTGTACTACACGACTCCAGAGAAGCCCCGGCTGCGGTTATGGGACTAATGGTCCATATGGTTGTTTTCATGTGATTACTGCCTTATCTGACTACTGCCTCATGTGTTTACTGAGTGCACGAGTGGCGCCTATAAGCGGTGGCCATGGCTCGCAGGTCGCAGCCGTGTCTTCTGCAGGAATCAGTCACATGACCAGTGGGACTGCTCTTGTTGCGCGCGCACATGCAGTGCCGGAAAATTCTTACCTCACCAAAAAATCGAAAGAAAATTTTGTACTAATCTCACCTCTCCATATATCACTTTAGACAAGATGCCAGGTGTTTCCGTTAGGTATGTCTCCATAATAAGCAACACATAACGATTTGCAAGGCCATTACTCCATGGCTTCAAGCTGCCAACAGGAGCTGTGTTTCTAGATATCCCATTTGTTTGTCCAGAACATACACAGACTAAGAACCCGCCAACACACCATCGAATGTGAAGGAAAGATCAATGTATTTGAGGAAAGGCCATCAAATCAGAGGAAGGACAATCGAATCTGAGGGTCTCCATCGAATGTGAATGCTCTTGACACGTCGAAAAAGCTTTGGCCAATATCAGTTCTTTTCCATGTCTGAAAGCATTCTGCAAAATCAATTTGTAAACATCATACTAACATATCAGAGACGTTCCAGCTCAAGACTTTATCAACGCCTACGCGCAATTCTTGCAACGTCAGGGTAAGTTGGAAGTTCCAGGTTACGTTGAGCTTGTCAAGACTTCTGCCGGTAACGAATTGCCTCCACAAGAATCCGAGACTTGGTTCTACAAGAGAGCTGCTTCTGCTGCTAGACACGTTTACTTGAGAAAGACTGTCGGTGTCGGTAAGTTGAACAAGTTATACGGTGGTGCTATCAACAGAGGTTTCAGACCACACAAGCACGCTGACGCTTCCGGTTCCATCAACAGAAAGGTTGTCCAAGCTTTGGAGAAGATCGGTGTCCTCGAAATCTCTCCAAAGGGTGGTAGAAGAATCTCTGAGAACGGTCAGAGAGACTTGGACCGTATCGCTGCTCAGACTTTGGAAGAAGATGACGAGTAAATGCGTGTACTATTTGTATATCTCTTAATAAGAAGCATTAATGATTTTTATGTAAGCGCTACCTTCAACTCGAGCGAATCGATCCCTCGATAATGGCTAGCGACTGTTGGACCACTTGCTTGGCTTGACGCTCTTTCAAGTCGCCTAAAACTTCTTTTCTCAAGCCGGCGAGGACCATGGAATTATCGAACGAAAAGCCCAGAATCCACGCCTCGTATTCTTTGAAAGTCGAGACATCTGGCATTCCAATTTCAAAACCAAGCTCGTTTGTGACGGGATTATCTGCCAAATTGAAGCCGTCTTCCAAAGAGTTGGCTGCGAAGAGTTGTTTTGCTAGATTGATGCAAAATGTGCTGTCCTCGGAATCAGATACCTTTCCTCCGTAGATGATAGCTCCAATCCGATAAGCAATTTCGGCCCATGGGATTTGACGCTTCGCTATGCTTTCTTTCTTAATGTCTGCAAAGACCTTGTCCAAGACAAAGGCTCCAGCAGTCACTTCAGACTGGCTAAAGTCATAACGCCGTTTGAACCCCAAAGGCGTGTACTTGAGCCTCTCTATAATAGTAGTATGAAACCACGACAAAAGGAAGAATAAACGCAACTCAATAGCACCCAAGTTATCTTGAGCTAACATGCTAAACGTTTCAGCAAGCAAGTTTTTCCAAGACGGTTGTGCTTCTATGGTCAAGACTCTAGACATGCCGACGATTCCGCTAGGAATGACTTTGGCATGCAAATCACACGTGAGGAAAAGACGGAATGTTGTTTGTGAGTCTTTTGCTTCGAGTTGAGCGGCCAATCGAGTTAGCCACTCCGCCGACAAATGAATATTTTCCACCAAGACCCATGACCCTTTGGTCATTCCCTGTTGTATGAGTTTATCAGCGAGCTCAACCCCTTCTCTCGTACCCATGGATGCTTCAAAAAATTCAGCGCCCGCCAATTTGGCGCATTGGTGCACTTTGTAAGATACATCGTAGCGCTCTGAGGTCAATATCAAAATGGGCAAGTTTTTGTGACACGCCCAGTCATTGAAGCTTAAATCTGCGGAGTCGAATCCGGGAACTGTGCTCGTAAATGCAATCAATGCATCTCCAAGCGACCTGGCTGAATTGATACCACATAATTTTTCAATGAATCTGTTCAAGACCTCAAGACACGGATCATCTCGATTCTCTTTCACAGAAATCCACGATTCCTCTATACCACCCTTTTTAAAATTAGGCATGAAACGTGAGAAGACGCTTGGAAGAGTCTCTTCTAGTTTATCCCCTAAAATACTTCTTAGTATGCTCAAAAAGGTTTCAGAAAGCTTGTCCCCAATCTCGACAGTATGGAAAGAAGTGACCAAACATAATTTGAAGCTCAACTTATCAGTTTCTTTCAACGTGGGCGCAAACATTCCGTAGAATTGTTGATAGAGAGCCACAATGAGATCACTTGAGTTCCTGGTGATTTGGCCTTTGAAGACATCCACGAATGTATCCATTATCTCCGCGAGAGGAAAATTGTAAAACCTTTCCTTCTTCGAGAACGCCCTTAAAATATCATAGATGTTTTTCATATGAGACCCAACATCCGCGAATTGGGCCCTAAAGCTCTCAACTGTTGTCATGACCACATCACCATCTTCCATTTTCGCATCAATATCAGACGATTCGGTTTCGAGCGTCTCCAAGGATTCAATCAAATCGTCATTATCCAAAATAGCACCCTTCGCGTCATTTAGGGCGAGAAGGAGCTCTCTTCTCAACTTGACTAATCGAACGTGATACACACTCTGCAAAGAGATAATCTCGCTTCTCTGAGCGAATAACTCTGGTTTCGAGTTCTCAAGAGATACATCAAGTACCCGATTCTCAACATTGCTTCGAGTGATGGAGAAATTGAGGACAGTTGTTCGAGATTTGAGAAAAGAAGGAACGTCAAGTTTGGAGTCCTTGGTGAACAAAATCAATTCGAAGTCATCCAGAAGCGCGAGTATTCTACCTCTAAACTGAATCGTTCTTCGGCCCCCTGTTCTGAACGATTCGTTTCTTATAACAGAATCGAGCACAGGGTCGTAGGCTTCTGCATTCTGCACCAAGACGGTACCACCAAATCTCAAGGCATCCTCGATAGTTTTTACGAATTGATTGTTGAGGAAACTTGTGACGATGAGTTTGTTTTGTGGTAAGACCTTCTGAAGATTATCGATTATATTGCCCGAGGGATCGACAATAAACTTGATATCACTCCAGGAGCCAATCGCAAAATTGTCCACGAACAAAAGATCACTCAGCAAGCCTGATCTGCTCCAATGTGCCTTTTCATCAGTGCTCGAGAGCAAAGAACTCATTACTATTGTCTGATCAAACTTGACTTCGGCTAACAATAACCTTTCTTTCCAGCATCTGAGAAGGTTTTCTCGGACGCCTTGAGATAGATCGCCACAATAAATCAAAAAAGCAGACCCAAGTATGGCGTTTCCAACAAGCTTCTCCCTACTAGTTTGGAAGTTTGCTATACTGGATTGCCATCTTTGCCGCTCTTTTGTAAGATTTTCAATCAATTTCAAACTTCGGTTCATCTTCGTTTCAATTTGGCTCATTTCAGCCTTAATCTTTTCAGTTCCTCTGATCAACTCGCTGTATTCATTCTTGTAAACCTCGATGCTTTGCGCTAGCTCTTCGATCATCTCTGCGATTGCTATGAGATGGGCTCTGGATTTATTGGCCGAAGCTTCTAACAAAGAAACTTCTTCTCTAAGAGGACCAATGTTTTCCAATATAGCCGAAAATCTGAGTTGGGCCGTTACCCATAAAAATAATGGTCCACATGCTTTACTAGCACGGTCAATGGTCTCATAATTGTAATCAGGGCGAGAAAGATAGTTTTTCTCCATGTGTTTGCGTCTTTCGGGTGTCAAATGTGTTTCACTGTCAAAGGTGACAATACTGTAGATGAAATCATCTTTTCTAACGATCAATTGCACATCCCTCCATGTAGATACCAGGTACCCCAAAAGGACACATACTGACTCCATAGCCATTTTGATTGAAGCTGGAGGATTGGCCATACTTCGCATCTCCGTAAGATGTTGTTTTTTGATATTTTGAACGCCTCTTTGGGCTTCAAGCACTGCCGGCTCGGCTAACTCGAGCTCCTTCGTTGCCGTGTTTCTGCGAGAATTGATCTCGATCTCCTGTTTCTCCAATTCAATCTGAGTTGCAACCGAAAACTCCCTCTTTCTTTCAGCTTCGTTCTGTTCAAATATCATTTTATTTAACATCTGCTTGGCTTCATCGTCTTTTGCCTGCAAAGATGCTTTCTTCTCCAAAAGAGTTTTCTTCATCTCACTCACTTGAAAGACAGTTTCTTTGAGCTTATCTAGACCAGCATTAGTTTGCCTTTGATTGTCTTCAATTTCCGAAAGGCATTTGTGGTAAAGCTTGACAAACTTTTTGTTGAAATCGAGAAATTGCTTCGGAAAAGTCTGACTGTGCTCTCTTAAGGTATAAGCATGTATCCATGCAACCAAATCTATGATTGTGTCCTTTAATGTCTTAAGCTGCTTGTTCGTGAAAGACGGCAATGATGAGGGGACCACGTAAGTGGATTGGTCGAAAGGAATATCTCCCATGAAAGACTCACTGACCTTTGTCAAAGATGAAATTTCCCAATCACCCATCCAACTGAGTACACATCTGTTAAAGAGCGCAGGAGAAGAATTGATTTGCGGATTTCTCTCGTCTTTTAACCCACTCATGGTAAAAACAACATGTAAGTTCTCTGATATTTGTCCAACAAACCACTCATGTAACTCATCATCGGTTTCTAAGTATGTTCCTTGAGAGGCAGATTCGGAGGCACAAACCTTGTTGAGGTTCTCCAAATCCTCACCTTCAAACAATCCGGGGATTTCAGAATTTGCGAGGAGGGTGTTCATACGCTCAATGAAAGATGTATCAAGTATGCTTGACTCATCGATTAAAAAGCATATCTGTTCTCCTTGGGCACATCTTAGCAAAACTTCTCTTAAAATGGCCTCAAATTCTTTGACTGTAAATCCCGAGTGAGTCCTCAATTGCATTAAAGCCATCCCATTCATCCAAGCAACAAACTTGGTCAACGTACTTTTACCACTCGTGTTGGAACCCACTAAAATCATGTGTCCTTGATGTTGTCTCAATACTCGATCGATCCTCAATGAGTGGTCCAACATGTCACCAAATAGAATCAAGTCAACTTCGGATTCTTCTTCGCTGAAGACTCTCAAACGTTCACTCACAAACTTTCGCAATGACCCTTCTTCCACGGGTTCATAATCACCAGATAACCATCTGGAAAAGTAAACAGGTTCCCTGAGAGCAAAATCTAAGTCCAAATTGGGAAAGTGTTTGGTCGCAACTTGCTTAAATAACTCTTTGCACCATATTTTATCTTCACTGTCCACTAATCTGTCATAAAACAATCTTAATCCCTCATGGTACCATAACCTCACCAAGTCAAGTATGTTTCGATAATCCACAGTCATAACCGTCTCAAGTATGCCTCGGCACCATCTTGAGAGCTCTCTCGGCGAATAGATATAATGGCTCATTTTCGTGGGGTTAAGGTGTGTCTTCGTTGATTCATAAATTTGCAACATTGCGTTCGTCAAATCGTCCGCAAAACCCCTTAGATCGGGCGCACATTTCAAGACAGCAGAGTTGAAAGTCAGATAAATGGTTGTCATCGATTCGTGGCTAGGGTAGTCGACCATAACGACAGTGGAATGCCGCAAAAAGCGATCGTCCAATTTATTTCTTCCGGGATCTTTTGGATCATTGCATGCCCCCACAAATTGGATGTTTTGAAGAGTTACCCAAGTTAAGTCTTTCGGCCTCCAGAATCCTCCGTGCTCAAGAAGCTGCCTCATGAATGAAATCACTTTTTGAGTACCATACTTGTCTCGTGATGGCAAATTAATCTCATCACAGAAGACAACAACCCACTTGCCCTGAATTTTCGGTGCGAGAACTGTTCCGTTATTCGAAGTCCTGTATTCACAGTACTGTTCTAAGGTCGTGAGTAAAACTTGAGGATTGGTATCCTTGGAAAAGTTGATAGGTGTGGCGTCAAGATTTGGCGATTGTCTTAAGGCTTTGAGTAGTGTCATAGTTTTTCCTGAGCCAGGAGGGCCACATAAAATTAATGGCGAATGCTTGTTCACAATGTCACGCACTAGATGTTCGTGTATGACTGTGTCCACAGTGGGCACGATGATACCTGGGTCTAACACGTCTCGCGGTTCTAAATCTACCGTAGTCACCTGTTCAGACCAACTTCTCCATTGTAAATCCGGTAATGAAAGCATGGCGTTCGACATGTTGGTGGGTGGTTCTATATCAGCAAAGAAGTCCAACGCAGAGATAAACTCACGTAATTTGCTTTTTCCAGAATGATCGCTATCGCCACCATAACCCCAGATAAAGGATAAGAAAAATGCTTTTTTGACGAAGAGTTCAATATTCACGGGGCTTTGTGGTTGCTCCGCAGCAAGCAATTTTGAGCAATGGATATGGAAGTATGTGAAGAACGATGAAACCGCATAATTGTGGTTGAATGTCATGATATGATAGAGTTCAGATGCAAAATAGCCAATCTGACTAATCAAGCTCTCCAGATCAAACTTAACAGCAATTGAGGCTATTTCTGACCATATCTCACTCTGGGAGTAATCCCCACGCTCGCGGGACTCTTTGAATATCTCTTCCAATTCATGTAATTTGTGCCGCCATATTGAAGAACAGGAAACAGATGAGATATCGAACCAAACCATACCGCATCTACTGATTGTAGCTGGGGTGGCGTATTGTAGGCTAGTCACCTCAAAAACTATTTTGACATTATCGGGTAGCTCGAGACGCTCGCCATTAGGTAACGTCAAAATTTTGTTGTCATCTAGTAAACTGTTGAGATTTTCAGCCCAATCTGGATCAATGTCACCATCAAAAATAATCCAAGTATTCCTGAGCATCTCTCCCTTTAGGTTTGAAAGAATGCCTCTAAGTATCTTAGTGAAAAGGCCATCCTTCCAATCTCTCGTGACCGAGTCTAAAGTTCCAAACAAATTCTCTTTGGATAAAACCTTACTATCGATAACAACTTTCTCACAACGGATCTCATTCAATACTGCTAGAGTGTCCAAGACTAAGTTGAGTGTTGTAGACTTGCCGCTTCCCGACTCGCCCACAAGCATAAACCCGTGGTGTGATTGCTGTATTTGGTAGAGCTGTGTGGCTTTTTTCAAAAGCTCTTCGGTAGCATTGAGACCCTTTGAAATCGCATGTTTCTCAATAAGCTGTAGAAAGTGCAATTGATCTGGCTGCTCAATTGACACATTACCGAAATTTTGGGACTTGAGGGTTTGAAAGAGTTCGCAGTCAGATTTAACAAGCTGAGGAAAGATAACTTGGTCCAAGCAAGAAGAAAAAATCTCAAACTCGTGAGAGCGCAAGTCCCTGGACTTGTCAGTATCGGGATGCTCTCTGCGCATTGAGCCTGCTCTTCTCAAAACAGTTTTCAAGGCTCTAAGACCAAAATCATAGTGCAGCTGCTTCGTGCAATTCTGCTTAAGCTTGAGGAATAAAGGTACCACAGAGTTTGATAAGGCTTCCGAATGCACAAAGCCGTACGATGACAATATGACTTGAGCTATTTTCAACTCATCCGGCCTGTCCATCGAGAACCCTCTGAAATGTTTCTTTAAATTCTCAGGGAGCTCATTTCTTCCGACGTATCCTGGGTTCATAGTAATGAATATACCGGTGTTTTCATTGACGTAGATGCTTTTCTCAGAAACACTGACACTTTCTGATGATCTCAATCCATGCTCTATATTTTCAAGCTGTGAGGAAAGTGTACTCAATATTTTTGTTTCGAGCCTATTGAACTCGTCAAAGCAACCCCAACAGCCAACTTGGCAAAGACCGAGGAGAATTCGCCCCATCGATTTGAAATCGAAGCTGTCGTCGCAATTGAAAACCAATACCATACGGCCAAAATTCAGTCCCAATGCTTTGATACACTCAGTCTTTCCTGTTCCAGCGGGGCCAAATGGCGATCCTCCCTGCTTTTGTGCAATCGATTGTGTCATCGCTAGGAAGCATTCATTGACTAGAGGGGTCATTGCCAACCTCTCAGTAACTCCTTGGTACTCGAAGCCGTACTTGAAAACAGAACGCCCTTGTACAACGCGAATTCTGTCCAAGGCGTCCTGTGACTTGGGTTCATAGTGGAATAGTAGCTGAGTATTGAAAATACAGTTTTGTTCCGTATCTTCAGCTTGCGACATTCTCAGTAAAGTATCTTTGTAGAATATAACTTCCACGAGAAGGCACCTCAACTTTTTCAGATTCAAGTGATGATCTGATTGTGAGGTTAATACCGTTAAACTCTCAATGCACATCTCGTAGTATTTGATTGCATTCAAATAATCCCTTTTTTCAAAAGACTTCGAGAGAATATTGCTGAAGTAGACTTGAAATGCTAAAATGAGTGCTTGGGCGGGATACTGATCCAATAGCTCACAAAGTAAATCCTCAGCATCCTGATTGAGATTTAGCTTGTTTACATCCTCCACAGCTTCGCAGATACATTTAGATATCGTAAGTCTCATTTCATTTTCAAACATCTGCAACCAGCTGGTCAAGTCACTGAACTCAATAAGAGATACTGGCTTGATAAGTTTGACGACCTCTTCTTGAGGACTCACAAAGCCAATAATGCTTGACGAATTTGAATCAAAGTTGATGGATTGAATTCCAGCAAACATCAGTTTCATGTGCCTATTGATGATAGTTGGGTTTGCTCCACTCCCAAGAAGCTCGAGGAAGTCGTCATTTCCAATGAAGTATAATCGACCAAACTGCTGTCTTTGTTTGTCCAAAAATTCCGTCAAACCCTTAATTGTCTTCGCCAACAAGTCGGAAATCTTAATCAATGACTTCAAACAACCCTTCACTGAAATAATGTCTAGAGCTGTGTTGCAAGTAATAAGCTTTTTGTTCAATGAAATAAACTCAATCGAGACATTGTTAAATCTCGTGGCTTCCAAAGGAAGAGAAGCCTTTATCTGACTTCCAGGTGTAAATACGCCGTCGAGATGAATCCATTGTCTCTGCACTTCAATCCAAACGTCAAGGATGTTTTTGAAATCGCCTAATCTGTTCTCGAGGTCTTGACGTTCACGTTCCAAATGACCAAATAGGCTTGAGCTGTCAATACTCCTCAATGTTGACATGTTCGTATCGCACTGATCATACAAATCTTTCCAGTTTTTGACCAATCTGCACTTGCCACCGAAGCTGAATAGTTCGAAGACAATCGTTGACCATTCTTGTTCAATGTTGTCAATGGTGGATTGGATAAGTTGCTCTGCATGAGCCTGCTCCAAGACATTTCGAATATTTGCACCATGCAACTTGAAGTTGATACTCATGACATCGTTCATCAGCAACAGAGCCACCTTTGTGTTTTTCGAACCAACTAATTCCATTATCTTTTCCAAGTGTCTTTCTTTGACTGATTCATTCTTAAGCTCGGACATAAACACGAAATCTTTAAGAATTTGTTTTACCTCTCCTTGAAGAGATTCAAATGCAGAGTATTGGCGAACTGGAAGGGGGCATTTCTTGGATTCCAAGATAATATTTTCAAGATCTTGTTTCACAATTCGTGGACTTGACTGAGCCCAATTTGTCTTCTTGACAGTCTCTAGCATATTCCACAAGTTTTGTAAAGACGTCCATACAAACCTTAGTTCCTCCAATTCATCCTGTATGACTGAAAGAGACAACAGTCTCTCCGTTGTAATATTGAGAAATTCTTGCAAGGCAATTAAAGGTTTTGAGCTAAGGCTCATCTCATTGACGGAGGACTGGAAACGTGCTAGAACCGCTAATGCGGACGGAGGCCTGAGAACTGGAGAAATCGGCTTCTTTTCCCTCCACTCTGATTCTAAACGATCTATCTCCTCTATATTACGATCAAATTCATCTCGAAATATTAAGCGGAGAGATTCAAGATTGTTAGTGATCTTTTGCTGCTTATTGGTTAACATGTTCTCGATGTTTTCTAGTTGGTTCTGGAGCTGCTCAACATGTGTCCAGCCTGTGGGTAAAGACACCCGCAGTTTGATTAATGTTTGCTGACACTTTAATAGAGACTGTATGGTGTTCTGCCACTCGATCTTCTTGGCTTGAAGAGCTAGTACTTCGCCAACCTTTTTCATTGTAGCTGATGAATCACCCTCGAATTCTAAACTCTCAAGTAATAAATTCTGTGCAGAGGTTAGCTCACTTGAAAGCTTTCTTATTATGTTCTGGAGTCTCACAGAAATATCTTGGAAGGTGCGTGTCAAACTCTGCTGAAATAAAGTCTGCACTTTCAGTTGCATTTGCAGTGTTGAGATTTTAATAAGACCCAATTGCTTTACTTCATTCCCGGAACTAAACAACTTTCGCCGTTGTAACAACGAATCCATGTCTATCTGTAAAGAATTGATACCATCCAAAAGAGATTGATTCTCAAAGTAATTCTTTACTTGAAAATCTCCCTTTAAATGCTCTTCAATTTCGAGCCACTCTGTGAAATAAGCTCTTGCGTATGCGTGCTGGTCATCAATAGCTGAAAGCGTGTCAGATAACGCGGCTGATAATTTGAGCAGCACGAGTGACAGAAACATCTTAACATCTCCTTTTAGACTAATCATCCTCTGACAGCCTATTATCTTCAAATTTTCATCAACATAGCTAAACAATTTTTGTTTTGAAGCTTCAAGTGACGGCGAAATAAGGATTTCGGTACCGTTTAATGTAAGCTCATGCACTGTTGAGGGCAATTGAATTGAGCTGGGATTTCCAGCTGTATGTGTTGAATCATTAGTTATAAGATTCTGCAAAGCATTGAGCTTGAGACAGCACTTCAAACACAATTTGTCAAATATCTCGTCATTTATGAGACTCACGAAATGAGATACATTAGTCAAATTGGACCTTGTGATCACGGCAATGCTTTCTTGTATGTTGTCAATAACCTCGCTGACCGCATCTTTGGAGAATGAACAAGACAATAATTGAGGATACACATCATCAATCAAATGTGTGTGGGTCTTTTGTATCAGGTTCATTTGCACATAAAGCGAGTAAACTTGATCTTGAAAAGCGTTGATGTCATTTAAATTGGGATTTTCTGTGGACAAAGAATTCAAGATTGATGCGTCAATATTACCGACTTTCAATTCCGATGAGAGCGAAAGCCAAGTCAAGCCCATCAAGTCTTTCAAACTTAAGAAAATTCTAGAAATTTTATCTTCCAACATAAAACCAAATTTCTTTGCAGATGGCGCTTCATTTTGGAGCGTGATGATCTTCATCAATAACTCCAAGTGTTCAGAAAGTGATTGAACTATGGCTTTCAGAGATTTAATGTGATCAACTTCGATGAGTATCTTGGCAGGTAAAGTGAGGCCAATTCCAATGAGTTGTTTTGCTTCATGCAATATGTCAAATTTGCCAAGATCATAATTAACACATAAGCTCGCTTCCTTTGGATCTTCCGACTGTTTCGCAAGAATTATCTCGTCTGCATCAGAAGTTTTTCCGAGGACTTCTGAAGATGTTGCGATCCATTCCGATATATTATCTTCACCCTGTATTCTTTTGATCTCAGCATTTGCCTCAGTTTCGATCTTTGATCCCACGGAGTACCGATTCCAGTTCTCTCCTAAAAAGCATTCTAAGTTTTCCAAATAAAACATGAGCTTACTGCGGAGAGTCTCCTCGTAGCAAATGACCTGGCAGATGTTTCTATTCTCTGCAGTATTCTGGGTGCCCTCATTGAAACGGCTGATTAAGTTGCGAACATCGGAGTAAGCTACATCCAAGATGTTAAGCTTGTGTTTCTCATCAATGAACGAATTTAACATGATCATTGAGTCTGTGGCTCTTCCGCCCCTGAGCCTTTGAAATAAGAAGAAGTAATCCGAGAAATCTCGACAACTATCAAAACTTTCGTTAACAACGGAGCGAACTTCGTCTTGTGTTCTCAAGTACATGTCAAGATAGTTTTGTTGGTTCGTTTTCCAAACAGAGACACCCTCATTCGAGAAGTCAAAAGGCACTGCAAGAGCTATGTGCTTATTGTAGGCCACAGAGATTGCTTCGCTGTATTTCTCATTCCCGTCGAAAATGTGCAAAGCATGTAGAATCTCACTGTGTTTTATACGAATGGATTTGATATCTTCAATACGTTCTCTCAACTTGTTGAGTTCAGGCAGCTCAATTTTAACAGCCATGAATTTCTCTTGTCTTTTGCGCATGAGCTCACGAATAACGTTTACCATGAACTTGACATTGTTATCAATTGTGCTGATAAGAGACGGTAGGTCAATGTAATAAATTTTGTTGAAATCAGCATCCGAATCGGCGACGGAAGTGGCGTTTGTCAAGAGCTGAGATACGAACAGCGCGATTTCATTAAGTAGCACCTCAACCAATTCAATAATACCTCTGAGAGGAAATGAACTGGGGCTTTTCCATTTCTTCACGTGCGAAAAGATAACTCTTACGGTTTCTTCGAATTGAGGAATGCTAGGGGGACTTTCTTTGCTGAATACCAAGTCAGAAATGGGAAGTTCCTTGAACAACGAGGAGTATGCCTTTGTTTCTTCTAGCTTTTCATTAATGCCGAGATTATTTTGGAACGCGAGACTAACTTGGAAGCGTTTGGCGGTATTGAGAATTTCGATAGCATTTGTGACTTCTGGTAGTTTCGTTTGCTCCTTTATGCGAATAAGCGCAGTTTCAAGCAGGGTCCAAAACTGAACCTGTTCTTCTAAAGATTCGCCAGTAACAGGGCTCTTTGTAATTCTTGTCACATACTGAATTTGACGGATCCACAGATTTACCACTTTAGTTAAGTCATTGAGGGTTGACGTGTCTGATACAATATGTGGATCATTTGCAGCTTCAGCGTTTTCCAAGATCTCCAATAAAGGACTGGGAACAGACAGTAGCAAGTCTGGAACGACAAGACGATGCTTGAGATGCTTTAAAGAGAGGGAAAGCTCGTTAAATCGCTTCTTCGCCGTTGAGATTGAAGACAGGCGAGGAATTTCAGAAGACATTTCCAGTGAAATAAAATCAAAGTATGGTGCTATGGCAAGCGATATCAAGTTCTTGAGCAGTTCGTATGAGTCGTTCTCATCGTCATCAGATAAAGTCCTAGGAACAGGAATGTTGATCACCTGGATCTGGGCAATAAAGGGCAAGTTCTCGTCCAAATTCCCTTCTTGTTTGACAAGAACTATCAAGAGATCATAATCCTTGGTAATGTGTTGCAAGTGCTGTTTGATTGTGAATACATTCCCCTGCGCTAGTACGAATAGCGCGTCTGCCAGGCTTGTGTTGATGAAGGAAGATGCCACGAGCTCGCCGTCATCAAGCCAATTGATGCATTCAGCCGCCGAGTTTGATGGGCCCTTTAGAATGCTCTGTATGAAGGCTAGGATGTGAGAGAGCTGGGGAGGCATGACACTGTCTATAGAGCGTGGTCTATGGAGCGCTATGTGATTTACATTGTTATGATCACGTGCATAGTCACGTGTATTCTAACTGCGAGTGGGCCTGTTTTGGTGCTTGCCTACACCGCAAGGTAGAAGAGACGTTTAAGTGTGCACTAGGCTGCTACATAATTGCTATTTACTTAATAATTATTTGCTGTTGACCAAACACTTACAATAATTTCTATTTACCAAGTACTTACAACATTTGCTATTTACCAAGTACTTGCAACATTTGCTATTTACCTCATACTTCTTTTCACGCTAATTTCTTCTCCTCTACCTTTCTTTCTGCATTTTCTTCTACACTGTACTCTATTTCTGTTGCCCTGCAATATTCATAGTGTGAGGCAATTTCGAGTATGCGATCGCCCTAGGTGCGGAGCGGAAAGTGCTGGCCCGCAATTCCGCGCTCAGCCGTCCATGTCATCGCATCCAATCTCGGGAAAACAATAACACACAAATACTGATCAAAATAAGACGTCGCACGTGAGCAATTCTTGCCAAGCCGCCCGGCTAGACGATTGAGTGGCAGCTTGTATACATGTCATGAATCTGGCAATTTTTCATTGCATCAATTATCAAAGTCTCTCCGTATATTGTCATTGTATTGCATAACTCTATTTCATTCTCAACACCGATAATGCGGCCCGGAGATCTCACGCGGGGCCAAGAATTACTTGCGCGTCCGCGAGCCAACAATATCCGTCTTGACGCACAAGACGACGGCAAGTTTGCGAGGGTTCCATATGCTTTTGACAAGACAGATAAGAAACTCGAGATTTTGAGCTTATAATAATATATCTAATTGTGTAAAGACTCCGTCCATTATTTCATACTAGTAAGTCCTTTCTTAGAAAGACAGAAACGTTATTTGCTCGAGCCGCGCAATTCGGATATATTCCTATATCGTCAATGTCCGCGCTCTGACTAATGTCCATACAGGCGGAACGAGGTGCATGCCGCTCCGAGAGGCGTAGCGCCGGGACATGCTTCCCGTTTCCGACCCGCATGCTGCACCCTTAAAAGTGCCCCAGGTATTTATATTCTCAAGCACCGCTTCTCGAAAAATAATCCTCATTTTTCAGTCTCAAAGATGTCCAATCGTGAAGGTAGTGTTACTGCTCTCGGTGGTGACAAATTCACGGACGCTGGTGAAAAGTACACTGGGCCGGAGCCAGTGCCGGAAAACTATCCCAGTCATCAACTAGACGATGACGCTTCTTTGAATGAATACCGTGGTCAAGACAACGAGCAAATTCGTGAGTTGGCTAGAACTTACACCAATGCTTCAAATGCCGCTAGTGTCAAGACAAAGAGTTCGGGCGACTTGTTGAAGTACTTGTCCCACATGTCCGAGGTTCCTGGTGTGGCCCCATACACCGATGCCCCAGACGCCTTGAACCCTGATAGCGATAACTTTGATGCCAAGCTTTGGGTCAAGAACATGCGGAAATTAATGGACTCTGACCCTGATTACTACAAGCCCTCGAAGTTGGGTGTTGCCTACAGAAACTTGAGAGCCTACGGTGTTGCTGCCGACTCTGACTACCAGCCAACAGTGACTAACGGTCTCTACAAGTTTGCTACTGATTATTTGAGAGACTTCCGTAAAGCCGATTCAACGAGATGCTTCGATATCTTGAAATCAATGGATGGACTCTACTCTCCTGGTGAGCTCACTGTGGTCCTTGGCCGTCCCGGTTCTGGTTGTTCTACCTTGTTGAAAACCATTGCGTGCAACACTTACGGTTACAACATCGGTGAAGAGTCTAAGATCACTTACGATGGTCTCACCCCTAAGGATATCGAGAACCACTATCGTGGCGATGTTGTTTACTCTGCTGAGACAGACACTCACTTTCCTCATTTGTCTGTGGGTGACACCCTTGAGTTTGCTGCCCTGATGAGAACCCCTCAAAATAGAGGTCCTGTTTCCAGAGAGGATCACGCCAGGCACATGGCCTCGGTGTACATGGCTACTTACGGTTTGTCTCACACTCGCAACACCAATGTCGGTAATGACTTCGTTCGTGGTGTTTCTGGTGGTGAGAGAAAACGTGTCTCTATCGCAGAGGTCTCCTTGTCTGGCGCTAACATTCAATGTTGGGATAATGCCACAAGAGGTTTAGATGCTGCCACCGCATTGGAGTTCATCCGTGCTTTAAAGACATCTGCTGCAATTTTAGATGCTACTCCATTGATTGCTATTTATCAATGTTCTCAAGATGCTTACGATTTGTTCGATAATGTTGTGGTTCTTTACGAGGGTTACCAGATTTACTTTGGTAAAGCTGATGACGCTAAGGACTATTTCATCAACATGGGTTACGAATGTCCACAACGTCAAACCACCGCAGATTACTTGACCTCTTTGACTAATCCTGCTGAGAGAGTTGTCATTCCTGGCTATGAGCACAAGGTTCCAAAGACTGCTTTAGAGTTCTCTGAATATTGGAGAAACTCTCCCGAATATCAAACTCTCACATCAAAGATTGACGCTCACATCTCCGAGGTGGAAGCTGGCCACTTGCGTCAAGCTTACCATGAGTCGCATATTGCTAGACAATCCGACCATGTGTCTAAGCGTTCCCCATTCACAATTTCCTTCGGTATGCAAGTCAATCTACTTATAAAGCGGAATTTTAAGAGAGTGAAAGGAGATCCCTCTATCACAATTTTCTCAGTTTTCGGCCAAGGTGTTATGGGTTTGATTCTATCTTCTGTTTTTTACAATCTTAACTCCACGACAGGTAAGTTTTACTACCGTGGTGCTGCTATGTTTTTCGCTGTCTTGTTTAATGCCTTTGCATCTTTGTTGGAAATTATGTCTTTATTCGAAGCACGTCCGATCGTCGAGAAGCATAAGAAGTACGCATTATACAGACCATCTGCTGATGCTTTAGCATCCATCATCTCCGAACTACCAACCAAACTTGCCATGTCTACGATTTTCAATTTCGCATTTTACTTTATGGTCAATTTCAGGAGGGAGCCTGGAAGATTTTTCTTCTACTGGTTATTCTGTAACCTCTGTACTCTTTGCATGTCCCACATGTTCAGATCACTCGGAGCTGTTTCTACCTCTCTTGCTGGTGCAATGACGCCTGCAACTGTCATTTTGTTGGCCATGGTTATCTTCACTGGTTTCGTCATCCCCACTCCAAGTATGTTGGGCTGGTCTCGCTGGATTCAGTACATCAATCCTGTTTCCTATGTTTTCGAGTCTTTGATGGTCAACGAGTTCTATGATCGTGATTTCATCTGCAGTCAGTTCATTCCTAGTGGACCAAACTACGCAAACACTGCCACGGCTAATAACGTCTGTAGTGCAGTTGGTTCCGTTCCTGGTTCTGCGGTTGTCAGTGGTACAAGATACCTTGCCTTGTCTTATGAATATTACAACTCTCATAAATGGAGAAATATCGGTATTGTTATTGCCTATATTATTGTCTTCTTGGGTGTTTACATTGGATTGACCGAAATCAACAAGGGAGCCATGCAAAAAGGTGAGCTTGTTCTCTACTTGCACGGCTCTTTGAAAAAGGTTAAGAAAGAGAGCGAAAAGAGAAAAGCTCTTTCTGACGACCCTGAGAACAACCTCGGTAATGAGAAACTTGGAACCACTGATGCTATTGAAAGTTCGAGAGAGAAATCAAACGGCAGCTCTAGCCTGTCCGTTGAGGTGGCAACTCAGTCTAAGATCTTCCACTGGAGAGACTTGACTTATTCCGTTAAAATCAAGAAGGAAGACAGAATCATTTTGAATCAAATTGATGGTTGGGTGAAACCTGGTCAGGTCACTGCTTTGATGGGTGCCTCTGGTGCTGGTAAGACCACTTTGTTGAATTGTTTATCCGAACGTCTCACCACTGGTGTCGTCACCGATGGTACCAGATTGGTTGATGGTAAGCCATTGAGCTCGTCATTCCAAAGATCCATTGGTTATGTTCAACAGCAAGATATCCATCTCCCTACATCCACCGTTCGTGAAGCCTTGACCTTTTCTGCCTATTTGAGACAGCCCAAAAGCGTTTCCAAGAAGGAGAAAGATGAATACGTTGAGTATGTCATCGACTTGTTGGATATGAATGTTTATGCTGATGCTTTGGTTGGTGTCGCTGGTGAAGGTTTGAACGTCGAGCAACGTAAGAGATTGACCATTGCTGTTGAGTTGGTTGCCAAGCCAAAGTTGTTACTCTTCTTAGACGAGCCAACTTCCGGTTTGGACTCGCAAACTGCTTGGTCTATCTGCAAGTTGATGAGAAAATTGGCCGATCATGGACAAGCTATTTTGTGTACAATCCATCAGCCATCCGCTATCTTGATGAAAGAATTCGACCGTTTGTTGTTCTTGCAAAAAGGAGGAAGAACTGCTTACTTTGGTGATTTGGGGGAGAACTCCCAGACTTTGATCGACTACTTCGAAAAGTATGGTGCCCACCCTTGTCCTCCAGAAGCTAACCCTGCTGAGTGGATGTTGGAAGTCGTCGGTGCTGCTCCAGGTTCCCACGCCAAACAAGATTATTTTGAAGTTTGGAGAAACTCAAGTGAGTACAATGAAATGCAACAAGAATTGGACTACATGGAAGGTGAACTTCTGAAGCGTCCAGCCGAGGAAGAAGAAGATGAAGCTTCAAAGTACGCCTCTTCTATCTTTAGCCAATACCTTATTGTTACCAAGAGAGCTTTTCAACAATACTGGAGAACTCCAGGTTATATCTACGCCAAACTTTTCTTGGTTGGCTCCTCGTCGTTGTTCAATGGTTTTGCTTTCTTTAAGGCAGGAACTTCCTTGCAAGGGTTGCAAAACCAGATGTTTTCCATCTTTATGTTTTACATTCCATTTAACACAATGGTCCAACAAATGTTGCCATACTTTGTGAAGCAAAGAGAAATTTACGAGGTCAGGGAAGCTCCTTCCAGAACCTTCAGTTGGGTGGCTTTCATTTGTGCTCAGATCACAGTCGAAATGCCCTTCCAAATTGCAGTTGGTACTTTGGCCTTTTTCTGCTGGTATTATCCACTTGGGTTGTACTCGAATGCCATTCCAACAGACACGGTTCATGAGCGTGGTGCTTTAATGTGGCTTTTGATTATTTCATTCTACGTTTACACCTCCACTATGGGTCAATTGTGTATCGCTTTCAACGAGTTAGCTGAAAACGCTGCGAATGTTGCAAATTTGTTGTTTATCATGTGTTTGAACTTCTGTGGTGTGTTGGCTGGACCTAACGTTTTGCCTGGCTTCTGGATTTTCATGTACCGCTGCAACCCATTTACTTACTTGGTTCAAGCCATGTTGAGTACTGGCTTAGCAAAGAACAATGTCGTTTGCTCAGCAAGAGAGCTTGTCACATTCCACCCCACTTCTGGTAAGACTTGTGCTGAGTACATGGAACCTTACATCAAAACTGCCGGCGGTTATTTGGCAAACCCTAATGCTTCTGCAGACTGTCAATTCTGTCAGGCTAGTTCGACCGATATTTTCTTGGCGAGCGTCAATTCTTATTACTCTGAAAGGTGGAGAAACTGGGGTATCTTCATTGCCTTCACTGTGATCAACATGTTGCTCACTTGTTTCTTCTACTGGTTGGCAAGAGTGCCAAAGGGATCTAAAGAGAAGAAGGACAAGAAGGACAAGAAAGAGAAGAAGTAGAGAAGAGAGGAGAGTAGTTCAAGTTTAAGTGCTTTATATCTTATAATTTATTAATATCTGGAAACAATTTGTAGGAGTGTGCTTAATTTACCGCATGTTAGATGATTCAACCTTCAGATAAACTTTTATTGCAATGTATATGACTGTTCACGATTCGCTTTTATACGCGACCGTTGTGCAGAGAGAAGTCAAGTTCTCAGTTGGGCTCCACGTTGTAACGCAATTTAATACCCATGGCGGCCAACTCCGAATCCAAATACTTCAAAACGAACGGAATTGCCACGCTAGTGGTATCCTCACCTCCCACAAACTTCACACCTTGACCATCCTCCCAAATATCGGCCTCATTGACATAAATGCCCTTCTTGATGTAATCCTCCAACTTCTCTGAGCATCCACGACATCTCACCGAAGAGAAGGAGCCAATCCGAGGCACAGACAGCTGTGTATTTAGCAATGAGCCACATGAGCGACAAATTGGGGTTTGTGTGTAGTCAGACGAGTTCAACAATCTATCTTGAAGCAAGTAAGAGGTACCATGACCAATCAATGCATCTCTCTCCATCTCTCCCACACGAATACCACCGTTTCTCTTACGACCCTTCACGGGTTGCATCATCAACGAATTCACAGGACCTGTCGATCTGACCTGGAATTTGTCGTTCACCATATGTCTCAATCTTTGGTAGTAAACCACACCAATGTAGATGTCAGCTCTAAGCTCCTCACCGGTGGCACCCGAGTACATTGGCTCGTTTCCGTGGTAGTTGTAACCAGCTGTTTTCAATTGCTCACCGAAGTAATCGGCTGGAGTGTCGCTCTCACTGAATTTCCATGGTGTAGCATCGTGCGCCATACCATGTAGAGCACCCGCCTTACCCGCGAGAGATTCGACAAACATACCAATAGTCATACGAGAGGGGAAAGCGTGGGGGTTGATAATGACATCAGGTTGCATACCCGATTCTGAGAAAGGCATGTCGATGGTGGGCCATTTCCGCGAACAAACACCCTTTTGTCCGTGTCTAGACGAGAATTTGTCTCCAATCAAAGGAGCTCTAGTCACTCTGTATTTGATAGTGATTTGCTGACACTCTTGATCTGCGGATTCATCTCCTAGAAGCTTGACCTCTTCAATATAAGCTGGCTCGCTTGAGTGGTATCTTTTGACTTTAGTTTTTCCCATGCTGTCGTCGTAAAATGCAATGATTGGGTCACCCTCCTCAACTTTGACACCGATACGAGGGAACCCATCATCATCCAAAGTTTCCTTCCATTCTTCAGACCAATCATCGGGACCGAACCCGAAATGCTGTGTTATTGGTTCGCCTCTTCTTCTCAGCAAACCTAGATCGATCTTTTCGACCTTAAGGACACTTCCGTATCCGAAGCCTCTTTCATCTGCAGATTTATTGATGATCATAGCGTCATCCATATCATATCCAGTATACGAGATGACAGCGACGACGGCATTCGTACCATTAGGGAAGTTGTCCATACCGTATTCATCGTACAAGTTGGCTTTCACAATAGGCGTTTGTCCACTCTGCAAACGATACAACTTGTTGTCAGATCTATGCGCAAGAGCAACACCAGGAGTACCCATGGTCTGCTTACCCATTTGACACTGGTACATGTTTCTAGGAGATTGGTTGAAGTCAGAAAATGGAGTCAAGTTTGCCAAAATAGACAAGATGTTTGTTGGGGCAAACTCAACATGCGTGTGATTGTTCTTTTCGATTTCTGCGGGTGTAACAGCAATGTTCATGTAAACTTGCTCAAATGGACCGACGATGTCCTCTTTGTTCAAAGGTAAGTACTTGGTGGGTCTCATCATTCTAGCATGACCGCCAAAGATGTACAATCCAGGATATTGACCCTTTGAAGATGGTGGAACGTATCCAATTTCCAAATCAAGTGGTAAACCGTGGCCTCCGTCTACCTTCCAGACACGCAAAGCATCAGCAACGATCTTACCTTGCTCATGAGTGGTCCAACCAACGATTTTACCGTCCAATTGAACACAGCACAAATTAGGACCGGCTGCGAAGGTATGAGCTGGCGAGACACCTAATCTAGCCAAAGCTTCAGGAACCTTAGAAACATCCGAGGCGCGGGTTGCGATTTGACACTTGTGGGACAAATGATTCAACAAACCACATGGAGATCCATCGGGTGTGTGCACAGGACATAAAAAGCCCCATGACTCGGGTAACAATTTTCTGACCGTCGTTGTTTTTAATTCAGCGAAGAAAGAACCTCTGTGGACCATTCTGAAATGCGCTATGAAACGGTGGAAGTTAATCTTCTCAGCAACAACGGTGTAACCGGAAACCTGCTGCAAATCCAAACCAGACTGAGACACCAAGTTACCAGTAGACAAAAAGTATTGTAACTTTTGACCGATATTTTCGTTGACCCTCATGAAAACACGTGAGATGTATTTCCGATCGTCAAAATTGACCCTGTTACCACGGTTTATGTCAGAGTTAATTTGAAGTTTAATTCCCTGCAAGTACTCATCAATCTTCTCCTTGATGATCATACCGTACAAGAAACCACCCAACAAGACCTCTTGATGCTGAGTGGCATCTGGATTGTCTGGAGAACAATCACCGGCAACAAGTGTGTACAACTTTCTAATCATAAACAACAACATGCGGAATTTGTCGGCATTGTCTGGCAAGTGCACAAGCACAATTCTCTTCAAGACTTCCTTTCCAATCTGGATGTCAGAGAGGTCTGGAGTTCCACCAAAAGCAACACGGAATTTGTCACCCAAGTATGCCAAAGTCTCGTTTTGAGAGTAGAGGTTGTATTGCTTGTAAGTACGCAAAAGCAACTCCAAACGATCGGTCAAGAAAGAGTTTGAGGCGTCTGAACCAACAATGCCGTCAAAGATCTCGCGGTCATTGGTTTCCACCAAAGCTTTCAAGATCATCATCACAGGGACGAGATACTCGTTCTTTCTCCACGAAAACCTGAAAGTCACGTTACCATCATTAAGGTAATGCAAGACGTTAGTCTGAGAAGTTTGGTCCGGTCTGACACATCTGATCTGCACACCAAATTTAGAGTAAGCCGCACCTCTGTTGGCGAAGGAAGGACGAATCAAAGCCATGGGGTGATTTCTTCTTTGAACAATCAACATACGAATGAGCTTCTCGTTACCGTTGACAATGAAGTACCCACCAAGTTCATCTGACTCTTCTCTGTGGTCCACGAGTTCTTTAGGGGAAAACTTCTCCAAATGACATCTGTTGGACTTTATCATGATAGGCACCTGTCCACAGTCACGCACCTCTGAAATCTCCTCGCCGTCATTGACTGTCCAAGTAACTTTAAGCAAAAGTTTAGAACGGTATGTGGCCATTCTTTCTCTGCACTCACTAGGATAGGTTCTTCTGACCAATGAGACCTTGTCCGATGGAGGCACAGCTGGCTTTGCAAGCTGGACAGAGTCCACTTTAATTTTCAACTTGTTGCCTAGTTTATCGTTGTCGCCTGAATCAAAGATAGTAGTGGTTCCGATATCCTTGGCTGCCAAGTTCAAAATACCTCCGTCGGGGCCGTCGGTCAAAGCATTAAAAGAACCGATGTGGGGAGCCACGGCCTCCTCAAGTAGCGGAAACGCTGACTTGTCTTTGGGGGGGTTTTTGAACCGTTCTTCACGCTCTAGTGTCCTTAATTGAGCACGCATGGTGAAGTGAGTATAGTTCAAACTGCGATTGGTAGCGGATTTTTGATTTAATTTTGATAAATTTTTGTGATGAGGTCACGTGCACAGGTGCCGCTGCGAAGAAACACTGGAGCTTGCTGGCGTATTCACAACTTGTTGCCAAAAAATCTTGTGAATAAGGAAAAGTGGGCTATTTCCTCTTTACTCCCAGAAAATCAACATCTACAAGAAAAATCTTAGTCCGAGCTATCTTCCTTATTTGGTGGGGATACTAGGCATCGGTGCGAAGATGCGCACTGGCTGAGAATTAATGGACTATCACATACAATGGCCAATTCCAGATTTGAATATGTGAAACAATTTGAAAGAGAGAACTACCTTCTTCCTGAAACACACATCGTGATTCGTGTCGATGGCAAGGGATTCCACAAGTTTTCAAGTTTCTATGAATTTGCGAAACCCAATGACGCAAGGGCTTTGCAGGTCATGAACAAGGCCGCCCTAAGTATGATGGAACAATTTCCTGACATAGTCATGTCTTATGGTGATTCGGATGAGTATCTGTTTCTTCTAAGAAAGTCCACCGATTTGTTTGAACGCAGAGAAATGAAGTTAGTGTCCACTTTCGCTTCATTTATGTCGGTCCACTACACGTTGCATTGGAACTCCGAGTTCCCCGAAAAGCAAATCCAGCCAGAAAGGCTCCCGACTTTTGACGCCCGGGCAGTTGTTTATCCCAACAAAGATGTAGTACAGGACTACTTCCGATGGCGGCAAGTTGACTGCCACATCAACAATCTCTACAACACAACCTTTTGGAGTTTGATCATCAAATGCGGCATGAGCGGGAAAGATGCCGAGAACACACTCAAAGGCTCGCTTTCCAAAGACAAAAACGAGATTCTTTTCTCCAAATGCGGGATTAATTACAATGACGAACCCGAGATGTTCAAGAAAGGTACTGTGATGGTGCGAGAATACGAAAAACATGATGTGGTTAAAGAGCAAGAGCTCAGCTCCCGCCAAAAGCAACGTCATGAGAAGATGAGGAGAAAGTCAAAGATTTCTCAGCTACACTCCGACATCATCAGCGAGCCTTTCTGGGAAGAAAGGCTGTGGCTTTTTGCATAGTACACGAAATTAAACGGGATAGGTATTTGTCTCTGTAATTTTCTAGGCTAATTGTATTCACAATCAATTAATCCCACGCAGCTCCAAAGCATCCTTTACGGTAGCGAAGACCTCGTCCACGGATTTGTCACACTGGAGCTTGACAACCCTGTTCTCTTTATCAAAGTGCTCCACCACGGGCATTGATGTATCAACGAAGGTACGAAAGCGTTTCTTGATGCTCTCGACGTTATCATCCGTTCTGCCACTAGTCTTACCTCTCTCTAGAAGTCTGTTAAGCATAACTGCCTCTGGGCACTCGAAAAACAAGGTGAAATTGGATCTCACGATTTGCTCCTCGAAGGTAAATGCCTGGTCCATTTTTCTTGGGAATCCGTCCACCAAGAAACGAAAGTTATTCTTGTTGTATTCTGCTTGGATTGCTTGTTGGAGCAAGGCAATGGTAACCTCTTGTGGCACAATAGTTCCCTCCTTGATACACTGAGCAATCAACTCTCCATACTTAGACCCTTGTCTCTGTTGTTCAGCCCTCAATAGGTCCCCTGCAGAAAGATGGACAAAGCCCTTATCAGCCACGAGCTTAGCACATTGGGTTCCTTTGCCCGAGCCGGGACCTCCCAAAACGAAAATGACCTTGACTTCCTTATCGGAAAACGCTGGGCCTTTTTTTGGCTCAACTGCAGAAACAGGCGGGTTTTTATTGTATAAAGAGGCTCCAATAGTAGAGCCTACCGCCAATAAGGCAAGTGCCCCGAGAATCACGCCACGACCCTTCTTTGGTGGGGGTGGAGAACCGGCAGAGGAGGAATTGAGCCTCAAGAAATATCTAGGAGAATTCGCCTTTAAAATGTTGCTGCCCAAATAGCGAGGGCTTGGTCTAATTCTAGGTAACATGGTTTGGATGGCAGGTGAGCGGCTCAAAAAAACATCGACTTTAATTCGAGGTACGGCACACTGCGATATGCCCAAACTCCAAAATCCGATCTTGGAGTAATACATCCGCTAGATATTTCAAACTCCTTTATCTTTCAGTTTTCATCCCATCTGTAGCTTTACTCTGACGCCTGAGATATTTGGTGTATTTTGATCTTGAAAAATTTTGTATATGTGAGTGCAATCTTAATTTGGCATTGTTTGCAGAATATATAATGAAATTGCGAACCTACCTGATTTACATTGAATGAACTACATTCTCTTAAAAATCTAAATTGATTTGAATTAAAATGTCATTACCCTTCCACGTTAAATGGCCGCTTGCTGAACCACTGATAAACTTTTTTAGTTGTAGAAACTTCTTTGAAACACCTCAAAAGACTTTTCTCAATAATTCAGAAGAATTCTAGGCAATTTTGGTAATCAACTTTCCCTTTGGCTTCTCATCGGTAAATAACTTGAACCAGGTGCTTGGAACCTTCAAAAGTGAGTCTTTCTCCTTTGAAACATCAACCAAATGGTAGCCATTTGTAGACAAATCGCCCCTCTCGACAGCAGCAAGAATTTCAGGAATTGAAACATCATTCTGGTCAAAAAAGTCCGTGACAAGGAAGCCATGGATAGAAAGTCTATTTTGAGTAACCTGGAACCAATTACTCACATCGGCCTGGCGAGGGTCGTTGTACCCCGAAACAGCTCCACACGCCACCACACGGCCATACCTTTTCAAATGATTGAGAGCAAAAGACAAAAACTCGCCGCCGACATTGTCAAAATATATGTCCACGTAGTCGTCACCAATAATCTCGTGCAATTGCTCCTGGTAGTTTGAATCACGGTAATTGACACAATAGTCAGCACCCAAAGATTTGACCCATTCCACCTTTTCTGGAGATCCTGCAACACCAATCACTTTGGACGCTTTAAATAAATGCTTCGCAAGCTGTACCACCATGGATCCTGTGGCTCCAGCAGCAGCAGAAACAAAAATTGTCTGGCCTTCCTTAATTTGGGCAACGTTTTTCAAACCATAGTAAGCTGTCAAACCAGTGAGTCCAATAGTGGACAAGTACATTTCTGGCGCGATGGATTTGTCGACACTGGAAGTGATCTGGGAGTCATCAACCACCAATTCCTGACCCCAGCCTAAAAATCCACATACGTGGTCGCCTGCTTGGTATTTTGACGATTTTGATTCCAACACCTCGGCTACAGCCAAAGATCTCATGACTTCGCCTTGATCCATTGGAACGTAGTAAGTTCTTGTTGCGTCTTGATCGGCACCCATCCAGTTTCTCTGGGTAGGATCATTGGAAAGGTATAAAACCTTGACCCTAAGTTGATTTTCCCGCAAAGAGGGAAGTTCCACTTGTTTCAATTCGAAGGTTGAGTCAGTTTCGTTCCATGATAAATTGACATCTTTGGTAGGAGGCGTCTTGAGGATAATTTGAGCTACCATTGTTGCAATATTAGTTGTTGTTTGAAAATCTTGGTCGTTGGACTTAGAATCGTTGGTTCAGAATTGTGAGAATCTTGTCTGAATCTTGTTTCTGATGAAATTAAAAACATCTTTTTCACAGTCCTCTTATATACTCCATATACCCCTGAGCCTCGTGAAACATTAGTAATCATGTTGGTGATTGAGTACCTAGCACGTGACACCCAAGAAAATTGCTGCTACAAGAAAAGACTGCTGAGTAATACGATTTTCACGTCGGGTTTGGCTTGGGGCTGCACAGGAAGCCACCGTGTCGGTCACTACTGATAAATGTAATTTTATCTAGGTAAATCAGCGTTGCAACTGTTTAAAATGTCGTTTTGTGAATGATATATTAGCTATTGATGGAATAAACTCTATTCCATTTTGCAGCAATCGCGAGTGCAGGATGCGTCTCGTTTAGATCCGTACACCAAAAACACCCGTGCCCCAGACATAACACCTACTCAGACTCCTCCAATATCAGGTCTCTCCACGAATACATACACGACCTTCAAGCTGCCATCGCCGGCCAGCTGTCGGAGAAGCTACAGGCACTCCTCTAATTCTACCCCAAAATACCAGGATCCTGTGCGTAACCAAAAGCCTCTACTGCTAACCGCATTTTAAAGAAGCACATAACTCAAAGCAGAGAGTAAGAAACTGTTATTTTTGTAAATAACGCAAATAGAGCCAGTCTGTAGTATTGCTTGGGCATTAGGTTGGGCCATTTACAGGAGAGGATGAGAATCATTTAATGGCTTACGAACTATAAGTCTTCAAAGACTCGTCTCCAACTCTAAAAAACAGACCGCTCATGCCCTCGGTCCACTGCTTCAAAGCAAAATTCACACAGTATTTTGCTGGAACATCAGGATGAAGCAACTGCCCAGTTTCGTGCAAGTCAGTGAATTTCTTAAGGCTATCTGCAGGCATGTTAGTTCCAAAAACCTCCCGAATATCCTTTTGCATCGCAGTATCAACGACACCTGGAGCGAATGATAAGGCATCCACGTCTTTGTTTTCAACGGCGACGTGGCGAATGAAGTGGTTAATGGCCGCTTTTGAGGATCCGTATGCTGCCCATCCAGGGTACGCGCTGGTGGCAGCGCCCGACAGCACCACCACGATTTTTCCCTTTGACTTTTTCAAGTAGGGAAGTGCTGCTTGAGTCAATTCCACAACGGAAAAGAAGTTGATATCGAATAGCTTTTTCCAAGCCTTTACGTCCGCATTGGCAACAGGACTAACAGGATCCAAAACACCTGCGTTGGCTATAACGGAATCAA
The DNA here is from genome assembly GCA_002370135.1 of Metschnikowia kipukae. Taxonomy (NCBI): domain Eukaryota; kingdom Fungi; phylum Ascomycota; class Pichiomycetes; order Serinales; family Metschnikowiaceae; genus Metschnikowia; species Metschnikowia kipukae. The sequence continues at coordinate 60,109 of NKZJ01000102.1, forward strand.
TTGAGCCGTACTTTTCAATTGCCAACAGCACAACCTTTTCAGCTGTTTCAGGCTCAGAGATGTCTGCAGAGACGGTCGTGACTCGATTTCCGTACTTCTTCTCAAGAGCTTCAAGTGGAGCGGTTGTGCGAGCAACTACCACTAGGTTTCCATTTGGGGTACTGTCGAGGAAAATTCTTGCAATTGAGGCTCCAATACCTGGGGTTAGTAGTTTGATGTCATAGAATCCGGTTTTTTTACATACCCCTGGAACCCCCAGTCAAGATAAGTGTGTGGCTCATGATCTAACAAGCCAAATCCAAAATCTGAGATCGCACCTGTAGTAGACAGGACAGAGCCGTTATGTGACAAAGGGCAAAAACGTTCTCTCAGCCTTATTTTCTAAAGCCCTGTAAAGACAGCGTTTACTTTCCACAATATGCCGCAGCCAAGTCAACGATGTAATTGTGTCGAACGTAGCGCACTCGGCCACCCGACCATAAAAGTAGTCGTGCATTTACCGCGCAATATCTGAACTCACGCTTTACTCCATACTTCCAATACACAAAAGCGTACTCCATACTCACATCAATGAACATCAACCCCGACTCCGCCAAGGAGATCCCGTGCAAGAATGTTCTCATTTATGGATACTGCAAATTCGAAAACAAGGGTTGTGCATTTTCTCACCCCCTGTCAGCCAAGGCGGACTCCAATCCTCAAAGCTCAAACTCTCTGACACAAGCCCAAACATCTCCTAGTGGGTCCCCCCAATTGACCAAAGCATCCACTGCTGAACCCACTTCTCCAACAATACAGAATGCGCCTTCTCTTTTCTCAAACCCATCAACGGTTTCCACGGCAACATCTTCGAGGCCAACAGTCGGTCCCATGGACACAAAGCGCAAGTTCAACACTAAGACGCCTTCCTTCCAACCATCGGTCCAAGGTATGACCAACAAGTTTGCCACGTTGTCCCCAAAGGTTAAAGAAATCCCAATATTTGTTCCATCTGGTATGGATTCTCCAAGCGCCCGGGTTTCTGCGCCAGTCAACCAGGAAAATGGTCCAGCTGGCCCAGGACCATCACAGGCCAGAAAGTTTAACGCATCTACCCCTTCATTCACTCCATCGAGCCCATATAATGAGGCTTTTACTTTCTCACCAGCCAGCAACGCTCACAATGATGGCATTCAGTCCAATGTACAGCAAAATGCCACCCCACATACTCCTCAGGGCATGTCTGTGCAGCTGAGACTATTGCAGTCAGCGTCACAGCCTCAGAAGCAGCAGAACCCGTACTTATCAAATGGTACTTCAGTTGCAACACCAACAACCCAGAATGCAGTGAATGCTGCGCTGGACTTCATGTTTCATGGACAGAATGTCCTGGCATATCCCTTGAATTTTCATCTATATGCTCCTGCGCCACCACCTAGATTGGCGTCAGTACTCCATCCACATGAGACGAATGTGAATGATTTATTCATCCCTAATGATATACGTGAACTTGTCACTAAGAAAAATGAGGCAACATTGCAAACCTTGCCTCAGCTGTCATTACCGGAACACGTTGGTGTATACCATTCTTTGGTACCAATAGACTCAACATTCGATCAGTTATCGAGCGTGTATGAGTTACCCTCTTGCGTGTACAAAGTTAACTCGAATATTGATGGGAAACCATATGCATTACGAAGAATCGATTATAATTCGAAATTCAGAATTCTCAATGAGATGCCATTTGCTACAGTCAAAAAGTGGAAAAAGCTATGCAACCCCAATGTGGTAAGACTACAAGATGCGTTCACGTCAGTCGGGTTCGGTACGGATGGCCAGCCTACTTTGTGTCTTGCATACGACTACTATCCATTGGCATCCACGTTACAGGAGCAACATATGACAAGAAGGCTAGGAGGAAAATTGGAGCCTGTAACTGAAAAGCTTTTGTGGAGCTATTTGATCCAGTTAACAGGAGCCTTGATTTCCATTCACGAAGCTGGCTTGTTTGCTGGAAGTTCCATGTCAATGAGCAAAATTTTAGTCACGAACAAGAATCGCGTGAGATTGGGAGCGGTCTGTGCTGATGATATCCTAGATCATGAGATTCTTGAGAAAAGGGCAGAGGAGATAGGCTCACAGAGGCTTCTTAAAGAAATGCAAATGGCAGACATAACGCGTCTAGGCAGAGTGATTGCTGAATTGGCTAGCGTCACGCTTCCCTCGAACATGAGGGGAGTGCCCATGGAGTCCATCCTCACATACTTACAGTCATACAGCTCTTTAAATTTCAGTGAAGAGATGATTCTGTGCTTAAGGCGACTCATGGAGGCAGATGGGTCCTTCAACCTATATGAGTTCTTTGGGCGCGACCTCTCGAGACAGCTGCTCGGTCTCATGAACGGATTCCAAGACCTGTCCGATTACTACGAGAGCCAGTTACTGTCAGAAGTGGAGAACGGAAGACTCTTCCGCCTCTTGGCCAAAGTCAACTTTTTGCTGCATCGGTCAGATCCCGGCGGAGACATCGGAGGAAGTACGTTCATCATCGACATGTTCCGGGACTATCTCTTTCAAACAGTCAACGAAAGTGGAAAGCCCGTCATTGATCTCTCGAGGATCTTGGTGAATCTTAATAAGTTGGATGTTGGCGTGGATGAGAAGATATTGCTCATATCGCGAGATGAAGACAGCTCAATCATAGTAAGTTACAAAGAGGTGAAGGATATTATAGACCTGAGCTTTCGCTCAATTTTGAAATAGATGATATAATGCATAGAATAGAATATCATTGTAGTACAGAGAATACTACAGAAGCAGATGATTCATGGATTTTGCAGCCAAGAAATTGGTGGCGTGAGAGTCAAAGTTGCCGGTTCCACCCGACACGGAATTCCAGAGCGCACACGCTTGAGTCATGTCGCCGGCCAATAAAGCATGATTCGGCCCGATAGTGCGCGCCCCCAGTGCGCACTCACGTGATGCGAGGGAATGATTCATGACTAACAGTGCATACTGATAATGAGTAATCTGTGACGCACTCCGCTGCGTGGAATATATATAAATGTGCGGGTGCCACAGCGTCCATTTTCGGCCACACAACCATTTCACGTCATCCACACCTCACATTTTTATACAACATCATTTCCCTTTTGCACTCATCTTCAATTCAATATCGGTCACATATCAGGTCTTAGGCTTTTCTTAGTCCGGATATCGCTTTCTGAAGAGTAAGATTATACCATTACTCATCATCAAAAACCCACTGTTTACGTCTTTAGCTGGCTAATTTACAGATAGTGGCGTTCATATTCCAATAACTCATCTAATCATTTTTTTCTGTCATCTTTTTCATACGTTTGGATAATAATGAATTCTTCCTACTAAGGTGTTGGCCTTAGCAGAAGAAGTGAACGAGAGCTTGTTAGAAGTTTAGATACCAAGCGCTGATACAAGAATGCTCACCCCTGAAGGTTCGGTGTCCCCTAAATCGGGCGGGCTCCTGCCACTCAGTGCTCAGTCGCCTACTTTAGAATCTGACCACTACTCACCTAATAATCTGAAGTATTACAATGAGCATTTGACCAAAATACAGTTCAATTCAATTCTCATAAACTGCACAATGAGATTGATAAAGCTTTGCTATGGATCTGAAACACAGATTGAGGACGCAAAACTCCGGTTCTTTATTTTGGAAGTTATGAGAAGATCAAAGACAACGACTCAGTCATTACAAATTTGCTGTTACTTCTTGTTCAAAATCATTAACAGCAAGAAGGTAACCGATCTTTGTCCCAAAAAGCTTTTCTTGGGCTTGATTATCCTTGCCTCCAAATTCAACCAAGACCACAACTACTCAGCCAGAACGTGGCTTAAAATCTGTGGCTGCGAGAATAGCACCGAGGCATCTACTTTCAACCTCAGCAAGTTGAAGGAGGCCGAGAAGAAATGTCTTCAAGTACTTGACTACAACCTTTATATCAACAAAGCCAAGTACGAAAATTGGTGCAACGTGCTCTTGATTTTCGGCTACGATTTTATTCTTTTGCACCAAGTGCCTCTCGGATTATTGACTTGGTTCGATGAGGCTCAGAGTGCCAAGAAACTTAACTACTGGAAGGTGTTCTTGAACAGATTGGACGAAAACACGTTGAAGGAATCCAAGGTGAACTTCAAGCAGTATTACGCCAACCAAATTGGCTCCAAGGTTGTGACCACCGGTCCTACAAAGATTGGCTCAGTTTTTGGAAAACGTTTACACGTCGAGGAAGCAAATTCAAATAAAAGACTGTGCTAGGATAGCACAAGGTATTCGACTAGTAGTTCTCTATTGAATCAATCAATCTACAAGTATACGGTAATTTGACATGCGGCATGAAAAATATTCACTTTGACCGAACTTTCAGTATTCACTTTGACAGGACAATACTGTGTTCACTATGACAACTTTACTGTATTCACTTTGACTACTATACTGTTTTCAGTTTGACTACTATACTGCATTCACTTTGACTACTATACGGTGTTCACTTTGACAAGGTTAAAAAGTAATTACGCATAAAGTAGATCCATTTTGACAAGAGTATACAAATATTCATTTTAAGGTATAAAAATTATTCGCTTGATAAATCAAGCAGAGGCCTCAACAGGAATGGCTCCATTCAATTTGGCAGAAGTATCTTTGGCCACAGCTTTGGCTTTGTTGGCAAGGACATCGGCTTCCTTGTCAGTCCTTGCAATGGTCTCGTTGACAAGGTTATGGGTGGTCTCCTTCAATGGCTGAATGTATTCGGAATTGACATTCTTCAACAAGGTCACGCTGGTATTCACAGAAGCAGCAGCGACCTTGGCAATGTAGTTGGTTTCTGGTGCAGCTTCAAACTCCTTGTTGTAGGTGTTGATGACTGCGCTGGAAACCTCCGTGGACTTTGAGGAAAGCAAGTCCTTGGATCTTTCGTAAGTGTCCTGGACAATGTCAATAGACTTGGAGATTTCGTTAATGCCTGCAGCCTCAGCGTTCTTGGCAGAAGCCTCAGCTTTCTTGGCGGTATTCTTGGCCTTGGGCAAAATCTTGTCCACAGTAGAAGAAGCGTAGTCATTCACGGGCTTCAAGTATGAAGACACGGTGTCTTCGCTGAGCTTCCTGTAGCTTGCGATTCTTTGGTAAAGAGCAGAGTAAATCTGGTCAAATTTAGCTTTGAGGTCTTCAACTGAGTTGGAGGCTTTGCCCAACACAGCAAGAGTGATGGATTGCGCCTTTTGCACGTAGGGATGAGCAAGCAAGGAGTCCACAGTTCCAAGCACAAGCAGGTCGAACTTGGTGTCAACCAAAGCAACAAAGTCCGAAACAAAGGGAAGCTTGCTCACAATGTTGTCATTGGCAAAGTTTGTGAGGGCTATGGCATAGGTGGACAAGATCTGAGCAAGCTTAAAGGAAAGGGCATAGGATTTCACGGATTGAACCACGCTGTACGAAGACAAGTGGTCCAAAGATTTGGAGCTAAAAGTTTTAGACATGCTGGTGAGAAGAAAAAGCAACCGATGTACTACTTTCAGGGGAAGGGGCGGGATATATACACAAGCCACAGGGCTAAATTAACCTTTAGTGTGCACAGGCCTCGGATAACACATGCAGATTTAAGATAGCTGCCACGCGCATGCAAGGTGTGCAGCCGCGTATGCCGGCGCTGCCCTAGCTCTGCGTCAAATGATGGCATTGAAGGTTGAAACTCTCCAGGGCGCCCAACCGAATTCCTGCAAAATGAGTATTGCAAAATGAGTATTGCAAAATGAGTATTTGGAATTTGAGTTCCAGTGCTCGTATTGTGAAGAACGTTTTGTTGTGGATGAAATATGGTGGGAATTCTTGGAATTGTGGTGTCATTTGAGGATCGCGAGGGAGAAATAATCTTGTCATCGCACATAAATCAATGATATGAACCGAAACTGGATTACTTTAGTGAACCTTCAATGTTAAGCTGGTTATGTCAAACTTGACTGCATTTGGTAATGATTGATGTGACGTAGAATGAACATGCACCTTCCTTTCCGCCGAATATGAACTCAACTCCGCCGAATGGGAACTTGAATCAAGGCAGCGCTGTCAAAGTTCTATGCATCAGGGTTCTAAATTGCTCTTGTGTCCAGGATGCCTGGTCTTGGCACTGCATATAAGAGATGAGCTGGGCTAGCAGGATTTCTAAAATAAGCAGCTCAAAAGAAAACTCGCGTTGCTCAAAATTTCTTATCAGGTCTCATACTTTAAAGTCATTATAATCACGGAGTTCCGGCTGGTGCACGGAGTTGAGGCACATTCGGGCATAATTATACAAGTGGCGTGTTTCAGCAGTATGCTTGGCCGCGAAGCCTGCGCACTTTTTTGGCATGTGATTTTCGCCTCAAACTCGGCGCACTGCATACAGAACACACCGGGTGCTAAATGGTACAGCCATGGCTCGGTTCATGTGGGACCAAGGCCTTGCAGGAAAGGGCCCTGCGCTCTTTGGCCCATTACAGACGGTGAAACTCAATCCAACTTTGATTATATCTATAAAGAAAGCGCACTCTCGCGGGATGGCATCGCGCCCGTGTGCCAATGATTTCGACAACAGAGCTTACTGCTGCTTGCACTCCGGAGGGTTCTCCTTGGGCCCGGTCTCGTTAATCTCATCCTCGGCATCGTCATCCTCTTCGTCTTCCTCGCTGTCGAACTCATCTTCCTCCCCGTCGAAATCCTCAGGATAGCCGAACCCAACTGCGTCCCCGGTAAACCAGTCAATGGCACGAGGAATCAATCTGTCCTTAATCTCTTCTCCGAGTTGGTAGTCCAACTCCAATCTCTCTTCCAAGTCGTCCAACTCCTCTTCCTCGTCTTCTTCATTTTCATCGTCGGATTCAACCTTAGGTGCCTTTGGTGGGTCAAAGAAGTTGAAGAAGGACTCGGTAGGAGTCAACTTCTCAATGGTCCTGGTCTGCTTCGTGTTCTTGTTTCTCTGCTTTCTTCTCTCGATGTTGATGGTGACATTTTGTTCCTTGGACTTCCAGTTGATCTCACATCCGTCGGCGTGGTCGTACACGAAGTCACCCGAGTAGCCCAACTCCGCCTGGTAGTGGTATGTCTTGGTCAAAAGCTGATTGCTAAAGTATGGGTTTTGATTGAACTCGAAAATCAACTCAAATCCTGGAGTCTCCAAGTACTCCATGCGGATGTCCTTCAAGTATTGCAAAATCTCGCTATCTCTTTCGGTAATGGTCTCACTGACGGAGCTCAAGTTCTCCAAAGAGGTCAACCAGAAGTTTGGAATACCAGTGACTTCCTCATCGTCACCTTCCTCTGCATCTGCTTCCTCGGCATCCGCACCCTCGTTGGCCTCGGCCTCCAACTCCTCGCCGACCTCGATTTCCTCGGCAGTAGGCTCCTGGTCACCGCTGATGATAGCTTTTCGTTTTTCATACAATGGCTCGTATTTCTTGAAGTATTTCTTCTCCAACTCTAACAACTCCTTCTGGAATTCGGCCTCCAACTTCATTTGCAGTTGTTGCACAGCCTTCAAGCCCAAAACCCTCTTTTTAACCTGCTTGGGCAACAGTTCCACGTATCCGCTCTGCTGGCCAACCAAGTTTCCCAATTTACCCTGGATCATTGACAAAAGGGCTGGGTTGTTGGCTAATTGCTTACTCAAGTTGTTTTCATCTTCTTCACTAATCGTGCCGACACTGGGCTTTTGCTTGAGATACAGGTTGGCAACACTGGAAGGTGTGTTTTGAGGCGTTGGCGCTTTCGATATATCGCTGGCCTTTCTAATAGGTTCCGACATTATGTATATGACAAGAAGGACTTGAAGCCTATCGTCTTTTTTTCTTCGAGATGAAGGGGGGCCAGGCGCATTGCACGTGACCAGCTCTCGTAGGCTTTCCCAAAACGTTACTGCGCGCCTTGCGATCCTATTGCTGCAACACGTGTCAGTCTACTGACGGTTCGAATCACGTTGTCTTCGAATCACGCTTGTCTTTAAATCACGCTTGCCTTCAAGTCACGTGTCTAATCTATGTAGTTTACTAAGTGACGAATCACTGCACTATCAGATTTCAAAAGAAATCGACTCCTTCAAGTCATCACGCGAGTCTTCGATACCGTCAAAATGGCCATCCAAGTACTTTTCGATGTCTTGTTTGCGGCTTTCCCATTTCTCCACTTGCGCCAATTTGGATTCGATATCATGGATTTCATTATCAATCGACTTCAAGTTCTCCTCAGACGTCAAGTCATGGAAAACCCAGTTGTCCGAATCTTTGTCGCCCTTGATCTCTAAAACATAATTGTGGTATTTCATCAATAAAGGTCTGTGGGAGAAAGTGATGAAAGCAATGCGTTTCTTTTGCAACAATTCAAAAAGATAGTCCTCGACATCCGTACTCACAGCATTAGTAGATTCGTCCAAAACAACAAATTTGGGGTTCTTGAACAAAATTCGGGCGATACTCATTCTTTGCTTCTCTCCTCCACTAAAGACGTCTTTCCAATCTTTCTTCACATTAAAGTTTCCTTCCCTGGTCAACAAGTACTCTAACTTCACTTCTCTCAAGATGTGATAGAGGTGGTCATCGTTGTACCCCATTTCGACCATGTCATCGTATGAGAATGGATAGATGATTTGGTCTCTCAAGTTTCCGTTCGTGAAGTAGGTCTTTTGAGGCAAGTAGAAAATGTCATCATCGTTTGGTTTCGACAATAATCCATAATACACTGGCCATAAGCCGGCTATGATCCTGCCAATGGAAGTCTTTCCACAACCGTTGGAACCGAGAATCAAGAGATTCTGATTGCCCAGAAGATGGAAGCTCAATTTGTCTATCAACTTCTCACCATTGGATCCCTCAGCACCTGGAATTATAACTGGGATGTTCTCAAACCTGATACCTGCACCATAGTTCTTTTGAATCGTTCCATGGATGTCACTGGCCCCATACTTGGAGTTATAACTGTAAGTTGGAGAGTGGGTCATGTGTAAGTTCGTGAGAAGTTCAAACACACGATCTGTGTAGCCGGTAAGCTCCGAGATGTCCTTGATGGAATACATCAATCTCGAACCAGCGTCTGCCAAAGACAACAACAATCTTTTGTTGATGATGAATTGGCGCATGTTCTGATTTTCGTCCACAGGCCCAGCTTTCGACTTCTGGGTAACTGGCGCCTCTCCTTCATCGACATACTCGTCGGAGCTCAGGGGCCAGATGTCCTCAATGAAAACAGGCAATCCAGCAAAAAAGTAACCCCATGCAGACCAAGTATACTTCAAAACGTAGTCTTCAAGGCACGAATAGGAGAAGGAGATGTTGATCTCTTTAGAAACATGGCTCATCAACGATTGGAAGGTTTCTGCTAGCTTACTCTTTTCAATGAGCGAGCCTTTGTAGAAACCAACCTCCTCACAGTTTGTAATGAGGTTCAAGTGCTGATTGTAGTAGGAGCCTTCAAGATGGGTTCTCTGAGCCGAAAGCTTACCGAAAGAAGGAGTAAATCTCTTGAGAACAAGAGCAGTCAATAAATAGTTTGCGAAGATTCCGCAAATGGCACCAGTGCCTAATGTGTCTCTCAAATAGACCGAGAAGAAAACCAAGTCGATGAAGGGCTTTCCCATACTAGAAAATAGACCACAGATTGAGTCACAGAATTTGGCAACATCGTTTGTGATGTACTGATCGATGTTCTCGATGTCAGCCAGATTAAACAGGATTTTGTAGTAGGTCATGACCTTGTCTAGATACATGTCATGAATGTAGCGAATCAAGTTTGTTCTGAAGCTTAGAGACAAGCGGTTCGTGAGGTACTTGATTGCAGCATTTGTGTAGGAAGCGGGAAAAGCAATCAAGATCCAGTAAATCAAGTCTCTCACGAACTTCTTTCCGTTTGCAGAGATCAAGTTTTTGACAATCTGACCGTCGAGCTTGGCAATGATTAAGGACAACCAGGTTCTTAAGACCAAGAAGAAGCACTGAGAGAGAAGCAAATAGGTATTTTTGGAATAGAACTTGGGGATCAAAATCTTCCAGATAATACTTAGCTGGTTCAAGAACTTTGAGTTCAAGATATCCTTCAGCAGTTGCGTCTTCTGCTTGATATAAAAGTTTTTGTAGATATATTTGTCGGCCGCATATTGATCTAAGTTTGGCTTGGGTATGATGATGCGGGTGGTCAGGTTTTTGCCCTTGGGAATGTGGATTTCTCTGGCGCCATTCCGCAAGACTGTAGAGCTCTGTCGAATCAAAGTGGGTCTGTTGCGGAGTCTTTTTTCACGGAAATCATTCCAGGCATAGATCAAGGAGCGCAATGTGAAGAAGGTTCCGATTCCCAAAGTACTTATGACAGTCCCGAAAAAGAGCACCACGGGACGGCTTTGATAATTGATTCTGACCTTGTTATCTTTATAAACAAGAACAAATTCCTTGATGATCATCACAAGCTTCCTCACGTCATCTTTCGTGTACGTTGTGAGCCGAGAGATGTGCACCATGCTTGGAATGTTGTATAGTGTGTGGGAAGAAAAGTGATACCAAGGAGATTTCGGCTATCTACGCGGGCTTCCCCACAGTATAGCCGAGGAATCTGGCGCAGCAGGTACTGCACACAGACCGGCTTCTTCTCGGCTCCCAAGAGCCTAAAGGCAGCAAATCTTGAATTGATGGATAATCATTAATCGAATAAATTTAATTGATTCTATGTGATTTTTGATACGTTCTTATAATTAGGGCAAATCATGGTATCGATTTTTAAACCCAGCGTTCCGTTTTTTCGGAGGAACGGCTGAATCCTCGCGCAATGGTTATTAATGCCAGGTTATAGAGTGATGTAAAGCCGCTACTAACTCTTGTTGCAATCTTCATTGTTATGAAAAGCTCCGAATTAAGTGCAATATTCTTGTCTTCAAGAGAGTATTCCCACAGCAGTGTGACCCACAACGCCGAGCCCACAAAATTTTCATAGACCTGCATCTTGGCATCTACCTAGTATTTCAGACAAGCTCCCAGTGACCGACCCTTTTTTAGTCAAAAAAAGAGAAATAAAAAGCCTTCGAGTCAAAATAAAGATACTTTGAGTCTGCCGATATACCCTCTCTCGCTCAGGTCTTCTCAATCACTTTCGTTTTAGTTGTGCCTGAACACACAGCTTGAAAGCCGAAAACTCCTTTTCGCATGTGCCCTTTTTCATATCATTATAAGAACGCAAAACACACTCGCCGTATATCGCACCTAGAGAGGAACACTCTGCTCCTGCAAGCATGAGTTTGGTGGCGGGTTTCACTTTGGTCATTGCTGAATAGTAGTAGTAGATGATTACGCATCAAATGCGTGAAGTGCGGTCACGGGACCTGGCATGCACTAAGTGACTAGTGTGAGTCTGACAGGTTCATGATTAGGCATACACTTTAGAGATCTACTGTAGGACAAGTGTCTATGATTCAAAAGCTTCATTAATTGAAAGCCTCTCTAATAAATAATTAAATCCTCAGAATCTGGATTCCACCTCGTACACAGCTTTCATGGCCTGTTCCATGAACATTAAAGTCAAGATGGAGTGCGGACCAATCCTGAAAAGCTGGGCCCAAAATCCCTTATAAAGCGCCGTGGGACCTTCTGCCTTGATCGTCTTGGCAAAACAATCAAAAGGCCCTTTGTATAAATTGCCTTTTTGGTTGTATAAGCGTGTCAACACCACATCCCAGGGATTCATCACTATGGACACACCGAGCCCAGCCATTGCTGACGAGGCAAAGTGCAAGGCGATAGAGCCGTCCCGGAGAATTTTGTGATCTAAAAGATAATTTTTCGTCAAGTTGTACACGGGCAACTGGGCAGCCGAACCTGCACCAGTTCTCAAGACGGCAGCGTCGGTGCCTCTAAAAAGACCCTTGATGCCCTCATTTCCGTAGATGGTTTTCAAACCATCATAGACGCCCTTGTAGAATGTTTGCTGGCCGACGTTGGCGTGCGTTGACAGGGCCGATTTGTTGAAAGACTGCATTCTGGTCTTGATAAGGAAAAATGGGTTGGCAATAACTGCTCCACAGGACCCAGAAACAAATCCAGCAATAACATTGACCAAAAGATTCTGGGGGATTTTCGATACGTCGGCGTTGTACTGGCTAGGGAACAATGCCTGTGTGATGTATTGACGACTTGGCTCATAGAGCCCGATTCTGCACCCGTTCAATCCTAACTGGTAGATGTACCCACAAATAAGACCCTGCTGCAAGCCACGGAGTCCCTCATTCCGGTAGATCAAACCGGCCGCCTGAAGCGGGTTTTTGTATACCTTCTGGCCATGTGCCGAAAGTTCTCCCTGTAACTGCATTCTAGTTTTGATAAGCTCGATTGGGTTGGTGAATGTGACTGCTCCACAGGCAGCGATACCTCCAGCAACAAAACCGCCTAGAAGCGACACTTTTTGCGACACTGGCCGGTTGTCGACGATTTCTTTGGCCATGGTAAGTCGTGGGGTGTTAAGTATCAGTATGTAACGAGTTTCTCGGCTGAAAAAAACCGGCATGTGAGCGCCGGTACCGGCGTCGCTTATCAGGACACATACATTAAAATGCACATATAAATAAAAAAGCACAGCGGTGGCTCTCTACGGGTTCCTTGGATCAATGATAGCTTTAGAAATTAAGACTAGGCCTGTAAGTTGGACCCTGGTCACGTGACCATAGGCACGTGATTCACATTGTGCTGGAGCTGGCTATTCGTCGAAAGGTCTCAAAAAGAGGAGTTAGTATTGATTGGTGTGGGGTTGTGAGCAGCTGAGGTTGAGTGAGTAGTGAATTTAGTGATGAATGTAGTGAATTTAGTGAATACATAGCAATTAGATCTTTAGTGATGAATGTGTTGCTGCGACACCACATGACATGTAGCTACAAGAACCCAATTACGAGCTCATTGCGAAATCAGGCGAGCTCAAAATCAGCCCATTATCATTAAACCGGTAAAAAGTGAACGGTGTAAAATATTGAATGGTTTCCTAAGACAAGTTAAGAGTTATAGAACACATTCAATTGCTTCAGCTGTCCTGAACAGGCGCACAGTATAACTAATAAATGTCAATTCCGACGGAAGTCAATTGATGGAAGTCAATTCTGATGGAAATCAAAGTGTTAAAATGAAACCCATTAATCTAATGAAACCTTTAATGTAGATTTTAGTTTGTTCTTGCAAAAGTGCCCCTTAAGAGGAAGCATACAGAAACCCAAAGAATACCCAAAAGAGCTTAGTTTCCGGAAACATTTTAACAACGTGCAGGGCGAAGTCCATTTGTCAAAGTGGAGCCGTTAGATCAGGTTTCTCGACGTCTTGACGCGAAATAATGTGCGGCACGGCGCTTCTCACAGCAGCTTCTACAATAAGTACCATACAACGCAGCAGCTTCTAATCCAGCCTATAGTCAGCGAAATAAATGAGCAATAATTCAAATTAAGAATTGAAAAAATCAAATGCCAAAACATGAAGATAAATTAATATGAGGATAATTGAATGGCACTTACAAAGCATCAGCCGCAGTAAATCTAGAGAAGAGGACATTACCAAGCGAAGCGCGACAGCCTGTCGTGCGTATATTCGCCCAAGCCAAGTCTATTTTTAACCATGCCACAACAAATCTAAAAATAACAGAGCCACGAGCACATTAATATAAGAACATCGCATCTAGGGTCTCGTTACGCTGAGCTCCTCCATTTTCAACTCTCTACCATATCGAGCAGATTGCACTGATTGGCAAGAATTCGGCACACCCCATTACATCACCAGGCAGCAGTTCTCAAGCGTGCGCAAGAACCACCCGAATAGTGCCAAAGACTTTTTCAAGCGCCGTAAGATTTCCATTTCGACCCAGGCCCTCCTTTTCTGTGTCCCTGTTTCAGCTCACGGTGATCTGGATTCTTGGGGCTTTCCGTGCATGCATAAGCTCGGTGACATCACCTTTTCTCATTTTTCTCCAACATCTCACGTTTGGTCCGTCTACACCTGAACCGCGGATCTGCACCTGATTCTTTATACGTTATCCTCCCAACACCACGTTTTTTCCCACCCATCCGCCATGTCCAACGACAGGAAATCAGTCAACAAGGTATACAACCAGGACTTTGTCATTGATAAGCGCTTCAAGATCGTCAAGGAGTTGGGCCACGGCGCCTACGGCATCGTGTGTTCCGCCCGCTACGACGACGGATCTGGTTTCAACAGTGGCAATGTGGTTGCCATCAAGAAAATCACCAACATTTTCTCCAAAAATATCCTCTGCAAAAGGGCGCTTAGAGAAATCAAGCTCCTACAGTTCTTCAGAGGCCACAAGAACATTACCTGCTTGTATGACTTAGACATTGTGGCCCACCCGAGAACGGGCGACTTCAACGACATTTATCTTTACGAGGAGTTGATGGAGTGCGACATGCACCAAATCATCCACCTGGGCCAAGCCCTCACCGATCTGCACTACCAGCTGTTCATTTACCAGGTGCTCTGCGGCTTGAAGTACATTCACAGTGCCGACGTGCTCCATAGGGACTTGAAGCCCGGAAACCTACTAGTCAACGCTGACTGCGAGTTGAAAATCTGTGATTTTGGCTTGGCTCGTGGCTTTTCCGAGGACGTGGAGCAAAACTCGGGCTTCATGACCGAGTACGTGGCCACAAGATGGTACAGGGCTCCCGAAATCATGCTATCGTTCTCCAACTACACCAAAGCCATTGATGTTTGGTCTGTGGGCTGTATTCTCGGCGAGCTTTTGGGCGGCAAGCCTTTGTTCAGGGGCAAGGATTATGTTGATCAGTTGAACCAAATTTTGTTGATCTTGGGCACCCCCAAAGAATCAACCTTGACCAAAATCGGCTCTCCTCGCGCTCAGAATTACGTGCGCTCTTTGCCTATCATGAGAAAGGTGCATTATCTGGAGCTCTTCCCAAATGCCAATCCGCTTGCGCTTGATTTGCTCGAAAAGATGTTGACTTTCGACCCATACGAGAGAATCAGCGTGGACGAAGCTTTGGCTCACCCGTACTTAGCTGTATGGCATGATCCAAACGACGAGCCTGAGTGCAAGATCAAGTTTGATTTCAAGTCGTTTGAGAATGTTGATGACATCGACTCCATGAAAAAATTGATGGTGCAAGACGTGTCGCAATTCAGAGACTTTGTTAGAAAACCCATCGGCGAACAACAGAGAATACAACAAGAAAACCAAATTAATCAATCCAATCAACAACAGTCCCAGGAGCAACTGAGGAGTCAATCTCAGTTACAACAAGACGAGCAAGCATATCGCCAACAACAACAACAGCAACAACAACAACAACAATTGGAACAGGGAATGCATCACCAGGCCCAAAATATGGGTAGTCATCAGAACAACTATGGCGACGAGTTCCCAGGTATTTTGTCGCCATCTGAGACTGGCTTCAACAACTCGGGCCTTCTTGCCAATACAGAGCATTTGATGGACTCAGGCCAATTACTGAACTACGGAGCCATTCCTAAGCCGCAAGACATGACAGAATTCTCGATGTTGAATAAGTCTCAAGATCCCGAGCTTTACCATCTCGAGGAAGACTTGTGCTTCGGAATGGATGGCGGTAGTTTCGCAGGCTAGAAACTGGCAACTTGCCAAACTATTATGTACAATATAAACTCTGGTCAGAGCACTTGTGAGACTTAATACAAGCTCGCGTTTATTCAATACTGTATTTGAAAATATCACCCCCTTTGCCGAAAATCCAGAATTGCGTAGGCTCCAAATGGAATCCATTTATTTGACCATCTTTGGTAACACATGACATATCAATGGTGAGTAGGGGCACTTGTATGGAGGGGAGATCCTTATCGTTCACAATGGGGTGAATAATGCACGAGAACTTTTCCTTGCATTTGAGTTTATTTCTAGAATAGTGCTTCTTGATCCTCATTTCGTGAAGTGACATATACAACGAAATGTCGATTTTGAGCTGCTCCTCTGTATTCTCGTGCGGGGGCAGACTTTGACTGCTCAAATTAAGCAAGCTGCTGATACCAACATTAAGATGTGAGATGCCATGAAGAGCGTCATCCGCGTAAGTAATAGAACGAGCCCGATTGTGGTTAAGAATCGGTGGTGAGTTGGTTGACATCTTACTGCGACTGAATGAAGAAGACTGATGTAGAGGCAGAGCTGATTCTTCCGGGCGTGCTGTTTTCTTGGAGCTTGTTTTTATGTGGGGTTTGTTCAATTTTGGGAAAGCTTTCCTGTTGAACTCCCATAAGTTAACTTTACCATCTGAACCACAAGAGATCAAGCTGCAAGCTCCTGGAACATTAGAGCTGTACTCGCTGAAAAACTGCTCTTTGTGAACAAACAAAACCTTTTCCACAGTATTTGTGTGCCCTTTGAGTCTGCTCACTATCTGTATATCCTTCAATGACAGGGGAAAGTACGGTTTAGTAGAAGTATCTCTCAGCACATCCATGGAATTGGAGGGCGTGCTGCTTATGGGAGAAAAAAAGGATGTCTGAGGGTGCAAATTCGAAGAGTTTGAGCTGTTAATAGTGCCACTTCTCAGACGGGTTGATCTATGAGAGGCACCACTCTTCTTGTACAACATCCCATGAACATTGTAATATGTGACCCTGAAGACCTCTATAATATCGCCTTTTCCACAGACTAGAAAAAAATTGTTGTCAGGCGAGAACGCAATGTCTCTGACACCGTCTTGGAAATAATTCGAAACAATATCAGTAATAATCAGCCGGTGTGGAAATTCGGAAGACGATCCATATTTCTTTTCATGAGTGGAAACAAGGTCTACAAATCGCACTAATCCGTCCTCCGAACCAAAAGCGAGGATCATGGGAGTGTGCTTGCCGTTATGGGATTGTTCGTGAGACAAAGTGCTGGCAATGCAAGTGATTGGTTTGTGACACAACTTGAAGTGGCCGATAAGATAGTCAGGTGACAGGCCATCGTGATCGTTTTTCTTATCGTTAAAGGGACTTAAGTCAAACTTTTTGTAGTAAGCCACGAATTGGTCTGTTTCAACTACCCTCTTTCTGTATGTGGTATCAGAAGGAAGAGGTGCACCCTGAGGATCAATTATCGCAACCTCGCCGGAAGAAAAGCCGGCAATAATTAAGAGGTCGTGGTGAGGGTGATATATTGCCTCTAAGGATGAGACAAAGTGAGATTGGATCAGAAACGCCGCCTCGTCACTCCCACCAGGCGTGCCCAAAACGTCAAGGTACCGGTATGAAAAAGTGAAGAGGTTGATGATGAGTATTTTCCCATTGCTCATACCCAAAACAACGAGCATGCCCTTGGCAATCACCAACAATTTCGTCACGGTCAATTTAGCATTTAATTGAATGCGCAAAATGGGGCTCTCGATAACCCTCTTGTAGGGCGAAACTTGGGAATGGCTCAGAGAAACACTAGCAGAAGACGAGCCTACTGTTGCTCCTGGTGCACTTGGAGCAGTAGGATATAAAGGAGTTGTCGACATAGCGGATTCAGTAAAGGCATATTCATGTGCTTCGCCAATGGCAAAAACATTCAACACGTTCACATTAACGCTTATTTGAAGCTTCGGCGTGGATGCAGAATTAATCACTGAGAAGTAGTGTTTTGGGCTGAAGTCTATGAGTGAGGAAATGATTGGGAGATCGGCAGCATGTTTCTTCGAGTTCATACTTCGAAGAAACGACGCTTGTGTGTCAGCTTCAGTATCGTTCAAGATAGGCTGGAAGTGGAAGTTCTCTGCGTGATCAGAAGCACCAATTCGAAGAAACTTGTTGATGCTGCTGGTCATTTTGCTGAATGGAGAACGATTTTCAGGAACCTGTGCACTAGCCAGACACCGACTTGAATTTAAGTTGATGATGGATGTCAAACATCCCGGATTAAGATGCACATGCCTAAATGGGTCATGTGACAATGGATTGACGTTGGCGCCGATATGCTTTGCTCCGTCTTGTTTCTGATCCACACCTTCGTGTACGAGTTTGAGAAACTTTCTAGCAATATGAAGCGGCAATGGCACATGCGTCGTTGATTCCACATTGTCTTGTGCCACGTGCACAAAGGGGGGTCTGGCAATGTTGAGGTATGTCTTGTCTATCCGGGCAGTTACTGTTGTCGAAGCAGTCAGCCCTTTGAAAGGCCATATCAAGTTATCAATTGTCTGCAAGTTTTTCTCGGGCACGTATTCAAGAAGCGAAAAATGCAAGTTGTCGTCTAGAAACGGAAGACCGGGACAAACTGTGCTGAGAAATGCCGATAATGGAGGGTTATTGTTCGAGATCTTAACTTCAGTCATACTGAGTTTTGCATTGAATAGTCACCTCCACAGTGTTATTAAGAAGAATTGAGTTATCGCAAATATATGAACAAAAAGGGAATAGAGGGAAACTTGTGCCGCTTTTTTACTGTGAGTACGTGAAATTGAAGAACCGAGAAACCGTATCTACTTTAGATAGCGGGGAACATGCAGGATATACTTTTGCGAGTGCTGATTTAATTATATGCTTTGTTGGGCCAATAAATGTACATTTTATTTCTGGTTTGCGGAAGAGCATATTGATAAATGATTGGTTCCAAAGCTTAACATTGTCTTAAACACCAAAATTCGCTGCCGATCTCATTACGTGTGATCAGATAGAGCTTTATGCACGGGTCACATGATCAGGCTAATCTCAATCAGTCACGTGCTGAAAAGACATTGCCAATGCAGGAGAGGCATCACTCATTATCTCAAGCTACCATGTGTCTCTTTCTTCAAATAAGGCCCTGAAAGTTGTTCGTATGAGCTTCTTGCAAATTAAACACCTTTACAAATGATGCTCCAAATGCCTATACTGGCTGAAATCTAAACAGGGAGGCAATGAGTAATTCCTCGTTTTGTCGATGTTCCAACTTCCACTCTTGTCCCCCGTTTTTAGGCTCCAAAAACATCAGCATGAAGTTTTGAAGACTGTTTGACAGCTCTATCGACAACAATCATGTCAAACTTAATGCCTGAGGATTGTCTTTATGATCAAGTGCCGGATTGAAACCAAAATGAAAATTTGGCACAAAGCAAGAATTCTGATCTTCAAAGTCTAGCCGAAGCGGAGCCCCTAATCCTCATATCAGAAGAAGTCCCTTCTTTTTAAACCATAGTCCCCGTACCCCAGGGAGACAATACTGCATACAGTGAAAGACGACACTCGCGCTCCTGAACATTGCGACATTTTTGTGCGGCAAGGAATTAGGTGTCGAGAAAAATTTTACCGCACTCTCCTCCAATAAGCCCCTTAAAATAGCTATAACTGCAGACAGATTAGGCCCCACACCCGGGTTTTATCTCAGCTTTTTTTCTTGCATCCTCTCCACAATCAAGCTGGAAAATCACCATACTAATCAACTTCCCACCTATTGGACTCAGAGGTTAGATTCGTGGTTGGGTCTCTTGTTGTTTTCGTCGCCCCTGAGAAAACGACATTTTTCTGCCGCATTTCGCGAAAGACCCGTACACTCTCAACTTGTCACCGAACCATTATTGCCTTGCCAAGGCAGACACACCTGATCGAGAGTCGATTGAGTACTCAGAAGTGCCTCGGCACTAAGCGTCATGGCGGTTCTTCCATCCAAAATCCAAGGTGCGGGCAAGGCTTCGGCGGGCGCGAGGTTTCGACAGCGAAAAATATCGGTGAAAGTCGCGTTACCCATCTACAACGCGAATGAAATATCTGGAACCGACCAGGATCTAGAGCCATCCCAACTCCACCACCTCAATGCCTCTTCTGGCCAACAGCGTGACCCAAATAATGTTGAAACAGGCGTGGATAAGAACGAAGAGGATGAAGTTCATCTACAACAAGTCATTAACGCAGCTCAAAGAGTGCTCCAGGGCTCTAATAGAGACAAGGCTGGCGAAAAGGAGTCTTCCTCCGTGTACATTCCAACGCCCGATGCATCTCGAATCTGGCCAGATGCCCTGAAGTTCTATAGTGGGGAATCTTTTGTCGAACCAGAGTCCTACATCAAGTTTAGTGCCACGGTCGAAGACACGCTAGGCGTTGAATACAACATGGATGAAGAGGACGAGAAGTTTTTCAATGATATCTTGACTAAAGAGTATCCCAAGCCACGTCCCAAGCTGGAATCATCCCGTGATGAGAATGATTCTAGAGTATGTTCAATGTTGGAGTTTGAGGCAATTTGTGATAAATTCGAAAAAACAGTGGATGAGAAACAGCCGTTCCTATCTATGGACCCATCAAACTTGCTTTCATACAAGGAGCTTTTGGCTTTCATATTACAAGAAATGAATTCAAGTGTGGTAAATGACCAGGCTACGAATCTAGGCGCAGAGCTGAAGTATATCTCAACCTCTTTGTTGAAAGAAAAATTATCGAAGGAACTCAAGTTCGAGCCTTTTGTCACAACCTTTGACAAAGACCGAAATTCAACTAACAACATCCGCGCCATCCCGATTCTCATGAATTTGTTTGGCGAGGCCGTATATGAACATTGGAAAGAGAGAAAGATCGCCCGAAAAGGTAAACCTATCACACCAAGCTTGAAGTTCGAAGATCCGAACGCCAATGAAAAAGATAATGATAATGATCCATACGTTTGTTTTCGCAGGCGTGAATTCCGCCAAGCCAGAAAGACGCGCCGAGCCGATAATATTGGTGCTGAAAGAATACGCTTGCTCCAAAAATCTTTGAGACGGGCAAGAGACATTATATTCAGCACTTGTAAGAGAGAAATTTTGAAGCTAGAGTCATGGGAAGCTGATTATGACATTTTCAAACTTCGACTTGAAGCGAAGGGAGTCAAGCGTGCCGTGGGCATTAAAGGCGACGACCATTTGTTCTACCCACACAAGCGCAAAAAGATTGTTAAACCAGAGCCTGAAGTTGATGTTGACGGTGAAAATCTCAAAGCAAAAAAGGAAAAGAGGAAAAATCAAGATGCATTATCCACTGCATCTCCCTCGAATGCAACTCCCCAATCAAAAGATCTCAAATCTTACAATGGCCAAGCGCAGCCGGAAGCCTCCTCTACGCAACCTTACGTCAAATTGCCACCATCGAAAATTCCAGATATGGATTTGGTTACTGTCTCCTACGTCCTTAAGGAAAAGAATGAGACAATTAAGCGGGCTGTGTTCGAAAAGCTCAGAAAGCGAAAAGAAAACGACAAAGGATATGCCAATATTACTTACGATCCTTACCAACCATTTTTTGGAATTTCTTCGAATGATCGCGTACGCGACCTCGAGAAAAGCCATATTCCCTATTCTTCCATTGCATCCGCTTTCTTCCATCAATTTAGCACTACGAATGTTATCAGTGAGAACCTCAAGAAGCTTATAGAGGATGGAAAAAAGCTATATCCTGGAATGAAGACATTCAAAGGCAGTAATGGAGAACTTGTGCCCTCCGAGCAATTCCCTCATTTACAGTCGTTACTCCAAAATCACGTCAACGATAAACTAGAGAAGTCTGCAGGATATGTTGCTCAATTGTTGTCGAACATCGAGAGCAACAACTTTAGTACTTACACAGACGGATTTCAAAAGAATGACAAGTCTGAGAAGGCAATCACCGCGGAATACTCTAGCCCTATTGCAAGGTTGCGTAAAAGAAGTGGCAGAGCAAACCGGACTTTTATTGATAGAAGAGGACTATTGTCTAGACCTGATGATGTAATCGATGAGTGGATGAATCTTTCAGACTCAGAGGACAACGACATGGACATTGATAGCCAGATTTCATCCAAAGATGCCTACTATAATAAGGCGGACACCGTTTCTCGGTTGGACTCCAGATGGCGTTTCGACAATGACTATGCTGAGGCAGATAAGTGCATAAGATCCCCAATAAGTCTCGATCCCTCCCGACTCAACTCCATCAGTGATGATACACAGTCTATAAGGTTCGGGTCCATGCTTCTTTCCAAGTCATATGACCTACTCCGAGAGAGCGCTCACCAGCGGCAGGTCTTGATGCAGCAAGCCCGTCTTCGGGCATTACAGCAACATCAGTTGCAAAGAACACAGCAAGGTGGCTCGGTGCACGGTAACACAGCTTCTGCTCAAGGTTCCAACGGCAAACCTCAAGCGTCGTCAGGTGCAATGAAAAGCACACAAACATCTGGAAGCAACTTACAGTCCGCAAACCTCTATCGCAAAACGCAAGGGGGTCATAGTGCTGGCAACAACATACCCTCC
The DNA here is from genome assembly GCA_002370135.1 of Metschnikowia kipukae. Lineage (NCBI taxonomy): Eukaryota > Fungi > Ascomycota > Pichiomycetes > Serinales > Metschnikowiaceae > Metschnikowia > Metschnikowia kipukae. The sequence goes on from NKZJ01000102.1 coordinate 82,317, forward strand.
AGCAACAAGTTTGGAGCCGTGAATGGTAATCGAAATCAACAGGCACTCAGCTCCCAGCAGTACAAGAAAGTTGGGAGCGGAGGATTTGGATCCGATACAAACTCAGTTCAATCAAACGCGATAGCTTCGCAATTAGCACAGCGGAACCAGCAAGCAAAGTACGGCAGCCTTCAGGGTTTGGGCATTGGCGCCGCGGATCACAAGAAGAGTATCAACTCGACTCCGCGAGGCGCATCGCAAGCTCAGGTATCCAAAGACATACAACACAGGCCTGGCAACAACTGAAAACTTGGCCGTTAGTCGTCTCGTAAATAGCACCCACCATCCTCTAGATGAGGTGGTTTTGTACCATAGCGAATACTAGTTAAATAGTTATAATCATAGAAACGAGTGAAAGAATTAGCCAAAAGACTGTAAGATGAGCCCGACTCTTCACATAGCCCAACAAAACTTTGATGAGACTTTGTTTTGAATTCTACGGGAGTTGTTCTACGAGATTTTGTCCTCGATATCTATTACTGTAACTTCATACCACGCTGGTTTAGAACAAACCCTCAATCTCTCCTTCATCGTTCACTTCAACATTCATGTACCCAGCATGAGTAGGCAATCCTGGAATAGTCATGATCTCAGCTGCCAATGCGTACAAGTAACCAGCACCAGCGCTGCATCTAACCTCTCTTATAGGAACAGTGAATCCTGTAGGCACACCCTTCAAGGCAGGGTCATGGGACAACGAATATTGTGTCTTGGCAATACAAATAGGCAATTTGTCGAAACCTTGACGAGAGTAGGTCTCGATTTGCTGCTTGGCCAATGGCGACAACTCAATGGCAGCGGCGCCGTACATCTTGGATGCAATGGCCAATAACTTCTCCTCAACAGAGTCTTCCACGTTATACAAGAACGTCTGGTCCTCTGGCTTGGACTGCGTAACTGCCTTCGTGACAGCCTCAGCCAATTGTAAAGATCCAGAACCTCCATTTGCCCAGTGATTGGAAGGCACTGCAAAGTCAGCACCAGCCTGAAGAGCTTCCTCTTGAATCAAGCGGAGCTCGTTCTTGGTATCGGTCTCAAACTCATTGATGGCAACCACAACAGGCACGTTGTACTGCTTGATGTTGGCAATCTGCTTAGCCAAGTTGGCACAACCCTTACGCAAAAAATCCAAGTTCTCGGTGGTGTACACCTCAGGCAATTCCTGGCCTGGTTTCACGTCTGGAGCGCCTCCATGCAACTTCAAGGCTCTGGAGGTTGCAACGAGCACCACAGTGTCAGGCGACATGCCCAGAGCACGGCACTTGATGTTGAAGAAACGCTCACCGCCCATAGTGAAGTCAAAGCCGGCCTCCGTGATCACGAAACCCTTTTGGCCGTTGTTGATGGCGTTAGAAGGGGAGGTCAATTTCAAGGCCAACCGGTCAGCAATCACCGAGGATGCTCCGATGGAAATGTTGGCAAAAGGCCCAGCATGCACAAACACTGGCGTACCCTCCAAGGTCTGCATCATGTTAGGCTTTACAGCATCCTTTAAAAGAGCAGTGATGGCTCCAGCACAGCCAATGTCCTCTGCAGTGATGGCCACGCCGGTTTCCCGCTGCGTGCCGACCACAATACGGCCGACCCTCTCTCTCAAATCTTTAAGCGAGGTAGACAAGGCCAAGATGGCCATGATTTCCGAGGCCACGGTGATGTCGAAGCCCGAAACACGAGGAGGGAACTTGCCAGCCTCGTTCTTGCCTTGACCAAGAGTGATTTCACGCACAAACCGGTCGTTGCAGTCCACCACACGCTTGATGGTGATGGAGTCAGGGTCGATATTGAGTCTTGCAAACTGCTCGATTTCTTCTGCAGTCAAGTCGTCCGGGTTGGTTTTGCTGATGCCCAACTTCTCCAAGCGGGCCAACATTTGGCGGGTGAACTTGCGCACGCCCTTTTTGGCGGGCACCAACCGGTTGTAGAAACCCTTGGTGGTTTTGCTGGTGTGCTCATGAAACATACGAGTATCCACGGCAGCACACAACAAGTTCTGTGCCGCAGAAATGGCATGGATGTCTCCGGTAAGATGCATATTGAACTCATCCATGGGAATCACCTGCGAGTAGCCTCCTCCGGCAGCACCGCCCTTGACACCAAAAGTGGGACCCATGGAGGGCTGGCGCACATTGGCAATGGCGTTGTATTTCAAGTGGGCACCGAGAGCCTGGGTCAAGCCAATGGTGGTGGTGGACTTACCTTCTCCCAAAGGTGTAGGCGTGATACCAGCCACCAATACATAGTGGCCTCTGTCAGCGCTGGAGCCCTCGCTGTCCTCATCCAATCTCTCAATGACCCGTTCAGGGTCCACCTTGGCCTTGTAGTGGCCATATGGCTCGAGCTCGCGCTCCAACAAGCCAAGCTCCTGGGCCACCTTGGTGATTTTCTTGGGCTTCTGCGCACGTGAGATGGCAATGTCCGAAGGAACAGGCACCAAGGGTTTGAGTGGCAACGGCTGGAAGCGGTGTGCATGAGCCTTTTTGGACGCATACATGGCAGCGTCGTAGACGTTGGAGCAGAGCATGGCCACGGTCATGGGCCCAACTCCGCCAGGCACCGGCGTGAGGAAAGACGCCTTGCCTACCACGTCGTTGAAGTCGACGTCTCCAACAAGCTTTCTGCCATTTTTGGCATTGGCGTCGTCCTTGAAGTTGATGCCCACGTCGATCACAACGGCACCTTCCTTGATCCAGTCACCCTTGACAAACTCGGGAATACCCACAGCTGCAATCACCACATCGGCAGTGCGGAGAATCGAGGGCAAGTCGTATGTGTGGCGGTGGCAAATGGTAACGGTACAGTCTTCGTTTTTCAACAATGCAGCCACGGGCGTTCCCACAATGTCGGAACGGCCAATGACCACGGCGTTCTTGCCTCGCAATTGGATGCCCGTGGTCTTGATCAACTCCATGATTCCGTTGGGCGTGCAAGGCTTGAATTTGGGCTGGCCGCCTCTTTTGGACAACTCTCCCGTGTTGTAGCGGTCGAAGCCATCCACGTCCTTGTCTGTTTCGACAGAGTTGGTCACCAACGTCTCATTGATGTGCTTTGGCAAGGGAAGTTGCACGAGAATACCGTGCACCTTTGGATCCTTGTTCAAGCGGTCAATTTCCTCAAGCAAGTCTTCTTCCTTCATGTCGGCGTCGAACTTGAGCAACTTGGAGTCGATGTTGGCGGATTTAGCAGCCTTGAGCTTGGACTTGACATACGACGACGAGTCGGGCCGGTCTCCCACTTGCACAATGGTGAGCTGTGGTCTGTAGCGGAGCTGCTCAAAGTCAACCTCGGAGTTGGAAAGGGGGAGGTTCAAGTTGGGGAACTGCGCCTTGTTGTACTCTATGACTTTTTGCGCCACTTGTTGCTTGATTTCTTTGGCCAATTTCGTGCCGGACACCACGGTGGCGTCAAGAAGACGGCTTTGTGTGTGGAACCGCTGGAGGGCCGCTTTGTAAGCCCTTGAACTCCTCAACATGACGAGTTTTGTGTTATAAACTGCACGATTTGCTGATGTGTTACGTGAGCAATGCGTAAAGCGGTGAAAAAATAATAACCGGCCCGCTGGGTGTGTACACCGGACTCGATGAGTTGTGATTTACCTGCATACTGGAGTGAACAATCTCGTGTATCGTATGTGCAGTATATCCCTTATATATCAGCCTTTGAAGGGGCGATAGTGCATTTGCAAGCTTCATGTTGCATTAAGAATGAGATGGGTTTATTGTGATTCTGTTACTGGCTTATTCTTCACTTAACGCCCTGTGCTTATTATACTTCTGAGGTCTGCAAAGTTGCGTGGATCGCTCAGTCTATATGCAGGAACCAACACATATCGGGGCAGAGGGCCGTCAGAGAACTAGAGACAATCAGGTGGGCCTGCTGAAATGGGCAATTTTGCTTACCGGATTTGATTGTTGGCTAGCCGCTTTTTGTTCAGTGTAGTCAGCATGTTTGGTGCGATTACGCACGGCTGAAAACTCCGCAGCATATGCAATTCGTGAACCACGCAGGGTCTCAGGGTTCTTGTATGTATTGTAGCTCTATGAACTACCTTGACTTTCTCAACCTGCAACATCATTAAGCCCGAGTTTGAGACCGCCGCTGCGAGCTCATCTAGTTTCTCACATTCTCCGAGTCGTTCAGCTCCCTCGACGATGTCTTGCGTTGGCGTAAATCACGAAGCATGGTTTGTGCTCGAAGGAATACAAAGTCCTCGGCATTCTCGGTGTCTGTCTCTCCTGCGGCGGCGGTATAGTTCTTCCTTGTGGTCATCCTTCTCTTCAACGTTTGCACACTTTCGTACTCATGTGCAAATTTCTCTCGTCTAGGACTGCGATGGTTCTCTTTTCCAAGGAAATCCATGGAATAGGGCCGCAAAGACCTGGGTCTTGCTCTCTGTGATCCTCTTCGATCAGCTGCGCTTCCCTCATACAACGGCGTGTTGTTCTTGAGTTGGCGCATCAAATCGTCAATGGTGGCATTTTGTAGACTTCTGTTGTCGTCGTATGTGGCTTCTTCCTCACCATCCCCGGCGTCATCTTCGTCATCCCCATTCTCCTCGTCTCGTGCTTCGCAGTCTCTTTGCTCGAAATTATCTTTCTTCTCTTTCTTCTCTCGTTCCTTCTTCTCAATCATCTCCTTTTTCCGCTCGTAAGCCCTTTCATCTTCTTCCCTCTGAACATTTTCTGCGTGTGCTTTCTTAAACTCACTCACGAAATTATTGAACTTTGCGAAAAATCCGTTTTTACTGGATGTATCAGTGGGGTTCTCCCCGAAAAATTCCATCAATGCGTTAAAACTCTTGATCGTGTGCTCTTTGTGTGACATTAACGCAGAACTCCTCTCGCGTGCTCTCTCAAGAGGTCTTTTCGTGGCTCTCAATATGTTATCATCTGGATGAAATGTTTCTGGCGTGCTCAAGTTACCTTTGGAAATAGAAGTGGAGATATTCGAGATGTTTGTAGCGTATTCAATGCAAGAGGCCTCAATTTGATCTATTGCAACCTTTTGCAAGTGATTCACTATGTTCAATTCATCAACGAAAGCCCCGAATTCAGGAAAGTTGTTCCTCACTATCTTTTCAATGTAATGCAAGAAGGTTTTAGAATTTGAGTCATCTTTCATGAACTTTAATCTTTGTAAGATATCCAACTTGAATCCCATCGCTTGCTTGGAAGTGTCATTCATGAAATTCCCGACCGAGCGGATAATGGCAAGTATTTGCCTTAATCCTTCACTTGCACTGATGCTTTCGATGGCTTTGTCAACAAGATCCAAGTTTTGAAGAAGATCATGGTAATCTTTCTGATAGGTGTGCACAAGGAGCAAAGCTCTCGATCTTGATTTCCAGTAGCCTCTCATATTAAAGATCTCCAAATAAATTCGATCCGGCCTGTCCAATTCTGTAGACGGTTTCGTAGGAGACATCTCGGGCTTTGTAAAATCAGTAGAGTATGGTAAAAATGAGCGAGTGACTGAATCAGAGATGTCGTTCAACGTATCACTATTAAAGAACTCCAACACACTTGTATTTTCCACAATGTTCTTGTCACATGCGAGTATCTTCTTCATTAGTTCCTCAACACTCAAGCTACTGAACATATGCAAATTGATACCAAATTGTTGGGCAAGGTCCCTCGGAAGGAGTGACACGAAAGAATTTGGTACTGTAATTGTATCTTTCAAGTCTTTAGTTTTTGTTTTTATGGCTGACGTTTTGACCGCAAACGCCTTCTCCACTTCCTCTAACACGCCCTTCTCTTGAAGCTTATCAATGACCTCAGAGTTAGAAATATCGTTCCAAAAGGTTTTATTGATATCTTCAAGCTTGCTCCAGTGCATTTGCTTGAGCTTGTTTTTCGGCCTGATTGTTTGATGTTGATTAGATTCTTCTGCAACATTGGAGAAGTGATCGAGGTCTTTGGAGCCATTATTCTCTTGAGATTCAGTATTACCTGCATTTCCTTTGATTAATAAATCCGGAACAGGTACTGGGGGAGGTGGAGGAATTGATGGGCCTGATCCGGCAAGCATAATAGGTAGAGGCGGGGGAGGTGGGACAGCCACATTCGACTTGTTGAATAAGTTAGGCAATGGCGGAGGAGGTGGTGGTGGGGGATTCAGACCTGACTCGGTTAGGTTTCCTGGTAAAGGTGGTGGTGGCGGAGGTGCCGGAGGATTTGAAGACAATGCAGGACCTGAGGTTGATAGAAAATCAGGCAAAGAAGGTGGAGCTGGCGGAAGCGCTGGAGCCGGCAATACCAGAGTATGGCCAATATCGAGCGATTGATTCAAAAAAGATGGCAAAGCAGGAGGAGTTGGAACAGTTTTCTCCAACTGGCCTGTACTCAGAATATTAGCCGATTGCTTCTCAATTTTGGGCATCTCATCTCTTTTCGCTTCCGTAAACATCAACCCCCCTTTCAGGCCGAGTGACTCCCGATCAGAATAGGCAGCTGCGATAGTAGACCCACTCATACTCTCGATTGGATGAAGGTCTCTCGTGTCATCGCCTTTGAACATATGATTCAAAGGAGGCGTAGTCGGGCGTTTGACCGGGCTAGAACTCGAAGATTTGATGATCTTGTTGTGCAAGTTAGATTCCCCTAAAACATGGTCGCTGCGAGCAGTTGTCCCCTTATGCCGCGATTTAAAGGATTCATTCACCGGCGATACAACCATAGCCCCTTGTCTACTGATGGATGAGCGATTGTCAATTAGAACAGAATGAATTTGCTTGTTCGTTGGGCTTCGCTTCAAATTCGAGCTATCATTTCTCAACAGAAGAAGACTTTCATCCAATGCACTTTTAGTTTCTGTTTGAATAGGAAGTTCCTCTTCCTCATTCGCAAGATCCACTGCAGAATCCACATTCCCGGTCTGTTTGCTTTTAGTCAAGTGCAATAAAACCTCAAGATTTTTCTTCTCCATAGTTAGCAGCTCTATAGTCTTTTTCAACTCAATTGTTTCCATTACTGCTCTTCTTGCAGTCTTATCGGTCTCCATTCTATCCATTAGTCTTTGCAAAGAAGAATTCAAGAGGTGCTTCGATTTGGGTTCATTATTATCCATATCTGAGACAATTTGATTGAAAACAGTTTCCAATAAGTCGAGGATTTTTCCCAATTCTTCAGGCAGTTTTTCTGATTGAAGTGTTGCCAAGTTGTATAGGATTGCCCTAAATTTGCTTGAGTTTGAGGTCTCCTCAAGCAACCCCTCAGAGATCTTTCCGTCAGAGTCGAATTTCAATTTCGAAAAGGTTTCACCTAATGTGTTAATTTCGTACTCATCATCGCTTTTATATTCGTCTTGGTCGTATAGCTCTGTGAAATCATCGTCCTCGATGATTTCATATGTCTCAATTACTGAGTTAATGGGAGCCATATCAAATGATCTTAGTTTCTCGAATATAACATGCAACCCCGAGTCATGAAGTTCCTTTCTCATGTTGACTCTCTCTTTGATATTTGAGCATCTTCCGACCATACAATTAACAAATATTATGGTTGTCAATGTGTATGCTTCGAACTTTTGATCATATCCACTTTTCGAGTTTGAGAAGCTCTCCGAATGCAGATCTATTGAGTTTTCGAATACGTTAAGCCAGGGTTGAAATTTGACAAAGTGACCCATTGAATCCTGCAATCTCACAAATCCGTCAAGTATATGCTGTAGATAGTCGTAGGCTTCATTGTGAACGTAATAAATCAATATTTCTGTAGCTAAAAGCCTGGTTGAGGATCTTGGAGAGAGAAGGGAGTTCATTATGGCCTCGATCACAAATTTATTAACCTTTTTTTGGACTTTTTCAGGAATTTCTTTGAGGGACATTTTTGCTTGGCTAGATATTAGCGATTTGAGGCAGTGACATATAAGAGTTTCCTTGTCAATGTCATCATTCGACTTGATGCTTCTTTTGTTGATTCTCTGAATAACTACTGAAAGTGCAGTTGTTCCCTGAGCAATTTCAAATTCCTCCATCCATTTCAAAGAGGATTTGTTTTCTAGCTTCTTGGTCAACTTCCGATACTCACGGATCGTTAGCTTGTTAGACATGATGCGGGACACAAACCATGATGCAGAACCGTCTTTCATTTTAAACTTCCGTGATATGGAGGCTATAGCGTTGGGTTCACCGACTGCGGCGGGTTCGGCCTCAAGTTCGGCCTCTTGTGCTTTGCCCAATTGGCCTGGACTAAACGATGGAATGGTGTGAACTGAAGAAAGGTCCTTATCCATCTTATGGGACTCGTTGGTAGGGGGCAGACCTGCCCTGCTATAAGCGGATGCGGGAAGTTGACTGGTCAAAGACCGTAGATCGAAGCTTGAATTGTTCTCATTTTCGCTCAAAAGTAACTCCCATTTTCTTTGGACAGTTATTTTCTGAAAGGCTTGCTCTGGAAACACCCGGGAGGATAAAAGGCGATCAAAAAGCGCGTCTACCACGCCAGGCTTAGGCATTGAGTTTATACCTTGTTGCTTGTAAGGCAGCAAGTTGCGAGAGCTGGTACTCTTCTTGACAGAAAGAAATGATCCCTTGGAGAGGGGTGGAGATGAAGACGATGTTTTTCTTTCCTCTTTCAGGTCAATGGAATACAGAGGCAAAGGAGGCGTGAATTGGTCGTGAACAAAAGCAGACGCTAAACTCGGCAGGCTCGCATTCTCGAGCGCAGTCACAGAGTGATTTCGGTATTCCGGGGCAAAACCGGCAGAATTGTTCTCTTTTGGATCCAATGATGAGAAGCTGCCGTTCACGTTATAGTAGTTTGGTGAGAGGGAAGAGTCATTCCATGCAATTCCCACTTCACCTTGAGCAGTACGGTAGGAAAGCGACTGCTGCAGCGAGAGCTCTTCATTTCCAGACATGCGAGCCCAAGCAGAAGCTTCGTCGGAGCCGAAAGACGGGCGATGGGTGGAGTTTGCTGCAGTTATACTTGCTTTCACAGAATCGGGCGGGTCACGTGAAGGTAGCACCCTGACATAAGTAGGGCCAACCGAATCGGAGACGGAGTCGTATCCTATAGCTTGAAAAGATTCGGTCTTTTGTTGAGTAGATGCTTTGAAGGGGTTTGTGGAGGCCGTGACTAGTGTGGACGTGGAAGAATCAGTCAAGGCAGCATTCAAATTGAAACGGGAAGCCTTGGAGGACATTTTTCGTAGGCTCTTGGAAAGAAAATTTCCCAGTTTGACCTGGGAATCTGGGAAAGAGGCCGGGACGTCGGCCATCTCTTAGTGTGTGACAGGAGGAGATGTCAGTAGTGTTTACGTGAAACGATAGTGAGGCTCTTTTGTACACACCGAGGTGTACCTGATTTGGTGAGAAACCTCATGCAGCAGATGCGAAAGCCGTGTAATCGAGACTTGCTAATTGCAAGGTGCACACTACGGGCCTGTTTTAATAACTGCAGTCATGAGGCAAGAAACGTGATTCGGTTCGATTGAAAATCGATTACCGGTGTAGTTAAATTGGGTATTAGTGCTTTCTTTTGCGTTGTTCTGTGTGCTGTTCTGTGTGCTGTCTTGTGATTAACAATACTTACGCGCTTGACAACATCTTAAAGCCTGCGTGTAATTCTACATTGGCCAGTCTAGAAAAAAGGCAGCTGGAGAGCCACAACTAGCAAGGCCTAAAATTCGCGACTAGTCTGCTGTCACTCAGGAAAGTTATACATTAGGAGAAGCGAGGAAGAAACAATTTGGAACTAACTGAGCTTATCATGTGAAAGAAGAGCGCGTAGCATCTGACTCGGAAACCTCTGTCCAAGACCCGTACATGTTGGAATTTACTAGAAGCACACCGGATTGAAATGACCCATGAATGTCAAAATTATTGATCCTAGTAATCTGGAGTGCATTTCGATTCATTCTCTTTTAATTTACATACCATTCGCACATAGTAATTCGAACCAACAATTTACACTGATTCACACTAAACATTTACACTATATCATTTACACTATACCATTCACAAATACCAATTCATACTATACTACTTTAATTACACTGACCAATTTACATTATACTAATACGCTTGTAGCAATCTACTCTATTTTCATCACACTAAACTTCAATGCCTAGTGCGTTTGATAATGCTCGCGTGTGCAGTACACATGGCCATCGGTTGCAAATCCAGACATCAACCCCCAGTCCATCCAATTACTAATGAGCCCTGGTCCGTCAAAATTCCTAAATCTCTTAGACATGGCAGCAAATGCCCCTTACATGCAGTCTCCCCTCCCATTTCTGGCCCTGGCATTTACTTTCCTCGCGCACTAATTTCCTCTCTGATTTCTGTCAGGCGCGTCAGTAGGTGATATGTTTTTAGGCCTAGTAGCACCAAATACTGAGCACACGCGCTAAAATCAGGGCAGTCGCGCCAAATTTTGTTCCATCTCTCGCGCCCCATTTCGCCTGGTGTTTACCTCTAGCTCTGTTTTCATGAATAGATAAGACGAAAACCGACTCTGAAACAAAAAGTTTTTGAAAGAAAGGTACTGCAGCATAACCAGAAATCAGCACTCCTCGTTCTATGTCTCAGTACAAATCACGCAAACCGCCCTCCAGCCAAAGGCTGATATCCAGCTTCTTCACGCCTGCTGCCGCGTCTGGCCTGGTGCAACAAACCGCTAAACCAAAACCCAAGCCAGAGACAAAAGGCCATATCGCTCAGCCTTCTCATTCGGTGAAGACGCCGGAAAAGTTGCTCAAAATGAGCAGTCGAGATAGCGTTTTGTCCAAAATGCATCAAAAGCGATCTGCCTTTGATGAAGTGGGCTCCTCTGAAACATCCTTTGACTCGCCTGAGGTCACCAACTTCATGAACCCTGCATTGAATCGATACACCAGCTTCCACTCGGGGCTGCCCGAGTCCAAGAAAGACTCTCAAAACATTCTCTTTGTCTCCTCTGATTCTGAGGACGAAAAGGAAAATACCACCCCTGGATCCCGCAAACCACTCAACTCGAGTCCGCTCAAAAAGCCTGCCATGAAGAGATCTCAGTCGTCCAATCTCTTTGACTTGCTAGATACACAGCCCAAAAAGATCTTGAAAAAAGCCTCTCACCAAAATACCCCAGTTCCGCTTGCTGCCGGCTCTGACCGTGTTATTCTTAGTGATGAGCAGGCCGCTATTGTCCGCGCCGTAGTTGATGATGGTGAAAACGTGTTTTTCACAGGCTCCGCTGGTACTGGTAAATCTGTGGTTTTGCGGGAGCTCGTGGGGGGCTTGTACCGAAAGCATGGCAGATTTAATGTTGGCATCACGGCATCTACTGGGTTGGCTGCGTGTAACATTCAAGGTCAGACCCTACACAAATATTTGAGCATTGGTCTTGGGACCGGAAGTCCCCAGGATCTAGCGCTAAAAATAAAGAGAAACGGCTCGGCGAAAAAGAAATGGGTATCAATGGCGGTTCTAGTCATTGACGAAATTCTGATGATTGACGGAGTGTTATTTACCAAAATCGATGAGATTGCCAAGATACTCCGGAACAATCAACGCCCCTTTGGTGGCATCCAAATCGTTTGCTGTGGTGACTTTTATCAACTTCCCCCTGTTTCAAGAGACCGCACCAGCCAGTATTGTTTCCAGAGTCCTTCATGGAACAGGGCCATGAAGCAAACTTTAATTTTGAACAAGGTGTTCCGTCAAAAAGGTGATAATGAATTGATTGATATGTTGAATGCATTGCGTGAAGGCTCACTCAGCCATCAGATGGCAATGACCTTCAAACTGCTTCAGAGGAAAGTGTCATACTCTGACGGGATTGAACCCACAGAATTGTTTCCTACGAGAATGGAGGTCAAACGTGCGAACGAGAACAGGTTACATCATCTCGGGGGCAAAATGTACTCTTTTAATGCAAAGGATTCCGATAACAATCCTCAAGCTGCGAGATTGTACGATAACTTGATGTGTGAACAAAGGTTAGACTTGAAGCAGGGTGCACAAGTTATGTACCTCAAAAATCACTCTGAAAACAGTGTTGTGAACGGCTCCATCGGCACGATCGTTGGTTTCATGCCTGAAAGCATGTTCACTGGAGTCTTCTCACAGTTCCACCCGGCCGACTTTATCAATGCCACTCCAGAATTTATGCTGATGTTGCGCTTATTGTGCAGTTTGATTGGCAGCACGCAGTTCAGTCCCGAGCAAAAGCTCGCTTACGACAACCTTCCGGAGAATTGGAAACCTAAAGTCACGAAGTTGACCCATGAGGCTTACTTGGTAGGCGCAAACGCGGAGCTTTTGCCTTTGGTGAACTTCAAGACAAACACCGACTTTACAATGATATTGGTGAAAAGAGAGGAGTTTTCCGTCGATCAAGGGCGCGTCCCACATCCAGGGAATAGCATTCACGCACCCATGACGAGAGAGCAGCTCCCACTTCTTCTTGCATGGGCCATGTCTATTCATAAGGCACAGGGCCAGTCCATTGATCGCCTCAGAGTGGACCTACGGAGGGTTTTCGAAAAGGGGCAGATTTATGTCGCTTTGTCGAGAGCTACAAACAAAGACCTGTTGGAGGTTTTGAATTTTGATCATCTGAAGATTGCAGTGTCGAAGGAAGTGAAAGATTTTTATCACACACTCAAATCTGCTTGTGTGTGATTTTCCCTCATGCAGAATAATCAGAGGTTCTGATCTGAGAGCGCGTAATTAACTACACAAGAAATGCGCGGCTACTTATCTCTTGGCCATGTCAGTCAGAAAGCACTGCTCCATTTCGTATGTACCAAAAATCGTTGCATTCTGAATAATATCTAACCATAGCTGCACGAACTGTCGAGTCAAGAAAGTATGTAAAGGTCTTTTAATTTCGTCTTCCGAACTAACCGCAGAGAAAGTGTGATGCGAATGAGACGTGTCGAAATTGCCTAAGCAGAAACTTGATATGCCAGAGGCCTCAACTAGATAAGCGCAGCTCGAGGCCTTCTTCTGGTGAATTACAACAACTAAAAGACGCAAATTCAAACCTTGACTCTGCGATAAAGAGGATATACGAGGCCATTTCTTCCGTTGAGGGAAAGGTGGCCCGTGAATATCTTCTTGAGCTATTTGGGAACCATCGGTCCATCCTGAAAGGCATTTCCAGAAAAAATAGCAAGAGAATTCCCATGTCTGTTGATGCGTCAGGAGGAGGTGACTTTACGGTTTTTGGCCCCACCTCAGCTTTTCACAACCTTCTCGGTGCCTCGGCAGCCCCAAAGCCTGCTTTAAACTTCAATTATGCGCTGACAGACATGTCTTTACTAACAGAATCTCTTAAAAACTTTTTCACGTGGATGTATCCGGACATAACGGTTTTCATACATCGAGAAAGCTTTTTGGGTGATTTTTTGAGTCCAGTTGCGAATCGTGGGTATTGCTCAGAGGAACTAGTGTATTCCATAGCTGCCATTGGTGCCAAATGTCTGGATTCCAAGAGCCTCCGCGAGTTGGCGCCCAAGTTTTATGAGAGAGCTCGCAATAACATTTTCTCGAATAAAATATACTTGCCTCAAATTAACACTTTGCAGGCATTACTATGTCTATCGCTTTATGAATTTGGGGATGGTGATACAAGTGCTAGCTGGATGCTATCAGGAATGGCGTTTCGAATGGGTTATGATTTGGGGTTTCAATTGAATCCATCAGATTGGACAGTGGAAGAGAATGCAACGAAACCCATGCAAAGATCTTTGATCACGGATAGTGATATCACCATTCGGTCTCGCATTTATTGGGGCTGTTACATCCTCGACAATTTCATAAGTTTGATGATGGGCAGGCCTGTGTCCGTGAGGAAAACCGAGGCAAGCATTCCTTCTAGTGAAAACTTACCGAACTCGACGGAAATCGATGCTTTTGTGTTCCATCCAACGCCAGAACAAAGCCAAACTGCTCCGCAAAATCTCGATGCATCTCAGACAATAGAGCCGCTTTGTTCGCTAAGTGAATGTGTGGGGTCCTTGCTCACCGACATATATTCCGCAGAGTCTTCAGATGACAAAGAGCTCTACTTGGAGCGGAAAAAGCTCGTGTCCTACAACAAGGCACTCGAAAGATGGAAAGATAATCTCTCGGATTCTTTGAACTGGACAAGGTCATCTTTGGAGCGGCAGGCATACAACCCGACGGCCATGAACTATAAATTGTATTACTACATTGTGATCATCAGTTTGAATCGACCCTTCATGAATATTCAGTTTTCTGATGGTGGCCGATCACCAGGTCAAATATGTGGTGTTGCTTCGGCGGAACTCACCCTATGCTTACTGAAATTCAAGGACTGTGGTGGATGTCCCTCCATCCTCATCATATATTCCGCTGTTCTTGCTATAAGTATCATTTTGGCCACCATATCCGCTTCGGATCGTGGATTTGAGAATAAGGTGGACGAACTTAAAATATGTTACTCCATTGTGTCGAAATCATGTGAAAACTGGCAGCTAGCAGCAAAAGCTCTCGTTTTTATCCACAAGAAGATAGACGAACTACAGATCCCACAACTTACCAAAGCCTTGAATCTGACTACTGATTTAACTCGTTCCGAAAGTCCACAGGCAGATTTCCTGCAGTTCTTGTTCATGCCTTCCGATGCCACCTCATGGATGATGCAAGACAACGTCTTCGCGAACATTTTTGACTTCATGGACCCGTAATTTCACCGGCTTTTAATACACACTGACTGCGTATATCTCTTGGTTAACAAGATTTCTGGTATCATGGAAAGCAGCATTCCTTGTAGTAGATTTTTGCACCCTGTATGCTCGGTGGCAACCTTTCGCAATGCGCGAACGAAATATCAACTACTTCCTCTCTAAGAACGAACTGAACACTCGAGATGACGGGCCAACAGCAAAGTAATGACGATCTTGGCTACAATGGCTTTAATGTCTCTTTGTTTTATTTGGCACCAATAGATTTTGAATACATTCGTGATGCGAATGTGACTATTGCATTGAAGAATATCACCAAAAAGAATGCAGTCACGAAGGAGAAAAGACTAGCAGACTTCTTGAAATTATTGGAGACTGGATCTTTTGATGTGAATGACTACTATGTGCTTAAGTGCTGGATTCAGCTGTATCCAAGGTTGGCTTTAGATGCTGCTAAGCCAGTTAGACTATTGGCACATCAGGTTCAGTCTACTTATATGGACAAGTTCGGAGCAAAAGAATTCAGCATCTACCTAAAAAGTACTTTGCCCATCTGGCTTCAAGGCCTTTACGATGATAAAACCATTGCGACGTCAGTCAAGTCCAACTTGCTCAAGAACTTTACAAATGATGAAGATAAAGTGAATTACAAGATCTGGATTGTCTTCCATGAACAGATAGTGAACTATTGCCATCATGTCCTCGTACATGAGTCGGCCAATTCTATCTCTGATGAGCGGTCGGACTCTTCAGACGAATTGAATTTAAAATACCAGAGAGCCATGATATCAGCGTTGCTGATGCTCTGCAAAGTACTGGAGTTGTCTAATGCTTCGAAACTTTCTCTTTCTTCCATAGCGCTGGAGCAATTCGAAGAGATATTGAAGCTGGAAAAGGTTTGGGATCACCTTTCCTCTTTCTCGGGTGAAAAGACTCTCAATTTGTCTCTTTTCAGATCGCTTATAGCACTCATCATGGAAATTTTCACATTGAGCCCTACACGCGAACTAAAACCAGCTATTCTGCATTTCGAAGATATCAAAAGCATTTACAAAGTTGTATCCAAGAAATTTATAAAGCATGTTAAGTCGGATAGCTCCGCGAAGGCTTCTCCAAGCATTATCTACTCAAGTGTCATCGTCCCACTTTTGAACACTCTCATTGTCCTCACAAATCTCACCGCAAGTGACAACTCGGTGGACTTGAAGAAATATAAGCTCAAGAAGAACTTTTGGCAAATTGGAGGATCTAAGAGCTACACTCGCTTAATCGACTATATCAAATTGGGTCCATGTAACTCTGATCCCGTTTACTACGCGGCTCTCGGTAACCTCATTGCCGCTTTGAAAGATTCCAAGATTGCCTCCGATGATGACTTCAAATTCTTAGATTTCTCAAACGAGAAGGATGGTGAATTAGTATTGACAAAGTACCTTTTGCCCCAATTCTCGAAGATCATTGGCCCAAACTCCATGAAGTTCAAATCGGAAGCCACGAAATGCTTCATAACAGTTTATGATTTGTTTGAGAGCAATACTACATTCGCAAACGATGGCCTCAAGTACAGTTTATTTTTCACAATATTAGATGGAATTTCTGTGTCAAGAGTTAGGGCTGAAGAAAAAGTCTATTTGAAGTCTAGCTTTGAGAATATGGCTCATTTTGCACAAGCACACGAAATTGACTCCCGAAGCTTGTCTGAAAAAATAGTGGAAAGTGAGGACGGAAAACTTGAAGATAAATCTTACACCTTCGCTTTTAAAGCACCCAAGTTTCAAATTCTAAGCTCACTTTATTCAATATTCGCCTTAACAGACGGGTCCTCGCCAAATAGCGTATTGCTGGTGATTTTAGAATCTCTTGAAGAAACATATGAGACCAGTCTTATTGCTGATTTGATAAAGTTATTGGCATCTATTGCAGAGACATCAGATTCAGCTGTGTCAATGATTGAAGACTGGTCAAAAGAATTGTTGCCTGGCTACATTACCAATGACTGTGTCGATGAACCTATTTCCTTGATTCATGTTTTGCTCAAACGTGGCACACCCGCGAATCTCCTGGCGCTTTGCAGCGACTGCTTCACAAAAATCTTGAGTGAGTGTCCACTGAAGACTACGAAATTTCTTGGTCTTGTGTGTGACTATAACGTTTTTGATGCGACCCAAATTGAAGAAAGACAGCCTGAAATCTTCGAGTTTATTTTATCTTTGGCCAAGAGCCAAGAGAGGCTGGACGCCGAAAACTCTTTGGTGCTCAAATTTGTAACCAATTCTCGTGTCCTTGAGTATGTGGCCTCAAACTCTGGTAAGCTGAGATCCCAAGAGCTCATGAATACCTTAATTTCGAGTGGGAAATCTTTGAACTGTGAGGCGGTACATGACCTAGTCAAACTTGCTGCTTTTACCTGTGATGACACAGCTAGGAATTTCCTAGGGCTCATAACTGACCAAGACTTGGTGCAGGAATTTTTGTTTGAAGCCATGTCATCTTCGTCGCCCGAGCTCGATGTCTCTAAGCTTGCCATCTATTCCAATTTGAATCCAAGCAATCTCTTGTTCTCTAAAATTGAGAATGAGTTGACAGTGGCTCTCTCTCATATTGATTTATCGTCCTTAGCTCTCGCAAACCCCTTGGCTCAAAATATTTACCTTTTCAGTCAGCCAGAAGAAACAAAACTTTTTTCAAACATCCCGCTGATCCGATCATTCTTGGGTGAGTACCTAAAGGTTTCAGACGCAAGGGATGTTAAGCATTGCATATGGTTCGCTCAATCTTGTGAGTATAGCCAAGACCTCGAATTCTTGGGTGATAGTGGCTCTACCTGGGAAAAACTGGACTCTCATCACGAACTCTATATTTCGAAGATCTTTCGTGATGAAGTGGGTGATTCTCAAATTTGTGAAATCTTCAATAACGCAGCTAGTGGCGATATTCTCGGGGAACTATCAACATCCATACGCGGTAAGGCCCCTTACACAACAAACCAATATTACTCAGCTAGAGTCCTTACACATGCTTTGAGTAAGTCATTTGAAGATATGACATTGGCCAATTTTGAAAAGTTGGAAATACAATACACTAAACTCGCAGGGCATCCTCTTAAGTTGGCGACATTCCTCTGCTGTGCTCTGAAATTCGTGGGATACTCAAGCAAACTTGACAGAATCAGAAATTACGTTTTTGGAGAGATCTTAGGTGTGCGCTCGACATCTGAGATCTTAAATTCAGGATCAACTTGGGTCACGATCGCCTCGAATTTCCTCAATGATGTAAATTATGATGTGTTGCCTAGCCACAAAATGGCATTGATCATCAATCAAATCTCAGGATGGCTTGAGTCTGAGATAGCTTATGACAAACTGTTCGAGAATATGAGGGTAATCATCAGTCAGTTTCTCACTCGTCTTATCCTGGTGTTAACCGAAAATGCACCTGACAAGATTTGGGAACTTTCCGTTGATTTGTGCTCTAATAATGTCAGCACTGCTCTAGTCAATGGCAAATCTTTGGCTTTGAAATATTTTACCATGAAGCTTTTTATCGCTTTGACTAAAAATATGGATACGAACGTTTACAATCAATGGTCCAAGACTCAGGCTAATCTCTCCGAAGAATTTTTTGAGTTTTTGGATGAAGAGCAAGAGATTTCAAGCCAGCCGGTTATTTTGGTGAACGATGTGCTTGAGAGAATTCTTACACTGTCGAACTTTTCTAAACAATTTCTCAGCAACAATGAATCTAAATTGCACAATTTACTTTCTCATAGCAGGCTTCAAAGCTTGCAGAGAGTGGCCACTTCTTTGCTCAAGAGAAACATTCAAGAGTCACAACAGGACGCGATTGTCGAATACCAATTTACGGGTTTGAACGTTGAGGATGACGAGTCAAGCGAATTGGATAATCTTGTGAAGCTACCATCCACTTTGCTCAACTCTATTCGTGAATTAGAGCATCATTTGGATGATTACATTGCTCACGAAAAGTTTGCCGATGTCTGCAAGTACTTGTGGTCATGGTTGCTTGTATTTTCTTATTTCGAAGATTCTACGATTTCTATGAAGAGCGCATACATCCAACAAATTAAAAAAGAAAACGCAATCGAGAAACTTCTCGGAACGATTTTTGACTGCATCGATTTGACGGACGCAAGATATTTGAATTCTCTTGTCATTAGCCCTATCGATAAGAATACAAAAGTTATGCCCCTGAACTGCCTCATTCAAAATTACGAGGTATCCAAAGGATTCTCGGGACACTCTGCAAAAGAAGAAAGTATGTTCTTGCTTTCTCATTTGTACTACCTATGTGCTAGGTTCTTAGGAACCTTTGCACAGCAATGGTTTCATGATGTTAGAGATTTGCAACTAAAGCAACAGGTCGAGAAGTTTTCCGTGAATTATGTATCTCCTATTCTTATCTCGAAAATGCTTGACGACGTGGAGAAAACCAAGGACAAGTTAACGCTGAGTGACGAGAATTTCTCTATCAAGGTGAACAGGATTACCAACGAAATAAAATCGAGCTACGTTATCGATGAACAAAACATGGAGATGTTGGTGAGAATTCCAGAAGCATTTCCTTTATCGAAGGTGTCTGTGGAAGGACCGTTACGTCTCGGTGTCAAGGAAAACCAATGGAAGGCATGGTTGTTGGCTTCCCAGAGAGTTATATCATTGACCAATGGCTCTATAACGGACTGTATTGAATTGTTCAATAAGAATGTCAACTTGCATTTTTCTGGGTTTGAAGAGTGTGCAATTTGTTACTCCATCTTGCATCAAGACCACTCCTTGCCATCTAAGGTTTGCCCAACTTGTCAGAACAAATTCCATTCTGCTTGTTTATACAAATGGTTCAAAAGTTCTGGCAGCAGCACTTGTCCATTGTGTCGTTGCACGTTTAA
The DNA here is from genome assembly GCA_002370135.1 of Metschnikowia kipukae. Taxonomy (NCBI): domain Eukaryota; kingdom Fungi; phylum Ascomycota; class Pichiomycetes; order Serinales; family Metschnikowiaceae; genus Metschnikowia; species Metschnikowia kipukae. The sequence goes on from NKZJ01000102.1 coordinate 101,896, forward strand.
CTTCAAGGCTGCAAGATCTTAAGTGGATGAATGAGTTGAGTCGGAAGGCTTTGCTTGGAACGGAGAAGCTCTTTTACTACCCTCTCGCATTGAACTGATTTGGGAGGTTCTTGATCCTCGAGGATTAGCCCAAGGGGCCCTTGTGATCGCGATGTTGCTTTGTGTCGTCTTCTTGCCCTGAAAATTGTTGATGAGGCCTGGTACCTCTTTCTCGTCTTGGATTGAACCTCCTGCAATCTCTCTTGCTTGAGCGAATTCTTTGTTTGTTGCAGCATCGGTGTACGGGAACAAAGCACCTCCGAACCAAAAATGCTGAACAACAGGAAACTTACCCAAAACCTCGACCTCATACATCTTCAAAAGGCCTGATTCCACCTTTGTCCAGAGAGAAACTGAGCGGTGAATATCGAAGATGATAGGGGAGTGCTCGTTAAAGGGACCCAGCTTGAGTTTGTATATAAAGGCGATTGCGTTAACGTACAAGTTAGATAGCTTATACGATCTGATGACGTCCGCCGATAGAACCAGCCGCACCGGCGGCACTAGCGATAGGGGAGCATCATTTTGCGGTATCGAGTATTGGGCGGCTCCGAGTATATAGATGAAGTGAAAGTGATCATCAAGTCCCCACACGCCATGCGAGCCGGCGGGTTCAAGATTGTAGACTAGAATGAGACGGCGTGCTATATCGTAATATTTCGCAAACAAAGAAAGGATCTCGGTGCCGGTTATATCGGTAGATAGAATTCCTGTTTGTAGCAAACCTCCTAGGAAGGCCAAGTACGAAAGTTCGTGGCCCGAACCGAAGTCAAGCCGAAGTTCAGACCCAAAAGAATTTGTCAAATAATAGTTGAGCTCCATCAACTCGCCTTCATTTTTTGACAAGCAAGAGAGCAAGCTTAAAGACCGGGCCTTCATTTTCTTGTGCCAATCCCGACACGCCATATTGCCAAATCGCCTAGGACCCTCCTGGGGAGGCGTGTCGTCTATGATTGAATTGAGCTGTTCGAGTATATCGAGCAAAGAAACGCAAGGTTGGGAATAATGGCTTTTTGCATTTTCAAAAGTGCCGTTTAAAGCGGAGGCAGGTTCTTTGGTAAGATCTCGGGTGACAATCAGAGGGTCTAGGCAACCTTTGGGAACCTCGCAATTCTTCACTTTTTTGACTAGGAATGCAATAACTAGGTGTAAACGCTTGTATGCCAAAGAATGTTTGAACTTTTCGAGGTCTGTTTCTGTGTGGATTCTCTTGACGGGATCCATGTAATTCAGCTGTGCCATCACTAATACAGTTCTAAGTGATATGACGTCTCACGCAGTTATATAATGTAGAGTGTATAGTGCGCGATAGAAGGCATGTCTCACCGGAGTATGAGATCGAGCCAAGATCTTCTACAGGCCAACTAAGTCTCCGATTTTACCCTGCAAATGTTTTGTATTTATTTGGATTTATTATTTGTATAGTTCCTTGCTATGTTATGGGCTAAGAAATGTGGCTTGAGCCTTATTTTAGTCAAACTCATGTTTCAGCTGTGCTCTCGCCTTGACCGGAGAGGTGTCAGGCGAAAGTCTCATGTTTCTTCTGATTTGCTTGGTTGGACTCAGTTCAACTGAGCTCGTAGGCGAGAGCGGTCGAGGCACTTTATATCTCAATTGGGGAGGAGGAATGCTTGATAGATCGTTTTTGATTGGCTCCGTCTCTTCATCAGAGATAACAAACAATGACTCATGGAAGCGGTTTATCTTCTCTTTTCTTTCGAAAAAGCTCGTGAGTGTTGTTTGGCCTGGAGCGATTTCCTTTCTCGAAGGCCTGCGTCGTCTTGGCAGCTTTTTATTTGGCGAAGGCTTTTCCTCTTCGTCTAAAACTACCACTTCCATAGTCTGGCTATTACCATGGCTGCTTTCCTGAAAAGGGTTCGGGAGCTCGAACTTAAGTTTTTCCAACTTCTTAGGCAAGACTTGACTCTGTGGAACTGCTGGCTTGCCTAAGGGACTCATCTCTTTTTTCGGCAGCAACTCCGGCCAAATACTATCCAAAGTTGTTTTTTGAGGCGATGTTTTCTTCTTTAAAGGAGACCTCTTTTTATTAAGTTCTTCTTCAAAATGCCGAACAAAGTCCACTGAAACATTCATAACTGACGCCATAGGGATATGAAATGAATCTACTTTATCCTCTATCTCAGCTCTCTCCTTTTGAACGGTGCTCTCCTCTGCGATGAGTGCTTGTGAATCTGATGGTATGATATTCGATGGTTCTGACGATACCAGATGGTCTTCTGTTAATTCCGTGTTCTCAACTTCATCATCATCGGCATCATCTGGCAATGGGAGTTTTGTGGATGCATAAACGATCTCGTTAAGTTTCAACCTGTTAAATCTCAAGACCGCCATTTTTATACCCTCAAAATCCTTGATCCGATGTAATTTTATACCCTCCCAATACCTCGGATCTTTGAGGAGTTTGATGGCCAATGGCTTAAGATTTAGCTTGCGTTCTCTTGGCATTGCCATCTTGGGTAGAGCGAGCTTTAGAGTGGGAACGAATGTCTGGATAGATCCTTCACACACCAGTCGCCCAATCACGCCCAGAGATAAAGTGCAATTCACTCTTGGAGCAGTGAAAAAAGAAGGGCTAATAATCAAGTCCTTGTCAATTGCTCGCGGCTCTCCGAAAGTAATCGAAGATGGCATGAATTTGAATAGTCGTCGATTGACAAAAGGGAAGAAGTAAACCAATGCATAGAATTCATCCACTTTGATTTTGTTCTTGAAATGGGTAGCACGCCCAAAAACCTTTCGGCCTTCCTTGACTAGGAAATCATCTAAGAACGCGTTGAAAGCTCTCAAACTCTCGTCACGGTCCAACGCGGGTTTTAATCCATGAAAAGGATCCGGCAGTACCTTAGCGAGACTTTCCTGTTCCACAAAGACACTCGAAAACTTCAGCGTTACGTCGGGAAATGCTCCAAAGTCCTGTGCTAATTTCCTAGGCAGGTGCAGAAGCACGGTTGTGCCACACAACGCAATTTCTTTGGCCCTCATGATGCCTATTCCCTCTGCACCGCTAGAGTAGTCGCCGCCCCTTAAAACCGCAATAAGCACAAGATGCTCACGAGTTAGACTGGTTCTCTCTGATATACGGCTCATGTAAATTGGCGTTACGTAGTAGTCTGTATTGCTCAAGACAGGCTCATTGTCCTCGTTGTAGAACTTCACCCTGTTGAACATCCTGAGAACTTTTGATGCTCCAAAAACTAGAGTATCCGAATCGTCAGAAACCACGTAGTCCACGATTCCAAGTTTCTGGAGCCATGCACATTCCGCCTCTGCTTCACCCGGCGCTTGCACCCAATCCATGGAATTGCGGGAAAGAATTTTGGTGACAGAGTTAATAAGACGCAGGCCCTCCGAGTAATTCGAGTGGTGCGTTTGCTTGAAGTAATGCAAGGAGTCATCGAATGAACAAGTTTCTGGTAAATCAGGGATATAGCCATGACGCAACTTCCCAGGCTTGAACTTGCCATCAAATACTACCACGAACAGTACATTACACTGAACGAGGTACCAGAGTTTTGCCATGAAGTTTCGTATAATGCGCCGCTCCATATTTGGATTGTCCACATCAGAACCGGGCAACTGGGACCAGAACATGAACATGTACGCGTCTATGGCTAGCCGAGGCGGTCTTCCATGTTGGTCAATAAAGTGAGATAAAAAGACGGGAAATGGTACTCTGTCATTTGACAACAGACTCAAAATGGGCCACAAATCAGAAATACCCATTCCATGCCTGGATGTGTCCGTGTCTTTGGAGTAGTTGCAAGGTATTTACACTGCGTTTTCCACCCACGCGCAATAATGTATTGATGGCAAAATAATGGCATCACGGCTGCTGTGCTTTTGTAATCGCCGTGTGCTGCTTGGCTTTCATTGTGGCTTTTTTTTGGCTTGCTATGTATGGTGACTTAGCGTTTCATGCAAATTATCTTCTGAACTGATTTTTGGGCTGTTGTTTTCAATTATGCTTTTGTAGTGTCAATCCTCGAAATAGATGTAAACGAAAACGAGGTACGGAGTTCCGGGAGTTTCATCTTGCACCAGGTAGCATTTAAAGCTAATCACCAGAATCCACTTCCAGAAATGGGCTTGACCGATTCAAGTCAATGCAGTCGATGCTTTTTTGTCAAAAACGTAGTATTGGTGGAAGCCCGGACCAAGGACGGCATATAGTGAAGTTAGTCTCCATGCACGTTAAAGTGGGCATTGATGTGCATCCTAAGTTGATAGCCATCTCTGACCAAACAACGAGAAACATTGAGACATCTAGCAGGTTTTAAGATCCTTTCAAAAGCTTGAAAATGCTCAACCAAGATTCTCTCGGGCTGCTTGTCTGTGGAGGCTTCCAGGGCACCCACGTCACAAGACAAGCACACGAGCTTATTGTTAAATACAAGATCTCTACAATGATCCTTCTGAAAAAAAATGCACATTCCGTGCCCCAAATGTCCAAGCTCATCAAAGACCTCCAGTATATTGCTTACAAGGAGGCGGGCTATCAATATCCTCTAGCTTTTGCTATCGACGAGGAAGGCGGCATGATGAACTCTCTTTTCGACTCCAACTTTCTTTCCCAATTTCCGGGTGCAATGGCTTTGGCAGCCACGGGTAATGTTGATTTGGTTTACGAAGTCTCCAAAGCTATTGCAGTTGAGCTTCGCCATATCGGCTTCCTGATCATTTTGGGTCCCGTTCTCGATGTCGTCACGAAATTTTCCCATCAGCTTGTTTCAGTGCGTTCATTCGGAACAACGCTGGAAGAGGTAGTCAAGTATGGCAGAGCCTGTGCAAAGGGCTTTAGGGATGGGGGACTCATCACTGTTGGTAAGCATTTCCCCGGAATCGGCAACGCCCGAGTAGATTCCTTGTTGGAATTACCTGTGATGACCGATTCTTTGGAGCAAATCCGCAACTTCAATCTGGTACCTTTTGCAGAGCTTATACAAGAAGGCTTGCTTGATGGAGTCAGTGCCGCAGGGTGTGGTGTGCCGCAAATATCGCCAGATGAAAACCATGCATGCCTCCTGCCTGTTTTGTTGACTCAATTGCTACGCGGGGAGTTGGGGTTTCAAGGTTTTGTTATCAGTGAATGCTTGGAGATGGATGCACTTTACCATTCGATTGGTCTCGGTCAAGGTGTTGTTCTCGCCATATACGCAGGCTGCGACTTGGTTATGGTTTGTCATGATTTCAAGCTTCAAGTAGAGGCTATCGAGTCCATATCCACGGCATTGACCAATGGAATGATTGACGAGCAAATTATCAACGCGTCTTTGGGTCGTCTAGAGACTGTGCGCAAGCGGCTTCCTCTGTGGAGTGAAATTTTTCCGAACGGCGAACAAGCTACACCTGAACTTTTCAAGCTGGCTCACTCTGACCTTTGGCATAGGCACCAGGAGCTTTCCAAAACGGCTTACCGTCAAAGTATCACGCTTGTCCGTGACTACGAGGGAGTACTTCCGCTCGCGCAACTTCAAGATGACAATGCTGGAGACAACATTCTTATCTTGACACCTTTGCTCAAACCAATCTACTCCAAACAAGCTGATGCAGGCGACCGTAAAGGCGGGTTATACATTGGGGAAGAGGTTTTCAAGGATTTCGCCAATCTTTTGGCTCTGCATCAAACGAAAAACGGAAATAAACTCAATGTGCTCCACACAACTTATACAGCGAACGGGCTCACAGCCCTTCATGAGCAGCTAATAGAAAGCTCTCAGTCCGTGATCATGTTCACTTCCGAGGCCCTGAGGAATATGTATCAGGTCGGAATCGCCAAGTTTGTCTCTGTTTTGTGCGGTGCACTGCCACTGTCCATATCTGGGAAGCAGAGTCGGGTTCTGCCGTCAAAGCCGCTTGTTATCGTAGCGACGCTGTCTCCATACGATTTCTTCTATACGAGAAATTTGGGGTCTGCTTACCTTTGCTGCTACGACTACACAGAACTTGCATTGCAGGAGTTGGCGAGTGTCTTGATGGGCGAGACTATTCCTCAAGGTTGCATCCCAGGGGAGAAGAAATTTACTTCCCGAAAAGCCAGAAAAAGACGTTCTCTGAGCGTTATAACTACAAGTCCAGAGAGATTACACGCTCGAATCAAAAAAACCACACCTCCTAAGCGACGTTGGCTTGTTGACGAGTTTGACTTGTCTAGGGACTGGCGGGGATTAATCAAACTCTGCAAAGACAACCGCGGGTCGGAAGATTTATTCCTCAAGTCACTCTTACATCTATTCCACATGAATAACGGGGTGCAAAAACATTTCGTCGTTCGCAACTCCTCTCTAAACATTTTGTATGGAATCATTTTGACTTGGATTGACGAGGTCCAATGTTTCGAAGAGCCAGGAACACAGAAAATTGGGAAATTCATGTACATTTTGGTGGACAAGTCCAAACGACTTCAACTGGTGGGTAAAAATCTCCATGCACGTGCCATGCGGTATCTCACTGAGGAACAAGGCTGCAAATTGGTTCGCCTCGGCAGTCTGCTTCCCCTAATCGATTTTTCTAACGGGACTGAACAGTGTTACGAGAACCAAGTGATCTCGTTTTTCAACAGCGCGGGCTGGAGTATCAACGAGGGCACCAAGCTGAAGGAGCTTTACGTTATGCTTTTGAAAAACCTTTCTGAGTGGTCAGTTCCGCCCAAGATCTTCCGAGAATTGACAATGGTGGGTGTGAGATTCGATATTTGCTCACATGCAGAGAAACTACAGACGCTCATAGACAAGGTCTCAAAGACAGGTTCTGACGGCCACAGGGATAGACTTTACAAGGAGGCACTCTCAGGGCTTGAATCATCTTCCCCTTACGAAGTGAAAATTATTATTGCTCTTGAACCCACAAACCAAAGTGTGATTGGAAGCATTATTCTTTTTACAAACAAAAGCCAGTTAGCGCGCTATTACCCATTCATGGAGAACGAGAATGATGCAACAAGCCAGGCTTCATTGATTGGCGGCATTGTGTGCCCTGTGATCGACCCCTCCTATTCCAACTTGACCGAGATATTCAAGTTTGGCTTGATCTGCACCGGAGTGACGTACTTACGGTCGAACTTTTCCGAGGCCAACACCAGTTTGAAAATGAGCCGGTGCTTCATCATGGACGTTGCGAAGGACAAATCGTTGGCTGGAATTGAAGACATTGGATTTGAACATTGGCGCACGTACTGCGAGTACTATGCATCAATGGGGGACGGGAACGTCAGCCGTGACCTTGACGCGCAACCCCAAAAACAGACGTCGTTTGCTGGATGAGGCACTTGTTGCAGTCATGCATACAATTACCCCAGACTTTTCCCAGTGCGGAAATTTCCATCCGTCCGAACAGAGCGCGGCTTCCACAAAGCTCGCAAGACGAAAGGCAGTGGCATATGTTCGGCTGCATTATTACTGCCGCATATAGAGCAATCCACGCCAATCAGCTCTCCGCAAAAACCCCTCCAAGTCTGCACCTTTTGTTTGCTCATTTCGCCGGTTTTATCGAATTGAAAGCCAACATTCCGGTGGCTCTTCCGTTTCTAGAAGTGAAGCCGCTGAAGTGACAAGCCAACAAAAGTCTAGAGTCGGAGGTAACCGGAACACAAGTTGAAGAAATTTGTGCTGCATGCATACCCCGGAATGCATCCCGAGGATTATAATAGGGCTTACATGGTAGGCCGCGACGCGCACCCGGCTTAACCCGGTTTCTTCCCGGTCGCATGCTAATGGATTTTCTCCACTCTCCCGGGCCCTGTGATCACCCAAGGCCCTATGGCCCCGGGCTAGCCAGCAAGAGCTTCGGAGTATATAAGCTAGACTTTCCCACCGCCTAATTTATATTTTGATTTTGAAATCATATTAATACATACACAATGGTTCCTCCTACAGCTATTGAATCATCTTTGAACTTCTCGGGCTTCCCCACAATTAAGACAGTCCAAGATCCTTTGGTCGAGCAATTGTCGCTCAAAAAGGATGTCATTATCAGACACAATGCTCCTCCTCCAACGTTATACGAAGACGGTTTGTTGGAGAGCGGAACCACCATTAACTCCACCGGTGCCTTGATGGCCTACTCCGGTGAGAAGACTGGTAGATCTCCAAAAGACAAGAGAATCGTTGACGAAGAAACCTCCACTGAAAATATCTGGTGGGGTCCTGTCAACAAAAAGGTCGACGAGTTGACCTGGAAAATCTCCAGATCCAGAGCTTTGGACTACTTGAGAACCAGAGAGAAGTTGTTCGTTGTGGATGCCTTCGCCGGTTGGGACCCAAGATACAGAATCAAGGTCAGAATTGTTTGTGCTAGAGCTTACCACGCCTTGTTCATGTCCAACATGTTGATCAGACCAACTGCTGAAGAGCTTGAGAACTTTGGTGAGCCGGACTTCACCATCTACAATGCTGGACAGTTCCCTGCAAACATCCACACCAAGGGTATGACCTCTGCCACCTCCGTCGAGATTAACTTCAAGGATATGGAGATGATCATCTTGGGTACTGAGTACGCTGGTGAGATGAAGAAGGGTATCTTCAGTGTTATGTTCTACTTGATGCCAATCAAGCACAAGGTGTTGACCTTGCACTCATCTTGTAACCAAGGTGTGGACAAGAAGGACGTCACCTTGTTCTTTGGTTTGTCAGGAACTGGTAAGACCACTCTTTCCGCAGACCCTAACAGAAAGTTGATTGGTGATGACGAGCACTGTTGGTCCGACAACGGTGTGTTCAACATCGAGGGAGGCTGTTACGCCAAGTGTTTGGACTTGTCCGCCGAGAAGGAGCCAGAGATTTTCAACTCCATCAAGTTCGGTGCCATTTTGGAGAACGTCGTTTACGACCCATACACCAAGATTGTTGACTACGAGGACTCCTCCATCACCGAAAACACCAGATGTGCATACCCAATTGACTTCATCCCATCGGCCAAGATCCCATGTTTGGCTGACCAGCACCCAACAAACATTATTTTGTTGACATGTGACGCCAGTGGTGTGTTGCCACCAGTGTCCAAGTTGTCCAACGCCCAGGTGATGTACCACTTCATCTCGGGTTACACTTCCAAGATGGCAGGTACTGAGGAAGGTGTGACCGAACCACAAGCTACTTTCTCTGCATGTTTCGGACAACCATTCTTGATTTTGCACCCAATGAAATACGCTCAACAATTGTCTGACAAGATTTCGCAACACAACTCGAACGCATGGTTGTTGAACACAGGATGGGTTGGTGCCTCTGCTGCCGACGGTGGAAAGAGATGTCCATTGAAGTACACCAGAGCCATTTTGGACGCCATCCACAACGGGTCCTTGTCTAAGGCTGAGTACGACACCTACCCAACCTTCAACTTGAACGTGCCAAGAACATGTGAGGGTGTTCCATCTGACATTTTGAACCCAGCAAAGGCTAGAGCCAGTGACGCTACCTTCAACAAACAGGTCAAGTCTTTGGCCACCAAGTTCATTGAGAATTTCGAGAAATACGCTGACCAAGCAACCAGCGAGGTTAAGGCTGTTGCTCCAAAGCCATAAGCATATATATTACAAAGTACGACATTTAGAGATGTGTTCCCGTGAGGAGCGATCTGTAGAGTGATGCGGGCCGCGGCTCGAACTAATTGAGGACCTGCGCGCAGCAATGCGTATGCTTCCACTACGCAGCAAAAGAAGAATTCAATAGCCACTTTAATGTATGGCCAATCAAGTATGGCCACCTTTAAATTTGGGCATCATCACGGAATGTACAGGTAGATACTGGACTACACTTAATACTCATGGCACCACACTAACCGTTGCAACACTGCAGGCAAGCAAATTGTGTTGTCTTTCGGCGTGGTTTATCGGACTTTTACCCGTTTACCTGATGCGCATGCTCGATTTCTACCAATCTCACATGATGCAAATGTCGCTTAGTATATATGCACATGTGAATCTCCGCACATGCTGCACCGTTCTGGCCACCCAAAATTATTGGAGGCATTATAAAACCCGTTTCTTCCAATTAATCCTCTATTTGATCTACATTTGGTTATTATGCTGGTTCTGGTAATCGAAGACCACTTATTTCTGCAAGCATGGTACGTCAAGGTACTTGGGGCGGTGGCCCTTCTTTATGTGTTCTCGCTTATGAGGACTTACTACTTGGGCTACCGGTTCAAAGCATACGCTGCTCCTGTTCGGGGAGACAATCTTTTCGGCTTTAGAGCCTTGTATCACGTTTTAAACCAGCGGAAACAGGGAACCGCTCCGCAGTTCAACCGTCAGAGAATGGATGAGGTGCAACTCGACACTTTTGCCATGAGATTGGCAGGAAAGCCTATTCTTCTTACACGTGATCCTAACCTGATCAAAGCTATCTTGGCCACCCAGTTCAACGACTTTGCTCTTGGTACTCGCCATACGTGCATTAGCATCACTTTGGGTGATGGAATCTTTACGCTTGATGGTGCTGGATGGAAGCATTCCAGAGCAATGTTGAGGCCCCAGTTTGCCAAGGAGCAGGTGGGACATGTCGAGTCATTGGAGCCTGTTGTACAAAAGCTCATAAAGATTATCAAAAATAAGAAGGGTTCTGTATTTGACATTCAGCCCTTGTTTTTCCAGCTCACTGTTGACAGTGGAACGGACTTTTTATTTGGCGAATCTTGTGACTCTTTGAGCGAGAATTTTGAAGACTCAAACGACCAATACGCTCACCACGACCCTAAAAAGCTTGATCCAGCTCTCAGAAAGAAGTTTCCTGGTGCTTTCAATTACTCCCAGGATATGTTAAACGTCAGAATCAGTTTGCAGGACATGTACTTCCTTGCCACGAACAAAAAGTTCAGGCAGTCAAACAAAGACGTCCATGACTTCACCCAATTCTACGTGGACAAGGCTTTGAATGCGTCCGAGAAGGAGGTTGAGGAACTTTCGCGTGGTGGCTACGTGTTTCTTTACGAATTGGCCAAGCAAACTAGAGACCCTGTGATTTTGCGTGATCAGTGTTTGAATATTCTTCTTGCTGCAAGAGATACAACTGCGGGCCTCCTCTCATTCATCTTTTATGAGTTGGCTAGGAATCCAGAGATTTTCGAAAAATTGAGAAGCGCTGTCCTTGAGTCATTTGGCACCGGGGATGACTTGTCTTCTTTGAGTTTTGAGAGTCTTAAGAAGTGCGAGTACTTGAAATGGGTGCTTAATGAAGCCTTGAGAATGTACCCCTCCGTTCCTCAAAACTTCCGTGTTGCAACTAAGAACACTACTTTACCTTCCGGCGGAGGAAAAGATTTCAAGTCTCCGATTTTAGTCGAGAAGGGAACCACTGTGCTCTACTCCGTTTACACTTTACACAGAAATGAGAAAATCTATGGCAAAGATGTGGATTCTTTCCGGCCGGAAAGATGGGGTGAGCCCTCTACACTGAAGTTGGGCTGGGCCTTCCTTCCTTTTAATGGAGGTCCCCGCATATGCTTGGGCCAGCAATTCGCTTTGACTGAAGCTTCATACGTAACCGTCAGACTCTTGCAAAACTTTGGCAATATCACCAGCCACGACGCCGAATATCCGCCTAAATTGCTGACTCATTTGACCATGTCCTTGATGAACGGAGCCAACATCACACTCGCGTAACCGTGTTACATATCGAACGCATTATATATATATTATGACCTTATTACCAGAGTAAACTCATGAGATTGTCGCACTCATTCCAAAATAAATTCATCACCTCCTGCAGGTTGCCGCACTCTAGCTGAACGAATCAACATAAGAAAAAGGTGAAATCTCTTTAGACAAGCAACTCAGCGCCATCAATCTCAAAATGGCCTCAGTACTTACTTGGAGCCCCGATGTGCTTACAAGTCTATACGATCAAATTCAATACGAAAACACACTTCTGGATGAATCCCTTGTCACCTTGAGGCCAGATCTCACCAATGTGTTGGTTGTACCAAAGCGTAACGAGAAAAGCAGGGCTGCTTTAGCACAGGGCGAATCAGGTAAGACTGTTACTTTGCACAACGGCGAGGAGTATCAATTAAACAGCTCTTTTATTGCCTCTGCAAATGCTCTTTCCGTGGAATTGGATTTGGACGAATTAAGCGCGGCCGAATTACTTCAAGAAGCATTGAATACCAATTTCGCCCAAGGATCTAGTGCTCTTGATGCTGGTATCTTGGTGTTTTTGCGCCGATACACTTACATTCTCAATATTTTGGGGTTTGCAGTGAAAACGAAGAAGATACTGTCCATAATGGGCGAGAATCCCTCCAAAAAACTTTTACCTCAAATATTTGCTAGTTTCGATCAAGTCTATGCATTGGTTGCTATTCAGAATGACCTTATCGATAAACAGAAGGTCACGGACGATATAAACAATTTGCAATTTGTCCAAAAAGTCGCTTTCGTGAAGAAGCAATTGTTTGAGACTCACGAGCTCTTAGCTCAAATTCTTTTCTCCATTATTGACCTTCATATAGAACTGATGGGAAATTATGATGTCTACAACTCAATTGTGTCTCACATTAACAAAAACTTAAGTAATGACGCTGATCTACTTATATTGCATTACATTCCTTCGTTGATGAGGCTAACTACTCAATTGCTGGATATGAACGAAACAGAGGTTAAGAAATTCCACCTGAGCTTTTCCTCATCGCTTTCGACAGACTACTCTAAGGTGAAAATTGGTGAGGAGGTAGACGTGTCTAAGTCAACCTTGCGCCCTTATATGTTGCTCATGCAACTCATCTTTTTTACATCATTCATTCCATGGTGTAAGATCAACAAACAAAGAACGCAAAATTACGATTTCGAGAAGGATATCGTGAAATACATTGAATGGCTTATCAATTATGGAACTTTCGAACTATTACTCTCTTTCTCGGCAGAGACGTCGGAGCACGAGGCTCAAATTTACCTCGAGCAAAACAAGTTGTTTGAATTTAGGCCCTTACTTCAGAGGTCTTTACCGCATTTAAGGCCTTTCAAGTTCATTTATGGTGGTGATGATGAGTTGTTGAAGGCATGTAAGTTGAAGCCTGACTTCGAGAACGTGCCCAGGTTGTGCGATTATCTGTCACTCAAGGTTGCTCCAGAGATTTGCAGGAGCTTGATAGCTCCATTCCTCAGTACTTTCTTCTCAACATTCGTCAACCATGCTGCAATGGTTTTGACTCAACTTCGTGACGAAGAAGAAGATTTCATGTTATCTTCTATTAACAAAAAACAGTTGGAAGCTGATTCTGACAAGTCCGTGAACGATGCAAGCGCTTTCTTTGACAGTAAGTCGAACTCAAAGGCTAATCTAGTCAAAGCTGTCGTGAAAGAAAGTGATGGTGAAGAGGATTGTGGACTTGACCTAGACGAAATTGCCAGTAGGGCTGAATTGGAAAGGTTTTATTTGGCTTTCACCTACACGTTTTCCTACAGATCCCAACTCTGCGATTCAATCTGGTCCTCTGATAGCACCAATATGAATGGGTTCATTAATTGGGGATTATCTAACAACACTTCGCCGTTGATCACTGCCACATTCTGCTTGCTTTTGGGAAGTCTAGCTTACGGCTCTGCAGGCGCAGGATACAAAGTATGGGAATGTTTAACCCTTTCTCAAAACTCTTCGCTGAAAAAAAGTGATTACTCGAGAATCTCTGTTGATTCCATAGTGAGCTCTCTTGCATACTATATTGATATGTTAACCGAAAACCTCGATGCCGGCTTGAGTACTCAGGCTAAAAAAAACCACGAGATACAAGAGACCATGTTTTCAAGTGCAAAGCCTAATCCTATTTCCGACAATGAGCCCGTTCTAATCCAGCTTTCTGATGACTCAGTGGCTTTCATAGCGGGATTCATGACTTTAATTTCAAATACTGTCGAAAATCTCAATAGCGATTTCCCGGCTGCATCTAATGCCAAGAAAGCTGCGTTTAATCGTTTTTACCCCATTTTGGTTTCATTTTTAAAGTTTGATAATCTCATTACGTCCACAAAATTATCGCAAGCTGAGAACAGACTGCCTTCCATCGAGTTCAACGATGAGAACAGGACGGCCATCGTGAACTTGATTCTCAATTTATTCACAAAATTTGCCGAGGACGAAGCTTCTCTTGAAACGAGAAATAAAATTTGGCTGACTATAGATAAGTGGATTTCCCATTCTCTTTTAGATGGTGATTCAAACAACAGCCAGTACTCTGAGCCCTCCAGATATGTTGGATTCTCTTTATCGAGCTCTAATTCCACTAAAAATGAGTTGTCAAAGTTGAAATCTATATACAGAGGCATCAAAATGAAGCAAGGTTTCCAAATGGCCCTCACTAACATATCCGAGGTGAGTAATTTTGTCAAACTCTTGAAAGAACTCTTACAGCCCTTGAGGTTTGCCGAAAAGAATGATGCAACGTTTACGCTCCTGTATCCATCAGATCTTGGAGCGGCATATCGTCACCGACACCAAGTTGGCATCTGGCCGTATATGGAATATCTCATTTCTGAAGTCCTCGCAAAGTCCACTCACATTGATGACAATTCTGCTAAGCATGAACTTCAAAAGAGTATTTTACAGATTGTCGTAACCTCTCTTAAAGAAATTGACTGGAATTTTCTCGAGAGTTCGGCACCTACGATTGTGCGTGATTTCCCAAAGTTCAAGGAGACTTTTGCCAATAGCCTTTCTTCCTCAGGTGATAAAATTGTCTTGTCCTATGACAATTTTGTTCGGATGCATCACTCTATTGCTATTATCAACTTTCTATTCGACGAAGGCGCAAGCGACTCATTATTCTCTATCATTGATTATGGATTGGACAGAGTAAACGAGAATTATGAAATTGAAGAAATTGTGTCTCTTGCTCTTGAGGCATTAGACCGGACACTATGGACACAACGACCATTCATCCAAAAGTTTGTGAAACTTTTGAAATCTACTGGCGATGACACCGCATTCCAGCCTCCCTCCAACCCGGTTGGCTACGGTACTAGTATGAGCCTCATGCTCACAACTGCGACGACTGACATCGAGAACATATATTATCCTGAATCTGTGGGCACTAAAGGAACATCGAGCTTCTTTGAAATATTGTTATTCCACGCGTCTAGCATAGCTCACATTGCCTTATACGCGGGTATGAATGATAGCAAACTTGCCCAAACTTCTATTCAGATCCTCGATCAAATTACAGGATCATCCTTGTTTGTTGGTCGGTCGTCATCGTCAGAGAAGAACTTGCTGCACAGGAGTAAGCTTTTGAGCATTTTTGAAAGCGTTGACGAATCAGAGAAATTGAAGTATACTTTTGTACAGCAGTTTGAGGACGTATCTGGAGATATGAACATTAAGTATGGCATATTAAGGTATCTTCTTGCTAGCTTGGAAGCAGACAATGGTGTGAATGTCGCTCATTTCTTGCTTGGTTACAAACTTCTGGCGAACGGAATCTATATTATGATGGCGGAGAAAAAGCCCATGTTGCTTCAATCGTTACTCGACACCCTAGCCTCTGCGCTAGAAGTGTTATGTCAAGTGGACTATTCTCAAGACATAAGCCATCACGTGGGAAGTACCCCAGCCATGATGATTTCCCTCATTATGGATATTATAGTCCGCTTGTGTCAGAACCCGATCTCATCGGCAATGACTTTGACTTTCCTCCGCCAGCTTGGATTGTTTGGGCTTTTGGTTTCCAAGCAGCCAAAGCTTGACGACATGACTATATGGAATAGAGAGCGGTTCAATGGGAATTTGCAAGACAACGTACAGAATGAGTTCATTCGCGATACGGAATCTAGTGAAACTTTTCTCAACTTGATCCGTTTCAGAAACCGTGCTTTGCAATACTTGTCGCTCGAATTTCACGCTGTTGTACCAATGAGCGTAAAAGAAGAGTACATATCTTTGTTGCTTGATGGTTCGGAATTCCTCAATGGAACAGCCAAGGTTTTAAATTTCCTTGACGTTCTTGACTTCCAAACCCAAAATTTAGAAATTCAATCATTCACCAAGTTTGAAAATAAATTCAATCTTCAGGAATTGTTTTTGAGAATGAAAGATGATTTGAGAACCAAAATATCCCGAGAGTGTCAAATTTTAAACGAGTTGACCGAATTGAGACGCAAAATCGCAAACAACAATTTGGAGCACAGAGAGGCCAGAGCTACTTTCCTGGCAGAGGCCAAACTAGAACTCGCTCTTCTTACTATGAGCTCGAAAAAGATATTATTCGCTGAGGAGCTCAAGACTCTACACCTTCAATCCTTACACTCTTGGGTTCAAATGATCCAAGTGTTGACACAAGATGGACTTACCAACAAACGCACATTCATACTCCAAGTTTTGCAAGTTATTCTCCCTAAGATCAACGATGACTATTATGAAAGAGATGTTGTGTATGCAGAGGAACTCATCTCGTTGTGCGTCTTTCTTTTTGATTTGTATATGGAGAAGAATGATCCCACCCAGGCCATTGCTTCAAACAATAGTGACCTTGGTGGACTCCTTCCTTTATTCAAAACATGTGTCAATGGTTTAGTCTGCTCCAACACGACCGTTTCGTTGAGATCAGACTTATATTTATTACTCAATCGGTTCATTCAAAGAAGTATTGAAACCAAAGATTCTCTCAAAGAGATTTCGGGACTATTGAAGCCTGTGGATACCAAGGTGATTGATGTGGTATGCAACGACGCGATTTACTCTGAAGGAGTTTCAAGAATTACGTCACTCATTTTAATGGAATCTTTGGTCAATCTCTTTAGTGCAGATAATTCACCTGTCGTGTTGCATGCATTAACAAAAAACAACTCTTTGTCGTTATTGTCCCGGTCTTTACGAAGGGCAGACGAAATTATCGAGGCATGCAGTGAAGATTCCGAGAAAAACTGGGGAATCAGTGTCGAGACGCTCCTCTACGAGCTAACTGCGCTCAAGACAACACTTTACGTGTTGATCAGAGTCGGCCAAACCAGAGTAGGAGCCACTCAGCTCATACAAAACGAGATATTTGCAATTATAAAGAGACTCAAATTCCTTCAGTGCGATGCCGAATTGGGATTTGATTTCCATATTCATACCACAGATGAGGGGCGCAATCAGGATGCCACCTTAAAACTTGCATTGGACATACCCATGTCATTCAGGGAGAATAAGGCATCTGAGAAAAATGGTCAGATTCCAAGCATAACGTTTTACGACATCATTCTTCCAGTGCTTCAACTCATAGCTACAATTCTTTTGTCGATGGGCCCTTCGTACAGACCAGGGATTGTTCAAGTCGAGGAGCTCATGAGAGTGATGCATCCTTTTGTTGTGGGCGTCATGAAGAGAGACTCTCTTCTAGAAAAGGCGTTGGCCGAGCCAAAAAAAGCAGAAGAGCAACAACAACAATTGCATGCGGGGCTCATGCAAATCGCTCGTATTCTCACCTTGATAAAGACGGTGGTCTCTGCCTCGAAGCCCGGGGAAGAGTAAACGACTAATGCACGCGATGCATGCTCACATGTCCGGTATGCAGCAAAAGCGGGAAGTTATTACTGCATTCGAGTAGGCATCATACCTGCGCCTTGGGGGCACCTCGTGCAGGAAAACAGCAATCATTTCGCGCCTAGCGAATGCTGGATGGCCTAGTGTGTTTTTACATAGAGACCGGGTTGGTCCCGAAATAAAAGTGTTACATAGATTGAAGTGTGGGGCTAGTAAAAAAAATGCGGCGAACCCCGACATTGTGTACAGTCAAAATGTTTTGAATACCAAGGGCTGCAAACCATGGTACATGCTTTATGTGGGTGTAGTGCACACAAGAGACTCTGGTGATCATTACAGCAAGTAGATTGGCCCCGCGCTCACGGTCCATGCACGTCTCGGTTTGCACTTAAAGGTTTTTCTCAGCTTCGCTTGTAGGCAGGCACATGTACAGGCAGCTATTAAGCGGAAAATTTGAGTGATGCTCGTACATATGGCCTTATTTGGGTTATAAAACTCATCGAATTCTCTATAGTGCTACCAGCAGGATTTATTTGTGCGAAATTTCTTATCTCTTTCCACGATAATACCTTCGAACGGGCTGCATTTTACTCAATAAATAGTTCCTTCTTCTATTTGCATTTGCCCCTCTGCTTTTAATTAAACAAAATATTGTTGCCACAGGACTCAGAGCCCCCACAAACCCTGGTCAATATGGCATTTAACGACGAGAAAATATCCCACGATCCATCTCTCAAGGTGGCAGAGAACTACGGCGTTGACGAGTCTAACGATGTTCAGACGTCATCTGCCTCCGAAGAAAAATTAGAGGGTTCCTCGGATGGAATCGGTCACACCAAAAGAAGCTTGGAGAGTAGACATATCAATCTTATTGCCATCGGTGGTAGTATCGGTACTGGTTTGTTCATCACAATTGGTACAAATGGTTTGGTTCGTGCTGGACCCTTGGGTCTTTTCTTGTCCTACTCTTTCTGGACTGGTGTGATTTTATGTTTGACTGTTTCGGTGGCCGAGATGGTGTGCTACTTGCCTGTTGACTCTCCATTTTTGTCAATGGCCGGAAGAGTCGTGGATCCTGCCTTTGAGTGTGCAGCATCCGTCAACTTTTGGGTGATGCAAAGTTTATACATTCCTTTTGAGATTACGGCTGTGAACGGAATGATCCATTTTTGGAGAGATGATTACTCTCCCGCAATCACCCTTTGCATTCAAATTGTCATCTACGCTAGTATCAACGTTTTCGCTGTGAGGTTATACGGTGAAACCGAGTTCTGGTTGTCTTTGGCCAAGTTGATCCTTTGTATTGGGCTCTTGTTCTTCACGCTTATATCTATGTGCGGTGGAAACCCTCAACACGATGCTTTCGGATTCAGACATTGGCGTGCTGCTGGTGGTCCAATTGCTGAGTATGGCGCAACTGGAGGTATTGGCCGCTTGCGTGGTTTCTTGGAAGGTTTGTTCTCCGCTTGTTTTACTGTCGTCTCGTCCGAGTACCTCTCCATGACTGCTGGTGAGGCAAAGAACCCAAGAAAGAACATGGCTTCTGCTTTCAAGACCGTCCTCTACCGTTTGGTTCTTTTCTTTATTGGTGGTGCTTTGTCGGTCTCAATCTTAATCGCATACAATGACCCTACTTACGTGGCCAAGAAAGACAGTTCAAATGCCGCCTCCTCGCCATATGTTGTTGCCATGCAGAACTTGAAGATCAAAGTTCTTCCCGATATCGTCAATGCAGTGGTTTTGTCTTCCGCTTTCTCGGCAGGTAATTCTTACACATACTGTTCATCAAGAACTTTATACGCTCTTGCTGTCAAGGGATTTGTCCCAAGACTTTTCAAAAAGTGTACCAAAAACGGTGTTCCCATCTATTGTGTGGCTGTGTCGATTTGTTTCTCCCTCTTGTCTTTGATGCAGTTGAGTGATTCCGCAAGCAAAGTTTTGAACTATATGGTTTCTTTGTGTACTGGTTCTCAATTGCTCAACTACCTCTTCATGGGTGTTACTTACTTGCATTTCTACAGAGCTTGTAAAGTTCAAGGCATTGACAGACAGCAATTTACTTACACTGCTTACTTCCAGCCATATACTGCTATCTTCGCAACATTTTTTTTGTTGCTCGTTGTTGGCATTCTTGGCTACAACTCTTTTGTTGGGAAGTTCTCGGTTGACAACTTCTTATACAGTTATGTGATGATCTTCGTTTCTTTGGCAGCTTTCTTGGTGTGGAAGTTATTAAAGAGAACCAAGTACATCAGACCTGAAGATGCCGACCTTCAAACCGGACTCGAGGAGATTGAAGAGCATGAGTACCGTTACTACGCCGAGTTGGAGGCAAGCTCGAAACCTGAATCACGCTGGAGTAGCATCCTTAGTTGGGTGTTCTAGCTTAATCGCCAATTTATTTCATCAAATCAAACCAACATTCTATTGTTGCGATAATTCGACAGTTTCTTTTTAGTTCAATTCTTAAATGTAGTGTGTATTTATACTAGTCTTAGTCTATGCATCTTTCTGGAGCAAATCTTTCAAGTTG
This sequence comes from Metschnikowia kipukae, assembly GCA_002370135.1. Lineage (NCBI taxonomy): Eukaryota > Fungi > Ascomycota > Pichiomycetes > Serinales > Metschnikowiaceae > Metschnikowia > Metschnikowia kipukae. The sequence continues at coordinate 121,933 of NKZJ01000102.1, forward strand.
GCCAAAAAGCCATTTACTTTGGAAGCTAGCGATGCCAGAGGTCTTTGCCCTGAGTCTCATATTTCTATCATCAGTGATGAGAACACAGTATATGAAATGTTTAGCCTGTTTTGCATTCAAAGTAATCAGGCGAACCCCATTTACCGTCGCATTGAGGCCCTTTAAAGACCTCCTTGAAATTTCGTCGCTTTCATTGACAGCGTGTAGTAAAGTCAGATCAACACTACTCATCCAGCTTGAGTTCTTCTCGAACTCTGTCGTTTCGTTGATGTCGCTGGCAACGGTACCATCGAACCGAAGAGGTACAATCTCTCTTGAGAAGTATAATTCTCTAATGATGATCACAGATCTTGTTGCAGCATCCGCTATAGTAGCTTCAGCCGACTTCCGCAAAGACCTAAGTTCTTGAAACACAATCAATGGTATCAGTATACGCAAAACCTTGTCTCGGACGCATTTATAGATCCGTCCGCAGTGCTTCAACCAGATATTGGTATCCAAAGTGACGGATGTCAATGATGTGTCCATGAACTCACCTAGATCACCCTCCACTTTGAACTCCTCCGTTTCCATGACAGGCAACATTTGACCATTTATGACATAATTTTCACTGCAGAAGTCGTCAAAATTGTCAACATCATCAACCTGAAGAGGAAATTTGGGGTCTTTAGACTGTTGGCTTTGATGCGCTTGAGAGAAACCCAAGTCATGCATTTTAAGATGAGAGTGTTCCATCGCGGCACCATCTCCTTGACTATCGATATCGATTTGGGAACCTTGATCTGCGCCAGCAAAACTCTCCATCAGGGGTGTTTGTTGTGCATTTGAGGATGTAAATGCATCATTGAATTCCCATTTTTGAGAAGGACTCATTCTAAACCAGTGGTCATCTAAGTCCTCAGTAGTCTGTCTATGTGCGGCTTCCTCGCTCGCAAGATTTTGAGGGGAAATAGGAGTCACGAACTCATTCGAGACGAGTCTGCCATCGGAGCACATTGCGTCACGGACAAACGCAAAAAGCTCATTTTTTTGGGATGGAGCTGCTGAAGAAATGAGCTCGTTGGTTTCTGTCTCAACATAAACTTTTCTATCAAATTTGAAGCCATCCATGGAACGCAAGAGACCATAATCGTAATTGTCAGCAAGACATCTAGCTAATAAGACAATGCGGAGAAGTCGCTCATCATTGTCTTTTTCTTGTTTAGTTTTCTTCTTGCTTTTGGCGTCACCATCTTGGTTGCTAATATTGATAGACGGAGATGTTCCGCTATTAGGCATATCGAACAAATCATAGTTCGATACACCAGCCGAAGCTAAGTCAGTATGATCCCCTTTTGGAGCTATGACATCAAACCATAAAGAACCCCAGCATTTCCAAACCTCCGGCAAAAACTCCTGATCATTAAAAATCTTGATGCAATCTGTGTTTTTGGAAATATATTCGAGACACATTTCATTCAAGACATCGCTGTTTTTGGTAACAGATATCAAAGTGTTAAGATAGTTGATCATCGACTCCCAAGGGAAAAACTTGCGGAAGAGCCACAAAAGCATGGGCTTCAGGTTAGGAAATTTCTTCATACTTTCACCAACGGCAATGAGAAAGTAGAGCCAGACTATAACGTGGCAAGTCGAAGCCTGCTTGGGTCCAATAAGATAATTGTTCAAAATGCGGAAGGATAATTCCAAAACGGAATTATTTATGTTAGGAAGACAGTGGAACCAGTCAATAGGCGATAACTCAGAAGCAAGAACCAAATGACTATCAGCCCCGCTGGAGCCACCAGTTTGCATTGCCCCTAGATCATTAAGGCCATCGTTATCTCCTTCGTCTAAATTGCCAGACGTCTTAGACTTTCTTTTCCGGTCTTTTTTATCTTTTCTCTCCCTTAAAGCTTCTGGTAGTTGAAAAATTTTGGCAAAAGGATTTTTAGGGTCACCGAAACCAATCAAATGATTGATGTTGGCAATTGCGAACAGTGAACCTTTGTTGAACCAAAAGTTCATTTTCTCAATTGTGTCCAAAGTGTTTGCCAATTGATACTGTTCGTGTTGCTGTTTCAAGTACAGATTGAAAGGGCTCGAGCCGTATTTGTTTTGCGTGCCACCAGGGATACAAAACGTGCGAGTAAAGAAATTGTAGCCATGTGAGTCACATCCAAACGTAAGGCCATACCTCGTCACCAAATCTATGCCATATTGGAGTTGCGTGTCATGAGAATTCGCGGCCATAGCTGCAGAGTCATTCACACCTTTTCTTTCGCTTGAGTGTATGCTTAAAAGAACCTTGTGAATCTTGATGAAATCTATTATGGGCAACTCAAGAAGAGAGAGAATGTTCCTCTGTGTGCAGATGTTCTCCACCACTAACCTTAAGTATTGTTGAGTAGGGACAAATGGATCCCTGCAAATGACAGACTTTCCGATATTGACCAACGCATCTAAGTTGTCTTGTTGAACGGTGCACATGTGGTAGTAAATTTTTCCGTGACCATACATGGTCTTCATAGAAACAGCATACCAGTATTCAGCACTGATTTTCCAATCAATAAATCTCGATGAGTAAAGAGCAATGGCCATTCTTGATAAATCTCCCAATTTTTCGCACCACCAACCCTCCATCTCCAATGCTGGGTCCGTGAGGTTTGGCACGATGCTGAAGCAGTAAGCTATGAAGCACAGAAAAATTTCATGGTCTTGAAAAACACTCATTATGTACTTCAAAACCTCTAGAAAACCAACAATCCCGTAAACCCACATACGCCTAGGAATCTTGTAAAGATCCACGATATTTCGTCCCGTTTTGAACTGGGTCGTGTTAGCAGTAGGCTTCAAGGCAGTGAGCAAGAAGTCATGGTAGTTATTTAGCAAAGTGACGTTGTGATGATAAATGGTCCAAAGATCGTTGGAAAGCTCCGTCAGATTGACCGCCATGTTTGGACTGAAAGCTTGATTGTGAACCTGTGGACCGTAGATTGAAGACTGGTAGGTGTGATTCGAAGATGCAAAATTGTTTTGGTTGATTTTCATTGTCAAATCGATGCAGCTTTTTTGAACAATCTCCTCGTAATTAACAATATTCTTGTAAGTCTCTTTGAGCTTTGTGGCCAACTGCTGCTCTTCATCAGACATTGGCTTCTGGGGTGCGGATGCCAGAGATAGTTGTTGAGGGTTTGGTTGGTCGGATTTATCACTAGCTGCTTTGTTAGGGAGGCCTGGGGTTACGGTCTGGTCAACGATTGGGCTAGAGCCTGACAGATCCGAGTTATTTTGAGTAGAAGGCTGAGCCAAATTTGGACTGGAAGGTACGTCATACGCGGAGGGCGTTGGGGTTTTGTTATTCGTCTGCAGCATGGTGAATTGATGGCTCGTTGATTTCGTGGCATTGTTCCGAGACGCCTGATTATTGTTGCGTGGAGTGGGGTGAGCGGTGGACAAGCTTTGAGAGCCTAACACGTTGCTTTGGAGCGGAAGCTGCATTTGGAGCGGGTTGGGAGTCCGTTTGTTGGATGGATTGTTTGCGTAGGCGGACATGCTGTTCTGCCGCTTTTGAGCCAAATTGAGAGAGGCGGGGTTCTGCAAAAACGGACCAGAGTGGAACGCCGTCTCCAAAGATGGGATCTTTAGATCAGAAGTATTATGATCCAAAGTATTTTGTGTATCTGCGGGAATCGATTGGCCGTTGTATTCGGTGTTCATGATGGGGACCTTTCCTTACAGAAAGGAGGTGAACAGGCAACGAAGTGAGCTAGACTGAGTGGGGTAAAAAGGCAAACAGAATCCGGCAGAAATAGGATGCATTCAGATCAATCAAACAACAGCTTTCAATCGGGTGTAGCGGCTATGGTGTGTGGATGGCAAGCCTCGGGTCCCTTCTGTATTATATTTCTCAGTAACCGAAAACAAATTGTTGGTGACGGAGTGAGACTAGTGAGAGAGTGAGACATTGCGAGAAAAAAGAAAAGACATGCTACTAGGCGGGTATACGCGACTCATATGGACCAAAACCGCTGAAATACATTGGTCTAGTCTCTACAAGATAAGATTTGGTCGAATGGTTTTTTTCATGACGAGATACATTCATGTCGTAGGACACTTTCGTCCAAAACGTTACGCCGAGACGCGCATTATGCGGCAAGGCTTGGAGTAGTATGGGTTGACTTGGAAAACATTATTTTTGAATATTTTAGGCAAAAATTATTGGGTGTTTCCAAATAATGTATACTAGTATGAAGGGTGAAATCCAAAGTTTATAAAGGTGATATCTACGTTATCACCTTATGGCTGTGCTCGATCACTGATTATGTCATGTTCGCGTACAATTTGCAATTCGCACATGGCTTACAAATATATCGGCATTAGTAAAGTCACCTCGGTTTTCTCTACCCTCTGCTTTTTTAAGAAGGCACTTATTATTTCCATCGAGCTTGCTTTTAATTTTATCGATAAGCACATTACTGATTTTATCAAATTGCTTATATGTCTTCAGTTCCGATTCTATATCTACACTTACTCTCGTCGGTTGCACCGTTATTAGTTCTCCACGTTTTCATTACTCTATACTACAGCGGCTGTACTGTGAGAGAGAATTTCGTAAATCTGATAATGTAGCAATATTGTTTAAAAAGTCATATCGGAAACTGTGTTTAAAAGTGATTAAAAAGAACGATGTTGAGAGAAGGACATTGTAGATTTATATCGACTCAAGAATGCTGACGATCTTGAGACCAGTGAGTACGGACACCGTCAGGCGCGTATTCAATAACCATCACAAATAGCCAGACGCCTCATGAATTCAACGTTAATTAGGCTTGAGAGAAAAGCATTTGTTTCCAGAAGATTTGATGTATTATATCGTGATAAATTATCAATGCCAACAGTTGGCTCTCTTCCATAATCACTATTAAACCCTCGATATTCAAGTAACTCAAATCGGCGTCTACATTCGGGCCGACGCATGCCAATGCTTGAAAAGAGCAGAAAATCCGATACTGTTATGGGTAATTCGTGTTTCTACGGCTGGTAGGTGGAGCAGAGCATGGTGATAGTTTCTCCTGCTCCCGTCCACCCACATAGGGCAAAATCCAAACGGAATACCCCTACAAGTTCATCGATGGAGAGTGTATTAACAAAAGCTAAATAATCTGGCGGTACGCTTTAACGTAGGTATGTAACCCACAAAAAAGCCAAACATAAGTAAGAGGCCCACGGATCACTTCAACTTCTTCTTTGGTCTCAATTGGTTAGTGTGACCACACTTTCTCTTTCTGCAGTTGGTAGCTCTAGGAGGCAATCTGGCGTAACATTTACGACAGATGGATTTGTCACAGTTGTACTTAGAAGCTAAAGCTTTCAAGGATGGCTCAATCATGGCTGACGTTTATGAAAGGAGTAGAAATTTCGCAGTGAAGATTTTACCTAATGTTGCGAGGAAGGTTTTTTCGGTGCACGGGCTTGCCGCGCACACCTCGCCTCCAATTCACGTGCATTAGGGCTGGAACCCTGGGCGTGGTCGCGCTCCGATCGGCTTGCTAGTCTCATAATAATGCTACTGCTAGTACTACGATTCTAGTACTGCGATGCTAGTACTGCAGTGCTACTTTTAGTCTATACTAGTGGTTCTGTCACCCGATTCAATTTATGTAGTCAGATGCTAACTTAAGAGTCTCGTAATTCTTCGGTAATTTGACCTATTGATTGCTTTTTCTTCATACCATGATAACTATGTGCTTCATTTATCTCTGTGGGGTGGGCCGGGATGCCTTCCAATAATCCATTTCGGTCACATTTCTATGAAAAATCAATTTCTGGAAACTATCAACTCCTCGATCATTCTTTTCAAGCCGTAATTCCGCCTTGCCGATTTGGCGCCTAGTAGATACTCAAGATCTCGGATGTACGGATGTTGCGCATGATTGTTCTCAACTAAACTACACCGTCAGCCAGCATCATAGACTATCCGTGCATCAAATCCCATGGACCCCGATAACAACCTGCATGTCTCCCAAGACGATACGGGAGCAGGCTCTGAAAATGGACATGCAATGCGTATTGTGCCGGGTGACTCGAACCACGATGAAAATGCCCCTCCTTTAGACCAAAACTCAGATGCTGATATGAATGAGGACGTTCAGCAGGCAATTGTCCCAAGCTTGAACATCGAGCAGGACAATGACGAGAATAATCAGATTCCAGAGGTTGCTATATCCTCGGCAGATGCAGAAACTGCCCAGGATGAGAATGATGTGGATGTTAGACTGCAAGATCCAGACCCCAATACCTCAGCATTATCTGTGAACTTACTTCCCTCCTCCAATCGCCAATACGCCACTCCTCTGAAGCTGCTCCCACCTCTTAAAGACATTGAGCACATTACAACTCCGAAAAGCTTTGATGTTGCTAAAGACGCAGTCAAGCCAATCAGAAGCTCGCCGATCGACACAAGAACCAACCAATTTCCAGATTTCCCCGAAGTCGCCGAAGATGCTTTCGACGCCACGGCAAATGACACTTTTGGTGCCCCAGAAGCTGCAAGCCCGGGCAAAAACGAACGTGCAACTTCAGCCGCTGATCTAGAAGCCGCCGCTTCTTTTTTGGGTGTGGACGTTTCGGCTCTCTTGGAGAGTGGACAAGAATTCATCCTGAAGTTATCCCAAAGAGCACACAGTTACCACGGTCTTCAATCTGAGCTTTCGTTCTTTAAGCTCAATCAAGAACAAATAACTCAAGTTCAACAGAAGAAGTATGAGCAGTTTCAAAAAGAGCTAGAGAAGTTGTCCTCTGCTAACGAAGCATTAAAGACGGAAAATGAAACACTTGGTATTACGTCCACAACACAGGAATCGGAATTGGCAAAGCTCAATGCCAAGCTCAAGAGTCTTTCGGAAAGATCACAAGAGGTTGAAGCTCTCAATAAAAATTCTGAAAAGGCTTCGTTATCTGCACTTGATGCCAAAGTTCAGGAAATCGCATCACTCAATGAATCGGTGCTCCAATTAACTAAGCTGAATATCGACCAAGAATTGAAGTTGAGCGCTTTAACCAAAGATTTGAACGAGGCCACGAATGACAAATTCGCAGCGAAGCTCGATTTGAGTAAAGTCAACAATGAGCTCACTTATCTCAGAAGCCAGAAAGAATGGTATGAATCTCAGCTCAAATCTACTCAAGAGAAGTACACGGAGCTTATCAAGCGTCATGACACTGACTATTACAGGGACGCAAACAAAATTTCTTCCTTAACAAGCCAGAACGAAACACTCAAGTCTTCAAAAGAATTGTTGTCTCTGCAAGTCAGTGAACTACAAGCCAAGTGTGACGGTCTTCATGAAAAGCTAGCTGAACTTGAGACAAACTTCGAGTCTCAAAGCTTGAAGTTCTCAAAAGAAGCAACGAATAAAGACGACACTATTGAACTCCTCAATGTTCAACTCGCGGAAAAGAATGAGAGAATCTCGCAACTCGAGGAATATGCTGAAGACATTAAAGTTTCGACGGCTGAAACGTTGTCGGCCACCGAGCTGGAAAACAGCGCTAACATAGAAAAGGTTTTATTCTTAGAGGAGAAATTGAGAAGAACTGAAGAAGCATTAGATTCGGAGCTACACAAAGAAACTGACCTTCCGAAACTTGCTCCTTCTGCTGAGATGATCTTACAAGAAGGAAACTCAGGAATTTCTCTTTCAACTCTTTACACTGAATTCAATCACCTCAAGAAAGAGCTTGTTCTTGAAAAGTCACAGAAGGATAAGCTTGCCGCTCAGCTACAACATTTTGTTTCAGAGTTGGAGTCGAAGAAACCTGCTATTGCCAATTACCGCAATCAAATTCAATTCTATGAGGATTCAATGAAGGAGTTGCTCGAGAATATGGAGTCTATACGGATTGATAAAGTTGAAAGCGAAAAAGAGGCTAACAGATTGAGAGCTCGATTAGCTTCCAATGAAATTGAACTCCACTCCTTGAAACAGTTGTCCAGAGACTTGGGTAAGCAATTGTGCTTCTACTTGATACACTCGAAAATCCGCGACGACAATCAAAATCCGCTTTCTTCCCTGGAGAAAAAAGTCATTGATCAGATCCTTGCAAAGAGTGGAAACAAAGACAATACCATCGAGTCTGACACAGATCAGTTGATAAGCGAAAGATTGATTGGTTTCTCCAATATAGTAGAGTTGCAAAAAAGGAACGAGGAGTTGACTCTTGCTGTCAGACTGTTAGGTAAGCAATTGGAAGAAAAAGACGACGAAACAAATGGCTTTGAAGCGGCTGCCGTTGAGGAAGCTAGAGAGGCGATCTTGACTCTACAAGGTGAACTTGACAGTGTGACTCTCAAACTCGAAGCTGCTAGCAAAGAAAGAGACCTACTCAAATCCTTGAATGGAACTGCAACACATTTCGACACGCAACATCCCGAATTGAATTCTCTTCGTGAGTCTAATTCAGATTTATTGAAACGCGCCGAAGAACACGAGTCAGCTGTCCGCAAGTTGCAGTCTCAATCTGAAGATAGAATAAAGAAGCTCAATGAAAAAATATCTGAACTCAATTCCGAAAAAGAGAACTTCAAGCTCAAGCTTTCATCCATGAAATACTCGGCAGAATTAGCAGAGAGCAGGTTAGAAAATACCAAAAAGCTTTTGAGTAATTTGCAAGAAGAATTGGAGTTATCTCGCAAAGACTCCATTTTCTGGAAAGAACAATCTACTAAACAAGAAAACATTCTAGTCAAGAAGTCAAACGAATTGAGAGACATCGAACGGGAATTATTTAATCAAATGACAGCCTCAAAAGATTTATTAACTGAGAAAGAGGTATTGAAGTCTCTGCAAGATTCTCTAAAAACAGAAATCGTTAGTTTAAGGAAAGACAAAGATCAGCTTGGTCAATTCGCATCCAACTTGCAATCCATTTTAAAAGAAAGGGAAGCAGCTAGTGTTGACCTTTCTTCAAAGTTGTCTCAAAGTGTCTCAAATTATCAATCGTTACAAGAGAAGATAGAAGAGAAAGAAGAGAAAATTCAAATCTTAACCAGTCAATCTGAAATGGCATTAAAAGCTCAAAATGCCAAACTCGAGCAAGTGAACGAGTTGAGCCAAAGACTTCTAGAGGCGAGAAACAGATTGGCAGAGAAAGAGGCTTTAGTGGAGTCGCTCAAAAACAAATCAAATCTGCGTAAGCTTGCTCCGAATATTAATCGAACTGAAGCCATTGATGAACTGAGACCAGACTCAGGTGTCCTCCTTTCCGAGCACGATGATCTTAAGAATGCTCTCAAAGCAGCAGATAGACAGGTGTCGGAATTCAGCAATATAGCGAAGGCGGCAGAAGAATCTCTTATGAAAGCAACCGAGTCTTTTGATCAGTACAAATCAACAAGTGACGAAAAGTTGGCGGCGCTCAACAATGAAGTTCATCTGTTGAATGATGCGGTCAAGAATTACAAGGCTCAAATTGAAAACTCCAGTTTGGATTTCAAGAAGAAGGAGGAAGAGCTTGACAATCAAATTCAGGAATTGAAGTTAAAAGCTGAAGAAAATTCTTTCAAAGCCAACTCATATGATGAATTGAAAGTTGATTTTGAGTCGAAGTTGGATGCCATCAACTCTGACTTGCAAAATCAAATTGCAATTACAGACGACACGCAGAGAAGATACAATGACAAGTTTTCCGAGACTGAACTTTTGAATAAGCAAGTTGTACAGCAAAAAGAGGTTGTTGACTCATTACAAGCAAAGATTAATGAACTTTCAGGCGCTTTGAAGAAGAAGGATAGTGAGCTACAAGCTAAGGAGGACTCTTTGATGGAGCAATCTTCGACGACGCTGAGCGACCTTCAGACTACTCAAATAAAGTTGAGAGATCTCGAATATCAGTACGCTCTCGCTCTCAGTCAACTCGAGATTCGCTCTTCTGCGGTCGAGGGTAATGACGGTCTGTCAAACGAAGAAACAAGACAAATCATAAGTTTCCTCCGCGGGGAGAAGGAGTCTGCTGATGCAAGGGCTGGAATCATGGCAGATCAATTAGAGCAAGTGAAGCTTGAGGCTGAAAATCTTGCTGCGGAATTGAACGCCACAAAATCTCAGATGGCCAGATTGCAATCCGTGAAAGTGGAGCTCAATGACACCAATAAAGAGCATGAGCGCTTGTTGGAGCAACTTGATCAATTGAATATCTTGCGTGAAAGCAACACCACTTTGCGCAATGAAAACAGAATGCTCTCAGAAAGCATAACACAGTTGAAATCAGACTTGGAGTCTGCGAGCCAGAAGCAGGTAACGGAAGTCCCTGTTGGTGACACAGATTCTCTGATACAAAGTCAAGAATTAGGCCTTCTCAGGGAGGAGAATGATAGACTTAAGTCACAGCTCAACAACAATCAAGAGCTTAAAAACTTGATGCAAAGGTTCGAGAGTCTCAAATCTGAGTTCAAAAGTAAGTTGGCGGGGCACAGGAGCAAAAATAGAGAGCTAGAAAAGGAGTTAAGTGATTTGAAGGTTGCACAAGAGAAGTCTCAAGAGGACTTGAAGGAAAGTGCAGCTCCAAACGAGGAACTACAGGCATTGAAGGATCAATTGAAAGAGAGTGAAGCAAAGTTCAATGAAAACATCAATAACTTGAGGACCAAATTTGAGGCTGAGAAGCGCGACTTGGAAGCAACTCATAAGTCGCAATTAGAAGAAGCCCTTCACAATGTGAAGGCTCCAGCTGACAAAGCTGATGAATCTGAGATTCATCAGAAGCTTACTCAAGAATTCGAGGCCAAATTGGCTAAGCAAAAGCAAGAGCTTGATGCTGAATTCATGAAAACTCTTGAAGCTAAGGTGGAAGCCCAGGTCAACGAGAGACTCAAGGCGGAAGGGCACAAGAACCTGGATAGTACAGATGAGATCGAAAAGTTGAAGCAAGAATATGGTCAAAAGATTAAGGAATTGAATGAGGACTTTGACAGCAAATTGGCAGCTGAGAAGTCCAGTGTTGAGAAAGCTGTCGACAAGAAGTACGAGTTCAAGCTTCGTGTCTTGAACAGGAAACTCGAAAGACTCGAACAGGATCGCACCAAACAGGCCGGCACTCCTCCTGTTGTGTCACAGCAACAGCAAACTCTGCAACCTGCAACAGGGCTATCCAGTAACACCAAAGCTCATCAGGGAGCGCAAAAAACAGATGGTTTGCAAGCTAGCAACGAAAACACATCTAATCAGAAGAAAAGGGCAGCTAATAACAATGCGCCAGCTGCTGTGAATTTTAAAAGAAGCAAAGAATAGATCATAGTTCAGTGCGAACATGAACCCGATATGTGCCAATAGTAACATGTGGCTATACTAAATAAATAAAATCTAGTCAAACTAACTAATAACTTCAATGTTCCAGCCATTGAAAGACTTTCCATAGTAACTTACGGTTACTGTGGCTTCTCCCACTTCGTCGGGTATCACGACGATAGCACCATCTAAGCAAAAACGCCTATTACGTACTTCATTGGCACCGCTCACTAGTAGGCGTAAAGAATGCTGGTCATCCAAGCAGTCATACCGCACAAGGTGATTGTTCACGTGCGACCCATCGTCGTAAACTTGGTTCATGATGTCCAAAATGTATTTGTCGTTATCTTGGTAATTGAAAGATACGAGGTATAGGTTGGAGTCAAAAATGTTACCATTGGGCAGTATGTTAAACTTGGGCTCGAACCGTTGGGAAGGAGTCAACACAAAATAAGCAAAGGGCCCCTCTAAATCCTCAGTCGCTTCTCCATTCTTCTTGATGGTAGCCTTACCTAGATACTTTTGCGGCCTGCTCAAGTTATTTTGGGCGGCCATTTTGAACCTGTCCAAGCCATATTGTCTCAACTCTGCAGTATCGCTATCAGCCACCAACGAGGCATGGAATGCCCACGAAGCAACAACAAGAAACAATATAGGCGACTTGACCTGCAAATGGTCACCATCTTTGCTGTAGATGTAAGACTTATCCGGAAAAGCAGCTTGGTACAAGTTCAAGGGCCGCGAGTCCTCTAGTGTGTGTGTGAATATTCTGGAGATGGCCCGGACTTGATCAGACACACCTATCGACAAAGCCAAGGAATTTCCTGTTCCCGCGGGGACAATAAAAAGCTTCAAAACACCGTTTTTGACGTGTGAAAGCGAGTTCACTAGCTCGTTGATGGCGGTGTCGCCCGAGATAATGATCACCAAAACAGGCTTTTTGGCTGCCGTCAAGAGCGAGCCAAATGCATTCACTGAATCCTTGGAGTTGGTTTCGTGGTATTTGTGCTGTACCTCGAAGAGGTCTTCAAAGAGTGGTTTTAAAACACTGTGGTAGACACCAATTCCTGGACTTCTCTCACTCGTGCCTGATTTCACCGAATCTAGAACGTGTACATCGTAGTGGTGGAGTGCCACAGAATTCTTGTCAATTTGAGGTAAATCACCCGAAGGTGTAGCGGAAATAGTCTTTTCTAGTGTTTTGACACTCTCATCAACTGAAACGATACTTTGAGTGCTGCTTTCATAGAAAATTGGTACCATGCTTAATAATGGCTGTGGCAAGTAGACGACTGCGTATGCGAGATAAGGAACATCAAGATTGAGGCCGCGAACTGTGGATTAAGTGGTGATAGCTTAGTACAGAGTAAGAAAAAAAGCTTGAGAATGATATGAAATAGTAATGTAATTGAGAGGCTAATTTTAACCTCTATTATGTGGACTCATAAGCTCCGTGTAATTTATGTAGAAACCGAATTGTGTGAATTGACTAAATTGGTAAATACATGGGAGGCCAACACTTTAATTTGCTGACCTAATAACCGCCTTGATTCCGATTAGATCTCCCGTGAGGCCCTTGATTATTGTAGCCGCCTCCGTTGTTGTAGCCTCTATTGTTCCCATTGTTGTATCTACCGTTGTTGTAACCGCCATTATTGTAGCCACCGTTATTGTTGTAGCCGTTGTTATTGTAGCCGTTGTTATTGTAGCCGTTATTGTTGTAGCCGTTGTTATTGTAACCACCGTTATTGTTGTAGCCGTTGTTATTGTAGCCGCCGTTATTGTAACCACCGTTATTGTTGTAGCCGCCGTTATTGTAACCACCGTTATTGTTGTAGCCGTTGTTATTGTAGCCGTTGTTATTGTAGCCGTTATTGTTGTAGCCGTTGTTATTGTTGTAGCCGTTGTTATTGTTGTAGCCGTTATTGTTGTTATAACCACCGTTATTGTAGCCATTGTTGTAACCTTTACTGCCACCTTGGCTGTTATATGGTCCATTTTGGTTATAGCCATTGCTCTTGGGAGGAGCAACAGTCATTGAGCGGTACCCACCAGGCCGCATGGAAAAAGTCATGTAACTTTTATCGCCCATTGGTCCGTTGTTAACATAGTTTGAGGTATTCTGAAACCTTGGATTGGGTCTCTTTCTGCTATGCATTTGATACTTGTCGTTCTCGTCAAGGAGCTTTTGATGAGAAATATAGCCATTGAGAAGCATTGATTTACCCTGGAAAGTCTTTGGAAAGTCATACCATGACTGTAAAAAGTCTGCTTTTGCAATATCAGGCATGCCACCCTCTTTCAATGGGAATATGAGCTGTCCATCAGATACAGAATCCTCTGTGGGTTTTACCTTTCCAGCCAATCCTGAATTTTGAGATCTGAATGCAACCTCCTCGTCATCGTGAAAAGCTTTTTTAAATCTCTCGTAATTAGCATTCTGGCTCGAAATATAAAGCTGAGCTTCTTTATTCGTGTTTCGGTCCATTTCGTCTTGGGTAAGAAGAGGGTACTTTCCTTGAACTGCGCTGAGAAGTCTTTTCTCGTCAATAAACGGCAACAAGGCAATACCTTGCCACGCCATCTTGGCACCATTCATGTCGATCTTGAAGTCCTCTGGGTAAAAGTCAATAATTTCACTGTCTGGGTCGCTCATGAGACCACGAAAAACTTCCGGTAATGTGTGACCAGATGCTGCAGGCAAGACTGACATAAGTTGCTCGTAAGGTCTAAATGGCTCCCCACGATCAAACTTTATGCCATCTTTTCCAACAACTTCCCTTAGATCACTGAAATCTGCTGCAAATGGAGCGTAATGGAACGGGTAATACCATTGCCACGAAGGGCATCCTTGGTAGTAATATAATAAAACCCACGAAATACCCTCTAAGTAAGCTCTGGTGACTTCTTTACGAATTTGGTCAATTTCAGCAATGCTTTTGGCATCAAACTTACTCCTGTAATATCTTTCACGGTAACCTGGCTGATATGTACGCACAGAGTCACCAGTATTTTCAGGATCCAAATCTTCGAAGTCGTCTTCATTTTCAGTAGTCAGTTTGGACTTGTCCTCGGTTGCGGAGCTGACCTCTTCTTCCACTTTCTGATCACTAGCTTCTTCTTCACTAGCGGCATTATCAGTGGAGGATTTCGAGTTTAAAAGCTTTTTGAGGGCAACAGCAGCATCTGCGTTTGCCATGTTTGCCTTTGTTATTATGTCACGGTTGTGGACGATATCCTTGTTAGACAATTGAGCATATCCTTCTACCAAGTTTCCTGACGTATCCATCAAAGGCATACTCATGTCAGCAGTTACAGGGGCTTTCTCTTTACCCTTGGAAACGGTGGGTAGGTATTGAGCTCTCAACTGTCTGTCTTCACTATGGGAGGTCTTCTGCCTCTTGTGATAATGGTCTCTTTTAGCTTCAGATTCGTGCCGCTTCTTGAGAATTCCATCTTCTTTGTTGGCCACAGCAGCCAATAATCTTTCGACGCCCTCTAAATTGAGTTTTCCGTCACATGTAATATAATCATCCAGTCTGGACATGACCTGTTTCCAACAGGAGATCAAGATATCGATACCATTGTCACGCACACTCAAAGCTGGCATATGAGGTAAGAAATCGTTACCCACGAAGAAACACATGAAAACCCAGTCATCAATGGCACGCTCCAAATCCCACTGAGCCACCATGTTCTGGCGCAACTCCATCTCAAGATATTCACGTAAAACGTTGACATGAAGCCAAAGGAATGGCTTCCGTGCGTCCTGCTCGTCTAACAGTTTCTTATCCTCTGCGGACATCAGCAACTGGTCAGCGACTCTCATTCTGCCTCCGTTGTTTTGAGCAAACACATCCTCACGAAGCACTCGGAAGTGGGGCTCGTGCGTAGCAAGGCCGAGAAAGATAAGATCTGCATCCAAACCGTAGATGCAGTGTTTTGTGTTGGGGTCATACTCTGGGTCCAGCCTTTGCGATCTAATGAAGCTCATGAGCTTATGTTCTCCTTCGCCCGGGACCGTGGCGTCACTTATTATCACCTGAAGATCCTTCCAACCTGGGTCGGACGAAAGCTTATATGCAACCCAGTACCGAAGAGCCTTAGCAAGGCCGGCCATGAAGGGGGTACCCGGGGTAATGGCGTTAGTATCCCAAGATTTCTTCTTTTTGATGGCATCATCTATACTCTGGCCACGGGCCTCGGACTGTTCGATCTGTTTCTTCGTCTCCTCGTCCTTGATTTTTGCATCTTGAGCAGCACGGAACCGACGTGCTCTCTGTTGATTCATCTTGGCTCTGGGCGCCACTCCATCTACAGCAATGACCAAGACTTTTCTGGGCCTAGCCATCATAAGAACTCTCTCAGTGTATGTGAAGACATCAAGGAACATTTCATCCTCTGTTTCAGGTGCAGGCTTATGCTCAGGGTGAGAGCAGGGATGCACAATACCATTCATATCCAAATAAAGATTATCCAACTCACCGTTGGGGTTTGGGTCGGAGTACTGAGGGACTTTTCCATATTCAGCATCACCCTGCTGCTCCACAACGGGCGATATAATTTTTGGATACTTTGTCGAAAGCCATCTAAAAAGAGCCGGAACACCCATTTTAGTGTGTGGGTGTGGATAGGTGTTTAGGAGAGTCGCTTTTCGTACTTTTTTCCCATCTGGAGAAGACGCTGTGTGCAGTACGGGGCTAGCGCAGCCGGTTTCGCAACCAGAAACGCAATGAGATATTTGGTAATCAGTTGCACCAATTTCACTTTCCTTGTTTAATTTCGTGATATGTTTGTATCTGTTTCGATGTTTTCCTACATCCGGCTTGAATGCACAGATGTTATCTCTGCAGTCGGCACGTCATGATGGGGTTCGTGCAAACTTATCGAGTAATCTACGATAATTAAGTGTGCACTCTACATGCAAACCCACTATCTACGGTGTTGTTAGCGATCGACGGTGATTTCAGCAATCTACGGTGTTTTCACGCATAAAGACTAGTCATTAGAGTCCTATTTCATAAGTTTGTTGTAGTTCTGGCTTAACCTCTATTGAAGTTTTACTTCATAAGTTTATCGTCCTTGTCCTCCTCTTCATTCACATCCTCGACATGCTCTTCCTGAGCCTTCTGCTCGTAAGTCATTTCGCCATGATCATAGTGGATCTTGTTGAGTTCAGAATGATCTGGGCAAAGCTCAGGACCTCTTCTACCAATCAAGTACCATGGCAAGTTGAAGATCTCGTCCATACTTTCCAAAGAACGGCCAGCCACCTCGGGAATAAAGAACCAAGCCCAGAATAAGGAGAATATCAAGATACCAGAGAAAAAGTAGAAAGCTCCGTGAGCACCCATGGCAAGCATCATCTTGGGAAGTGCTTTCGAGTTACCGTACTGGTTGGCAAAGTGCAAAACCATCACCATGGATTGAGCAAAGGAACGAATGTTCAAGGGGAAGATCTCGGATCCCAAGAGGTACTGTACGGAATTGAAACCAATGGTCCATCCGGTACCAGAAAGGAAAATGGCAGCCAAGGCACCCTTGGAGGCGTTGGCTCTGGATCCCGTCAAAACATCGTCTTCTTCGGTAGCTTGTGGCACAATGTTCATGAAAATGGCGTAGTAGAGCTCACACACAAGCTGCAAGGTGATTCCAGAATACAAGGCGGTTCTTCTGCCCAAAAAGTCAATCACAAAGAAAGCACCCAAGTAAGCGGAAATGAATTTGACAACACCCAACACGGCGGTCATCTTCAATTTCTCGACACCCGTGACTCCGGCAACAGCAAACAACTCTGGGGCGTAAATAGTAACGGCATTGGCACCCGACCATTGGCCCAACACCTGTGCTGCTGCTGCCACAACGAAAAATCTGTATCTGTTGGCCTTGACAAGGAAAAATTCCTTGAACAAAGAAATCACATTGTTTCCCAGGACGGCTTCCTTCTCCATCAACAACTGCTCGTTGATGTCTGAGATCTCGCCGATAATAAATGGATGCTCTGCAGGAAGATGTCTGATTTTGGACAAGTTGGCAATGGCGGCGTCAGGCCTGTTGACTTTCAATAACCATCTTGGAGACTCGTAGCAGAATGCAAACGACATGATGAAAATCAAACCTGCCATCACAATCTTCAAAGACGTTGGAACAATCCACTGGTTGTCGGAAGTGTTGGAAATATGCAAGGCAGTACCGTAGTTGGCAAAGTATCCAATCATGATACCGAAGTACACAGCACCGGCGAAAATGCATCCACACATACCTCTAATCTGTCTGGGTGCAACCTCAGATAAGTAGGTGGGGCCAATCGTTGTAGTTTGTCCAATTGCAAAACCCTCGATCAAACGACCAGCGTAAAGTTGACCCACGGATTTTGAAGTAACTTGGATAATGGCCCCAATGAGCCAGATGACACAGACACCACGCAATGCATTGATTCTTCCGAACTTGTCAACTGTGTACATGGCCAACAAAGCACCGCCAACGGAGCCGAGCTGCACCATTGATGTGATGTTGGATTTCAAATTTGCAATTTGATCCTTTGTTTTGCTTTTGTCGCTGAGCCCGAACCGTTTTTTAAAAGACACTTGCGTCAGACTGGCGGAAATATTACCCTCATCAAGACCCCTGGCTGCACCAAGCACACCAAACACAAACACCGTCAAGTAAAGTGTCCAGTTGTAAATTTCTTTGGGCGAGTCATTGTCCACTACTCTCCAGCGAAACTGCTTTTTTTGTTTTGGCGGGGTAGCGGTTCCTTTCTCTGCATCGGACAAATGTGCCACCGTGTACTTACTTTCAATAGACATGTTACACAAGCAAATTCTGTTCTTGATTCTAACCCTGACGAAAGCTTCGAAATTTATATACTGGTGTAAAAGATGACGTTGCACTCGGAGTACCCCACCCCACCCGGACTGGGCTGCTCCTCATGCATGAAGCTGCATGCCTCGAAAATGAAAATCCCCCGCCACCTACATCACAATGGAAATGCGACATCTTGTCAAATTTGACGGCAATGCGACATTTTGTCAATTTTGACGGCTTGACGCATGTCGCCAGATTGTAGCAATGTAGAGCCGAGAAATGTCTACCGCTGTGAATCACCAGTAAACTTCTTTGTGAACGCCGTTTTCCCAATGAGAAGTTTGCCTCTGAGTACGTTTCTCCATTGCGGGGTGAAAACTCCGGGTCAATTACACGCATTGCTGACATACTTGCAGAGCCCCGCATGGTGGAGGGCCTATACGGGCTGCTCTGTGCAGGCTAGGTGGAGACCTCGCGTTTAGAGTAGGCCAAAAAGCCGTCTCATATGCAGGCCGCATCCACATATGTTATAAGCCAGCGCTGCCATTGGTCGCTTCCGAGAACCAAGGGCGCGCGATAGTACCAACAACTCTCTCTACTACGAGTGTAGCATGCAGCTAAGAAAAAATTTACCGCCGATAAAACTTCACCCAGGATATTTCAATCGGAGAGGTCGGCTGACATTCCGCGCACGCACTAATCAGGCAAGAGAACAATATGTCACAGGAAGCCATTTCTTGGCGTGGGGTGATGACAGAAAAGTCTTGTGAAGCTCCGAGGCGACCAATAAATCATCAAAGTATTAAAGTATTTTCAGTGCATTGCCAAAGTCGCGTGTGTTTTTCCATCTCGAGTTTTCGCATTCACACAACGACTAGTATTGATGGCATGATCGCACGTTAGTTTTGGAATTCACGCATAGAAATGTTGCAGTCCCTGCGCACTGCAGGTGGGTCTGAGTATAGTCGGATCGAGTTTGCTCAGGCTAAACACGGTTGTGGGGAAATACGGATTCGATAAGGGTTGGTTATGCACCCGGTTCCGGATTGGTCTATAATTCTTATCTTGGGCATCTTCCCCGGAGTTTCTCGCGTGTCTAAATGAGGCGAGATGCCCGATGACGTTTTTACGAGGTAGTGAAGAAAGTGTATTTAATATTTCTTGGCCCCAGCACTCGTACCCCACACGATACTGGATGTCACGTCCGGGAAAGATGTTGTTGGGTTCCGGAATTGTCGGGTGCTGAGAGAATACGGCAATATCAAGTACTTTTTCGGAGGCTGGTATGTCGGAACATCGATTAAAACCCTATGCTAAAAGTCCTAGTCGTCTAGAAAAGCGGACCAACGATGTACTGTGGAAAACGGACCAAAGAGCACTGCTGATGCTAGTCCCACTTGCAATCGACACTTTGGCAAACTCTTATGTGCTATCTAAAAGAAGGCGAATTTTTCAAAACACGGGCGTGTGGCGTAGTTGGTAGCGCGTCTCCCTTGCAAGGAGAAGGTCATTGGTTCGATTCCGATCTCGTCCAGTTTATTTTTTTTATTCACTTTCAGTTACTTTTTTACTTTTCTATTCACTTCAGAACTTGAACACCACTTTCTTCACCTCGTTCCTTTCGAACTTCTCGTAGTATGCTGCAGCTTCTTCGATTGGACAGATGACCTCAATGAAATCTTGGAAATCGGCCTTGACGCTCTCAAACACTGCTAGGGACTCTTCAAACAACGACCACGCATTGCATCTTCCAAAGCTCATGGTTAATCCCTTGACATACGCCTGTAAAGTATCGAACGGAAACTGGTCATGTCCCATACCAAGTGAGCATACAAATCCTCCTCGGCGGACATTATCAAACGCCGTTTTGAACGCCGAAGTGGCGCCCACAATCTCAAGAACAGTATCAAAGCCCCTGTCCTCGGTCTCTGAAGCCTTCAACACTTCCAATTTGTCTGTGTCAGTTTTAAAGTTAATCACCTCCGTTGCTCCGAGTTTTTTAGCATGCTTCAAACGATCTTCAATGCCATCCACCACCACTATATGTTTGAAGCCGAAGTGCTTCAAGATTCTCACAGCACAGAGCCCAACAGGTCCAGCGCCTATCTGGAGAACCCTTATGTCTTGTGGCTTCATTTTTTTCTCAAAGTGGTCGAGGATCTTCTTTACCCCGAAATATCCGGTGACGAAGATATCTGCCATCATCACGTACACAGAGTCATCCACGGAATCAGAGGATTGCGGTTTCTTCACCAAAGTAGACTTGGCATATGGAACAAGCACATATTCTGCTTGGCCGCCCTCCAAGCCCGGTTTGCCGAATGTATTGGTGTGTTCGCAAGTGCCGGAGTGGCCATGCTTACAATACCAACATTCCCCACACTGAATAGTAAAAGTGGAAATAACACTATCGCCAATGGCAAAGTCCAGATCCGTCACTGCCAGGCCCTTTTCGACAACCGTGCCCACAAACTCGTGCCCCATAGTGCACCCTTCTTTCAGCGGAATATGGCCACGATAGTAGTGGAGATCAGACCCACAGAGACCGGAATATTTCACCTTGACTAAAACATCGTGGTCATTTTTTATTTTGGGGGTTTCTTTGTCAATGACCTCGACCTCGTAGGGTTTCTTGTACACGGCGGCTCTCATTGGTGATTCTTACTTGGACTTTGGATATACCTATTCTAACGGTCGCTCCCGGGTTTTTCGGTAGCATAGAGCGACCCCGCAATTTCTCCGCGGTTACTCTCATCTCATCACGTGCCCCGCTCAGAAGACACCAATCAGAAGAACACCGCTCAAAAGAACACTGGAGAAGTCTGGGACCAGAGACTCTTGAAGAGATTTGCGAAGAATCCTGCTGCCGGCAGCAATCTCTGGAGGTATTTTGCAACCACCATAACCCCGATATTGACATGGATCGTCCAGGCTACCAAGCAGTACGCCACGTATACGAACATTGTGAAGAAAGTGATGCCTTGTTCGTGCCCTCCCAAAACAGCACTCTGTACCACTGCATTTGAGAACTTTTGGATCAACGAATCAGTTCCCGCTTCACACACTGTAATGCCATTCTGCTCGCGTTTCTTCACTTTAACATTCAGCGCCACCAAGTCGAAGAGATACTCTTGCCAATTGTGGTATTCGATCTGACTTAGTGAAGAATTCCCAATTTGGCACTTCCTCGCGAATAACTGGGGGTAGTTTCGAAAGACGTATGTCAATATGTCGACATAGATACTGTCGGAAGTACTTGCCAACGACAGTGTTTCGAACGCTTTTCCAAGCACAAAGTAGATATTCCATAGCATCAAACCAAAACGGCCAATCTGCATAACAAACGCAAAGACAGCAGCTGAGATTCTTTTGATAGACCCTCTTAGATCTCGTGGCCCATATGTTCGCCATAGAAGTATGTAGTTTATGATTGGGAGCGGCACGTAGCCACCATACCATGCCAATCTGAACAAAGTGTCGTCTCTCATGTTGTTCCCGCTAAGAATACGTGTCATAAATGCTTGACGCCCCCTGACGCTCATAGCCGATGTGTTCTCTTCTTCGCTGTCATCCAGAAAAACTGGGGCATTTCCCTCGGTATTAGCCTCCAGAAGGAACTGACTCATATTCCGAGCTAAACTGAGTGTTCTTGGTGCTCCAAATTCGGGTTCTCGATGATGGATCTCAGTTACTCACGTCACTATGATGTGACTTCAATTGCGCATGTACGCGCCTATAAATTCTTAAGCATTACCTGCACCTCCAAAGGAACTTCATCACATATTTCTTTGCAAACGGAAACCCAAAGCTCCACGATTTCGTGGCTGCTCTCTTTCAAATCCTTGATTTCTGTAACAGAAAGTTGTATTTTCTCGTCAGGGATCAATACTTCGTCATCAACCAAGGTGCACAGGTCCAAAGTCTCGGTGTAGTTAGCCAAAGCAAACACTCTATTTCGTATTTCCAACAAAGAAGGCAGAAGCTTTGTCTCTGGAGGCTTACTCAACAGGGCGTTTTGGCAAATAATTTGAAATTTTTGAAGAACTTCTTGCATGTTATGAAACAAAGGCCACTCAGATAAATCAACTAGACACTTGCAAGGCTCAGCAAATGAATAGAACGAGTGTTTGTAGAAATGGTTCCGGAGTCCGTAGAAAAACCACAACACACGCATATCAATTCCGCCGCAAAGTAGAAGCGAACACAACACCAAGTCATAGAATTTATGTAGCTTGGGATTATCGAGCGGTTGCAAAGCTGCGGCAATAACATACTTGCGGGCCATTTCAAGCCCCTCATTTCTTTCTATCCTGACACCAGCAATTTGCTCTTTGCCCAATCTAACTGGTAAAACCTTTGAATTACGATAAGCTTTTGCTCGGTAGATGTTCCCGCAACTTAAAAAGAAAGAGCTGCGTCTTAACTGGGAGACTCTGTATGGAGAGCGTAACTCTGTTGGACGGGAATACTCATAATCGCCCACAGAAACAACTTCACCGGGATCAAGGAGCTGACGGAGTAAGTAGTCAAGAATTCTTTCAGGCGTGTCATTGGTGACACAGTGAGAGCATATTATGCAAAGTGTCTCGATATCGAAGTCCAGAAGGCCTCGAACCGCAGGCGCCTTCACAACTTGCCGTTTGTCGGTAGCCTCTTTAATGTAGATCAAGGCATCTTCAAGTGCCAGGTTGAAGTCACCTTGTAGAAAAGAATGGATGATTGCTATGATTCGCTTGAGCATTAGGTCTAAACTATATGAGGCAAGAACTTGCTCCATACTTTCCTCCTGTTCCGTTGTTACTTCCAACTCCGGAAAGGGCTTAACACCATTTAGGCTTTGGGAAATAGCCTGCAAGGAGCCACATTTCTCAACCGCCTCCAATATGGAAACATCCCAAACTCCTCTGGAAGCTTTGATTGCAGATCTATGATCATCAAGAACTGAGAAAGAAAACGATTCAGGATGAATAAATGCGTGGCTTCTCAAAAAGGTACTAACTTGAGCAAACGGTGACACCTTCTCAGAAGAAGGCAACGGTAACAATGCTTGCCAAATGGATCCCGAATCTTCACATAGAGACAAGGATTCCCAATATTGAATCTCACAAAGACAGTCGCTGCTATTTGTGAGACCATATATACAGCGTAATAGAATCAACTTATGAAGTGGAGCGGACTCTGATCCTATCGCAATTTTGAGTAGAATCACTGCATTTTGCACCCGCCCAATTCCGGCCAAAGACAAGTATAGGCATACGGAATCCAAGAAATTTGAGCAGGAGGAAGCAACCGAGATTATTTGATGGTATTTTTGATTCGAATAGAGTTGTAATACAGACATTGGCCTTTTGCATAGTGCTGTTATGTATTACTAGTGCGAGTGGCTGCGAAAGATTGCAAAGCCGATCGCATTTCACAGTTAAAAACATTAGAAACTCAGCGTACACTGATAAAAATTAATTAAATTAAACTTTAAGCTAAAAATATGATCCTGGCTATACAACTGACAATATCAAAGATCGTGGTTGGCTTATTGAGACTACTTTCAGTTGCTTCCTTCCTTGGCTTTGCGTTTCTTACGTTGGTGCTCAAAGTCCTGCTTAAAAACATGTGGTCAATACATCTTTAATTACAAAATTTCAAAGAAGCTTCAATCTCTTTTTGAATTCATTGTTTTGACGGTACAGCGCCACGATGAAGTAAATTATGTCAGTTTTGGCAAACATATAGTCAGTTTCAGATATACTAATACAGTCAGTTTAGGATGAACATATTGAGCCAATTACAGACAAACTACTATAGCCCGTTCAAGCAAACTAACTAAGTCAGTACAAATTAACAAGTCAGTTCAGACGTATTAACAAGTCAGATTCAGGCTCGTCGTGAGTCACGTGTCTCGTTCACGCACGTGAGATGAGAGAAGAAACTATTTTTTTAGATACCAAAATATGAGCACTCGAGCTGCTTCGCCACAAGACACAAAGTGCAGTCCAAGAGATATAATGAAACAATTCCGAAACAGATTCAAAGCTAAGACACCAGAATGTGACAGGGAACCTGTATAAACCCTATTCGGCAAACAAGCAAGTGGCATAGAGCCAGGGTTCAATGTTTCAGTCCTTCAATGAGCCGCCGCGCATTAACGCGTGTTCATTATTCTGTTTTCGGAGGGTTTATGATGCGCGTCAAGCTCCTTCCAATTCGCATCCGTGTCCAACTAAAATTGAAACTTGCTACAAAGCCAAAACAAGCCGAAATTTGCTACTATATATCGTAGTTTGGTCGTTTCAAATGTGTAGTTTCGTAGCAGGTTGCAACAACAGGTAGCAATTATTTTCCGGAATGCGTCATAACCGGATAAATTTGTCGGCCAAACATACCGCAGGACCCGAGTTCAATTGGGCGATTAAGTAGAGAATTTGAGAGAAATACCTTTTCAGCAATGGCCCTCCACGCGCGCTCGGTCCCAATCCTATTAAAAGCACGTCTCTTCCGGATTTGAGACTTTTCTTTTTTGCTGCTTAAATCTTTTGCTAAATTAGTGTCTTTTTCATTTGATACTTTCAGGGCCAAAACCTTAGCACATCCCTCCTTATAAACCTGCTACCTCCTAGCTGCAAGATAGGACTTTTCCAATTCCCCCTGGCCCCCTAATTTTAAATCCTGTTACGCGCTTATTCATCACCGTGTCTCATACTCATATTCCAAAGGATAATTGCCCAGCAAAAATACACGCGACCATTAATTCCAAACACTTTGAAACACATATCCTACCATGATAAATAAGAAGACTCTTTCCTTGAAGCTAAACAAGTCTTTTGTGGGCGCTCCAGACGCGCCATTCACTCCGGTGGAACAAACCCTTCACACCCCAGTCGAACCCCAGGGCCAGCAGTCGTACTTCTTTCAGCAGCCACAACCCAACTCGCTCTATTCACATCCCCAATACAATGAAAGCGATGACATTCTTACAGATGCGGATGACTCGTCGCAAATCCATATCAACCGCAACTACTCCATCACATTTACCCTTCACTTCGACCAGTTACTCATGAACATATACTCCTATATCTTGCTGCTTCCCACTACAACCCCTTTTCTGGGCACCACTCCCCCGCTGGGCATAGTGTCTCGTGTGGCGAACGAAACCTTACAGACACTCAGCAAAAATGTTTCAGAAGAGAGCTCGAACCCAAACTTTGAATACGATACCCAGAACATTTTGAGCTCCAAGAACATCAAGAACCGCTCTTATATACCCATTTTCTTGCAGCTCATCAGAAAAAGATTACTTGACTTGTGCTCCACACAAAAGCCTGGCGGCTCGAAAAGTACGCCCGGTCAGGCTCCTACTGTCACCTCGATCCTGATATCAGTTCCCTCGCTGGGGCCTGCTCAATCCAGTCAAAACTCGGTTTACCAAGGCCTGGGTTTGAGGCAGCTGTCCATTTCCAACCTACTGTTGAATGAGCAAAATATCTCAAACTATCAACAAAACCAGCAGGGACAGGCCTCCCAAAATGCTCACGCAGCTTTGAATAGTTCCAGACTGCGTTCCTCCTCTCTTAATTTGCGCAAACACTCCCTCACAAGGAACAATTCCTATTCTGGCTCGAACTGGCTACACGTTGGCAATATGTCCAACCCTCGGTCAGGAACCACTCCTGTAAACGGCTTACACAACCCAGACCACAACGCATCCTCAGACTCGCTTCAGCTGATGCATGATTTTGTTCCCCACGCATTCTTGAACAGACAAGGCAGTACTCTGTCAACTAGCTCTCAAAATGCGGGATCTGGCTT
Source organism: Metschnikowia kipukae (assembly GCA_002370135.1). Lineage (NCBI taxonomy): Eukaryota > Fungi > Ascomycota > Pichiomycetes > Serinales > Metschnikowiaceae > Metschnikowia > Metschnikowia kipukae. The sequence goes on from NKZJ01000102.1 coordinate 147,810, forward strand.
CAATTCTGGTTTTAATTCTATGATGATGGACTACCAAACCCCTGTGAGTTCCGCCAAGAGCTTCACATCCACCGGAAGTACCTCCCCTAATCGCGATTGTGTCAGCTCAAGCGGCTCGATTTCTGAAACGGAGAGTATAGGCTCTCTGTTCTTCAAATCAAGATACTCAAGCCGTGGAAGTTCGGGCAGCTATCCTGTCTTAAAGCCTCTTACTATTAACACAGACTCTAATAGCTTCCCGAACAATACAATTCAGACGCCTGTGTTTGGTGGCAACTTGAACGGGGAAGGGCTTCACTCGCCGTTCGTCTCTGCGATCACACCTTCCGAGGACTTTGGCTACTTCATGTCAGGAAACAGCAGTGCGCCATCAGTCAACACAATCACCACACCAGCGTCAAATGGGGCGGGTTTGAGAAGTGGGACTCTCATACCGGAAAGCCCTGTCAAAGATGCGAGTGGCAGCAAACTAAACATTACTTCACTGTTTGGATTAAGCGAGAAGAAGAGAGACTCTTTGAAGCTTAAAAGAGGCATACTTTAGAAACTCATTAGAAATACACTATATTATATCTACATATTATCTTAACAAACGACGCCCTTACTTATAGTGGTCCATTCATTACGCACCTGCATGTATTCTGTTATCGAGTATGTGGGTACGCATAAGTACCAAGCAAGTCTCCCAAAACTATACACTACATTCTATTTCTTTCTTTTGATTTTCTCATCTGATTATTATCGAGCATCTTTGTATTCATGATATGGAATTCTTTAAAAGCTTGATACTGAATATTTAAAGCGACATTAAAAAATTTTGAGAATTATAGTAGTTGTTTTCACATTTTTCAGATTCGTAACCTTAGTTGCAAAATTGTCGAGGATATCTTTCTCTTTACAAGTTATGAGAATACGTCCCAAAAATCCAAATACAGGAGTTTTGGCAAGCAGAAGCACTGTCAGTTGCAAAAACCAAAGCTCTCTGACTTCAGTTACAACAATAACTAATAATGTCGTTCTATCTTGAAATATCTCGATCTCTAGAAAAACGCTCATCTTTCGGATTTATACCAACACACACGTCTTTAACAATCCTTGGCACGTACCGCTGCAGCCAATCCTCAACCAACCTTGTGATAGCTCTTCCATCGAATACAATTCTCCCTCGAAATCCGCTAATCACTTGTCTCTTGCATAGTGCCCATTACATTTATATACCAAGCCATTGGATAGCGATGCGTCGCGCGTCTACTTATACCATAATTCTACCGCATTACCCACGGCGGATTGAGGTTGAGCCATATGAAACCAGGCTTTCGGCAAATCAGGTTCCCAAATCCTACATCTCTGACCGCCCGACCTCCGCTCAAACCCTTGGATCGCAACGTCACGTGGAATGCCTTGCAAGCACTTTTGCCTGTGGAGTCTGATGATAAGCAACCTCCGACTGAAAATGAGTCTGCCGTGTTAAGAGCATTTAGACGACACCCAGATTCGCTTCTTGAGATACCTGATATCAAAGACATACCGCCTCCCTTTCAATTCCATCTGTCAGTGAATGAAGACGCAAGTTACATCACGCAACCTCGGCTCTCGGTAACAAAGCTACTTACCACTGCTTGGTGCGAGCTACGCGAGTACTATAGCGTGTTTGCCGGGCTGCCGCGTAAACCACAGCTGGAGAGAATGAAATCTGGGAGTGAATATCATAAGGAGCTTGAAAATGAGGAGCACCATCAGATTGACGCGGCCTTACTCGACCTTATCATCAATGAATACCTAGCGAGTCATCCTTCCCAAGAGAGAGATTCTCTAGTTGGAACCCAAAAAGAGTTCGACTTTTCCAATTTGTGGACGGAACATATTGTTAAACGGATGCTACATTTGGCAGCCACGAAACTGGCCAGAGAGATTATCATCCATGGGTTTCTAGATTTCAACAAGGAACAGTTCGTGACTCTGCCGGAGGAGTTGAAGGATTCCATTTTGGTCAATGGAATTGCAGATATCATTAGAATTGCTTCTTATAACAAGAAGGCAAAGCCGGAACTCGACAGCTTTTTGCTGAAAGTGGTCGATTTGAAGGAAGAGATTAGTCTGGGCGCCGCTAAAATGACATCCTTAGCGAAAGACCACTTTCTCGTCATGGGAGATGTGAAGACACGAGGCTGGAATTCATTGCCAGCACAGGAACTGGTGGTGGATGCTGCTAAAGTGCAGTGTTTCTTTTACGCCCAAATGTTCCATGATCTTTCAAAGAGCAGAAGTTTCGCATACGCCAGTTATCTTGAAAACAGCAAGAGACGTGGAGTCGACGCAGATGCACCTATGAGTGTTGCTCTAACCACGAAATTGATTGTGTTGCATTTCAAGACTATCATAGTCGATTGTCTACGCTTGGCACGAGGGGAGCCAATAGGATTCGAGGCCTTTGACAAAAGAGACGTTCCTTCCACCGGCTACACGCTTAAAAGCTTTATATCAGAGGTGGAGTTCAGAGAGATTTTAATGAATTTTTATGGCGAAGATCCGGAGATTGCTGACATGAACTTGTCACCTCTCTTTGAAACTTGGAAGAAGCCTCTTACGTTTGGATACGTGGCCGCCCGAGCAGCTCAAGTCGTGCTGATGTTTAAAGATCTCCAGCCTCGGACGGTTCGAGTCGAATATCATAACGTGAAAACAAAGAGGATATTCGAAACTAAGGTTGCGTCTTTTGATGAGGACGTGATGCAACGTTACACCTCTAACGCATCTCAGTTCTGGGCTGGGCGGAGACTTCCTGCCAACACGGAAGACTTCTCAAGATGCCGCTATTGTGAGTTCAAAGAGAGATGTCCGGCCATCAACGAGAGGAGTGACAGCGACATTCTACAGAAAATTTACGAGCTCCAAAGTTGAAGAAAAAAATGTTAGACGTCATCAAAGGCAAAACCACACTCATCTATGGCACCACCTCTGCAGACCTCTGGGCACAAGTGCCAACCAATTAATCAATGGGTTTCGTTTACCATCTATATCTGAATGCGTCATATATACGGAGATAATATCCCATGAGGAGGTAAGGATATTGCATCGCGAGTCGAAAAAGCCAGAGCGTGGCAGCAGTGATTGTGTCACGCACGACTTCAAGCCGATGTTACCCGGCCGATGCTCGCTGCTTAGGGCCCGCCTACATCCCTAATCCTGTCACTGCGTTTTGACTAGGGTCACTTTTAAAACGGCAAGATAGGAGGCCGAATTTGAAGAGGATGGCGGTCTACAGAATCTGAGTTGATGAGGTTAGAGGTTGTGGGCTGCGACGTCTCGATTGCATTTCGCGTCGTATTAGCCCCACAATTCGAGACGCTCATGCTGCAGAATGCGAATAGGCGTCAAGCATGGCAATTTTCCGGATCTCAGCCAATGTGGGGTGATATAGTAAGTTCGGACGCTACTTCGGAGGTGATAAGCAATGGCAATGGGTTTTGATGAGACAAGGTGCATATATTTGGCACGGCGATTGAATTAAGTGCCGGCAACACGACAGATTGCTGTTTCAAGAGTCATATTAATTTAATAGAAGCTACTTTATGTTAATGCGTGATGTATAGAAGAGAATGCATCAGGGGCGATGCTCGGCTTTTAACGTAATGGTTAGTTTTTACTGGAGAGTCGGCAAAAAGCGGCACTGAGAAATTTCGCAAGGAGCATGCCGTGGGGGACTCTAATTCGCCAAGTCCGAAACCTGGGGTTGGACCCGAAGAATATGCAGTACGCACCGAGGATGGCCTGATCCCATTTATTTCTTGCCTACTTTTAGTTTTATTTGGTGAGAGATAAAACTCACATGGTAGCGCAATTTTCAAAATCCCTAAAATCTTGCAAGAATCAAAAGAGAATGCAGTGCCTTGTCATTTTTAAAGAAGGTTGCACTTATATCATGTCAGGTGCGACTGTTGTGATGCCGGTCATGAGGAACAAAGATTATTGGACGTTGCGCAATCCGAGGGTAGTATATGCATCCTGACTTCATGTAGCTCTGGTAGTGCCGGATTTTATAAAAAAAGGCGCTTCCCCAGCAACCACAATTTTAAAATTCTTCTTTTTTAATTGAACTATTTATTCAATATTAAAAATGTCTGCTATCCGTTCATTCCAACGCTCTGCTTTGAAAAGAGCTTTAGGTGTTAGAGCTTACTCTACTGAACCAGTATGTGAATTGTTTTGTGGGGCTACCCAGTTACCGATGACACCAGACGTATACTAACAACATCCAGACCTTAAAAGCCCGTTTGGCTGAGATCTTGCCAGAGAAGGCCGAGGAGGTCAAGCAATTGAAAAAAGAACATGGTAAAACCGTATGTACTCACCTTCCATAATCGTTGTCCTGGGGACTTTGAAACGATAACTCCTTCTTCATGCTCAGCAACTTGACAAATACTCTCTGATTAGCTACCCAACTATGACCATCCAAGTGGATCTCCAATTGCGGTGCTTTTCCCGTAATGATACGGCATCGTTTGTCGTTGAATATCCTCGGCTCGGAAGTATTTGTCCGCGGCGTTTTTCGCACTGACGTAATTCGACGCGAGCTCAGCTATAGATGCATGTGGTCAGTATACTAACAACATAGGTCATCGGTGAGGTTCTTTTGGAACAAGCATACGGTGGTATGCGTGGTATCAAGGGTCTCGTCTGGGAGGGTTCCGTTTTGGACCCAATTGAGGGTATCCGTTTCAGAGGCAGAACCATTCCAGACATCCAAAATGAGTTGCCAAAGGCTCCAGGTGGAAGCGAGCCATTGCCAGAAGCTTTATTCTGGTTGTTGTTGACTGGTGAAGTTCCATCCGAAGCTCAAACCAAGGCTTTGTCTGAGGAATTCGCTGCCAGATCTGCTTTGCCAAAGCACGTCGAGGAGTTGATTGACCGCTCCCCATCTCACTTGCACCCAATGGCTCAATTTTCTATCGCTGTCACTGCCTTGGAATCTGAGTCTCAATTCGCCAAGGCTTACGCCAAGGGTGTCCACAAGTCCGAGTACTGGAAGTACACTTACGAGGACTCTATTGAGTTGTTGGCTAAGTTGCCAAACATCGCTGCCAGAATCTACAGAAACGTTTTCCACGACGGTAAGTTGGCTGGTGAGGTCTCCAAAGACTTGGATTACGGTGCCAACTTGGCCAACTTGCTTGGCTACGGTGAGAACAAGGAGTTCCTTGAGTTGATGAGATTGTACTTGACCATCCACTCCGACCACGAGGGTGGTAACGTCTCTGCTCACACCACCCACTTGGTGGGCTCTGCTTTGTCTTCTCCATTCTTGTCGCTCGCTGCTGGTTTGAATGGTTTGGCTGGTCCTTTGCACGGAAGAGCTAACCAAGAAGTCTTGGAGTGGTTGTTCAAGTTGAAGGATGACTTGAAGGGTGACATCTCCAAGGAGGCCATTGAGAAGTACTTGTGGGACACTCTTAACTCCGGTAGAGTTGTTCCAGGTTACGGTCACGCTGTCTTGAGAAAGACTGACCCTCGTTACACTGCTCAAAGAGAGTTTGCTTTGAAGCACATGCCAAACTACGACTTGTTCAAGTTGGTCTCTAACATTTACGAGGTGGCTCCAGGTGTCTTGACCAAGCATGGTAAGACCAAGAACCCATGGCCAAATGTGGACTCCCACTCCGGTGTCTTGTTGCAATACTACGGTTTGAAGGAGGAGTCTTTCTACACCGTCTTGTTCGGTGTTTCCAGAGCATTCGGTGTCTTGCCACAATTGATTCTCGACCGTGGTATCGGTATGCCAATTGAGAGACCAAAGTCTTTCTCCACTGAAAAGTACATCGAGTTGGTCAAGTCAATTGGTAAGAACTAATTTATGGGATGAACCATCAAATCACGTCTATTTATTTAGTGGTAAGTACAGCTTATCTAGCTATGATGTATCAACGACAAAGTCTTTAGTATCTTTTGTACATCCTATATACCTGCACATACCTGCACTTCGCTCTCACCAAGAACTCCTAGTACTCTCTTTCCTGACAACCTGCAACGAATGATTCGAAATCTCCGACATATTTCAACATTCTCGCATCTTGCGAGAGAAAAGGTTCTGTTTTCGAAAACACTTTCACTCCCTCAAACAAACTTTTCCCCTAAATTGCCCGCTAGTAATGAGCGTTTACGACTCATCGAGACATCAGCGACAAAACTCTACAGATGGCAAGATTCCAGACCTAACTATTCGAAGTCATTCATACTTCATGACGGACCACCATATGCTAATGGAGACTTACATTTGGGACATGCGCTCAATAAGATATTGAAGGACATAATCAACAGGTTTGAGTTAATACACAATGACTCCAAAGTCAACTACAGGCCTGGATGGGACTGCCATGGCTTGCCTATTGAGATGAAGGCAATTGAAGATCAAGGAAAGCTCGAGGCACCGGAGATCAGAGAGCGCTGCAGACATCTTGCACAATCTATGATCGAGAAGCAGAAGCAGCAATTTCTCGACTTTGGGATCATGACCGATTTTGATGACATATATGTGACCATGTCTAAAGAGTACGAAAGTGCACAGCTTGAGATTTTTCTCAAGCTCTACCAAAATGGCCTTTTATCGAGACAATTGAAGCCAGTATGGTGGGGCTGCGAAACTCAGACGGCTTTGGCAGAGGCAGAGTTAGAATATAACCCCAAGCACAAGTCTGTGGCCGCTTATGTCAAATATCCTTTAGACGAAGACACCTTGCCGACAGAATGGGGATCGCGAGTCTCTCTTTTAATTTGGACTTCTACTCCTTGGACTCTCCCTGCGAACAAAGCGATCTGTGTGAACAGAAATCTTGACTATACGTTCATCGAGACAGAAGATGGAGAGAAGCTTATTGTCGCTGATGAACTTGCCGACTCATTGGCGAAGACTAAGCCTTCGTATACAAAATCCTCAAAAATTATAAGGGGATTTGAGCTTGAGAACTTGCGGTACCGAAGCCCTGCTAGTAAGACTGAGGAACGCTTCCCAGTTTTACACGGTGATCATGTGTCTTCAACTGCTGGTACCGGGCTTGTTCATACGGCACCTGCGCACGGTTTAGAGGATTTCTTGATTGGGAAACAACACGGCCTTACTGTGGCTTCTTCGGTAGACGGAAAGGGGCTTTACATCGAGAGCAATATTCCTCAAGGCTTTCATGAGTTTTCCGGAAAGTACGCCAACGGTAAATCATCCATTTTCGGAGTGATCAAAAAGTTGGAAGAATCTAATATGATCTTCAGCGTTGATAAAAATTACATTCACTCTTATCCCTATGATTGGAGGTCCAAAACTCCAGTGGTACAAAGAGCAACACCGCAATGGTTTGTAAACGTTGAGAAAATCAAGAATGCCGCTCTGCAGCTGTTGGAACAAGTTCATTTTGTACCAGAAGCGGGTCGGAATAGACTATCTGCGTTTGTCAAAAACAGAAGTGAATGGTGCATTTCTAGACAGAGAACATGGGGTGTACCTTTGCCGATTGTATATGACAAGTTAACGCATGAACCGCTCGATGACCCGGAAACTGTCGCCTTTCTTGTGTCGAGGCTTCAATCACTTGGAACAGATGCTTGGTTCACAAGCGAGGAAGATATTTCAAGATGGTTGCCCGAAAACTTTGATGGCAAAAAGTTTTATAAAGGAAAAGATACGATGGATGTCTGGTTTGATTCGGGAACTTCATGGTCGACACTCTTGGGTAAGGAGGCTCCAGGTAACGAGACCCCACCAGTTGCAGATGTTTACTTGGAGGGCAGTGACCAGCACCGAGGCTGGTTCCAATCTTCCTTGTTGAACAAGATCATCTCTTCTGGGCAGGATGGGACATTTACTCCGCTGGCGCCATTTAAGAAAATTATCACTCACGGTTTCACGTTGGATAAGCAAAACGACAAGATGTCCAAATCGAAGGGAAATGTTATCGAGCCACGTCATGTGATAAATGGTAGTGCAAAGCCATTTGTTCCAGCCCTTGGAGTAGATGGCCTAAGGCTATGGGTAGCATCATCTAATTTCACCCAAGACATAAGCGTGAGTCAAGAGGTTCTCAAAAGAGTGTTGGAAAATGTCAGAAAATTGAGGGTAACATTTAAGTACCTTCTCGGCAATCTCAATGATTTTGAGCTGCCGGTCGCTTACGAAGAGCTCAGTAAGATTGACCAGTGGGTACTTTCTCGATTGTTTAAGCTAGAGAAGTCAGTTACAGAGGCTTATGCAACTCACAATTACGCTAGAGTGGTAAGAGAATTGAACTCTCATATCGCCACCGACTTGAGCTCCTTGTACTTTGATATTTCCAAGGACTGTCTTTACACTGATGCCCCAAGTTCAATCAGAAGAAGAGGGGTGCAAACAGTTCTTGAGCAGGTGTTGAAGACTTATGTTGGTCTCTTGTCACCCATACAGCCTTTGTTGACTCAAGAAGTCTGGGAACTGTACGAAAGATTTCTACTGAGCCAACAGCTGTCCCCATTCATGCAAACCTGGGACTATTTTAGGGTACCCGAGGAGTTTGTCAATTCAGGGGTGGAGGAAGAGATGCAGATCATGTGGGAATTGCGTGATAAACTTTACAAAGAGTTTGAAGCGCTTAGACTTGAGGGACTTTTCAAAAACAAATTGCAAGCGGAAATATTGATACAGCCAGATGAAAAATACCTGGATGTATTCAAGAATCACTCAAAGTTTTTGGATGATTACTTTTTGGTTTCCAAAGTCAGCCTTTCGGATAATCTGCAAGCTATTGAAGAAAAAGAGGGAGATCGCAGAGTACATTTGGAGCTCGCGGGCGGTAAAGTCGTCGCTGTGATTAGACACTCTTCATCATGCAAGTGCCCTAGATGCTGGAAGTATATATCGGAGGCCGAAGACGAACTCTGCCACAAATGTGCAGAGGTCATATGTAAATAGATAATTCGCCCCGTTTAAAAAAGAGTACTTATAAAGCTTGATTAGCTTAATTGAACCTCCTCCCAAAGAAATTCGAATCCTATATTTAATGTTGGGTGGTTGCCAAAGTTGGTGCAGGGCAGTCGCGATCGCATTAACTTTAACCAGAGAGCTCTGTAATATCTACCTCGAGGCGCGAAACGAAATTCGGCACCCCATGATAAGTGGAGAAGATACGAGACCCAGTATACATAAAGGACTACAGTAAAGCAATGCCAATTTGCTTGAATGATAATCATCATGTGATTTGAACAATAAATCATAACCCGCAAATGCAGGAAATATAATTTCAGTGCCGTTTTATTCGCATTAATGACAGACGAAGACAATGGCTCTGCGCGATAATCGGCGCAGGCATTGGCGCGAACAATCTATGCTTGAAACGTGGTGGCCCCATAACTTTGCACAGGAGCTAAGCACAAATTTGGCAACAATAAGAGAACTCCTGGGAATTATTGATACATTTCCAGAAGTTCCGAATCTCTCTTTCATAGGCGAGAAAACGAATTGTTAAGAGGATCGATGACTATTACTGAGTAATGGCAGTCTATCTCAAACTGTAGTAGTTCACTAGAGCTTTGGAATCGAGTAGCTTTGATGCCGCGATGGGGCAGACGCGCTGTAGGTTCAGCGAAAAAATACGCTTTCGTTCTGATTTCCCCGTGCCGTGCAACACAACACAAAACGTGTGCAAAAAAATACAATTTCCAGTTTGCTAACGCTATAATGACGAAGGTGATACAGAAGAAGATAGGTCATTTCCTGACCCAGAAAACCAAGCTAGAAACAGAATACCAGGACCTAACAACTTCCTCGAGAGCAGGAGATTTAATCTCAGACTTGAATTACTTGCAAGAATTCGATAGCTTGTCATACACATTCTTGGCTATCAAGGCGTACTATGAAGAATCGAAGAGTCGATGGGTGCTTGATTATAGAAATATCTTGGACCAACTTCCTCTGCTAATAGAAAGGATAGAGCTGAAGCTTCCCATCTCAGAACTACATCAAAGAATCCCGGAATTGGCAATACTAAGACGGAATCTCAAGGAGAATGCAAGAGAAGGCGGAAAGTTGGCAGGCCAGCTGGTGGCTCTTCATTCTAATCATTCTAAAACAACCGCAATTAATGAAGAGAGCACTCTGCAACTCGAATCCACCACACAAGAAACGACTACGCTTACAAAGCCAAAGGTCACTAAACCTACTGTTTCCAAGAAGCTCACCCCTCTTCTTAACTTGACGCCCCAACCAGAGACTTCAGGCAGCCATGGATCTCAAATTCCTAGCAAGCCCTCTTCTACCAGTGCCCTACATCAAGGTCCCGAGTCCCTGGGCAATATCGAAATTCAAAAGGCGAAACAACTTACTAATTCTGAAGCGCAAGAGGACGTTTCCAGTGCTCAATCCACAGATCCAACTCCGAAGAGTGCCATAGTCAATGAACCTGTGAATACGGGCGAGATCTCGAAAAGCCATACGCCGAACTCTCAAGAAAATTCTGCTAACCCCAATCAAGTTGATGGAGCCAAGGGTAGAGCAAGAGATGAAAGTCTTGAAGATTTACCGTCACCAAAACGCTTGCCAGACATCCAGTTGTTCTCGCTGTTTCGTACTTGGACTAAGGAGCATTGCCGTTGCTTGGTAGAAGCAGCAGTTAGTGACAGGGAACAGCCTGGAATCTCAATCCAAATTGCATTTAGAAAAAAATTTAATGTTCTCATATCCAGGGAGGAAGCGGAGACTCTTCGAATGCACTATGGATTACACTACAGTCTCAAGGATAAGTACATGCACTACAACAATGTATTCAAGGGGGTTGCTAGTTCCGTCTTCGAAAACCGTTCTTTTGTCACTGTCCCGTGGGCAGAACTCCGCTATAAGTTCTCACACAACTCCGCCTATAACATTCCAGAATGGGAGACCAAAGGTAGGTATCATCTCTATTGCCTCCACCGTCGAGTGTATGGGTCCAATGGGGAGCCTTACTCTAATTATTCTGACCTAACAGAATATTATCACGCGAAAATGGCACGCCCATGGAGTAAAACTGCTCCCATTCCTATAAATCACCAACTCCAATTCAGGCCCGAAGCCTCACCAAATATTATGCAAAATCAAATACAAGCGGAGGTTACGCAAGATTTGCTTCCACTTTTAATTGAAGCTTATATCAAAATACCCGAGGGATCATTCAACAGAATCGAGGCGATAAGAAACTTTATAAGTTTGCGCTCGGGCAAGGTTTTGGACGTAAAAGTGGTCGAGGATAGATTGAAACAAAGAGACGTCATCTCGATGATTCAAGAGGTAAGACAATCCCTCAATGACAAACTGAAGAACTCTCAAAGGCCTGCATCTATTTCTATGAATGGACCACACAATCAGCCATTAAGCACTCCTCCCCAAGGACAAAACCCTTTCGACGGGCTAATCCAGCTGATGATCGATCGCGAAAGACCTAAATGGTTTTATGAGGGGTTTTTAATCGACCAAGTTTTAAATCAAACGTGGACCTTCGAGAAGTCGAAGTGCATTATCTCGTCTCTCGAATTCATCAGCAGAATTGACCCAAACACTAATGTCATGATCCTCAAGGTCGCAAGAATGGATGCGATAAAAGTCATTCGGTACAGACTCAAAACAAAGCATGAGATGACAGTTACTCCAGAGGCATTGCTAGCAAGGCTCAAAGAAATGATGCAGTATGAATTGTTTGATGAGCCTCTGATGCTGCTTCTTCGTGAGATTCTTTGAAAATAACAATACACAACTCTACATATAATTAATCAAAGCTCCAACAGAAAGATGATTCATTTGTCCCAAAATCTGTATTATCATGCATTTCTAGTATAATCTTATTTACACTACTTTTTACCGCTCATCAATTGATTCAAGAGCTGAGAACTGGAAGAAAGCGGGGCTTGAGAGTTCTGAACAGAGCCTGCATCTTGGCCTTTACCAAACAATCCCGGGGGTGGGGGAGTCGAAGTTCTACCACTTTCACTGGCTTTAAGCGCTTGAAATTGGGTGATGGGTTGCGCACTTTGCACTCCCTGAGTTGAGAGATTTGAGTTGACTCCCTTGCCTTGGAAGTGAGGAGGGAATTTGGGCTGAGCTTGACCATCTGCTTGGGGCTGTGCGTGTTGCAACATATTGTAGTCTTGCAATGGCACATTCGAAGTTGAAGATAAACCTTGGCCACTCGCCTGATATCTCAATCCCTGCTGCTGCTGACTCTGTTGCATTTGTACTTGCTGTTGTAAAAACTGCTGCTGTTGCCCGAAAGGCTGGTTCAGATAAGCCAAATGATATTTCTTCATCGGGCGCAACAAGCATCTTTCTATAACGTGAATCGCAAGCACCTTCTCACTGTCTAATGAAGAGCGAGTAGAGGAGTCAATTGATTCATCAAAGTGGAAAAGCGGCGCAACCAGACTCTCTTCCGAAAGATCATCGAAATAAACTTTCAATGATTGCGTCGAATCAGCGAGCAGTCTAATTCGTTCGGAGCTGTCGTCAATGAATTGAAGAACTGTGTTGTCATCAATATCGATATCATCTGGCAAGTATGTTCCGTCCTTCGAGGCCTTTCCTTTGCTCTTCTTAGATTCTTTCTTAGTACTTTTCTGATCTTTTGAAATTTCACCAAGAGTGGGGAAAGCAGCCACATTTGTCAAAGCTGCATTGTTGACGGATGGGGAAGCATTCGCAGAATCTGTGGTATTTTGGGCTTTGGCCCAGTGTGCTGTGACAGGAAGGACCGGACCAGAACCAGACATGAGAGCCGCAGTTCCACTTATTAATGGAGTCATACCTGAACCACCCGAAGTACCCAAGCTCTGCGCTGGATTCGACACAATATTCGTTGACGGTAATGGAGGCTTTTCTTCATCCGTCGCATTATCTTCATCAGTGTAGTTGAACAGACTTAAGTTGGCGTTGCCTTCTGTTGGCAGACCGCTCATACCCATCTTGATACCTTGATGAGTGGACAAGTCCTTTCTGGTGTAGGAGTCGGCCTCTTCGCCAGGCTCATGCAAAAACATGCAATTTGGATTTGGACATGGATGTCCTCTTAAATAAGACAGACAGTACTTTGTCGTACCATGGGCAGCACGCAAAACCCTTCCATCACAAAGAGAGCCATCCAACTCATTAATGCATCTCAACGCGTCTTCTTTTCTAGTGAAGGTGACGTAAACCACGATACTTTGAGAAAGGCTGGAATTTTGATGTCCATTTGGAGCCTTCCTATTAATAACAATTTTCAGAATTTTTCCATACTGACCAAAGTACTTGTCAGAACGCAAAATTGAGTGCAAGTCCTCAGAGGGACATGGGGGGTTCAACCCGGTAACGTATACCAAATTTTTCTGCACAACGCGGAGGCCGGCCAAATGCTTCTTGCTTGCGATTTCCAGCTCTTTCTTTTCTTTCTCTTTTTGCTTCTTTTCACGATCTCTCTTCTCCTTTCTAAATTGCTGCATTTTGTATTCCTCTGAGGTAAGCGTCTTATACTCAACACTCTCATCATCGTAAAGACGTCTGCAGCCTGGACATCTGCCGTTGAGCTCTGGATTTTGCCTAATGTTGTTGTAGCAGAATTGACAGATCTGATATCCACAAGGACAGGGCCTGAAGTTTTTGTCAGATATGTCCATTTCTTCCACACAAAGCGGACTGAGAGTTGTTAGTATATGGTCAACAGAAGTGATAGCGCGTCGGCCCGGGAATCAGGCTATTGAGAATTTAACATACCAGTATTCTACCTCCTCATCGGTGATAAAAGAATCCTCCGGGGGTACCATTATAGCTTGATTTTGATGTATTGAATACGCTGCGAAGTAGACTTGGCTGACTCGATTTCGAAATTTGTGCAACACACTACTCACGTGACCTCGTGTACTTAAGGTGAACGCCACCACACAATGTGCTCCGTAGAATCGCCTAGATTTCAGATGGCCAGAACTTGAGTCAAGTGGCACAAGCCAAGAAACACCCACTAGATTCTAAGTGGGTACTGGCAGTGATTCTGTATATAGACAATTGTCTCGCTACATTAATCGCACCAGTTATGAAATCAAGAGTATTACACGAGACAGGCTAGTACACCAATGTCATTTTTCGTTGAGCTTTGGGAATCGGTGTTCACCCCAGGAACGAGTCCGGCTCTTATAAAGGCCACGCACGGCTCTTTTATCCTTTTACTTTTGTCACTTCTATTTCTCATCTACTACACCAGATCCATACATTTTATCAACCTCTTCTTCATTGCGCTGTTTTTATACGCGGCAGTGATTTGGTTCATCAATGAATTGAAAAACGTGAAACTTAAAGAGAACGAGGAGTTAGCTGCCCAAGAATCCAAGGAAGAAAAGGTGGCAGCGGAAGTACAGGAGGTCACTGAAAAGGATGTCAAAGAACAGAATATGAGCAGTTCAACCGGAGCCAAAAGCTCTTCTGCTCCAAGAAAAAGAAAGGTTTAAGTCTTTCGCTAGAACTAGTATATAGGTCAATATGAGCTGGACATTTTTTGTTGAAATTTCATAACCGTGCCACGAAAGCCTAGCCAAATTGCGGAGTCTAGATTCAGTCTACAGCTGAATACGGCTAGAAGAGGAGCGCGCACACAACACGTAGAAATTCTCCTCCGACTTACTTGCTAGATGTTCCGTTATGCACTCCAAAATTACATCAAACTGCCGGAGAAAAGCGATGCAGTTGTTTTCTTCAACGATGAATATGTCATAGTGAAAGACGCTTATCCAAAATCTCTACGCCATTTCTTGGTGATGCCCAGAAGCGAGCTTTTTACGCATGTCCACCCGTTGGTGGCGCTCAACGATCGTAAGTTTGTCGACAATATGCAGGCGGCAGTCAAGCATGCGCGACGGCTTCTCATTGATGATCTCGTCGATGCTGGATACATTGAGCGCGCGGAGCGAGAGAAATTTGACAAGACCTTCGTGAAGGCGGGAGTGCACTCTGTGCCGTCCATGAGTAACTTGCATATACATGTGATTACCCAAGATTTTTATCTGGCTCTGATGAAAAACAAAAAGCATTACAATTCGTTTACAACTCCTTTTTTCGTGCAATTTGAGCTGTTCCCGGTTAAAGATGAGCCGTTGCTGTCGGACTCCGACTCTAGCCTTGAGTCCGAGTCGGACCAGGGTTTGTTGACTTCTGACAGCAAATTATTGTTGGGGAGGAGTAAAGGCAAAGTCACTAAAAAGGACTATATCCGCGACTCTCCCCTCCGCTGCACCTATTGCCACCGGCTGTTTGGGAATAAATTCTCGATTTTAAAAGCCCATCTCGCGGAGGAGTATGCAGAAAAGTTCGCCCCGCGCAACGCCCCGCATTAAAAACGCCGGCGCTCTTGACGCGCGGGCACCTAATCTTCCCGTAAATTTTTCCATTAGATCTTTTTTCCCTCCACTTTCGCTTCGAGTGACTAACTGAGACATGGCGTTGCGTCTCGGCAAGCTCCGCGCTCCTGCCCAGAAAACTTTTTTATTGCTTACACTCAACACTGACATGTTATGTCAAGCCGTCAAAAACATTTCTGAGCGGTCCACTCGTGTAAGTACTAACATCAAGCGAGCCTCCCCTGAAATGTGGTTTAATGCACAGCCCAAAGTGAAACTTGGTTGCCCGCATAAGGCTGGCTTAGATACATGATCATGTAGGCAAAGCTGGGGCATACTCTATCCTTTATTTTTATTGGACACCCCGACGGGGTCCTCCACAAGTTTCGGTAATCGTGCATGAAAACCCGTGATACGGGCGCGTTTTGGTACGATATGCATGACTTTCATGCAGCTGCCACATTTCGGAAAATTCTCCCCACTAATCTCCACCGCCGTATAAAAGCCAGCCTCTTTGCCCTTTCAAGTTCAAAACTTAAATAGCAATAATGAGTATTTTTGAGGGCAAAGAAGTAAAAGACTCGTCCTCTGCTGATTCGGCCGCTCACGAGGTCAAGCATGACAATATGAAAGTTGATGAAGAGGCTCTTCGGCACAACTTCAACTTTGACAAGGAATTCGAAGAGTTGGAGATTTTGGCTGCACAAGTCAATGAGAAGCCCACCTTCATCGACAGAATCTTGTCTCTTGAAGTCAAGTTACACTTCAAGAACAAAAACCACATGGTTTGGCTTTTAGGAGCTTTCGCCGCAGCTGCAGGTTTGTTGTCTGGTTTGGATCAGTCCATTATTTCCGGTGCGTCCATCGGCATGGACCAAGCGCTTCACTTGACATCCCATCAGTCTTCTTTGGTTTCTTCCCTTATGCCCTTGGGAGCAATGGCAGGCTCCATGATCATGACCCCTCTCAATGAATACTTCGGAAGAAAATCATCGTTGATCATTTCATGTATTTGGTACACGATCGGATCTGCTTTATGTGCTGGCGCAAGAGATCACGGAATGATGTACGCCGGAAGATTTATGTTGGGTGTCGGTGTTGGAATAGAAGGTGGATGTGTGGGTATATACATCTCCGAATCCGTTCCCGCAAATGTGCGTGGAAGTATTGTTTCCATGTACCAGTTCAACATTGCTCTTGGAGAAGTTTTAGGTTACGCCGTTTCTGCTATTTTCTATGAAGTCACAGGTGGCTGGAGATTCATGGTTGGTTCTTCTTTGGTGTTCTCCACTTTGTTGTTCACTGGTTTGTTCTTCTTGCCCGAGTCTCCTCGTTGGTTGGTGCATAAGGGCAGATACGGTATGGCTTATGACGTTTGGAAGAGATTGAGAGACATTAACGATGACGAAGCTAAGTTGGAGTTCTTGGAAATGAGACAAGCCGCATTCCAAGAGAAGGAGAGACGCTCCCAAGAGAGTCTTCTCACCAACTGGTTTGACTTATTCACCATTCCAAGAAACAGAAGAGCTCTTACATACGCCGTTATGATGGTTACCTTGGGTCAATTAACAGGTGTGAACGCTGTTATGTACTACATGTCCACTTTGATGAATCAAATCGGATTCACAACAAAGAACTCTGTTTTCATGTCCCTTGTCGGTGGTGGCTCTTTGCTTATTGGTACTATTCCTGCAATTTTGTGGATGGACAAATTTGGTAGAAGGGTCTGGGGCTACAATCTTGTGGGATTCTTCTTCGGTTTGGTGTTGGTCGGTGTCGGTTACTTGTACGCGGACACCAACGTTCAAAAGGCGGAGGGAATTTACTTGACTGGTATTATCATCTACTTCTTGTTCTTCGGTTCTTACTCCACTTTGACATGGGTTGTGCCATCTGAGTCCTTCGACTTGAAGACTAGATCTTTGGGTATGACCATTTGTTCCACCTTCCTTTACTTGTGGTCCTTCACAGTCACATACAATTTCACCAAAATGTCTAGGACTATGACCTTTACCGGATTGACTTTGGGCTTCTACGGTGGAATTGCATTCCTTGGTTTGATTTACCAAGTTTGCTTCATGCCTGAGACAAAAGACAAAACTTTGGAGGAGATTGACGATATCTTCAATCGCTCTGCATTCTCTATTGCTAGAGAGAATATTTCCAACTTTAAGAAGGGTAAATTTTAGAACTATACCTTTATAGCATTTAATTTAATGACTTGATATAAGATACTATAAATATACACTTGAGTGCTAGTAACGCCCTAAGACTGCATACAGGTAGATGCGCATCATCTTCATCTCCTCCTAAATCTGGAATGAGTATCTAAGTCTAGTCATCATGGAACGAATTTTGGGCGGCATATACCTTCTGTCGATTGAGCCTATAAACGAAAGGGTGAATTTCAAGCTGGAGCATGGGATTCTGCACATTATCTCCGTAGTCCCAGGCCCCTTACCGTCCTATATCACCAAAAACTACCACCATCTACAGGTCGAGATTACCGATGAGGAGTCATCCAATCTCCTTGAGCAGCTCCCATACACCATAAATTTCATAGATCGAGCTTTATTCACTGAAGTGACTAAAAGTGGAGTTGACTCGGGAGATCCGGAGTCGAAGAAGCATCAGGGTGCCGTGTTGGTGCACTGCGCCCAAGGACAATCTCGCTCTGTAGCAGTCATCGTGACTTACTTGATGTACAAGTACAAACTCTCTTATGCCCAGGCGCTTCATGCAGTCAAAAGAAAAGTACCTGGAGCACAGCCAAACGCATCTTTTGTTGAGCAAATAAAATTGTTCCATGCCATGGGATTCAAATTGGATGAACTGAATGAAGAATATCGCGAGTTCCGAGTGAAGTTGACCATGATGGAGGCTGATCAGTCGGAGCATCTAGATTGGAAGAAAGCTAGTAAAGGCGGAGTTGCTGGACCATCGGTTGAAGCTTGCAACTTTAGATGTAAGAAGTGCCGCACGGTGCTCGCAAAGGAAGATCAGATAGAATATCACAACGCCCCAGAGTCCGAGTCAGCCGAATCTCAATTTGTCAAAAGAGCTTTCAATTCTAGACGAGTGATATCTGCTATTGATGCTTCGAAGAACTGCTCTCACTATTTTGTGGGTGAACCCTTGGCGTGGATGCAACAAGAGCTCACGAAGCAGGAGCTCGAAGGGAAGTTTTTCTGCCCTAAATGCGACAGCAAAGTTGGCGCATACAGCTGGAAAGGTTCTCGTTGCTCATGTGGAAAGTGGATGATCCCAGCATTGCACATACAGGCCGCAAAGGTGGACGTGATGAAAACGAACCTGGCTGCCTCGGATGTCGCTAAAATCACCAGTGACAATAGTTAATCCTCCAATGTCATATCGATGTCAGAATCATCGCAGCCTCTTGCCGGAGCTGTGGTTGCAGATGTAGTTGCTAGAGTGTTTGCGCCCGATGAGAGACCAGCTATCGCAGAAAATGTTACATTGGCGTCTCCCGTACTGGCCAGACCCGCAGTAGAGTCAAGGATCAAACTGTGGTCATATTGGTATTCCACGTCTTCGGCCATAAACGCATCCGGACTAGCTTCGTCTAGATCCGCATCGAGGTCAGCAGAATCTTCTATGTCCACATCCACAATTTGCCTGTCCAAATCTCTGTCCATGGAATTAAGGAGCATATTTGTGGGAAGGATCGATTCAGAAGTCACAGAAGGCGAGCTTAAGTTTTGGTCGTGTAGATTTTGAAGACTCAAGCCTTCAGCTGTGGTGCTTGCACCAACAGAAACCAGGTTTTCTGCTTGAACACATGCTCCGTCGTCTTCTTCGATGAGCTTGTCTACATCGATCTGTTTCATGGTCCTGTTCAAGCCTATCGGCGCTAGCGTCGTGTACCCAGCGGTTTTGATCTTGCGTAACTTTTCCAAACGATTCATTATGCGAGGAGATAAGATGGGGATATCCTTCTTGCCCGGAAAGGTCCGTAGCTGCAAGGAGCGATTGTATTCAGCAAGAGCCAGGCTTGCTCCACAAAAATGAGTCGAGTAGGCCGAGAGTGGTGGGGCGTATTGAATGGCTTCTGAAGGTATATCGTGGGATGTTTGGGCAAGTGCTTGCATCATATTTCCGTGTATACTCAGCACGTTCAGTTGTGCACTATTTTGTATGTTTTCATGGACACGAGGCGCCCACTCTGTTTGTTTGTTCCATGGAGAATGTGTTTCAGAGGCTAGGGCACGGGAAGAGTACATGTTGATAAATAGTAGGGGTGTGCATCAGATCAAGATAAGTGCGTTTATTATCGCGTGGAAATGCATTTCTGGCATACGCAATCTGCTCAGCATACGTTCTAAACGACACATTCTGAGACGAGATGGGAAGATTGTCTTGAACACATAAGTATACATATGTATTAATGTATACTCTAAATGTATAGATTATGATTGCATATATGTATCCATTTGATCTGCTACTACAATGTGGTTCTATGTAAATGTATTGTGCAACTGAAATTCTATATAACTACTCTTCATCACTCAACACAAACTCATCTATAATTTCCTGCTTCGAAGAACGTACTGGCCAGACAAACTGGTCGCCAGCACCCGCGAGTGTCACGGTACAACCATAACACACTGATAGAGGATGCCCATTTGGGTTTATGCTTTGTGAAGAGCCATAGAGTTCGGCATATGCCCTTTCCTCGTCAGTCACGAGTGGAGCGGCAGAGTTGACAGTAATGTTACTCAACCATTCCTTTGGATTGTGATGGATTGCAGTCAGACATACCAGACACAATCCTGTAGCACTTCCCGTTGGCCCACCTAACTTCTCAGCTGTTTTAACCACAGTGGATGCAGTGGACGCATACCCCGTAGCATCGAGATTTTCAAAGTATTCTGTTGTCAATTCCTCCACGGTCATGTTTTTTATTAGCCGGTTTGTAGGTTTTTGAAGTTGCCTTTGGTATTGTGAGAGGTCTTCGCTCAATTTTAAGACTGCGCTGACTTCAGCAAATAAAATGTCACGGAGTGGGAAAATAATGTGGATGCTCGAATCGCCATGTTTAACAGTTCTGTCTGCAATGGCATCGTGGATCACCAGCCCACGACCCTTGACGGTTAAAGAAAGAACCTCGTTGGCCAAACGAGTCATGCTGTGCCCAAATAAAAGCGTTTGGCAGCCTTGTTCACGAGCAACATCTCTGAAAATCTGCTCGTAAGCAATTTTCTTCAAGTCTGCCCTCAGAGATCGGCTCGCTGAGTTTTGTAGGAGCTTCGAGATGTCGTCGCCCTTGGTTTCCTGTGCCACAACATCGAAAGTTGAGCTCACAGCTAATCTGTTAAACCCTGCATCAGCGAACCTGTTGAGATCGTACTCCAAAAAGGTAATGGTGACAGGAAGGTACTTCTTCAGCAACATCTCGAAGTCTTGCCGTTTTGAGTGCTCGTCTTCCAAAAGATGGACAACAACGAGCTCAAAAGCACAGTTTCCCTTGTGTGATTTCATCTGTTCTTGGAGTAAACATGCAATCATGTCTAGTAAGACAAGGGAGGAGACGCCAAAAGAAAGCGGGAGCAAGACCTTTTGCAGGCCCCATTTCTCTGCAATTGCGCCGTACTTGACCTTGTAGCGGTCATCTTGCATGGTTTTCCTCTGCTTGCCTCTCATGAAGAATATGAAACACGAGGAGCAGAAGAGCTCTTTTCGAGAAACCAAAATAGCCTTTTCAGTTTTGCATCTTTGACAAAGATCTTCCGAATCGTCCAAGTATTGAACGGGAACGGATGCCATGGGGTGTAGATATGACCTGCGTGGAAGCCGATGACTTCGAAGTGCGGTGTAACCAACTCTTGTATACAGGATACACACATACTGATGTCTGCTGAAGCGCTTCTACAGGTGAATTTTTATTACATGATGATCTAACATGTGCCAACTGAATTGTGTGCCATGTGAGTTCCCGTGTGAGCTAAATGCATGTTGCCGTATGTATTGTCGCATGAACCGTGGAGACTGACCACGAAATGCGATCGACACAGAGTCCAAAGATATAGAGATCAAAAATATATAGAACAAAAGTGCATTGAGATCAATAATATAATAGACTTTCAACATCGATTTTATACTTGAAAAGCAAATACCGTTACACGGCGCTCCTCCCGTCTAGAAAGGTCATCCACTTTATTCGCGAATAGTGGCTGAAAATGTGCCGCAGCAGGAGGTGTACCTGACAATACAATGCAGTTTCGCAGAGTTACGTCATGTGGCTCGTGATATTCAACCCCAAACATTCAATCATATTTTGAAGATTTGGAGGAATCAATAGAACTGCGTTTGTTTCTTGAAATGTATATAATTATACATACTAGCCATTTTTCCTTTATCTTATGGAAGTGCTACCACAAGAAAGTATACATTTTCAATTGTATGACAGAGCGTCTGCATAGCCCCCGGGCTTTGGTTCGCGCTGCATGATCTGTCCTCAGACGCCGATGATTCGTGGACCTATAAAAGGCCCATTCCCCGCCAAATATATGCTCACTATTAACACACATTAACACACACAATCTACAAAATGTCGGCAAACGAATTCTACTCTTCAGCTCCACAAGGTACCAGGGAATCCGAGTCTAATCAACAAAACTCAAACTACAACCAAGAAGGCCAAGCACAAGATGGAGAGAGAGGCCTTATGTCCTCGCTCGCTGGAGGTGCTGCTGGTGCATACGCCGGAAACAAGTTGGGAGGAAACCACTCCACGCTAGGTAAAATCGCAGGTGGTATTTTCGGTGCTGTTGCTGCTAACAAGATCGAAGACAAATTCGAGGAGCGCCACAACTCACACCAACAAAGCGGTGGACAGGGGCACGGTTTTGGAGGTCACCACGGTCGTGGCGAGTACGAACAAGGAGGTCGTGGCGGTTACGAACAAGGAGGCCGTGGTGGATACGAAGGAGGTCGTGGTGGATACGAGCAAGGAGGCCGTGGAGGCTTTGAACAAGGCGGCCGTGGCGGTTTTGAACAGGGCGGCCCAGGTGGCTATGGTCAAGGTGGTCCAGGTGGTCCAGGTGGTCCAGGCGGCCCAGGAGGTTACGGACAAGGGGGTCCAGGCGGCCCAGGAGGTTACGGCCAAGGTGGACAAGGTGGACCAGGTGGAAGATGGTAGATTAAGAAGAATTCACTGCTTCAATAGCTTCATGCTTCAGTACATAATGTAGAACCCGCACACCCTGCGAAGGTCACGTGCGCGCATACATAACCCTCGCGGTGCAAGATTCATTACACTGTGCTCCCAAGGAAATCAGATAACATGCTGCTGAAGACGCCCCCATCGAATATAGAAACCGACGAAGTGGTGAAAGACAAGTCCAAGGTTGACTTCACGCAAGGCCCGCCCGAGGAGTTCAAGTTTTATCCAGATAAACCCAAAAACCATCGCCACAAGTACAGATGGGCCAACAAGGAGGCTTCCAAGTACTACGATCCATGTGACGAGAGCCGTCAGGCGTCAATTAACTGCGTTCTACGAAATCAAGAAGACAAAACTGTGTGTCAGGAGTTTTTTGATGCGTACAGAGAGTGCTCGAAGGATTTCTTTGCGAAAAAGAGCCAAGACAGAAAAGAAGGCAAGAAAGGATGGGGCTTGTGGTAGAATCAAGCGAAATCAAAAGGTGCCGAGCTGCCTCCTTGAGAAAGAGTTCCGGTTGTCCCTCTTTTAACCTCTCCACGAATAATGGAAGGCGTGCCCATTAAGGAAGGGTCTTCTGCGTATGGGCTGGATCTAGGTGCAAAGATGGACTCGCCAAAATAGTCATCAAGGACGCCTCCTCCTAATGAATATCTAGGCCCGTCGTTTACGTCTATTGACAGGCTCGTCCAGGAATACTTATAATCCAAGTAGGATCTTGTGTTATGCATTTCCAAAGAACCTGTCTTTCGATTGATGGAACAGACAAACAAAGCATCTTTCGTTTCCAGTGTGAGGCTTCTCTGGCACAATGCCTTGAATTTCTTTTCAAGAGACTTCCTTTCTGAAAGCTCCGGAACCAATTTTAAGAACCTCCCGAACGTCTTATCAAGTTCGGCAGAGATGTCAACTCTGATAGTAAACAACATATAATTCAATTGAAGGTTAAGTAAGCACGTGTCCTCACATGTAATGTGATCGCATAGCTTCTCGCAAACCTTTGATTCCCATTTCAGAAGGAATCTGGATTTCTTTAGGCTGGATCGTGGCTCATGTCGCCTTCTTTGTCGAAGGTCCTGATTGACTTCTCGCAGTTTCTTTTCGATCATTGGAATCTTGGCCTTTTGAACACCACAAAAGTCGCTTGAAATATGGTAAATACTTTGCTTCATGCATTCTGCGAATTCTATGTTGGCTTGCTGTTCTGATTGGGATATCTGCAGAAAATTTTCGAGGGTTTGTTCGGTGTAATAAAGGTAATTCATAAAGAATGTCTCAGAGAAGTCAGAAAACGGTTTGATGTGAATCCATTCATTGAGTTGTAGCCTTATTCTCTCATTTTCAATACGAGACAGTTTGTGCCGAGCTCCATCCAGGGGCTTGGAGTTCGGCCCTTTCAAAAATCTCAAGTCATTCTTTTTGAAATCGATGATCTCTCCTGAAAAAGGAATTTGCATTGTACCAGACAATGCTTCTATAAT
The DNA here is from genome assembly GCA_002370135.1 of Metschnikowia kipukae. Taxonomy (NCBI): domain Eukaryota; kingdom Fungi; phylum Ascomycota; class Pichiomycetes; order Serinales; family Metschnikowiaceae; genus Metschnikowia; species Metschnikowia kipukae. The sequence continues at coordinate 171,813 of NKZJ01000102.1, forward strand.
TTTTGGATTTGTTATACCCAAATCAACAATCATAGTCATGAACAAATCATTCAAGAGACTAAACTTGGACTGAATGACATTGTTGGCATTATTGATCGTATACCTGGACCGCGAGCCGCCACACAAGAAGGCAAGGAAACTTGTGATATAATATATATCCCCAGAGTGCTCTAGATCTTTTTGAAGGTCAAAAAAACCGTACAAAATCTTTTCAGAAAGTTCCACTTGCGAAAAGGTCAAGTTAAGGTATTCAGACTCAGATTTTGAAGCCCAGGCGTTGCAAATCTTTAAACCAAACGCGGAACCGTTCTTCATGAAAGAACAAGGAAGGCCATCAAGTATGTTGGATTTCTCTGAGGCGGTTAGCTGAGCGACATTTATATGCTCTCCTAGCTTGAGATTGACCTGAACACCACAAATAGGGCCACAACACAGAGAGCGTGTTATGTGCCGCCTTTTTCCAGCTGTCAGATTGGGAAATAAATTCTTTCGTTTCAGTCTTGAAAAACGGATTGATTCCCTTTTTTTGCTTTTTGAGGATACTGGGGGAAAGTCCCAGAGTCTGGATTCACGCCTCGAATGTAAGAAGTTACCCATTTTGCCTTTCATTGTCGACAAATCTCTTTCCTTGTCCATATAGAGCGAATTTAAAGAGCGTTTGCAACTCGGGTGATCCTTGAATAGTGCTAACTTTCCCGAATGCGGACTTACCTTTCGAATTGCAGCGAAAGCTCCTTTGAAATCTTTGTACAACGAGTCGGCCAACATTGATAGCTTTTGACTGGACATGAGTTCAGATTTCTTCCTGATGGCGTTTTGCCTTCGAAGCGGGAACCCAGAGAGATTGTTATCTGTTGAAGACCTCATATTGACTAGAGTGTTGCGATTTGTAGTATTCTGCCGGGCCAGTGATAGAAGTAGTCGTTGCGGCATTTGTAAATTTAAAGAGTAGTTTGATCTGACAATTCCGAAAGTGGGTTCTGCCGAGTCTCCGTATCGAAGACGTCCAACATATCCGGTACCCTGATTAGCATTTTCCATGAGTGTGTCATCATTTTGCGAAGTTTGCAATTCCCGGTATAAATCGTATCCGTTCCTAAAGCCAAGTTGAGCTGATTCTCCATCTTGCGGTTGTGAGTTCTCATAACCCGAGTTATCGCCTCCGCTGTCTTCACGCTCATTATTTATGGACGCAGATTCGAGATATTCTGCGTCTGAATCGCTATTTGACAGTATATCGGCAAGACTTCCAAAATAAACCAGCCCCAAGGACTGCTCGTCTTCAGCTTCAGGATCCTGTGTTGTGACCGGGGTTCCCGACTCCAAGTCCATATCGAGGGCTAGATCAAAGAACAGGCTTGTGCTGTAGAAAGGGGGTATGTTGAGGGGATGATAAGGGTTGCTGGCAGGTCCTCGATCTGGCCAGTCTCCAGGGTCAGAAGTTTGCTGGACTGAACCACTCAATATGTTTGCCAGGATTTCGTTCATACGATTCAACCCACGGCCACCAGACAGCTGGCGTATATTAGAAATTCGAGCGGATCCAGGGAGTGCATTGAATGAGGTTTCATCCGAACTTTGGTTTGAGGATGAAGAGGAGGACATCCTCTAGTCATTTACACAGTCTGAAAGTGAGGTGTGATGTTGGTAAGTAAGGTGGGATGCTGGGCAATTGAGAGATGTTGTTTTAACAGGACTCCTTCTGAGGTAGGCGAAGCACTTGGTGATGTTACTACATGGCATAACAATATGAGACAATATGCAAGGCCCGTTTACATGCGAAACAGTGCCTCATTATTTGTGAGCATTAGAGTACACAATGCAGCTAGGGAACAGGGACTACAGAAGAACTGATGAATGAAATTGTCCTCGTCAAATAAAATTCGGCTTCATCGGCAGTTGGCGAAACGAATGCTAATGTACCACGGAATTTACACCGCGACTCCGGTCTATAGATAACGGATTTGGGTCCGAAAGCGGCACCATTTCCGCACCCAGTTTCTAGTCCTTCTCGAGGTACTTTGTGCAAGAATGGGTGGTGGGGAAACCGCGGGGTGAGCTCTGATCGCACACGTGTAACTCAACACTTGAAAACTCTTTTTTTTATCTCTACAACTGATATCAGTGCATGCAGTCTATGTGACATTTCCTGATGACGGATGACTTTCCGCGACCTGTGTTATTTCATGAATTAAGCGCGCTCATGGTCTCCAGAACCAGCCCGAGATATCAGAACCAACCCGAGATATGGTGAGTGTGCGGAATTGAAGTGAGAAAAGAGGCGTCGGAAGGGAGAGAATCCCGCTGCTCGTAAATCCCGCCAAGAAATTAAGGCCTCGTGGAAAGGCTGGATTACTAAGGGTCAGTTTCGGAGTATGCGGGTGGAGGCTATATCCAGGTCGCGCCTGCACTTGTATGTGGGGTAAGAGTAGTACGAAATCTTCCCGCTGTTGCTCTACCATACTCGATTAGTTGGTTTTCCCGCCTCCCCTCATTTTGCACCCCAATACGAGATGACTATAAATACAACATTACCCTCATAAAGAGTCCTTCTGGGTAATTGCCAAAAGACTTTCATTTTGGAATGAATACTTTAGACGACGAATTTAAGCCCTCAGTGGACCATATCGAGGAGTCCTCCTGCGATGAACAAGTGGACTCGTATTCTGACATTGACGAGAAGAAAATCATCCGCAAAATAGACTTTCGCTTGATCCCGCTATTTACTATTTTGTATTTGTTGAGTTTCTTGGATAGGGGAAACATTGGAAATGCCAAGATTGAAGGTCTCGCTGAAACCTTGGAGTTAAGAGGCAATCAATACAACTTGTGCTTGACCATCTTTTTTGTCTTTTACGCGTCCATGGAGATTCCATGCAATGTGATTTTGAGATATGTGAAGCCAAAGATATTCATTCCTGTGACAATGATGCTCTGGTCTGTTGTCATGGTGTGCATGGGAACCGTGAAAAACTACCACCAGCTTATGGCCACCAGAGCCCTTTTGGGTATTTTCGAAGCCTCTCTTTTCCCGGGAATCTCGTATATCTTGTCTATGTATTACAAGAAGAACGAGGTCTTGATCAGAGAAGCTATTTTCTTTTCTGCTGCTTCCATGGCCGGTGCGTTTTCAGGTCTATTGGCAGCAGCCATCTCAAAGATGGACGGTGTCGGAGGTTATGAAGGTTGGAGGTGGATTTTCATCCTCGAGGGCTTGCTTACTTTGTTAGCAGCATTTGCAGCATGTTTCCTTTTCCCGTTATTTCCTGCCGAGTGCGGCTTTTTGACTGAACGAGAGAGAGAGTTCGTGGTCAACAGAGTCAAATATTCGTCTAACACAAAGGCAAAGGAACAGGACATATCCGAGGATCTTTCGACACCAGTCAACTTTGGAGAAACTAATGAAAATGACAAAAAGTGGGCTTTTGCTGTTTTCAAAGACTGGCAATCTTGGTGCATGTTGATGATTTACTACGGAGTTTGTGTTCCTCTCTACGGAGTCTCGTTATTCACTCCAACAATAGTCAAGACCTTGGGATACTCCAGCACGAAAGCTCAACTAATGAGTGTACCTATTTATGTGGTTGCAGCTGTGATGAGTATTGTGCAAGCTTACGCTTCGGACAAAGTGGGATTGAGGTCCCCATTCTTGGTGTTCAACTATTTGTGCATGGCAGTCGGCTACACCATGTGCATTGCAATAGACCCGAGGGTAAATCCAAATGCAATTTATGGGGCATGCTACATCATTGCCCTTGGTATCTACCCTGCATTCCCACTTACGGTTGTTTGGTTCTCGAACAACTTGTCGGGATCTTACAAAAGAGCAGTCGGCATGGCATTTCAGATTGGAATCGGCAATTTCGCCGGTGCTTTTGCATCCAACTTTTACAAGAGCGAAGATCTGCCACGCTATGTTTTGGGCCACTCTCTCGAACTAGGCTTTATCTTGGTTGGTCTCATTTTCTTGTTGGGAACAACCGCAGCTTATAAGATGTGCAACAGAAAGAGAAGAAGTGATTTGGCTTCCGGAATGTACGACGGTTACACAGTGGATGATTTCTTGGCTATGGGTGACAAGAGCCCACACTTCTCCTACAGAATTTAGATAACAATAAGCTGGTCCTATTGTTTGTATACTCTATTATTATAAGAAGCAGGTGAGTCCGATGACTCAACACGCCACTCTAATCCAAAGACTTCCAATTTGTAGTAATCAAGACTTTTCTTAGCCGAATGTAAATGATATGCCATACTAAGAGGCTTCACTAGGAGTTGCAAAGCGTTGAAGCGTATATGCAACACGAGGCGAGATCACGTGCGATCAGTCTAGACCTGCCACAACATGCAAAGCCACGCACGCACGCCTCCCGCCTCAATGCCGCCTTTAGATATCTCCTGCATACAGGACATGAGTATCCTGAAGTCACGAGTGTTGTTTTTTCGTCTCGCTCCTCTGTGCAAGGCCGTTTACATTTTTAAACGAAACGTCACTCGCCGATAGCGTTGCTAACAACATCAAAGCCCAAATCTAGAACCGAACAGCAAGGGTGACGACTTCCATATCCAGTGCTTAAGTACACACCTGCTCTCCTTTTTCCCGATTCTGAATAATTCTTGTGGTCTCATATCCCTCTTAGACGCCCATACTTGAGCCAGCAAATCCTTGAAATCAACCAAACGGCGTGAATTCTCAGCTACAGTTATGAACGGCTCCTCAGAATCCACATACGTGTGTATAAAGCAGTTCAAGGCTCGTCTAGGTGATGAATTGTCGCTCCAGGTGGGAGACAGGCTTGAGATTCTAGCAGACGACTCAGAGTACAACGACGGATGGTATATGGGCCGCAACGTTGCTACAAATGCCGTTGGACTATTTCCAAAAACATTCACCAAGGTTGAGGCAACTACTGATAACAATCCTGTGCTTTTGAGGTCAAGATCTCGTCGAGTCATCACTGGCGGCAGTGGCAAGTCTAATGCTTCAACCTCCAATTTGTCCACGCCAAAAGTTGCTCAAGGATCCTCGAGTGCGGTTCATTCAACGCTAGATGATATAGACAAAGCGCTAGAAGAGTTACAATTGTCCTCGTTGGACCCATCCAAGTCTGTTCTGCGCACCCCCTCCAAAATGCACCAAAGAACGCAATCAAACTCGCTGGCATTAACACAGGATCTAGATCCTACAAAGGTCATGTCGTGGACTCCCAAACAAGTGTCATCATATTTTGCTATTGCTTTGGGATTCGACATGGATGTTGCAGGCAAGTTTGCCCGGCACAAAATCACGGGAGAGATCTTATTCCAGCTTGACTTGGCGCATCTCAAAGAGTTGGAAATTGACTCTTTTGGTACGCGATTTGAGATCTACAAAGAGATTGAAAAGTTGAAGCAGACCTACAACCGCAGCATCAACCTGTCTAAACTCGACGGCAAGGTAGATTCCTTTGAAACTCCAAACTCACAACAAAGTCCCATGCAAAATCCCGGCTTTAACAATTCCGATGATTCTCATATCAATGCTGAAGAGCAAAGTATCGATGCCAAGCTTGGACTTGCTCCCTCTAGCAGTCGCAAACCATCGAAGCGTCAATCACAGTCTTACCTTCTCCCGTCAGCCGACTTCAGTACTCCTCCCTCAGACAGGATGACGCGAGGCGTTTCAAATGGATCCGAGTCCTTCTACCAGAGCACACATCGGAGAACGCGATCCCGTTCCCTAGATAACATCAGCTCATTTGCTCCACCCAAAACCGAGAGTCCTCTGAACAATTACTTTGATTCTCCGAGAAAAGCACCTGAACCTCCTAGTAGTGCTTTAAAGGGGTACAAATTTGGGGGTTCCCCTTCTGTTGCAGCCCAGACAGTTTCACCCAAGGCTACTACTCCCAGTAATTATAGCGTGAGGGACAGTTCGAATCGCCCAAGCCTGCCATCCGCAGGTCTGCGTCCTGCGTCATCCATTTATGATATGGCTTCAACTAATCATCGCCGGAAGGCTTCTTCTGGAATCAATTCGCATAGAAGGCATTCATCTGTGTTCCTGTTCTTGTCCGGTAACAACGACGATTCGGCCGAACCAAAGCCTGGAAAAAATAAAGCAAGACCGTCAGAGGGTGATATCACCATAATAGGCGATCAAGTCGATATTGATGAACATGAATTGTCTCCGCGCAAAGTTAGCCGCAACGAAGAGCTCAATGGTAAAGGTGAAGAAAATCCACAAAGACTTATGAAGTCCTTGAGATCTGTTTCTACCCAAAATTTCAAAAACTTGACAGTGCTGAAAAAGCAAAAGTCATCTGCTTACACCGAGGGGATCTGCGAGATAAATCCTGATGACGCAATAAAGTCGTCGAATTATAGCGGTTGGATGTCGAAAAAGTCAGGCAGTACACTCGGCTGGCGTTCCCGCTACTTCACACTCCATGGAACTCGTTTATCATACTTTACATCACTTAGAGATAAGCGTGAGAAGGGTTTGATTGATATCACCGCACACAAAGTGTTGCCTATTAGCACGGAGGGCGAGCAGAATTCATCAAACGATAAGTACATTGCATTATATGCCTCCCTGACTGGGTTTGGAAGATACTGTTTCAAACTAGTGCCACCCGCACCCGGTTTTAAAAAGGGACTTACATTCACACAACCGAAAACCCATTACTTCGCAGTCGAGACCCAGGAAGAGATGAGAGGGTGGCTCAAAGCTTTGATGACAGCAACGATAGACATTGATGACACTGTTCCTATAGTCAGCAGTTGCAACACGCCAACGGTCACTTTGGCCAAGGCCCAGGAGCTACTTGCTAGAGCGAGAGAAGAGACCAAGTTGAAGGATGAAGAGTTTAGAGCGAAGGGGTTCCTTAGAGAAGGAGATGGCCCTGAAGAAACATTCTCTCACACATTTTATACTGAGAGCGTGACTTCCGAAGATGCCTCACCAATGATTGGCTCTCTCAATGATACTACTATATCTTCGAGCATGACGGGCCAGTCAGGGAATCAGCAGACCCCCAAATTAACCGTGGATACTCAAGTGAAGAATGCAAGGACTCCCACAACACCGCAGGCTTCAATGAGCTCAGGCGGCTTTGCTTCTCCCTACATTTTAGCGTCGGGCATTGTGTCGCCGAAACCCAACGGCGTTTCACCTGGGCCATTTCCTCCAACCGTTATTCCTGATTCGGGAACGCCTCAGCCAACCTCAAACTCCAGTGTCCAAAACGGGTATTTTGGAAATATTCCCGAAGAGTATTCAAGCGATATCAGCAAGTCTATTACAGGAGATGAGAGTGAAAGAGTTGGAACCCCTGGATCGAGTGGCTCTGGTATTAAAGAGAGAAAGAAGACTGGCAGCGAGAAACTTATGGCTTACACTAGTGATGGGTCATTTGTGATCAAAAACAAGAAGAAATAGTAATCTTGCATCGAGACAGGAAAAGGCAAATATAGTCTAGCCTCTCTTGTCAGGTGATGAAAAAACGGAATAGTTCAATGTAGGAAGGCTCTTCAGGCCAGATCTCTCGAAGTTGAAGCCTGCATCCTCGTACTACTACAAAATGTGCGCGATCGACCAGTCTCACTAGAGTAAACCTAGGACAAAACAAACAAAATACTCATCCGCTGCAGACCATAAAGTTCATCTCGAGCTACTTGATTCATGAATACATTAGTTCGGAATTCTTAGAAATATTTATCCATTTACATTCCTGAATCCTTCACTCATATCTCAGAACATCGTCCTGCAGCATGGATACGGAGGGAGCGTACATTGTTCAGCATCTCCGGTCTATAATCATCCATTCTCTTGATTCTTTCAATCTAGGGAATGCGGAGTTTGCATCAGAGCGTTTGGTGGCTACAATTCCCGAGGACCCTGACGCAGTATACCTATATGCTCTTACATTGTATCGGCAGGGCAAATACAAAGCGGCATACAACCAAAGCAGTAGCATACTTAGCAGCGGTATTGAACATTTGAGCTGTGCTTACATATTTGCTCGACTGTGTTTACATCTTGAAAAATACAAGGAGGGCATCTTCCGCTTGGTGAATCTATCACACTTGTATAATGATTCAGCCAATTCTGATGACGGATTGAACGAGGCTCAGGATAAAGATTATAATCCGAAAGCTCTGCAAACCGCATTCTGTCTGCCCCTTTTAAGACACAATTACGAGTCCAGCCGATCAATCAATCCAGAGTCTTCATCTATTTACCACTTATTGGGCGATTTGTACAAAGCCCAGGGTGATCTGAAGAACAGTGTTCTAAATTACCAGCAAGCCATACGATACAACGCGTTTGACTTTGAAGCCTTCCAGGAGTTGGCAAAAACGGGAGCAGAGATTTCAGTGAAATCTATCTACAAATACCCATCGCATATCCCTCTGTTACAGTCGAGCATTGGCAGTTCTAAGTATCCTCTAAATTCCTCAGAGTTTGCCAATGAACTGCATCAAAGCTTTTTTCCGGTGACCGAGACCCAAAAGTTTGACACTGAAGACATCCTAGGACTCTCTAATCCGTTCCTGACAACTCCTCGTCAAAAGGGTATTGTACTGGATGTTTCTACTCCATCCATCGGCAACTCTGTTGTTCCAGACGCACCTTTGCGGAGAACTCATGGCGTTGATCCCGCTGATCAAAGAAGCCTTGCACCCACATTTTCGAGGTTTGGTGACTTAAAAACTCCAACAGCAGGCGCCAAAACTCTTCCTTACCCCAAAAGACGCCCAGAATTGTCACACTCTCACAGCAGCAACAGAAGCCTTAAACGAACGAGTTCCTCTAGTTTGGTGCCATCAAATAATGACAGCCATCCATTCGTAGCTAAAAGCATTGATTCAGCAGACGCTTATTTGAGAAATCTTTACAGCGTGTTTGCCAAGCTGTTTCGCTCTTTCATGCGATACGATTGCTACAAAGCTATCAGGATTTTGGAATCTCTCCCAGACAATGAGAGAAATACGCCTTGGGTTCTTGCAAAGCTCGGTAGACTCCATTACGAGATTGTGAACTACAAGCAATCTAAGCGATTTTTCGTAAAATTGAGGCAATATGATAGAACAAGGTTGGAAGACATGGAATACTACTCTACCCTTCTTTGGCATCTACAGAAAAAAGTCGAGCTTGCTTACTTGGCCAATGAATTGCATGATATCGACGACAAGCTGGCTATTACATGGTGTGTCATGGGAAATCTATTCTCTCTAACTAGAGAATCCGACGAAGCCATCAAATGTTTCAATAAATCTTTGGCAATAGATCCAAAGTTTACGTATGCGCACACATTGAAGGGGCACGAATATTTTGGAAATGATAATTACGAAAGGGCTTTGGATTGCTTCAGATACAGCATCTTTCTTGATGGCAGACATTATAATGCATTTTACGGCATTGGTATGGTGTACATTAATTTGGGGGAATACCAGAAGGCAGATTACCACTTCAGGAAAGCGGTTGCAATAAATCCAATCAACATTATCTTGATTTGTTGTGTGGGGATGGTTTTGGAAAAGCTAGGCAAAAAAACTCTCGCCCTACGCCAGTACGAGCTAGCACAAAAACTTCAGCCACTCAGTGCATTGCCAATTTTCAAGAGAGCTCAGCTCTTGTTTGGTATGCAGCAATTTCCGCAAGCCCTCGAGCAATTTGAAAAGGTCAAGGACCTCGCACCCAACGAGGCCTCAGTGCACTTCCTCCTTGGACAGCTCTACAACATTCAGAATGACAAATTCCTGGCTATACGGGAATTTACGATAGCTCTTAATTTAGATCCAAAGGGAAACTATTTGATACGCGAAGCGATGGAAATGCTCAAGGATGGAGAAAAATAAACAAGCCACTCGAGAATCTAACAATTAGCATTCCATGCGCACTGCAGAGGCCTAAGCCATAGTAATGTAAGTCAACGCGCATTGTTTTTAAATGGACGCATATGAAAACGCAGATCTGAGCGGCCTGCATACAAACTGTGTTTTACTGAAGAGCATATCTCAGTTGGCAACTTCACCAACAGATACATGCTTTTCGTCACATGGCTTTTGGTATGGGCCTCGCTACTGCTGGCCTTTGAATTGTTCTCGCCCAAAACTTACAAAGTTGGCGAGAAGGTGGAACTCCTCGTCAACAAAATCGAAAGTGACCACACACAATTACCTTATAGATACCACAATCTTCCCTTCGTCTGTAACGATGTCACCAAGAAAGCCAAAACGTTGCTGTTGGGAGAAATTTTGCGTGGTGATCGTTTCTGGGAGTCTAACTACCAACTCAAATTTGGCGTTGACCAGGATTGTGCCCGCTTATGTGATGTGCTTTGCAGTACAAAAACTACAGAATCGCTTGACTCGCTTATAAAAAACGGCTATGTTGTTCACTGGAATCTCGACGGATTGCCTGGAGCTACAACTTATGAGAATCCTAATCACGGTTCAAAGTACTACGCTGCTGGGTTCCCTTTGGGCTTTGTTAAAGGTGGAGTGTCGTACATGTACAATCATGTGACGCTCGTAATTCGCTATCATCCCAACGAATATGGGCTTAGCTCCATTGTTGGATTTGAAGTGTACCCAAAAAGTGTGAATAGTGAAAAATGTCCCGGAAGCAAGAGAAACTACAAAAACTTGCCACTCGTGTTACCGAAAAAGGGCGAGCCTGAACATAAAACTCGTATTCCCTACACTTATTCCGTTTACTGGAGACAAGACAATTCACTTAACTACGAAAACAGGTGGGATTTGTATTACGACGAAGAGAATTCCGAAACCAACAGCCATATTCACTGGCTCTCATTCATCAATTCTCTCGTTTTAGTTTGCCTTGTTTCTTTGGTTGTTGCAATTATTATGCTCAGAGTGCTCAAATCCGATATCGTGCCGGATGAATCTATTCCATACACCAAATTTGAGGCGGACAATGCCAAACTTTCCGGATCGTGGAAGAAGCTTGTTGGCGTGATGATGCGAGAACCGAAGCTCTCTCTCCTTTTGAGTGCTCTATGTGCTAGCGGGGTTCAGTTTCTCGTTGCTGCGCTTGGGGTGGTAGGCATTTTTGCCATTAATAATAGCGTGAGCTTTGGTGGAGCTTCCTCAAAGATGTTCTTCAATAATCACCAAGGTGCCTTTTTTACTTGCTCGGTTGTTTTGTTTATCGCTTCTGGGTTTGTTTCTTCCTTTGTCGGCCTTGTGACTCATAAACTCTTGACTAACCAGCTGCCAAATACAGTTTATCCTAGTGGCCAAGTGTCTGCGCTATCGATAATATTCTGTTCCATCTTGCCTGTTTCAATCCTAGCCTGTCTTTTGACAATCAATCTTATTGTGTGGGCAAAAGAGTCCTCGAATGCATTACCTTTTGGAACCATTGTGCTTTTGATTTTCTTATTTGCTTTGGTTGAATTACCTTTGGGTCTTTTAGGAGGCAAATTTGGAAATCTCGTCAAATTCCCAACGAAATCATTCTTGGTGACCTCATACATTTCTCAGAAGTCGGATGAAAAAGGGACCGCTCGCAGGTCCCTTATAATGAGCACGTTTGGGAGCACCATTATTTTTGGCTTGATACCTTTTGGTATAGTGTATGTGGATCTTTTGCTCATTTTCAACTCTATATGGTTGGAAAAGACCACATTCTTTTACATGTATGGATTTTTACTATGCACTTCCATAATTCTTTTGGTCGTCGTATCAGAATCTGCTATTGTTGCCACCTACGTCTCCTTGACTATTTACAACAACCCTCATTGGCAGTGGCTATGTTTCCGAGTTGGTTTAAGTGTGGGCTGGTACATTCTTGCCTACTCTACCTACTACTTCATGTATCATTTGCACATGACAGATCTTGTCAGCATTTTGATTTATTTCGCCTACATGACACTTGTATCGGCTGCCATCGGAGTGGGATGTGGCGCCATGTCTTTGCTCTCGGGCTTGTTGTTCGTCCGCAAGATTTGCAGTTCTGTCAAGAGAGACTAGAAATTAATAGAAAGGACTAAATTATTTAAAACTACATCACAAATGAGACATTTTTTTGCTCATCGTGTTTCTAGAACTTATTTTCGTAGTATTTTGCAAGAGAAGAGGGCTTCTCTATCTCTCTATGTGTGATAAATGATATGATGACATCAAGCTTAATCCAAAGAAGAAGCACCGGTAATGATATCAACCAACTCGTTGGTAATAACAGCTTGTCTGGTTCTGTTGTACAAGATGGAGTAGGAGTTGATCATGTCACCTGCGTTCTTGGAAGCATTGTCCATAGCGTTTCTTCTAGCAGAAACTTCAGAGGCATAAGCTTCAGCTTGTGCAGTCAAAAGAGAGTTGGCCAAGGAGAAGTCAGCCAATGTGTCTGCGGTCTCCTCGCCCTCCAATTCGTACTTGCTCAAACCTGGGGCCTTCTCGATGGCATCAGCAGTGAAAACAGAGAACTTAGTTGGCTCGAAAGAAACACCGGAAACAAACTTGTTGTACAAGATTTCAGTGTTCTCATATTTGCCCAAGGTGTTGAGCTCATCAACAATTAAAGAGACTTCATGGAAGTTAGGCTCAGCCTTACCAACACCGCTGAAAGCCAAAGTCAATTTGTCAGCATGGGTTCTCGATAATTGAGCTTTAACTTTGTCACCAATGGTGACAATGTCAACCTTACCGTCCAACTCTTCGATTCTTCTTCTGGCAGCCTTAGAAATTTGGGTGTGAATGGAGCCACACAAACCTTTGTCAGAGGAGACAACGACCAACAAGGTCTTGTCTGCCTGGGCAGCCTCTGGCTCGGTGTTCTTGTAGAATTCAGTGTCAGACTCGTTGAAAACTCTAGAAGCTTGCATAGCTCTTTGGGCCTTGTTCAATCTGGTGGAGGCAACAATCTTCATGGTATTGGTGATCTTCTCAATGTTCTTAATGGATTTAAGACGCATTTCAATGTCTCTCAAAGTGGCGTAGTTTCTTATTCAGTTAGTATAGACAGTTTATTATAGCTAACAATAAAGTTTCCCAGGGAATAGCGCAACAACGCAATGGCGATAGTGAAAAATCGAATTAACATGGACATATTGCCGGCAATTAATTCCGATCTATGTGGAAACTCTTCAAAGGAGAATTGAATTGTCAACATACCTTGCGCCAGCACGGGCGACTTGGACAGCACTACCTAAACGGAACATGATGTATGTGTATTGGCGAATGAATTGAGTACTCGATTTTCAAGATTTTTTGAGGTGTTGGTCGTTCGGAACCCGAGGCGAGGCGCGAACATGATTGGCTCGCACGCATAGCAAAGCACGTGACCAGGCCTTTGAGAAGATTATTTCATCTATTCATTATTTAGAAAGAACATGGTTTGTATCCGCTGTCTTTTGACTTGTCAACTGTTAGAGTTCGGTTATTCGTATTAATATATGGGCATTCATGACACACGATGGTTTGCGGCTGGTGCCAAACTTGGCTACCGCGACCAGGACGGGAATAGATAGTGGTTTTCTCTTTAAGCAAACAAAGCGACAATACAATCGTATGTCGGTTGAATGAGCAATCTGTAGTTGCTCACTCGATTCGCCAGTTTCGAGCCGTCGTATCCATGACGCATGTGGCTTGCTCAAACCAATATTGACTACGTAAAACGAATTTTCCTCATCCTCCGCCTGATAACTACCTAGAAGTGCTTATTGTCTACCATTGCATTGTCTACCATTGCATTGCAATGGTAGACAATAAACCTCACACAGATATGAAGACGCTGATTCTCCAATATAACCTTAATATCGTATAATATGCCTATACAGCGATGCTAGAACGGATTCAACCGAACAAATTAGAATGTTCAACAATCATTGAGATGGGTCGTTCTTTTGGTAGCCCAAGTATCCCTGAACAGGGTAAGTTTCAATCATTTTCAAGTACTTCATGATCAAAGGTCTGCAGTTCTTCTGAGCATCGACGCCATGATACGTCTTGCACTTGCTCAAGGCCTCATGCGTAATTCTCAACTCTTCGTTCCTTATCCATTGTTCTTTCATCATAGAAGATCTGGCCTTTTGTATTTGCGAGAAGTCCTCATAATCGATATCATCGAAAGACACCAACTCAGCTCTTTTGTGATTTTCGTAGGATGCTATATGTTAGTATATCCTTGGCCCATCTCATATGTGTATCAGGAACATGATAACCTATGCCGTCATCGATTGAATTAAGACATACCCATGGCTGATAGTTTATGTTTGTAAGATTAGGTTACGAAAAGGTGAATTTTTACTGGTTCTCATATTAGGTGCGCGCACGATTCTTCGGGGTCGTAGCGTATGCTTCTTGTCTGATAAAACTTAGCACATAATACTCTTGTATCGGCATATTAAAGGGTGCCAGCTGGAGGGCCTCCTTCAATTACTACAACACTTAGAAATAATCGCTTATTCAATATTTTGTATTATTTTGCAGAATGATTTATGATTCTGTATTTATGACTTTTCTTCAGTATTACACTATGAGATTAAATATACGCAGCCTACAGTGTACAAGGTGCTCTGCACGCGCATGCGAAATCGGAGAAGTACCGAGCATTGATAACTTCAACCCCACAACCACTAAAACTTCTCTATGTCGAGCAAAGTGATGCAACGAGATGCTACAGCATCTTGTGTGAAAATAAATGGTTCAATTGTGGCATACGCCCATGCGTTCTTTGCCCTTTCAGCCTTCTTTGTTGCTCTCATTGTTGGTTGTTGGCTTCATTACGAGAAGATCGTGAAGAATTCCTCCTTTGGATACCCCGATGAGTACTTTCCTAGTGTTTCTGCGGCAATTGGTGACAGGTATCCTGAAAGATCACTCTTTCAAATCTTGATAGCCTGCACATCCGGCCCTCGGTTCATCTTGATCCTTTTGAACTTCTTAGTCTTGAAAAGTGACACCCGCAAAATATCCTCTTATGTGCTCTTAGTGTCTGGAATCTTGCGGACATTTACGTGTGGTGGCTGGGTTTATGTCACTTCTACGGATGACCACGATTGGCATGATATATCCATGATCTCATACATCTTTTTGACTATTCCATGGTCAATTACTGTCTGTAGATTGAGTCCAACGGGCTCTTTCTCAAGAAAGGGAAGAGCAATCACTGGTATGCTGTTCTTTGGTACTCTCGTACCTTTGGTTTACTGGTTTATACAGCACAAGGTCCACGTCCGTCCGGGTGCATACTCTATTTACGCCTATTTCGAGTGGCTTTTGATTATTCTTGACGTTGGCTTCGACACATGGTCAATCATTGACTTAAAAACGATCGACATTGTGATCAAGTCCTCTGGAATTGAATTGGAGGTAGTTGAGCCGGCTGTGAGGACGATCCTGTCAAAAGGCGGGGCTGTCACCAAGCCAGCGCCCGTTATTGATGACTTTGCGACTTATGACTTTGTGATCAACACTATCAATGCTTCAATGTTTTGGTCTATCCTCACGTCACTTCTTGTTTGCGTTTGGTATTTCCCTCTTTGGCATATGGGTATTTCTGGCTATGAGGCAGTTATCTCGGTCACATTTATCGCGCCTATATTACTTGGCATTCCTCCATTCGGATACCTTCTTGGCTCATTTCCTCAAGTTACGAAAGCTTTGGCGGTTCTCTTGGGCCTCGGTGCATACAAAGTTGAAGTCCCAGAACAACGGCTCTTAGCCATCACTGCAGGTACTGGATTCGCAATTATAGCCCAAGTCAATGATTTTCGAGCAGTATCCTCTGATGCCAAAAAGTTTACCTCTCTCTGGGTTGCTTTCGTTGTGGGCTTGTTCGCAACATCGGTGGCAAAGTTTTCCAACTTTTCAAACAATCCTGCTTGGGCCATCATGAACAGCGAAAATGGCGGTCTCAATGAATACTTCTTATTTTTAGGATTGGTCGCCGCTTTTCTTTCAAAAAAGTTTGAATGCACAGACTCCAAGTTGGTGCAAATGCAGGGTGGCTCCTTCCTCCTTGCGTCATTGGGTCTCGGAGGCTTCCTCTTTTCATTACAGGCTTACCTTAGCGATTCCTCGACTTTGATTTATTGGAATTGGGAAGGCTATCCTATCAATGGTCCAACTCCTTTGACAGGAGGTCTTGTTCATTTTGCTGTCTTTGCTGCTGGAATTCTTGCATCTTTGAAAATTCACCCCAATACAATCCAGTCTCCTGTGTACACAGCTTTTGCATTTGTTTCTGCCTTCATCTTATATATCACTAATGGCTGGCTTGGATTTGGGGGATCTTTGGGTCTTTCATTTTATGTGGCATCACTTGGCCCAACTGTCGGACAATCAATTATGGGCTACAACCTCGTGGCCTTGTTCACAGTGTCATTTTTTTTCTGCATTTTACTTTCATTGGCTAGCATCTGGATTGTTGCCTATGCATTCGTTCCAGGAGGCCCCTTGTTGCGTGAGAGAACAGACTTGGTTCTTTCTGCTTCGCTTGTGTGCCTCGGTCTCGCAGTTCTCAACTACTCGTTGAGGAAGAACGCATCAAAAGTTACACGTGTCGAAGTCACCGGTAAGAATCTTTTTGGAAGCACTTTAAAAGTTCTCGTTGTTCTTCTTACCATCCTGATTACAACTGTTGTCCACAGATATCCAACAAAAGCTTTTGAGCCTTATAATGCAGACTCCAAATCTTTTACGACTGGTATTTGGTGTGTGCATTTTGGGCTTGATAACGACATGTGGTCTAGTGAAACGAGAATGCTTGATCTTATTCGTGACGCAGAGGTTGATATCATTGGTTTGTTAGAGACTGATACAGAGAGATTAATAGGAGGAAACAGAGACTTTACGCAAAAAATTGCGCACGATTTGGGCATGTATGTGGACTACGGCCCAGGTCCTAATAAGCATACGTGGGGAGCTGCTTTGTTGTCGAAATTCCCCATCGTCAGCTCATCACATCACTTGTTGCCATCTCCAGTCGGTGAGTTGGCACCAGCTATTCACGCCGCTTTGGATATTTATGGTGAGCTTATTGATGTGGTGGTATTCCATTCCGGTCAAGAAGAAGATATTGAGGACAGAAGGTTGCAAAGTTTGGGTGTGCAAGAGATCATGGGCAACTCTTCCAGACCGCTTGTTCTTCTCAGTTATTTGGTGACGACTCCTCTTGAAGGCAACTATAACACCTATGTGAGTGAGAAGTCGAGAGTTTATGACATTGACAGCACAGACTGGGACAGATGGTGTGAATACATCTTATTCCGCGACCTTAAGAAAGTTGCATACGCAAGAATCTCTCGTTCGACTATCACGGATACAGAGCTTCAAATTGCAAAATTCAAGTTCTTAACGAACGAACAGAAAGAGAACGGTCTCGAGTTTATCTACGGCAACAACTTCATTGACGAAAGTCATGTGGATCCCGCCTTGAGGCTCCCTGAACTATTCAAAGGCGATGGAGTGCGTGGCCATAGATACCACGTCTTTGATGCTCCAAGGTACTTCGCCGATACTCCTGAACAAGTTGAGACATAAGGTGAACCGAGATTTTTGCTTATAATCTCTCACTAAATAGACGCTACCCCATGTAATCAAGTATTTTAGTGCCGCGCACATATATTTTCAATCAATTTTTTCTGCGCTTTCACGTACAACTGCTCCTGTTACCAATGAACTCGATATTCAGATCAGCAACGAAGGTGGCTTTTGGCCAAAAGCATCCCTTGAATACTCTATTGCAGATGAGATTCAAAATGAAAAGTCACAAAGCTGCTGCCAAGCGGTTCATAAAGACCGGAAATGGGTTCAAAAGGAAACAAGCCGGTAGAAATCATGGTAACGGAAACTTCAGTTCCAATGCCATAAGTCATTTGGACTCTTTTGTCCATGTCAACAACAAGGGAAATCACTTGAAATTCTTGAAGAAATATTTGGACTGCTAATTGGGAGAGACTTGTACATATAAACGAATAAACAATTTTACGACATTACTACACGTTGCAGTCAGCAATTATGATCGAGAGTTCCTTCACGGTATTATCTATTTTTCGTGACTAACCTCTAGCCACTCTCCAGTTTCCAAGTTTTTCTTCAATTCTTGCGTAGGGAAATAGTGGTAGTTGGTCTTCATTGACACCGCACCAGGGACATGGTCATATGAGATGAGTCTTAATTTAACATAAGAGTTATCTGGAATAGAATTGGTGACGTTCACAAACGTCTCAATGTCATAAGTTTCCTGATCGTTCACGTGCGTGATAAAAACCCCACTCAGAATTCCATACTGTGTCATCGGGCCACCGGCGCTTTTCCTAGCAACATAAACACGAGAGGGGATTTTCTCCATGAGCTGGCGGACTCCATGGTGAGGCTCTTGAATGATTGCTCCACACCAGAAGATAACTCTAGATGTGTTAATTTGAGTTGTTTCGGTTGTGCGAACAACAATATCCATCACTTGTCCTTCTCTGACAATTTTGAAAGAGAGCTCCTCATTGTCATACAAAGAATTAAGCTCTCTGATGCTTGTGATGAGCTTATCATTCACGCTCAAAATGATATCAGAAAATTTGAGTGTAGACTTCTCCTTTTCTGTGATGGGTGCAGCGATTCTGAGAACAGTTGCAAATTTGACCTCATCCTCACTTTCTTGCTCAAAACGATCTATCCAATGCTGTGGCACGCCCCGAGTTCTGGCCAGGAAGACTGTGAGGTTAGCAAATTCAGCGTCAAGGATTCTCAAAGACTTAGGTATTTCATTTACCTGGAAAGACTTGATGACACTCTGCACATCGGTGACGTCCAAAGCAGCTCTGTAAATAACATCCGACATTCTGTCAGTCTGTTCTCCCAAATAAGAAAGCCAGAAAGCTCTTATGGTTCCATCATCGTCCACAAGAATACCAGTGTCACACTCTTGCGCGACTTTGCTATCGAGCAAGACAGACTCCAAATTAGTGGCCCTATATCTAGGACTGAAGGAGCTTGCGGGTATGTTAAGGGCAGCGACTGAACTGACGGTAACATCATCCGACACTATTCTGTAGGTGTAGTTGTAACCGATAAAGAACGACTTGTCTCCTCTCTTCAATGGCTTCTCAGAGAATTTGGGGGTCAGCACCTCGGCGTCTACCATGGAAGGATCGTATTTGACAATTGCATAATTCAAGTTGGGCTGCAAGAAAACGACCTTCGCAATGACATCGACAGACTCTGCAAAAATGAGATAAATGTCCGTTAAATCATGAGGAACAAAGCGCCGTGAAACCAAGGCATAACCGTTCTGAGCATCGATTATTACTCCATGGCCAACGCTTTTGCTGAATGGAAATCCATCGACGGAGATTGGGGAAAATGATCTGACCAGAACAAAAGATCTCGAGAGCTTGGAACAAGCTGTTCTGGCTTCGTTCGAGAAAGGAAGATCAACAAATTTAGCTTTTTGAGGCTTTGGAACCAACGGAGGCAAAGGTTTGTCTTGCAAAGATTTCATGTCCCAGAGCCCAGTTTCATCATTCCGAGTAGCGATTCTGAATTCGGATTGCCAATGTCTCTCAATGTACATAACCAGAGTGTTCTTGAGGTGCAAGTCGGACAAATTCCGGAAAGTGGCGATTACCTTCTGGCGGTCAGGGATATCCTTCATCACTTGGATAAACGTGTCCAAGTCTGGAGTTGGTTGGTCATCGATCTTGTCCAAGATCCAGCCATTTTTGTCCTGGCCATTGAAGTCAAAAGTGCCTGACGCATCGTTGACATAGACACCTTTCACAGGAATGCAAAAACTTCTGGCGAGTTGATATGAAAGAGCATTAAAAGAGGCACCGGCAATATCAACATACCTGTTTGGCGTAATCGCATGCAAGTCACCGATGGTTATTTGCTGCACCAATTCTTTCCCACCACGTTGAATGACATACTCCAACGTTTTGCCCACGTTTTCATCCAAAATGACATCGGCAGTAATGAACGTAGAGATGGGTTGGCCAGCAATAGAGATAAGAGTGTCACCCTCTTTAATCAATCCATCTGCAGGGCCCTCAGGTAACACAATGTCACACACCAAAAGACCAGACTTGTCGGGGAACAATTCTCTAGCCCGGGCCTCGGCTTCGGGTGTTAATCCTAATCTTCTGCACTCTTCAAATGGACGCATAAGCCATTCAACCTGAATATCGCCTCTCGTCACAGGCTTACCTTCTTGAATACATTTCAAAGCTCTCAATGGTCTGTGTACGGGAAGAAAAAAATCTGTCGAAGCTTCGGTAGAGCCACCTGCTTGTAAAGCGACAGCTTGGCCATTTTCGTTCACAACTGGAGACCCAGAAGATCCACCGGATGCACTGGCTGCAGCTTGAATGTACTCGGTATTGAAGTCATTGTAGGTCATTGAGCCGTAATATGGAGCGTTTCTGTCCAACCGAGAGATAAAACCCGCCAAAATGGAAAGCTTTTCACCGGCATCATTACCCACCACGCGAATTTCCGTGCCAACCTTTGCCAAATCAGGTCTCAACTCAAGCTCCGAGATCTTCATATATTTGATTTTAGAGGGGTCGAATCTCAAAAACCCAAAATCATGGATCGGATCTCTGTATATAGGCAGGACCACTGCCTCCTCGTGGTTATCGAAAACGGCATACCCGGAGAAAGGGCCTGGACCAACAACATGTCTATTGGCGAGAATGATGCCTCGCGTTGAATCGACCACAAATCCGGTTGCTTCACTTGTGAGGCAGGTCTCTGTGTCAAAGTTGGTGATATTGGAGAATTGGATGGATACCACGCTTTTGATGACTTTGGTAATGGTTTGACTCCACACTGTACTGCTTTCAGATGCACCAGGGACGTCGAAAACAGGAACGGGAGAGTCCGCCAGTTCAGAGTAACTCTCACTGTCGCTTCCCACAGATGCCACATCCTGCCTCTTATGGGGCAAATGAGCGCTACCGTTGGACGACTTTCTCTTAGACATTAGTGTGGCACGTGGGAACTTGAGACTGTGTAGTAATTATGCAATATATATGAATGTGGATATTTAAACCAAGCAAGATTTTAGATTTTGAACTTGCGGCTATTTGTTGGTGTCAGATGTGGAGTCCAGTTTGACGGTTTTAGGTGAAAATCGACATCGCATCACACTCCGAAAATTAAAGCTCACGTGACATGTGGCTGACGCGAGTCTGACGATATATTGCAGTGCGCGATACATGTAACTTCAAGACGGTCAGCGATATAGCTGGTATGAATAAAATGGCCTAGAATCATTTCCGAAATGCGTTAGGACTCACGATTTAGCTTCTCGATGACACGGCCGGTCCACGTATCGTAGTAATCCTTTTGGCTGGGCTTATCGAAAGCATAGGACGGATTGATCATCGATCCCATCATTTGAAGAATCTCCCAGCCTCGGCCTAACTTTGCCTGGATTTCCTTCTCGCGTGTGGTGTCTTCTGATGACCAATCATTGTGGACATATTTAAGCTCAAGATCGAGAGCCCAAGGCTCGGTTTTGAGAGACTCTTCGATAATATTGATCCACATAACCATGTTTGCTTTCATGAGTCCTCCTTTTTGGTACTGGAAGAGCTGATCTTGGAATTCCGTCTTCATTCCCACGCGATTGTGAATGATTTTGTTATTAATCCTGACGTATGCCGCATGCACAATGCCACATGCTAGAAGCCAGTCGTTTTTCTTCACAAACTTATGCTTCTCGGCCAAAAACGTTTCTAACAACTGTGGAGTTACATTTGACGGAATGTAGAAGTTGTTGGCGAATGATATGAAGTCAGCAATACTAAGGTGACGGATGTAGCGTGGCGATGACGGGCTGGATAGCGCCAGTCTTGAAGGGGAACTCTTGGGGGTTTTTGTAATATCTTTCATGGGTGAAAGAGAGACATCTTTGGTCTTGGGGTTGAATGGAGATTCAGTATTAGCGAGAAGACGTACTCCGCCAGGGTTAAATGGGGACTCATGTGTGAAACTTTCAGGGACCTCAGACGCATCTGTCTTCAACTTCTGTATTTTCTTCAAAGGTGAGCCCACAGATGGAGTATACGTTCGCTTCAGCGGCAGTGCCAACGGTCTTTTCTTGGTAGGAGTGCTAGTCGGCGACGAAACATGGGAGACAACTCTCTCCTGAATCTCGTCAAGGACCTTATCTAGTAGTTTAGGCTGTAATGGAATTCGCTGAGGAACTGGTGGAGGAAGGGAAAATCGTTCCGAGTAACGTTCCACTGCTAGATATGCACATAGGTGATGTCTAGCAATATCTGCCCTGTGTGGTAGAATGGGAATCTTCTGTAGGGACAAATGATAGACAGAGTCAATATAAGAAAGAAGCGGAGCGGGATAATCACCAGCAAAAGTAGGTATGATGTCTTTAAGTGACTCTTTAAGCTGCAAAGAAGTCATAATGTGGCTGTAGTGGAATGATCTTGACCTGCAAACAAGTACACAATGGATCTATGTGCAGGATCATAAAAAAGTTATCAGAAGGCTCAGGCTGGAAGAACTATTGGATCAATGTGTTGGGCTCTTCATCAAAATCCAAAAGAAATCAAGTCCCTGGGCTATGTGAACGAAATAGTGCCTTGCTTCACTATAATCCATCTTTACACCCGTGCACCGGTGTGCGCACTACAGCTCTGACCAACCAGAGAAAAACTAAAACCGATTATAGTGCAACTAGTAATAAATCAGGATGTTCGCCAGAAATTTCATAAGGGTATCAGCTCCCGTTCGCTCGTTCGGCTCATCCATTGTATCGTCTCAGAAAACTGCTGTTGGCGACAGTTCTGCATTCAAGGCCAAAGAAATCATCTCAGGAGCCCCCAAAGAATTGACAACCGAGAGAGTTGTGAGAATCTTCAAAGAAGCCAAGCCTGCCACCCAGTCCGGAAATCACAATGGAAAGTTCTGGAAATTAGATTGGGATGTTTTGGGCAAGTCCAACAGATGGGACAACGATTTGATGGGATACCAAGGTAGTGCAGACTACATGCAAGGAACAATCATGAAATTCGATACCAAGGAGTCTGCTATCCAGTTTGCCGAGGGGCAAGGATGGTCTTACTATTTGCAAGAGCCAAAGAAGAGACATTTTAGAAAGAAGGAGTATGCCATGAACTTCCAGCATTCGGCTGGTCCTTTGAAGCATATCAGAACGAAGTAAGGTTGTTTGCGATAACACATCTTTACAACGAAACCATAGTTAATAAACCTAGTCATTGAAACTTAAGATAAATGCTCAATGTGGAGAGGGCACGCGGGTGTTGCTTTTGAGTTGTTGCTTCAAGTTGTTGCTTTCCAGTTGTTGCTTTTGAGTCGTTGCTTTCAGCTCTCGCTGGAAGAGGCTTCTAGATCATGACTCTATTTTATGCCTGAGGAAGTGCATTCTTAGCCAGCTACAACTTTCAAGCCGAAAACTCAAGAATCGGTCGCTCTTGCGCGACTGAATGATTACCATAAGAGACCACCGACTTGTAGAATTCCAAAATTTTATTGTGAATTTTGTTATGATTATGTAGGGATGAAGCGTTCATAATAACGTCAGCTACTTTTTCACGACATCTGTGGATGAAAACGTTTTTGGGAAGTGACTTAGTCTTGTCATTGCATCTCAGATGTGCGGGTCTTTACAAGTTACTCCATCTGAAAATACATCTGGTCGCGTTCACACGCACATTAAATAAAGCACGCGAGTAAACACTTCATTGGTACCGTGGGTGGGATAGCACATACAAAGTTCTAGCTAACTTTTCGTGGACTGGTTGTATATATAGCTGCCTGAAACAAGAACCCTTATATTTATTTTGGCAGGCTCAACCAAGTCAATTCATGTCTTACAATCGACATAATGGAGACAGGCGAGGCTACTCGAATGGAAGATTCTACGGTCCCGCCTCTTCGAGTCCGTATAATGGCCAGCATTCTCGTGATCGTGACTCAAAAGATCCCCTACTAAAGCACAAATACTCTGAAAAGCCCAAGGCAACGGGAAAGAGTCATATCTCCCATGACCTGTCAGATGGGGTGAAGGAGAGTAAGACTCAAACGCATCTAACCGGAACCGACTTGCGGATAGGAAAAAATCTCAAGGATGAGGCTCACGGTTTGCAAATGCATAGCGTAGACTATGTCTCCAAAAGAACACTGGATGGAATAAACGCCCTGAAGAATTATAGAGTCTTATACGACCCGGAACTTGACAAGTCTTTGAGCAAAGCGGAGAAGAAAGAGAAGCACCGGAAACTTCTTTTTAGCTCAAGCCTTCTGTCCGAAAAGAAACCAGTGGATCCAAGAATCGCTATGGGCTTGCATAACTACTATGCGAAACCAGTGAAGACTTCCAAAAAGATGGCGTTCAAGATTCTCCCGACAGCCAGGTTCGCATATGATAAGGACTCCTTGGGTGCCCCGCCTCAATCGGAGTTAGTCGTCTGGGATCTACCGGCTACCATTAGTGAAGTTTATTTGATCAACTTCTTTGAATCTTTCGGCAATACTGTTAAGAACATGAAGTTCATCAACGATCCTATAAACGCGGTTCCATTAGGAATCGCAACATTCACATTTCAAGGGCTGCTAGAGAAATCGCTGTCTTTTGCAAAATCTTTTCTCAGAACTGTCAGAGTGGAGGAGCCCAAGATTGATGGAGTCGCTCTCAAAGCTGCTCTCAACGATCTGGAAAATTCTGTTTTGCAGTCAAAGATGAAGATTGCTCGGGAGAAGCTTCGTCTCGAGCATGTGAGAAGAGAGAATGAAGAAAAGAGTCGTTTAGAGGCGAAGAGGAAACAAGAGCAGATTGAGGTTAAGAAAACTCAAGCCAAAGAGGCTGAGATACCTCATGCTGGCATTTCCGATGAAAGTTTAGCTAACACCACCACTCTTTCTTCAAAATTCGGCAAAAAGGTTGTGAAAGGTGTCTTTCTTCCGCCAGACTTGTCGAGGTACGTTAAAGAGAGACCTTTTCTCTTCATTGACGACAAGTACGTACCCACAAGGAAAATATCGACACTGGAAGTCAAGAAGATTCTTACCAAATATGATTGGACGCGTGTTTTGCTCGACAAGAGTGGATTTTTCGTCGTTTTCAATTCCTTGGAAGAGTGTAAGCGATGTTTCGACAAAGAGGACGGTGTTAGATTCTTCGAATTTCGCATGTACATGAATCTATGTGTACCCGAGAAGTACAATGAAAAGGCTTCTACAGAGTCTGATATTGTTGGTGGCGGTGATATTGTCAGCGAAGCGGCCAACATTTTGATCAAGGATTTCCAAACATTTTTGGGCAAAGACATAAGAGAAAGAATCATTGCTCCCATTATACTTGATTTGTTATCTCCAGACAAATATCCCGAATTGATGAAAGAACTAAAGGAGAAAGAGGCTCTCGCGAACTCGCAAGCAGAGAAAGTAAAGGACCAGAAGGCCAATGATGCAAGTAAATCCGGTCAAGACTCAGCAACCACCAATAATAAGTATGTCTTTACTTTACCAAGCTTTGCCAAAAAGATCGGGCTGCAGGGAACAGCCTTTAAAAGAAAGAAGTTATTCTCCATGCAACGTGCATTGAATTATGAAGATGAGGAGTCAGATGAGTCAGATACTGAAACAAGCAGATCCACTACTCCTGTACCCAACTTAAAACGAGAGAGCAATGCATCAGATGCCGCAGATGCTAAAAGACAAAAGACATCGAAGCTCAAAGACTCACTCCTATACAGCGACTCTTCCGGGGATGAGGCTGCAGAAGAGGCTGTTCCAGAGCCTGAAGAAAGCGCTGATGACATGGAAATCGAGGACGACTTCGATGATGTCGAGAACAAGTACAAATCGACAGATACACCTCTTCCTCAGCTAGTCTACGAAGAAATTGAGCCTCGCGCAGGTAGCGTCCTCGACCTAACAAGGCTACAAGAGATAATCAAAGATGACGAAGATATGATGCTAGCTCGGAAGTTGCTTTCGACGACAGAGGCATCGACAATTAAACACCCTAGCTACTGGGCTTGGAAGCAAAAGGAACAAGTTTCAAATGCTATTGTCTCTGACGAAGAATCTATTGGAGTTCTCAGTAGCCATCTTGATTGTGATACTGGATCTTTCAAAAGCCAAGGCTACAGAAAGATAGCTGACGCTGACAAGGTTGAATACCTCCCACATCGAAAGAAAATTCACAAGCCTCTTAAGACGGTGCAGAATGACAATGAAGAGAATAGCAATGGTTCGAATGTGAACAATAACAACAACAGCATCCAAAGTTCTCGTGTCAACCGTGCTAACAACAGAAGATTTGCGGCGGACATAAGTGCCCAGAAGCAGATTATAAGCTCGGAGTCCGATATTTTAAATCTCAATGCTCTTAACAAAAGGAAAAAACCAGTCTCATACGCACGGTCTGCTATCCACAATTGGGGATTGTATGCTTTGGAGCCAATTGCAGCAAAAGAGATGATTATAGAATATGTTGGAGAGAGCATACGTCAACAGGTTGCGGAGCATCGGGAGAAGAGTTATCTCAAGACCGGTATTGGCTCGTCGTACTTGTTTCGGATTGACGAGAACATAGTCATTGACGCTACCAAGAAAGGTGGAATTGCACGCTTCATCAACCACTGCTGTAATCCAAGCTGCACCGCCAAAATCATCAAGGTTGACGGAAAGAAGAGAATTGTGATCTATGCTTTAAAAGACATAGAGGCCAATGAGGAGCTTACTTACGACTATAAGTTTGAGAGAGAAACCAACGATGAAGAGAGAATTCGTTGTTTGTGTGGTGCACCTGGGTGCAAAGGATACTTGAACTAATCGTTATAGCTTGCCCATTACACAACATTTATTTTACTTGTGACCCCACACACGTCAATTTGACGTCTAATTGCATATTGATGGTGTAGCGCAGCATTAATAATCGGCAAGTCTTGCATCTGCGAGATAAAGCAGTACCCGCGCGAGATCTGAAACTACATCACGTTATGCCGTTCATCTAGTAAATATTCATAGCACAACGCAGATTGTATGAATGCATGGCCACAATGAATTTCTTCGCAGAATTCAGCTGTCACATAAAGCATGGGCGCGTGTTGTCAATCCTCGCCATTTCTACGTCTACCTGAGTCGTCTATCGGTTTACAACTCGCTAGTGAAACCTCGTTGGTTCACTTGCTCTATATTCAATTTTAACGAAGAAAAGAGCCAGCTGGATGCTCTCGATAACGTGCCTCTTGTGCCTCATTGGGATCGTGGAGGCTTAGAAAAGGAGAATGCTTTGTCACCACTTCTTGCCTCGATGAGAAAGCTCATAGATGAGCATAAAGGCTGCGTGTGCTTGATTCAAGTGGGCAGTTTTTACGAATTGTACTTTGAGCAGGCTTCTATTATAGGTCCAAAGCTAGGGATCAAGGTGGCGACCCGAAAAACAAGTAACCATCTGATTCCGATGGCCGGTTTTCCAGTGACTCAGCTTCAGAAATTTGTCAAGATCATTGTGCATGATTTACATCTAAATGCGGCAATAATAGACCAATTTGATAATGTTCAAGATGACGCGGTATTAAAGCATCGCAAAGTGTCGAGGATAGTGTCACCGGGGACTCTAGTGGATGAACTGTTTTTAAACTACTCTCAAAACAACTATTTAGTGGCGGTACACTTGCAATCGAAATCCGCCCAACTCCGTGACCCAGAAGCTGAAGTGGGTCTTCTGTGGATTGACGTCTCTCTAGGTGAATCCTTTGTTCAATTATCGACTCTCGGTGAATTGGCGGGAGATTTGAGGCGCATAAACCCTAGCGAGATAATTCTTCCCAAAGACTTTATCAATGGCGGCCCCGATTTGGACTGGCTTTCCGACATAGCTGACTTGAAAAAATACTTTGTCCGCTTTCACAAAACTGTTTACAGAGATTACAAGTTACACCTTCAAACGAATTTTGTCTCTACTCGCAAACTACTCGAGAGCTTGAGTGTACGTGAGGAGGCCGCTTTGAACCTTGTCCTCTCCTACGTTAACGTCAATCTCCCTGATCGACAGTTACTGTTGGATCTTCCTACCAGGCATATCAGCAACCGGTACTTGAATATGGATTCTCGGACCAGGGATGCGTTGGAGTTGACAGGCCGCTCTACATTTGGTACCGTTTCGGTAGTCGGAACGCTCTTGAATACAATCAAGTGCACAGTATCCCCATCTGGCTCGCGGTTACTCACTCAGTGGGTGAAACTGCCCATAATGGACGAGATTGAGCTAAATCATCGACATGACTTTGTTGCCTTGTTTCAAAATAATCCTCTTTTGCGGTTACGTGTAAGGCTGCACTTGAGTCAAATGGGCGATTTTGTTCGCTCTTTACAGAAGCTCACATTAAAAACAGGCTCGCCTGTGGCTAACCTCCAGAGTGTTGCTGTGGGATTAGCCAGTTTGCTGCAACTACACGATTTGTTAACCACTTCTCAGGAAAAGTTGGTTTCTGAAGAAAGAGAATTGACTTCTTCTTTCTTACACAGCTTTGATATACCCTTCACATTGGCGAAAGAAATCTTCGATACATTTGAGCTTGAAGAGCCTCAATCCACAGCGGACATAGAAAGCGTTCCCGAACATATCCAATCTTTAGAAGAACAACTTATATCTGGATCAAACTTGGGGGCAGAAGGGGTGAATGCCTATATGAATGAAGTCAAAATTTCAACCAACATCTCGCTGGTAGCAAAGGAGTTCGTCGTCAGGAAAGACTACAATGAAAAGCTATCTGCTCTACACCAGGATCTCGTGGATGCTGAAGCGAAGGAGATTGCGTATTTGAATGAAGTAATGGAAGATGTGAAGTTTATTGACCTCAAAGCGACTGTTGTGCAAAAGGATCAAGTAGGCAGGCATTACAACGTGATATCAGTCACTTCTAGATCCAAAAAGATAGACGAAATTTCGGCTCACTTAACATTGAAACACGATCTCGAGGTCAAAGAAAAGAAAAAGACTTCTCTCATTGTCAGAGCTCGTCAAATCAACCAAATAGCTGAAGAGAAGCAAGCTCTTATGCGATGCATCGGAAATGAAGAAAGGGTTATCATTGAAAAGATATCTGCAAGAGTCATCGACAATATATTCCGCATTAGAAATGCTGGCAGAAATGCCGATTTTCTCGATGTCACCGCCTCCTTCGGGCAACTCGCTCAAGAGAATCATTGGGTAAGGCCTCGATTCACTTCAACTAATAGACTTAGTATACAAGGAGGAAGACATCCTGTTGTTGAAGCTAGTTTGAAAAGCAATGCTCAAAATTTCATAGCAAACGATACCAAGTTGGGGCAAGAAGGAAGCTTGTGGGTAATCTCAGGACCTAATATGGGGGGAAAGAGTACATTTTTGAGACAAAACGCCTTGATTGTGATAATGGGTCAAATAGGTTCATTTGTGCCGGCATCTAAAGCGAGCTTTCGGCTTGTTGACCGCTTGTTCACTCGTATTGGAGCTTCCGATGACATATTCAGTGACTTGAGCACTTTTATGGTGGAAATGCTCGAAACCAGCAACATTTTGAAACACGCCACAAGCCAGTCTTTGGCAATTGTTGACGAGATCGGCAGAGGAACTAGTGGAAAAGAAGGACTCGCGATTGCTTATGCAACTTTAGTGTCGTTATTGAATGAGAACAAGTGTCGTACCCTTTTTGCTACACATTTTGGACAAGAGCTCAACGCGTTGCTTGCTGAGCATCGAGTCAAACAGAACAACCTACGTTTTCTTCGTACACGCGTCAGCGAAGAGGGAGGATGCCTATCTTTTGATCATCGATTAGAGCCCGGAATTAGTGAGAGATCGTACGCATTTGAGGTAGCTAAAGTTGCTGGTTTTCCTCAGAAAACCCTTCATATTGCTGCACAAGCTCTTGCTTGTATCAACACAAGGTAGCCACCACACAGATAATCTAATAGATTCTAATAAACCCTATGTATCGTTACGACTAGCGCAGTCTAAGAACCCGTTTTAGCGGTAACGCCAGAGTCTAGAGTCCGCATCATCATCTGGGCGTGTCGTCTTTGGGTGTGTTTTGATTGAGCTGACTTGAAACCATCTGGTGAAGCTGCTGCAAAGCGGAATTCACTGGAGCTCCTGGGGCTCCTGGAGCAGCAGACATTTGTGCCGGTTGATTGGCGTGTGCATAATTATGCGCTTGGCCAAATCCAGGATTAGGTGCTTGCATGTGTTGCTGGTACGCCTGGTATTGGTGCTGTGTCGGCACAGCCCCGTATGCTACACCAGGCTGGTATTGTTGCTGGTAGGGATTAAATTGCTGGTGAAATCCTGGCACAGGCTGCTGATAATATTGGCCTGGGTATGCATATGCTCCTTGTGGTGGATATGTGTTGGACTGTGGGTATTGCACTCCGTAAGCCAGTTGCAAGTGGCTGTGCTGTACGGGCTGCATATTTTGCGAGTAGACTGGTGCCCCGTTAGGGTGGATTGGTCGATTGTTTTGTAAAGACATCTGGCCGTTACTTTGTTGCTGTTCGGCCGTTTGATGTTCGATCTGAGATATCTGGGCATTGTAGTATTGACCATTTGGCCCAAGGTGTTGATTATTTGGTGCATTCTGCCCAAGATGTTGGTTATTTGCATTCTGCCCAAGATGCTGATTGCTCATGACTTTCTGTTCTTCAGTGTACGCATGCATGTTTGTCAGCGCTGGCATCTCAGGCTGTCTTAGTCTTTGACCCGGACGCCCTGTTGGATTGTGCTGGTAAATGGGGTTGTATGAAACAGGCCTGGAGTCTGAGGCTGGTATTGGTGGAGCAAAGCCATACGAGGAAAAGACTTCTGGCTTCGTAGCAGGCTTCTTCTTGGGTGGCTCCCCATCCTTCTCTTGCCTCTTCTGTTTCTTTTTACGCAGCTTTTCCTGCTTTCTTGCGAGCTCCTGTTCGTCATCAGAAAACTCCTGTTCATCTTCCGGAAGTTCTTCGTCGTGGCAATTACTTGCGTCTGTGCCCTTGAGTTTTTTAATTGAGTCGGTGAGAATAAACTGCGAGTCTGGCACGACATAAAACACCTTGTTTCCCTTTCTATTTTTTAATCCCTCAATCTCCTCGGGGGAGCGGAGTAAGACCCTGTACATGGGGTTCTGTAGTTTGCCAAAGGTCTCGTAAAGCGGACCCAAAAGCTCTCTGTCCTCAAAGCACAATATGGAGTCTTCCTTTAAAACTCGAAACTCTCCAGAAATGGTCGCTTTTATAATGGCACTTTTTTCCACTAGCGCGGTCATGTCCCCAATATACTCCAAAGGAGCATTTTCGGGCACTTTGTAGTCTGCCGGAAGCTCCTGAGGTTTTTCATCAATCTCATTCTTGGAAACAATGGGTCCGGCTGGCCCGTCGTCCTCTTCCTCAAGGTTTTCGTTTATATTTTCGTCGGACTTGCAGCCAGAATCATCGGATTCTGATTCAGAGTCGGATTCTGAGCTGGATTCTGACGAGTCCGAGCTGTCCTCAGAATCTGAGCTTGTCTCTGCGGCGCCGTCTTCTGAATGAAGACTGATTTCGTCATCTGAGAAATGGTCCAAATCCACATTTGCTGATTCTCCTTTCAAAAAGTCGTTGATTTTGTCCTCTGAATGCTCTTGCTCTTTGTCTGCGTCGGGTGCAATTTCAGTCAGCTGTAGCTCTGTGGATTCTTTAGGCTGGGTAATGATTGTTTCGTCAAGGGAGCCATTGTTGGCATCTGCGTCTCTATTCTCCAGCTTCTTTACACTGTCACTGTTTATATTTGTAGTGACTTTGTCATTAGAATCGGTTACCTTGGATGATGTAGAATCCACGCCTTCTTTCGATTCTGTAACAGTTACTTCTTTCGATTCTGTAACAGGTACTTCTTTCGATTTTGTAACAGGTACTTCTTTCGATTCTGTAACAGTTACTTCGTCCGTATTCGGTACTTCTGCCGTTACACTCACCTCATTATTTGCATCAATTTTATTATGCAGCACAACGTCGGCTTGCCGAGATTCAGGAGAAGCTTGTTCACTCATCTACAGAGTACAACACGTTAATGGGGACGAGATGAGCATCTGATGATATGGTGTACGGGTCCGACAGTCAACGGTGCGGCGCATAGAGACTGACCAAAGCTATCCAACTCTAAAGAGAGATTTGTCAACTTTTCTGTTTCTAGCGTATTTTCGAGTAGGCTCTGAGCTGATCTAGTCAACAAGTAGCGAACAAAGAATTTCGCCTAGTATACTGTGGCGTGGTTGCTCTTGTGTAGTATAATGCCGCGTATCACGTACTTTATTGTCGCGCACCCTATAGTATGTCATGAATTTCGCTTGTTTAGTATACTGTCGAGTGTTTCCCTTTTCCAGTAAAAGATAGTGTAGCGATTCTTACGCAACTTTATATATAGTCTTTCTTTTCCATTCAAAACCAACTTGAAACAATGGCTTTTGGCAAGATTGTCTGAGACATCGGCTTATTCTTGCAGGTCTTAGATTTTCTGGAGACAATCGCCGGGCTGCGCACCATGTGCAGGAATGCGTGCAGCTTCTGTTTTTAGATGCACCAGCTTCTCGTGGTGCGTGGTGCCTGCGGGATGACCCTCACACCTGCAAATCCCCTGTAGTAATGAACAACATACAACACACCTAAAACGCGGTTGTGGTTATTGCAACGGCAACCAACATAACAATGGGGCAATCATGGATTAGTGTTATGTGCACTGCAAAAGAATCGAGCACAATGGTCTCTTGTCTGATGTGATCAGCTTCTCATTAAGGAAGTTGCAGCGAGAATGACTTAGCCTGCTTGCGATGTTCTACTTCAACATATTGGTCTAACACATTCCCCAGTACATTGCGCTAAGACATTCTCTACATTACTCAGTCTACTACTTGCAAGCAATGTATAGAAGCGCACATGTTCGAAGGGTTTGCCTTTTTAGGAGTGCCTGCAAGCGCGTGGGATAAGCGAATCCCGAAATGTTCCCTGCCAGCATGTCCCCTGGCTCTGTGTGCAGGATTGGGTTGAGTTTCGCGCGCTTGTTACAGATCGTAGCCGTTGGCGCGCTGCGGCGGCTGGGCCTGGCGCCAGCCCATAAAACCGCTTCTTGTCGCTCTACGATTTACTTCGCTTTTTCTCCTCTCAACTTCCTTTTGTTCAATCCACAGGTAATACCTCACGCTCCTTACACTTCTTTTTCTTTTCAATCTCCTGCTCTTTAGCAATTACTTTCCTTTATTGATTCGGTATGTTATAATCTTTACAATTTGTTGGATAAGTCTTTTTCATGATGCTCTTGCGCCATGCTTCATGTGAGACTTGGGACTGCTGCAGCCAGTATTTTGTGGAACAGAGGCAACTATTGGTTTCTGTCTTGGTGGAGCTATTGGCTGGACTATGTGTTTGGATTATGGCAAACCAAGACGTCTCAACGTGACCATGTGTCCGGTGCAAACATTGTGTTTTACCAAGGAACGAAGGGCAGGCTGTGTGCTACATGCTTGGCAATACCGTGTTTCAACGCCCCTGAAGGCTGAAACTCGCGTCTGAAACATTGTGCTGGTGTGCACACGGCGCGGGTGTGCAGCAAGATTCGCGTTTTGTATATTCGCGACACGCGACTCCATTACTACAGAAGGCCAAGCCAACCTTCAAAACTACTGCCAGTCCCTCCCTCCTTTAGAAATTTATACTAACATCTCTCTAGATGAAACTTAACCCAACGACATTTGCCGCTCTCGTAACGGTATTGGCCTCCGTGGCCCTGGCTGCCCCAGCCAACTTGAATGATGACTGTGCTGAGAAGAGAAATCACGTGCACCACATGCATAAGAGAGAGACTGTCTTGGAATACGCTTATGTCACTGTGACGGTGAACTCCGATGGACAAACTCAATCCCCTACTGGTACTGCAGCAGGAACTGCCCAAACCAGCAATGTCCAAGCCTCTCTGAACAACCAAGTAGCTTCCGCAGCTGAATCGAGCACCGCTGACAACATTGTCTCTGTGCCTGATCAATCCTCTTTTGCTACAAGTTCTGCAACCATTGCAACTTCTGCTGCTGGTACAACCAGTGTATCTTCTGCTGCTGCATCCTCTGTTGCATCCTCTGTCGCTGCATCGTCTGCAACTTCTACTGCTAGCTCATCTAGCTCAAGCTCAAGCTCAGGCTCGAGCTCAGGCAGTACATTGAGTGACTATGAAACAATCACTGATGAGTTCCAAGACGGTGTTTTGTCTTGTAGCGACTTCCCAACTGACCAGGGTGTTGTCAGCCTCGAGTACTTAGGTTTCGGTGGCTGGTCTGGAATTTACAACTCCGACACCTCTACTGGCGGAACCTGTAAGGAAGGTTCTTACTGTTCTTACGCGTGTCAACCAGGTATGTCCAAGACTCAATGGCCATCTGAGCAGCCATCTAACGGTGTGTCCGTGGGTGGTTTGTACTGTAAGGGCGGTAAGCTCTACAGAAGCAACACAGACTCCTCATCGTTATGTGAGTGGGGTGAAGACAAGGCTGTTGTTGTGAACAAACTTTCCAAGGGCGTCGCTATTTGCAGAACTGATTACCCAGGAACTGAGAACATGGACATTCCTACTTACGTCTCTGGTGGTAGCTCCTCTCCTCTTACCACTGTCAACCAGGGAACCTACTACTCGTGGCAAGGAAAGAAGACTTCTGCTCAATATTACGTGAACAACGCCGGAATCTCTGTTGAAGACGGATGTGTCTGGGGAGACTCTAGTTCCGGTGTTGGTAACTGGGCTCCAATTGAGTTTGGTGCTGGTTATGACAACGGAGTTGCCTACATTGGACTTTTTGCCAACCCTAACAACCTCAACGCAGCAAACTTCAATGTGGAGATCATCGCAGACACTGACTCCACGGTGTTGGGCGCATGTTCTTACAAGAACGGCAAGTTCTACTCCAGTGGATCTGAGATCGCTAACGGATGTACAGCCTCTGTTACTAAGGGCCGTTGTAAGATTGTCATCTCAGATGCTTAAGCTCATAACCGTTTGAAAATAGTTTGAAAAGTCGGAAAATAAAAAATAAAAAAAAAAAGAAATGATTCTAAGCTGCCAAGTCCGTAGAATTCGCGAAAGTGATGTCAAGAGAAAGCGAGCCAATTATTTAGTGGTTTTTAGAAAGCGTCCGCGCATAGCCTGAAATCGAGAAGCGGCCACCTCCGTTCAAAGCGCATTTGGCCGATTAAAAGGATCTGGCGGAAGCGGACCGAGGGTCCAAGCAAATATGCAAGCACACTCTAAAGCAGGGCCTTTTTTAAGGGCGCATTGTTGGCCAAGGCATCTGGATTTTTCCGAAAGGCGAAATGCACTGATAATTAGGCGACGTCAAAAAAAAAAAAGAAATTAAAGAAAAAACTTCAGCGGCATCGATGGCCCAACCTATCCCATAAATGAAAGAGAAACCAAGTCTCCCGCTTAGTCTATCCCCACAAATGCGACTTGATTTAAGATGATACTCCGCATTTACTGATAAGTACCCTTTATCTTTAAGCACCTGCCGTCAAGGGAAGTAGCGATTCCGTGAAACCTCTAAGTGCAAGTAGCAGCGACCTGTAAAGTCGCATATTTACTGCGAATAGGTCCGTAGTGCGGCATATGCAACGAAGAATGCGGCACTTTCCACCTCAGAAACGGCGCTGTCCTGCATGCAGAGATTCGGTATTCGCCTATGGAAGTGCGGCAACTTATCCTTTGTACAGTGTGACTCTTGACTCTGCTCCACGCGATAAGAGACGCACATTTGATCGCACATTGGCGAGTACTTAAAAAGGAAAATTCCCCTGGTATTTAGCACGAAATTCTCCTGGTATCTGTCCACGAAACTCTTTTGCGGCTACTTATATAGGCCTTTTGAGCTCCCTTTCTTTAACATTGGAATCCTAGTACTTTAGGATCTTTTTCCTCTGGATTAACATTTCTGCATTAACATCATGTCGGCTTTGGAGGAGAAGCACATCGGTGGCCCCTCAAAAAACTCACAATATGTTCGGGACGAAGAATCTCTTTCGAGCTTGGACCCTCTTGAGAAGCAAGAGGTGAAGAGAGAACTTAAGGCAAGACACATTTCCATGATTGCCCTTGGTGGTACTATTGGTACCGGTCTTTTCATCTCTACGAAAACACCCATTCTGTGTGGCCCTGTGTTGGCCCTCATTTCATACTTATTCATCACTACTTTGGCTTATTCGGTTACCCAGTCTTTGGGAGAGATGGCCACTTACATTCCTTGCTCGGGTTCTTTCACCCAGTTTGCTGCCAGATTTTGCTCTCCTGCCCTCGGATGTGCCAATGGTTGGATGTACTGGTTTTCTTGGGCCGTGACCTTTTCCTTGGAGATCTCTGTCATTGGCCAAATCATCCAATACTGGACCCATGCAGTGCCTTTGGCTGCCTGGATCACCATTTTCTGGATCCTCATTACCATTTCCAATATGTTCCCCGTTAAGTTTTACGGTGAGCTTGAGTTTTGGATTGCCACGGTGAAAATTACCGCCGTTGTTGGTTGGTTGATTTACGCTTTGTGCATGGTTTGCGGTGCAGGAAAAACGGGGCCTGTCGGCTTTAGATACTGGCGTAACCCTGGCCCATGGGGAGGCGGTGCTGGCTATGTCGACAACCTCAACACTGATAGATTCTTGGCCTGGTTGTCTTCTTTGATCTCTGCCTTGTTTACCTTCCAAGGTGTGGAATTGGTGGGTGTCTCATGTGGTGAGTCTGCTAACCCAAGAAAGACTGTTCCTTCCGCTATCAAGAAAGTTATTTACAGAATTGTTGTTTTCTACATCTTGTCGATCTTTTTCATGGGTTTGTTGATGCCATACAACGACCCTAAGTTGAAGTCCTCCGAGTCTTTTGCTTCCAGTTCGCCTTTCATGATCGCTATCGAGAACTCGGGTACACCTGTTCTTCCCGACATCTTCAATGCCGTGATCCTTCTTGCCATCATTTCTGCTGCCAACTCCAATGTCTACTCTGGCTCCAGAATTTTGTACGGCTTGGCTCAAGCAAAGGTTGCACCCAAATTCTTCCTCAAAACCACAAAGCAAGGTATTCCATACGTTACAGTTCTTTTCACCGCCTTGTTGGGAGCTTTGGGTTACATGGCTGTTTCTACGAGCGGTAATAACGTTTTCAACTGGCTTTTGAATATCACCGCGGTTGCCGGTTTGATTACTTGGGTCGGAATCTCTTTATCACACATCAGATTCA
This sequence comes from Metschnikowia kipukae, assembly GCA_002370135.1. NCBI lineage: Eukaryota > Fungi > Ascomycota > Pichiomycetes > Serinales > Metschnikowiaceae > Metschnikowia > Metschnikowia kipukae. The sequence goes on from NKZJ01000102.1 coordinate 209,011, forward strand.
TGCAATGCTTGAAATCTAGAGGTATTAGCAGAGACTCATTGCCTTTCAAAGCTACGTGGATGCCTTACCAAGCCTATTACTCCTTCACCTTGGGATTCGTGTTGATCTTTGTGCAAGGCTTCTCCGCCTTCTACGGCATCACCGCGTCGTCATTCCTCACGGCATACATTTCTGTCATTTTGTTCGTGGCGGTTTGGGCCGTTGCTCACTTTGCCTACAACGGTAAGAACTCGTTCAAACTCAGGACTCTTTTAATCCCGTTGGACGAAATTGACATTGACACCGGGGTCAGAGAAGTCGATGACATGGTGTGGGATGACACTCCTCCAACCACGTTTTGGGGTAAGGCTGGTGCCTTCTTGTCCTAATCGCATAAACATTCAGTTCCATAATCGTTTTACTTTACTTTAAATTCGAATCCACATTAGACATTGCAATTTCACGTGTAGCGCGCGATATAGACTTGACGTTTTTTCGATCTTATCTCCCCAAGTATCGAATGTCAGACCCAAGCATACCATCCACCAAAGATGTCTCCACCCAAGACAAGACAAACTCGAAGCCAGCTATCGACGTGAAGCTTCTCGATCAGCAACTTGCAGAGTTAGACTCCGACGACTACGACTCAGATGACGACCATGACGGCTGCGCTTGTTGCTCTGGAATTGGGCAAATCAGACAAACATAGACCTTCATTTTAGAGACAAACATAGACTTTCACTTTAGACCCAAAAATACATACACTTATCCGTTTATTTCTTCCTTCCACTCCTACGGACAGACTGCCTCGTGCTTCTTCGCGTCTTGGACGCCTCTTCCTCCTTTTTGGCGTCGGTATCAAGCTGTTCAGGTGATTGCGTTCCTGCACCGGCCTCCTGGGCTTCTTGTTTTTCGTTCAGCTGATTTTCGTCCTCAACCACGGATTGCTTTTCGTCGGATCCCTCAGCAGACGGTGTGGTAGGATCAGGTGTGAGTTCAGAGCGAGTTCTGCGTTTCACGGTTGCAGCCGAAGGGCTGGATCGCAGCTGGCGGCGTTTGGCTGTTCCTTCAGTTCCGCCCAACTTGGCCACCGATCGGGTGCGTTTTCTCGTTGCTGGCTCTTCTGTAGCTGTGTCTTTCTTTTTGATGATGCTGGACTTTCGGCGTCCACGGCCCACTTGGGCCTTTTTGGCGGCTTCTTCGTCGTATTTTAGCTTAGCCATCTCGGCAGCATCGCCCTCGACGTCGCTGAGTTCCGAAGAGTAAATCTCTGTTCCTGGGTTGATTTCGGCCTTAGTCTCAGCATTACTCAACGCCTTCTCTTCCGACTCAAGCTTCTCGCTCTCGGACTCATTCTCGATGTCGCTGACCTCTTTCATGTTGAAATGTAATTCCAACTTGGCCCAGATCTGCGCTTTGGTGAAGTCGGTCCCGGTGAATGTGGAATTGAGTTCGCTTAAGATTGTCTGTAGTCTATCATCCGCCGAGGCTCCCGCTGGCTTATAATCACACACCAAGCTGAATAAAGCGACCTCTTCTTCAGTGGTCCATGATCGCTCAGACATGACTAATTTTCACTGAGCTGTTTGAGTACAGCAGAACTTCGATTATTACCGAAGCTGTTTCCGCGTTTTGATAAAATGGTACTCACAGCGTTGTTTTGCAGTGGGTTCGCGATTTAGTAGAACACCACCCACACTCATTAGATTCCACCTTTAAGGAATCTATGCAAATTCTGTAAAAGAAATTCATTCAAATGAAGAGATACTCAGTTCCAAGTAACTGAAACTTTTTCGTCGACAAAATTTACTACAAACCATAAATCTGCCAGAGCTAGGTCTACTCGCCTACATTCTGTCACGCACGACTTTTCAAGCACTTTTTTCACCAGTCTACTCGCATCTACACTTTCACCCCACTACACCGCCAATGCCAAGGAGAGCTTCGAATCTATTTTCAACGGCTAGGGGCCGTGTGCGTGCGTCCATGAACAAGTACAACTTGTTCAACTTGTACAAAAAACTGCAGATCAAGTACAACGGTATGACGTTGTACCAGCAGAAGTGGACTGCCAAGAGAGAGACCAGAGCATACCATGGTGAACACTTGACTGAAAGCAGGTGGAAAACATTATTCCTGCCAAATTTGGAGTCAGTGGCCCAATTGGACGCCTCGTTGAAAGGTGTTGATGTGTCGCCCACTCCTATGTCCTTGCAGACATACGCTGTGTTGGAGAAGAGACTTGAGTTTGCGTTGTTCCGCTCCATGTTCGCCTCCTCGATCAGACAAGCCAGAGAATTCATCAAGAACGGACATGTTCAAGTGAATGGTGTGACGATAAAACACCCTTCTTTCCCTCTCAAAAGCGGAGACATATTCAACGTTAATCCTTCGAAAGTCATGCTTGCCATGGGCCGTGTGAAGCCCAGTCTCGAGAAAGCTGTCAATGTGGACAACAAGCAGATTGCCGTGTGGAACAAATACGTCAGTTCTGCCAGACTGAACCCCAAGGACGTTTGGGACATGAAGCAGAACAAACCTGAGTCCTTGAACACCTTGGAAAGCGGAAATCCAACCAGAGTCGACTCCATCAAAAGTTTCAACAACTCCGTGGAGTCTGAAATGCTTAAAACGCAGAAGTCCACAACGAGAGAAAGCGTTTTGGCCAAGATCTTGACCGCCGCTGACGGCAAAGCAGTTGAGGATCTCACCAGTGACCACTTCTTGAGCATCGTCACGGCATCTAAGCCTGACCTGGTCAAGTGTCTTGATATCTACCGGATTTTGAAGAAAGCCGACCACGAGTTGCTCAAATCTCACTCTGAGGACTCCTGCAAAGCATTCATCTCAACCAAGACCAATGAGTTTTCCACGCCCGAGGCTGCTAAAGAAGCCGCCAATGTGAGGAAGATGCTCAGCGAGATTGTCACACAGCAATTAGAGCGGATTAGAGTGAACGCCGAAAAGCTGAAAATGCCGGAGAATATGAAATCCCTCCCTTTCAACTCTGAATTCGGAAAGAACTTGAGGACTGTGGCACCTTTGAAGAAAGACGAGGTCTTGGAGAACGAGGCCGCCGCCAAAGTTAGCCTTCCCTGGCAAAAAGGGTTGTTTGGCCGCCAAGACCCTTCCAAACCATACTTTACGCCCTGGACGCCTCGGCCATTCATTGGCGCCCTTGCCATCTTGCCACATCACATTGAGATCTCTTTTGAGACATGCCACGCGGTATACTTGAACGACCCTGTTGCAAGACCAGGTCATTCAGAAGTCATCACGCCTTTCCCGGACCATGTCCACGAGAGGGCGTACATGTACTACGTTAGAAACGGAATGTGAGCTTGTATATATCTAATAAATCGACTACTGGGAAGTTCTTCGCAGCATGTATACACCTCGCGATGCTCATGCGCATTTGATAATACACAAATGCCCCGAGTTTCTTACAGACTCATAAGAGAAGCAGTCAAACAGTCACCCCTTCTACCGCTAATACTCAATGCTACAAAATCTCTAGAACAGGCAAGCTCGGAGCTAAGATGGATAAAGGCAGAGCTTCCTAAAAGTCATTGGCGTCGTGCGGCGTGGAGACGCTCAAAGTTAGAACCATTGCAGTATATTTTGGGGACTCAGCCGTTTGGGCCTTTAGAGATCCACTGTGAAAAAAACGTTCTTATACCGAGGTGGGAGACCGAGGAGTGGGCCTCAAAATTGGCGACTTTGTTATCGGCCGCCAAGCTTCCTGTGAAGATCTTGGATGTATGCACAGGGACTGCCTGTGTACCTTTGCTACTCAAAAGCCAGGTACCCGAAGCTGTCGTTCTGGCGTTTGACTACAGTGCAGATGCATGTCGACTTGCCAAAAAAAACAAGAATGCTCTGGATTTAGATGTGGATATATGGCAGGGAGATGTCTTCGACGTTGATGCCACCAAGCATTTATCCGGGGTAGATCTTGTCACCTCCAACCCTCCATACATTTTTCAAGAGGATTACAAGAAACCGCTCGCTTCTAATGGAATTGAACAGTCTGTTAGGCTCTATGAGCCAATGGATGCTTTGATTGGAGGCTTGGAGTTTTATGAGCATCTTGTGGAAAACATTGTCAAGCCATTGAACGCAAAGGGGTTGGTTTTTGAGCTCGGCTACGAAGAGCAGGTGTTGGAGACTCTGAGACGTCTTCCTAGAAATTGGGTGTGGAAGAGGTACTTCGACTCTAATGGCAATCTAAGATGCGTGGTGGCTTGGGAAATCGGGTCTGCGATGTCTGAGCTAGACAAGCTTGTCAAGTGATTAATTACATGCATGAGAATGTTTGTGCGTGTCAAATTTTTACTTCTCTACGTCCATGACGGCATCCTGGTCGGGCTTCGGCGTTTCCAGCGTTTCGGGCGTTGCTGTGGGGTTCTGCTTTGGCTTCTTCCTTGTTCCTTTACCCACAGCCTGGATAAATCCCTCGGCTGGGAATACTCTGGTTCCACTCAAGATATATCCGCCGTAACCTTTCAGAGTCATGAGAGGATGCAATCTGCCCTGGATGGTTTGGTATGCCCGCGCCCTAGTCTCAAATATAGATGGTGCTAGGACCGATTTGTAGGAAGCGAAGGCATGCTGGGTCTCCAAAAGCACTTCCTTGAACTGGCTATAAAACACCAAGGGCCGAGAGCCGCCCACGCGAGGTATCGTGTAGGGCAAAATGGATGGGATATGGAGTGCCGTCACGGAAACGAGCGCGTCGAAGTTTCCATTTATGACCATGCTCAAAGCGTGGTTGATTTCGGCGGCTCTCTTCAGTCTGCGCTCGTACTGGAGCTTTTTAGTTGGCTTCATCTCTTCAATCTCTTGCTCGGGAAGCTCCTTCCAATGGATCATCTCGTTCTCGGGCTCGGCAAATTGAAGCCAACTCAACGTTTTGATCATCTTTTTTTGGAACTCTTCGGTGTAGTTGGAGTGACGCAAGGCCGCCAAGTTGGCATGCTCATTGTCATGCACTAAGAGAATGGTTCCTTGTCCTTGCATTCTCTCTAGCATGGCATAAGTAACCACGCCGGATGTATCATCAATAACAAGATATGTTCCACCAGGCCTGATGTTGGCGTGGCTAAGTAACATACCTAGAGTCTCCTCGCTCATTTCCATGATCTTTTGGGAGTCTTTTTCGATGTAGTACTGAAGAAGCTGTGACAGACCCAAATACTCTACTTGAAACCGACGCAAGAACTTTTGCTGCTTGCGACGCAAGTACTTTTGTTGGGAGAAGATGGTCTTCTTGTCAAAAGCAGCATGGCCCGCGATGATCTGGTCAATGATCTTCTGTCCAATATCAGAAGAGGCACCGGATTGCTTGAGCTCGTCGATTTGTTTGTTGTCCAATTTCTGGATCTTGGACCCGATGTTGATGATGTCTTGGTTGGACTCAGCACTAACCTCGAAAAACTTGGTTACTTGGTCCTTGGTGAGTTCGCCATCATCTAGTTCATTATCCAAAGGTTCTTCGGTGACACTCGTTAAGGACTTGACAGGAACTGCCTCGTGGTCCTCGATGATCTCGAATGTGGTACCGTATGGATGGCCGAATATACTGGTGGCTTTGAAGGAGCCGAATTTGCCCAAGCTGACGAGCCCGTCCTCTCTAAGATATGCAATTTTCAAGCCTTCCGAAGGCAAGCGAATGAGCACATGTTGCTTTGCCACTATAGTGTGGCGGCTTTTGTCCATATCCATTGCAACTTGTGTGGTTATACGCTGTTGCGATCAACTATGTAAGCGATGAGATAGTACTGCACCGAGCAGCGAAAACGACAGGCTGCAACATACGCTGAACCGCCATTCGGTGCCAACAATGCCAAGGCCTTGATTCTGTATCCGATGGCATGGGAAAGGGTTTTATTTTACTACAATCAAAATCACATTATGAGACATTACAGTGTCCAGCATATGGCCTCTTATCGAGCCTTCATGCGCTCTGTAGTTTTTTTCTCGCGGTACGCTCATCGCAATTTTTCAAGTCTAACTTCTACATTCACTTCACAATATGGGTAGAAGAGCCAAGAACAAGCAAGGTGTTCCTCCTTCATTAGAGGAAATCCATGGTGTAGAGCAAAAGGGCTCAAACGGTCACCAGAAAGACAAGAAAAGAGCTTCGGGCGAAGACGCCCCAAAGGGTAGAAGAGCTGCCAAAAGAGCCAGAAAGCGGCAACAGGAAGACGAAACCGAGACCCCCGCCGATCTCCCCGAGGTCGACTACGAGGAGTTATCCTCTGCAAGAAAGTCTTTGTTTGATGATGACGAGGCAGAAAATGACGATTTTGGCTCCGATCTCGAAGCTGAGAACGATGAGTTTGTCGACTCCGATGAGGAGGCCAGGGCCCGGCCCATGTTCTCGGACGACGAGGACGACGACGAGTTGGAAAACTTGAATGCCGAAAACATGGAAGCGTTCTCCAAGAAATTGGACGAGGAGGAAGAATTGGAGGCCGAGGAGGCTGAGTTGGAGTTGGTCCAGGGCGCAGCTCAGCCAAGAGCCAAGGTGTTGCCTTCCGAGGAAGAGGAGGAGGAAATGGCCAAACATCCTGTTGATGTCATGTCTGTCAGAACTCGTATGCTCGAAATCGTCAAGGTGTTGGAGAACTTCAAAGAGTTGGCTGAAGAGGGAAAGTCTCGTGCAGACTACCTCGCCAGACTTCTCAAGGATATTGGAGACTACTTTGGGTACTCGGAGTTTTTGGCCGAGAAGCTCTTTGAGTTGTTCACTCCTGCCGAGGCCATGGAGTTTTTCGAGGCCAACGAGGTGGCCAGACCCGTGACCATCAGAACAAACACATTGAAAGCAAGAAGAAGAGATTTGGCACAAACCTTGGTCAACCGTGGTGTCAACTTGCAGCCCATCGGAAACTGGACAAAGGTTGGTTTACAGATTTTCGACTCCCAGGTCCCTGTTGGTGCTACTCCTGAATACTTGTCTGGACAGTACATTCTACAAGCGGCCTCGTCCTTCTTACCTGTGATGGCTTTGGACCCTCAGGAGAACGAGAGAATTTTGGACATGGCTGCCGCTCCAGGAGGAAAAACCACTTACATTTCGGCGCTCATGAAGAACACTGGCTGTGTTTTTGCTAACGATGCTAACAAGGCCAGAACGAAGTCTTTGATTGCCAACATACAGCGTCTAGGATGCAAGAACACCATCGTTTGTAACTACGATGCCCGTGAATTTCCAAAGGTGATCGGAGGTTTTGACAGAATTTTGTTGGACGCTCCTTGCTCTGGTACCGGTGTTATTGCCAAAGATGAAAGCGTCAAAATCTCCCGTACGGAAAAGGATTTCATCCAAATCCCACATTTGCAAAAGCAACTATTGTTGAGTGCTATTGACTCGGTCGATGCTAAATCCGCCACCGGTGGTGTCATTGTCTACTCCACGTGCTCTGTTGCTGTTGATGAAAACGAGGCCGTCGTCGACTACGCTTTGAAAAAGCGTCCAAACGTCAGATTGGTTGATGCCGGCTTGAAGATCGGAAAAGAGGGCTTCAAGTCTTTTAGAGGTAAACACTTCCACCCATCGCTTTCTTTGACGAGACGTTACTATCCACACACATACAACGTCGATGGATTCTACGTTGCTAAGTTCAAGAAGATTGCGCCTTCACCTCATGATGTCACCAAGTCCGGCGCTAAAGAGAAGGAACTCTCGGCCAGATCCGAGGCCGAGGAGGAGGGCATTATCCACGGCGATTTCGCTGAGTTTGAGAATGACGAGGACAAGCAGTTGATTGATAAGTCTATCAAGAGAAGTATGAAGAGAAAGGGAATCAACCCTAATGCAAAGAAATAGTGTATATTAAGATAGCATCAAGACATTTATCAGATTATGCGTAATTTTAAATGGTTTTAAAGTTGCGGAGACAGTAGTTACCCAACCCGTGTTCTTTGATGTACTCATCTCCGTATTCCTCGTACTCTTCTTTGGTCACATAGCCCTCTTGGGAGTCAGGAGATTGGGACCACTTCTGCATGCCTCTCCATGCATCGAGTATCGGATCCTCAGCATCGTAAACATTCAATGGAGCGTCTGTCGGCAAAAAACTAGTCAATTCAGAGCTCAATCTTGAGGAAAAGTTGGGGAGCAAAGAGCCTCCGCCGGTGACAAGAATGTTCTCGATCATCTTCCTTGACTCGCCCCCAGACTCAAAGTTCTTGTCCGAGTTCCTCGTGAGTAAATTCTGGATCACCTCAGGGATACCCGCCTGATCTAGACCACCCATATGGGGCTGGAAATAAATCTCGGGAACTCGTATTCTCTCGATGTTGATATGCACTTGATGGTTCCTGCGTATTATTTCGGGATCATTGACAAGTTCGTCGATGTCATGTCCTTCAGCTTGCATGGTCACCATTAGATTAGGACGTGGCCCATTAATGAATTTGTGTAATGTGGAGCTCTTCCAATCAAACTTTTGTGAGGCTGCTAGGGTGTCCTCGTTATCGAAATCGGGATCGAACTCAAGCAACTCTTGCTCAATTCTCAAGATCTCGCTATGTGTCGCTTCTTGTTCCTCTTCCAACGTTGCGTTGCTGATATCACGGTATGCGTTCCAGTCTGCGTCATTGGTACCAAAAGTATCATTAGGGTCATTGTCGATTGTGGCGGTAGCAGTGGCTCGCTGGCGCTTCTTTCCATTGGCTGAATTAGTCGCCTTATCGTTAGCAAGGTCTGCAATGTTCCTCATTCTTTCTTGTGCGGCCATCGACTTCCGGTCCTTCATAGCCTCCATCATCTTTGATCTCGTCTTAAGTTGCGTCACAAGCTCGTCGAGCTCCAGTCTTTTGGTCTTGCTCCAGCCTTCTAGGTCCCGCTTTCTCCAATCCTCCTGCTCCTGCACGTATTTGAGCCTTTCTTCCTCCTCTTTTTGCTTTTCTTCCCGGGAACGCAAGCGAGCCTCATGATTGGCCTTGAGTAATTTCTGCTTGCGCTTCTCTTTAATCTCCTCGTCGTTTAAATCTGTATCTGGAATATCTGCCAAAGGCCATGCAACAGCAGGGTCTGCCTCCTCCTCTGCGGCATCTTCCTCTTGACCCAAAGATCTCTTGAGTGCTTTTTGTAAGTTGGAGATATATTTGTTCAAGTCTGCAACATTTTCAAAGTCCTCTTCGACTGCCCGACGCTCAGCTTCTGTCTTACTGAGACCTGAAAGCGCCTCTTTGAGATCGCTGTAGTATTCAAGCTCTTTCTGTTTCTGTGCGATATTCTCCAGACGCTTCTTCTGTGCTTGTTCTTGAAGTCGTCTTCCATTCTCTTTTCGTCTCTCGGCTTGGCGAGCAAGCTCCTCCTCTGACTTCTTAGCCTTTTCTGGCGCAGCCTCAAATGGAACCTGAATCAAGACGTCCTTCTTTTCAAGATTCTCCATTTCCAAAAACTGGCTCAACTCGTTATCATAATCTTTGGAAACGTAAGCATGATCGTGAATGATATTTTTGGTGTGATCACTATTGATCCGAATTGGGAAATATGGATATTTAAGGGCTAGCGCTTTCTGGAGAAACTGCAGTTCGCTCTCGCCTCCCCAGTCAATCCTTTTTGAATTTTGTAGAACGCCTCTTCCTCCCAAAACTGGGATGATATGAGTCAGATTGTTACCAACACTAACCACAATTCCGTCTTTCTTCGGAGAGTTACGATAAAACGAGAATAAGGAGTCAATACCAAAGGCAACTTTGGGTGTTTTGTAAGCTTCGAACAATATTTCATACATCCCTTTGCGGTGGTTCAATGAGGCTGCAACAGGCTCGGTCATGATCACAGGATTGTCGACGAATCCCTTCGAGGAAACGCCCAAATGTTCGAGGGAGTAATCTAGGATACTTTCAACAGAGTCCCAGTTGGTGATCATCAGAGTATCGTACGGTGACTTGGCCCCGTTTCTCAAGGTAGGAAAGTTTTCAGCCTCTCTGTAGATATCATTACCGACCAAGGTGAGAGTAGTGTTGTATTTTCTATCGCGATACTTGGAAATGAGGTTGGGAAACACGTTATTCGGATTCAATGAGTTTGTCATGCCGACTTTAACGGTGTCTGACCCAAAGTCTATGGCTATCGGTATACCTTGTCGATAATTCTCGTAGAAAGGCTCGGCCTCTTTAGGTGCCGTGGTTTCTCGGATCATGTGGACCTTCATGTCCGCATTTTCACTCGTCTCGCTTGGCATTATGAAAGTCAGCAATTGAATGAGTTTCTCTAAAAGCGGTACCACAATCTAGAGTTTTTTCTGCGTGTGCACTGTGCGATCTGAATATCAGAACCGAGCATCTAGCGTATTGCAACAATCTCGAAAGAAATATAACAAAAAGATTTAATTCGTGATTGCGTTTTAAGTCCAGGCGTTTTATTCTTTAAAAAAAAAAATTCATTTTCGAGTAAGTTTCAATTTCCGTGGAGATAGTCTAGCTGATCTGGGGAGCCGCTGCACACCGGAGTCACGTGACCAGGGACAACACATAAATTCTCGGCCGCGTGTTGGCTTTAGACACTAGCAAAGATGCCTAACCCAAACCCAGAAGACAGCCAGCTCAACGTGCAGGGCTACAACATTGTCACGATTCTTAAGCGCTTAGAAACTGCTACCTCCAGATTGGAAGATATCACAATTTTCCAGGAGGAAGCAAATAGGGCTAACAAATCAAACGCACCGGTGCCCAGCTCCGCCCCAGTTCCTGTGAAACCGGGCGTTGCCGACAAATCCATAGAGAACACTCAATCTGAAGAGGCAATTGAGAAGCCGAAATCTGTCGGTGAGTTTGAATTACTCGTCAAGGAGAAAGTCGAGCCTTTCGTCGAGTTATCAAATGAGATTGATCCGATCGTGGGTGAGGCAGCTTCCGCTTTTAAATTGGCCTTCGAAGAAGAGGTCAAGTTTTTGAGTTACGTGTCTCAATCGAAGAAGCCAGATGGCAATGATTCTGTTTTCATGGACGCATTGAAGCCAATTAACGAATGCATCATGAAGATTTCTGCTTTGAAGGAGAAGAATTTCCGTTCAGAGTACCCAAAACACTTGAGCGCATTGAGTGACGGTGCACCCGTTGTTGGATGGGTTGCAGTGGGTACCCCTGTTACGTATGCCACAGACTTTAAAGAAAGTGCTCAATTTTGGACGAACAAAGTCATGACAGAGTTCAGGGAAAAAGACCCCCGCCACGTCGAGTGGGTAAAAGCTTTCTTGGCTGTTTTCGACTCATTGATTACATTTTTGAAGGACCATTACAAAACTGGGCTTGTTTGGAATCCTAAGGGCAAGCCCTTGGCCGAAGCTTTGCTGGCAGCGAAAGATGCGAAGTCGAGTCCGCCAACAAATGCAGGTGGCCCACCAGCCCCTCCTCCTCCTCCTCCTTCCAACTTGTTTGACGAAGCTCCAAAGCCAGCCTCTGGCGGTATAGGTGCCGTTTTTGCCGATTTGAACAAGGGTGCTCTGGTAACCTCTGGATTGAAAAAGGTCGACAAGTCACAGATGACGCACAAAAATCCCGAGTTGAGAAAACAAGACTCAGTAAACAAGAAGCCGCCTCCACCAAAGAAACCAACAAACTTGTCATCAGCTTCTAATGTCCCAAAGAAGAAGCCCGCTCGCAAGGAATTAGTCGACGGAACTAAGTGGATTGTTGAGAACTTCACGGAAGCCGACACCACTGAACCTATCACGATCGAGGTTGAGAGAACTCAATCTGTTTTCATCGGAAAGACCAGTGGTGTGACTATTCAAATTAAAGGTAAGGGTAACGCCGTTTCCATTTCGGACACTACAAAAACTGGGGTTGTTGTCGACTCGTTGATTTCCGGAATCGACGTGATTAAATCGCATAAGTTCGGCCTACAGGTTACTGGCATGGTTCCTCTTGTCAGCGTCGACAATAGTGAGGAAGGAAGTATCTATCTTTCCCAAGAGTCCGTTGATGGAGAAAGTCAAATTGTGAGCTCCAACACTACCGCGTTGAACATCAACATTTTGAAAGATGAAGACTACGTTGAGTTGCCTGTTCCGGAACAGATCAGCCACACTATCAAGAACGGAAAACTTGTTTCCGAGGTCGTTGAGCATGCTGGTTAGATACTAGCTGCTTTTATAAAGTCACTGAGGTGCGAAATCTCAATAGTCGATTGACACTTTTGTATCCCAAGAAATAAAATCGTCTCATGAATCATGAAGTCTCGAAAGACATCAACAATTGAACCTCTCTCTGCTTTTGCCCGTAGTATAGTCGCCTCTATTTCCTTATCTTCTGTGTCACGTGAGCAAACTCACGTGCATGCGAAAACGGTGGAATGTTCTACAAAAAGAAGTGAGAAGAAAATCTCTTCAATATAAGCTGCAAGTTTCACATAAGCCATTCCCATCTGTTAGCCACACAAGCCTAGCTCGGTTTTTGATAGACATAGACAAATTATAATGGTGAAAGAGTCCAAATATTACGATCTTTTAGGTGTTTCCACCACCGCTTCTGAGACGGAGTTGAAAAAAGCCTACAGAAAGTCCGCTTTGAAATATCACCCGGACAAAAATCCATCTCCAGAAGCAGCAGAAAAGTTCAAGGAATTATCACAGGCGTATGAAACTCTTTCGGACCCTCAGAAGAGAGAAGTTTACGACTCTTATGGTGAGGAAGGTTTGAGCGGAGCTGGAGGAATGGGTGGCGGTATGGGAGCCGATGACATCTTCTCCCAATTCTTCGGCGGTGGTTTCGGCGGTATGGGCGGTATGGGCGGTCAACAAAGAGGCCCAGCCAGAGGAAAGGACATCAAACACACCATCTCCTGTACCTTGGAGGAGTTGTACAAGGGAAGAACTGCCAAGTTGGCTTTAAACAAGACTATCTTGTGTAAACTGTGTGAGGGACGCGGAGGAAAAGAGGGCAAGATCAAGCAATGTAGCTCTTGTCACGGTTCAGGTATGAAGTTCGTTACCAGACAAATGGGCCCAATGATCCAAAGATTCCAAACCGTGTGTGACACCTGTTCTGGTACAGGTGACATCTGCGATGCCAAAGACAGATGTACCGCCTGTAAAGGTAAGAAGACCCAGGCTGAGCGCAAGATCTTGCAAGTTCACATCGACCCAGGTATGAAGGATGGCCAAAGAGTTGTCTTCTCTGGAGAAGGTGACCAAGAGCCTGGTGTTACCCCCGGCGATGTCATCTTCGCTGTGGACGAGAAGCCTCACAAGGAATTCACGAGAAAGGGTAATGACTTGTACTACGAGTGCGAGATCGATTTATTGACTGCATTAGCTGGTGGCGAGGTTTCATTCCAGCACATTTCAGGCGATTACATCAAGTTCCTGATCTTGGCCGGTGAGGTGATCGCCCCTGAAGCATTGCGTGTCATTGAAAAGCAAGGTATGCCAGTCTACAGAAGCAGTGACAAGGGCAACTTGTTTATCAAGTTCTCTGTGAAATTCCCAGAGAACAACTTCGCTTCTGAGGAGAAGTTGAAGGCTTTAGAGGACATCTTGCCTCCAAGAACCAAATACACAATCCCTAAGGGAAAGGAGATTGATGAATGTGACTTGAGTGTCGTTGACCCAAGAAAACATCAACTGGGTGGTAGACGTGATGCTTATGACTCTGATGATGAAGAGGGTGGCCAAGGAGGTCCTGGTGTTCAATGTGCATCTCAATAAGTGTTTCATAATCTTCCAAGAATTGGCTCTTGTACACCAATAGCAACGATTTTACGTTTTGTTGTTTATTGGCGGTTAGTTCTATTTATTTAATCGTGATATTTCGTACAAAAAATTCACTTCAATTTTTGAATTGCCATGAAGTAGTTTCCGCTTTTGGCATCGTTAGTAAATCTCCACCCACATGCCGGTAAGTACATGCAACCACGCGAGTCGGCGACTTTGAAGGAATCCTTAAACTCGCTAGTTTTGAGCCACTGTCGAATCTCGTCTTCGTTGATATACTTCTCCAAGGTGTGAGTTCCCACCGGAACAATATTCAAGACGTGCTCTCCCATAAAAATCGTTGTGAACCAGCTGATGAAGTCTCTATTTATCGTCGACAAAAATACCCACCCTCCGGTTTCTAAGCGGTTAAAGATCTCAGTGAGAATCTGAGCAGGATATTGAACATGTTCCAACATCTCGAAGGCCGTGATCAAGTCATACTTCTCATCTTTTGGCAAGTCCTCTAGTGCGGTCAACTCATACAGTATGATGTTATCCAAGGCAGGATCTAGCTTTTGATGAAGTTTGGCTGCTTCTAGCACATCAGGCGAAAGATCAATACCTTTAACTGAGTCAACATAACTCAATCTAGCCAAAGACTCGGCTAAAATTCCACCTCCACAACCCACATCCAAAACATTAAGCAGCTTTTCGTCAAAAATTTCATCTCGCCTGTCCTCTTGTTCCTGCATAATTCGGTCCTTAATGGTTGGTGGAAGTAGGTCTAAGCTGTAGGAGGGTATGTAAATCTCGTCATTCTCTGACTCGCATCTTTCGTTTAACTTCTCGTGTGTCCTCATGATTAGATTAATGTAGTCAACTCTGAGCAAGTTCATCTTGTGTAGGATTCTTTGGGGTCCATTGACATCCCACCAACTAGACGCTAGGGCGTTGAAGTGGGACATTTCGTCTTTAGATGCAGAGGTAAGTTTATCCACATTATTCTGAAGACGACACGATACTCCGAAACAACGGGTAGCACCCAAGCGCCCTATGATTCTCTGGCTTCGAAACATGTTTGGTGATGGAGCAAGTTTTAGTGTCAGAAAAAATGTGCGGAGAAAATCATCAAGGCGCTCACCGGAAATCTAGCACTATCATCACCTGACAAAATGAAAAGAGAGTTTTGAGTAAAGAGGAATTCCTCTACAATCTTAGGCAATTTCGGTCTCCATAGAGCTATCTGAGGGGTTTTTTTTGGCTAGTTTCGATTTTTGGAGGCAAGTTAATCAGTTCACATTTTGCAGTCTTTGACCAAGACAACGAAAGAATTGGAAACGTACACCCGCAAAATCTCAAAGTGACAACACAACTTAAAAATGATACGTCCTATTACACCTTGATCAAAAGAAAAGAATCAAAGTTACTGGTGAGAGTCCAAGACCTTGAAATATAATTATCACAGATTCCAAGATTCCAAGTCCACCTATTCGAATATCAAACGGTGCGCGACTCGCATTTTAAAATCAACTTTCAAGTGCAAGCCGGTCAATCCACATCAATACCCATGCTAGATCCGGAGAGTCTCGTAGCCACGCGGTCTCGAAGAGCGAATGCGGGCTCCAATTTGAAAAAGCTCATTGAAATTGAGGAGCAGGCTACTGGCAGTAGTAACATTGTCTACACGGGAGATGACGAAAATGTCGAGCTATTGTTCCAAGAAGACGAGAACGACGTCGAATTCGAGGAGTCAGAAAGTGAAGAAGAAAACTCAGGTGAAGAGTCAGACGTGGAACGCGAGGAAACTATAGCAGACGCAGCCACCAAAGTGGAGTCTGAGGAAAGCGATCAAAATGTCAACTCTGACGAAATGCTTTCTGATTCAGATATCTCGGCATCGGATAATGATGAGAGTGAGGGTGAACGAGATTTACAGAAGTCAGAGCGGGAAAAGAAGCGGAAGAAGAAGCTGAGCTCGATTATACCGGCTATCAAAAAGCCCAGAAAGCAAGAACCTCGGCCAAAACCTGTCCAACAAACCAAACACTCAGAGCTACTATTAACGCACGACCGGCGGGCATCTTCGAGAAAGTCTGCTGTTAAGAACAAAGAGACGTTGGTGAAAAAGCTTAAGGAAGATGAGAGCAGACGCGCTGCCCTTGCACCAGTAGTCAGAGTTAAAGAGCGGAGGTTGACACAGGAAGAGAGGCTAGCACAAGCGATAGAGACAGAAAGGGAGAACGTCAAATCTTTGCATAGCTTTCTTGAACAAGAAATCGTTAAGAAAGAGAGACAAAAGCTTCTATTTCAGCAAAGAAGACTCAAACTACGCGATGTTGTGAGATTATCCTCCAAGTTGTCATACGTCGCACCTCTTGACGAGATTAGAGATGCACGATATATCTTTAACGTGCTAGATAAGAAGAGAAGGGGTAGGAGGAGAAAAGCTACTTCTGAAGCCATTGAAGAAGTGATTGTACCTGGGGCGGTTGATACAAGCCTTCCGTACTACCAAGAAGAGATGAAAAAAAAGAGACAGATAGAGGAAGCAGAGAAGGAGTTTGAAGAACTGAAACTGGAAGATATCGAAGAACTGAAAGTTGATGATCTTAAAGAACTGAAACTGGAAGATATCGAAGAACTGAAACTGGTAGACATGGAAGAACTGAAAGTTGAAGATATGGAGATTTCGAAATCTCATCAGGATGGTGACGACAAAGGCAAGGTGGAAACCACCGAGCATCTTAATGATACACTGTTAGAGAATGGTGAAGAAGCAGCTCAGTTAGAACAAGCGGACTCGAATGACCTCGAAACACAAAACGCAGGCTCCAAAGATGAAACTAGCCCATATGAAGGCGAAACTAAGACGCGGAATGAGGAAAACAACGTTGATGCTCGAACGACAGAAATGCATGCCGACCAAGAGAGAGCAGAAGGATCAAATAATACAAATCTGGCGGAACTACAAAAACCTGAAGTTGCAGATTCGATAATTGATCAGCTGGAAGCCGAAGAATCCGTAAAGGAGAAGGAAGGTCAAAGCCAAAGCCCTCAGGTGACAGATGCGGATTCAGCTGAACCCAAAGCAGAAAGCGGTAATCTCACTGAAACAACTGATACGAGGCAGCTTAGATCGCCTTTAGTTGACGTTCCCGCAGAGGAGCCTGCCCAAATTGATGTCAAAGAGGGATCGCCCGATTTGGATGATGCTTTAGCTAACGGTGTCTCAGAATCTCAACCCGAGGCTGAAGAAGAAAAAAAACATGAAGTTGAACTTCGAAGAAAGGACTATGATGGCTCAGTTTTTGAGGGCCCACCTCAGCTTGTCGCTCGCAATTACGTTTCACTTATTGAATTCGAAGGCGAGCGATTGCTCCCTTTAGCTACCAGCAAAGTCAAAGTCATCTTATTCGGAGAAGAGGCAAATTCAGGAGCCTCAAGACGCATGAAAGATGTGAAGACTATTCTCAAAAGTTCCTTGAGACTGGACAATCCTTACAGTTTACCCAAGGAGGAGAAAGAAGATGATTTGATGAAACCGGTAACAGAAATAGACGAGGAGGATAGCATCTTCGAGGCATTAAGAAGAATCCCCCGCCTCGGAACAAAGGAGGTACTAGAGGAGCTCGAGGAAGATGATCAGAAAGAAGAAGCGGCAACAGTTGTCATACACACAGAAGCACCCAGTGGTTTGTATCTTCCAAACGAGAACAAGAAGTTGTGCCTCATCAATGGAAGAGAGGTTCGTTACTTCGATCCTGCCACAGGTATCCCCTATGACAACAAAGATGGCTACAAGGTTATTAAGTCGATTGAAAGTGGAAACATTCCTTGGCTCAGTCTAGGGAAAGACCAAAATACGTATGGGGAGGTGGAGATATATATAAACAAGAGAGAGGGTTCGAGGCACGCCAAGGGGGTACCAGAAGGGTTTGATGGATTTTGAATAAATATCTCATTGTCTTCACGATATATACAAACAATTTCTAGACCTTAGTCTTTGCAATTCAGATGGACATCTAAACTTCGGAGTTTGTGATCCTAGAATATTTCTAAACTAAGTGGTATGTTGCACATCCTTCCCATGAGCCAGGATTAAATCACCTTGGAATTTCATAAGTTTGGATCGGAGCACAGGGACAAGAATCTTTTTCATCTCAGAAGAAACTTCAGAGGTCACATTGAAGATGTACTCATCTTCGTCTTGATCATGGAAAAACTCGTCGATGGTGACAGTTCCCAGTAAGTCTTTTTCTTCATCCTTCTTCAAGCCGTCGATGGAAAACAGAAGCTTCATGTCGTAAATACACAACACCTTACCCTTTCTTTGAGTTACGTCACAGTCGCCAGACACAATTTCAGTTTTCTTGACCACGAATTTGTAAACCTCATCTTCGGTTGTGGTGTTGACCACATTATCGTTCATGTAGTCTTTACTCCATGGAAGACAATTTTTGTCAACCCAATGCCTTACTGTTAGTACACTTGGCCCCTGGGACATCTAAAGTTTAATCAAGTATTATCATACCAGTTGTTGGGATTGTGTACTACCATCTTTGATGCAACCTTTGCTGATACCGATCAATTCGAGATTGCCTTTGGAGTTTCTACGCACGACTTTCTAGCATCTTCTGTGCGAATGCTGGGTCTCGTGTCTAGCGCGGACGAGAGACACTACACGATATCACAGAGACCTAGCTTTAATTCAATTAAAGTGGTTGTCTGAAGAGAAAATAGCGACTTAAAAAAATGAGCGGGTACAATTTCGTAGACCAAAACTTTGGGCCAAAACTGAAGTAGCCTTTTCGAACTTCCTAGTTGGTTCGTCATGTGCATTCCTGAGCGCGTGTCAATTGCATCAAGCTTTGCAATAATATACTCAAACATTCACCTATGTCTCAAAGCATCGAACTCAAGGACTTGAAAAATAAACCATTTCTAGATGCTCAAATAGAAAATGAATCTCGTTTACCAAAACGAGCATTCATCTACCTCTTGATAGAGTTAATCATAGGCTTTGAAATACTTGTTTCCTTTGATCGTGTCGCTGAAACACATCCTCTATTGGCACCTACCATGTTAGGAGCTCTGTCTGCAGCTATAGCCCAAACTTTGACTCAAATCATTAAGCGCAAGCACTCCGTCAACAAACTATTAAAATTCATAACTTGGGGCTCCATCAATGGGTGCTTCACTGCCATTTGGTTTGACATTTTGACTCACAGCGTCGAAAACACGGTTCGGCAGGTCCTTCTAGACCAAATCGTTGCTGCACCCCTTTTCCAGTTAATATTTGCCGTTCTTTCTGCTATATGGGAAAATGACAGCATCATAAGCTTGACTTTCAGATCAACGTATATGAGGTCTTTGCGATATAGCTATTGCTACTGGCCATTCGTGTCCACAAGTATGTTCATGATGGCAAGCCCAGACAGACTCTTTCTTTATAATTGCCTCGCAAGTTTTGTATGGAACTTGATACTATGCAAAGTCAGTTGAGACACCTAAAATATACATTCAAACGTTTTTAAAGAGTGCAGCTTTTATGTAATCAATGCAATTAACGACGGTTTGCGAACTTCAAAGGATCCGTCTTTTTTCCAGGTTTCCTTCCCCTTTGCTTAGAAACTCTGTCTTTCCTGAAAGGCACGAACCCGCTCGCATTATTAATCTGGGTTCTAGCATTTGCTGGAAGAAGGTAGTCTGGCACCCTCTTCAATTGTGCTTGAACTCGAGCAGGGCGCAACACTTTATCATGCTTTAAAGAAGCCAAGTCCTGAGGATTCTCCTCGAAGTACCTCTTCAATTTGTCACTGTTGATCAATTCGTTTCTTAACTCGGCAATTCTGGCCTCACGTATAGCCGACGCAGTCACTGCTCTAAAAGCATCGTCAGCTCTGTAACGGAAACCTTCGACTTGTTTCATGTCAAATTCATAGGTCTTGATTTCAAAGCCGCTCTTCAACTGTTGACTTTCAACTCTTTTCAAAACTTTTTCGTCCTTCTTGGGGCCTCCAGATCCTGCAATTTTGTGCTTACCAACCTCTTTCTTTGGGACAACGAAGGACAAGGCCATACCGGCATTTCCGGCTCTAGCAGTTCTGCCGATTCTGTGGACATAGGCACGTGACGTGGTTGGCATATCAAAATTGAGAACACAAGCAACATTACGGAAGTCGACTCCTCTCGAAACGCCGTATTCAACATTCTTTTTCGATTTCTTAACCTTGGTCTTTTTCAGGGAAGCATTCTCTCCAGCGGTTTCCTGTTCAGTTGAATTAGTATCGTTTTTTGCTTCGTCCTCCTGAGCGTCTTCCTCTGCATTTTCTATGATTGTGTCATTCATATCGTCAGCTGCAATCAAAAGATTGTAGACATTCTTGTTAAACTCGTCAACAATGTGTATCCTGGAATTGACTGGCAATTCACTGTTCAAGACACAGCAGCGGATACCAAACTGTTCCAAAAACAATTTTAGTCTGTATCCACGATCAATAGAGTTGACGAAAACCAATGATTTTCCTTTGATCAATCCTAACTTAAAAATAACGTAAGCAAGTAAAAACTTATCAAATTCTGTCGTGCGTGCGTAATATTGCACAAGATTCATTTTGGATATACTCTCTTCGTTGAGTTTCAATACTGCAGGCTTAGAGCAGAAGCGTGACTTTAAGTCATCCAAATCATCACTGAGAGTTGCAGACATCAAGTAGGTTTGCAAATTGGACTTGATGGGCAAGTAGTCCCCAAGCTGTTCCAAGTCTTCCATATAGCCATAAGATAAAACTAGGTCGACCTCATCAATCACCAAGCTCCTCACAGATTTTAAATCGATCAAATTTGTCTTGACGTTCGACTGTAATGTCAGAATCAATTTGGACGGGGTGGAGACAATAATGTCTGGTTTGGCGCCAAGCAAGCTGTCAATAACAGATTGGGTAACATCCGAAGAGAGATTAAGAGAAGAGATTTTGTGATTTGAGTAGATCAAAAGCTTTTCAATGAATTGTGTCACTTGGTTCGAAAGTTCTTTTGTTGGAACAAGAATAATGGCTTTCACACATTTTTGGCTTGAGCTTTCCTCCAGCATGATATTTTGCAATATAGGCAAGCAATAAGCAGCAGTTTTACCAGATCCGGTACTGGATTTTGCGATAATATCCCTCTTCTCCTCTAAAGCGAGTGGTAAAGCGCTTGACTGGATGAGGGTAGGATTCTGGAATCCCAAATGGTCTATGGCTTGCAATAATCTAGCATCAAGGCCAAAAGAGTCCCACAGTTTTCTATCATCGAGATAAGCAGCAGCAGCAGCCGTTTGTTTCATGGTGAGTGGACGATTTGTTAACACTTTCCAAGTTTGAGAATGATACGGAAAATTAAGTGATGCTCATCAAGCTACATGCAGGTCGACTAGGCAAGGCAAACTCCAATACTCACCCTTTGCTTTGAGATTACTCAAAAGAAGGAGTTCACTCTCAGGCAGTCGGAAGGTCCCGATTTTTGCAGGGATTCGATACCGTGATCAGTTACAGAAAATAAAGCTCATGCTAGTTTAAAAATGTCTCTATGTAAACATCCTCAAGTCAAGGATCAATGTTAGGGTCCGTCCGAGGGTTGTTTCTTAATGTGGTCAGGGTGACAGCTGACTTCTGGAGTTAGGCGAATCTGTGTATTAACTAGATGTCGTAAATAACTGATGACTGACTTCTACGAATAGGGTTGGTTTATATAATCCTCGGGGACCTGCACCCGGTGTCTGGGCCGTGTTCGACCTGTCTTCTTCCTTTTGTTTGGCTTTGCGTAAATCGGAGCGACGCTTCCTGCAATCACGCTGGTAATGACCCCGCTTCTTGCAATAGAAGCAGACGGCCATCGCTTTGGCTTGGGAAGCAAGTTCTCGTGATTTAGCGTTGATCTGCTCGATCTCGACTTCGGAATAGTCTTGAAGCGAGTCGTCAAGCGAGTCGTCGAACGTGGTTGCGATGTGGTCAATTTCCATTTCGTCGTGGCCGAACAGTGGCCTAGGGAGGAGCG
This sequence comes from Metschnikowia kipukae, assembly GCA_002370135.1. NCBI lineage: Eukaryota > Fungi > Ascomycota > Pichiomycetes > Serinales > Metschnikowiaceae > Metschnikowia > Metschnikowia kipukae. Next base: position 230,685 of record NKZJ01000102.1, read on the forward strand.
ACTTCTGGCTTTGCGGTTCTTCCATGTTGCACAAGCTCTCGAGGTATGCGAGTGTCTCAGGGAGGGTTCTGGTGAGGAGCTCCCGTGCGGAGCGGAGAGGTTCGTTGAGGTTGTACACGAGATAGTACTGGCGAAGCTCATTCAGGAGGGTTGTCTCAGGTATCTCCTGCGATAAGGCATCAAATTTGCGGAGATACTCACTGAGAGTGTTCGATCCTTGTTTCATTTTGAGGAGGTGGTTTGCATTACGTGCTGTGATGAGGTGGTTCGCATTACGTGCTGTCTGGTTCTGAGGATAATACTTGGCCTTGAGCTCGGCAAGGAGGACTGCGCCAGTGTACTCCGTCCATTTTTCGTGCTGCATGCAGCTTTCTAACCAGTTACCTGCTTGGCCAATGAGGGAGCGGCGAAGCACATTACGCTGTTGTTCGGCGTCCGCTGGGTTGAAGTAAGTCGGAATGACTCTGAGGTAATCCTTGATTCGGGTGGCATTCCGGGTACCGTCGTAAGAGGGAATGTTATCGGGTAAGGGGGTGAAGGGTGCAGCCGAGTTTGTGGTTTCACTCATATTGACTAAGCTGCGCTACCAAGTGTTAGGGTTCGTCCGAGGGTTGTTTCTCAATGTGGTCAGGGTGACAGCTGACTTCTGGAATTAGACGAATCTGTGTATTTAACTAGATGTGGTGAATAACTGCTGACTGATTTCTACGGATTGGACTAGTTCATATAGTCCTCGAGGGCCTGCACTCAGTGTCTGGGCTGAGTTCGTTTTAGACGAGCTCGGGCTTCTTCACCTGATGCGATTTCCTTATCTGATGCCAAGGTAGGTCGGTTTCGAGCCAAGCGTACCCCGGTTCGCGGCTAACTGCGTAATCCTCGTTATTGGATACAGTTTCGAGATTGAGTTGTTCGAGGCATTCCTCTAGGTGGCCCATATCCTTAACATCAATGTTAGAAAACAGATTCCGATCTGGATACTGAGATGGAAGGTATCCCGGAAGGGTAATATCTGCATAGATCGTACATGTGTTTCATGTACATGCAGGACTCACACACACCAGTGTATATAAATGGCGAGTTTTCCCTCCCTTGGACAAGCCAGGGAGTTCCTCGTCTATTCTAGGTCAATACATACCATGATAAAATATAGGACGTAAGGTAGTACGTCCATAAATAGAACAACAGTTGCTGTTTCCTGTTGGATTCTAACAATCAAAGTATTAGGGCGTGTGGCGTAGTTGGTAGCGCGTCTCCCTTGCAAGGAGAAGGTCATTGGTTCGATTCCGATCTCGTCCACTTTTTTTTTTGATATTATGTACTCACATAGTCTAGCTCGGTGTAATCAATAAGTTACATTAACTTTTCCCTGCGATATATATTGCTCTATTTATTCTCCGGTCGCTCCATGCCCTCATTAGATGATAAATGTTCGAGTATTGCCTCTGGAGGGACCTCCGAGGCTGCGCTGTCATTCGTTTTGGTCAAGGACCTGAAGTTGTGGGGTCTATTATGTGCATCGTTAACAGGCTTTCCAAAATATGACCGCAGCCTAAGTGACAGGACAGATGGACGTCTTGCCCCACTTGTGTCTTGATCTTGAGCTTCAAGATCTCGTTTCGATTGGGTACGGCTGATGCTGCGAAGAAGCTGCTCGCCCATGAAAGTGGCGGCTTTTCTATCATCGTTCCCTCCGTTGGTGTTCGATTTTGATGACTCATTATCCAGCGGTTGTATCGTTCCCGACGCTATAGACCGCTCCCTCTGACCTGCCCTGCCCATGCCGTAAACGGGGAATACATTGGACGGCGACTTATAAAGTCGAGGTTTGAAACTCTGAGTGCTTTTCAAACTTGAAGCGTCATTTCTGCGGGAGTCGGCAGTGACATCCCCTTGCAACTTTGCAGCTGTTTCTAGAGAGAGGCGATCGGAATCACCTTCATCAGACGCATCATCACTATCATCCGAAGAAGGAACAGCCTCTGCTGCACGAACCACTCTTGAGTCTTGATTGAGATCCGGCTGTTGATCTCTCATATCGTAGCGGGGAAATCCCAACTTTTTGCGGTCTTTTTCGACAACAAACAAGTGCAAATACCATGGCACAACCAACCCGAAGAAACTGCCTCCGATAATGTTTCCTAGGGCGCCCGGGAGGAAGAGCTTCCAAGCAACTGTAGCAACAGAGAAATCAGCACCGTTGATCAAGCCAATAACAATCAAGAACATGTCGGCTACCGAGTGGGTGAAACCTAGCGCAACAAAAGTGAAGATTGGAAGTATCATCATCACCAATTTAACATGGATGGGCTTCGCCATAAGTTGGAGGTAGATGGCCAAGCAGACAAAAAAGTTCCCAGCCATTCCTTTAAGAAGAGTCTCGTGGAAAGTACATTCCATCTTAGCCGCAAGTACACTTCTGGAGCCCAGTATCCACATATCCAGAGATGACATGGAGGAGTAGTGACAAATTATGTAACAGACAAAGATGGTTCCCACCAAATTAAGCCACCAACTGACAATCCACACTATAAGGAGATCGACGATTGATACAGCCCCTCGAGCGAGTCCCACGACAAAAAATAGAATGTTGGAGTTGAACAAATCCACTCCCATGAGCACGACATAGAACAAACCGATGGGATATAGCAATCCCTGTAGAAGATGTATTATACCCTGGTTGTTGACCATTAGGCCCGGGCACTCCGCTTGCACCATGACGTGTAGCATGCCACCAGAAGTGAACAAGACGCCTCCCATGAAGGAATTGATGATCAAAGTATCGAGCGGTTGTCTGGCTTTCTTCATGGCCGTGGCGACCACAGCTAGCGCTGTCTCATGGGTGGTAAGATACGCTGCATCATCTCTCATCTCCCTTCGGGCTTATATAAATAAATAAAGGTTGGGCCCAAAAATTGTGGTGTTTGACAATTAAACTGGGCGTGTGTAGAAGGGCTAAACTCCGGATTGTTAACCCGAATGCGTAAATTGTTGGAGCGAAAATAAAAGGCGCGGATAAGATGCTTAGGAAAATAAGGTCGAGTTCCGAAAGTCAAATGCATTGTCCGGGTTCTCCGATGGGCGCGCATTCTGAACATCAATGTTACTGTCCACATTTTGCAGCTCATTGGGTACACGCTCAAGGGTTGCATTTTGGGGTTGGATTTCGTGATTGGACTCGAGGATTTCAGGTTTCGAATTGCGGGACCGTCTTGCTACCCGAACCAATTCCCGAAACTCTTCCTTGTATTTCTCTAGCCACGCTTTGACAGGGAAGTCCTTATCGGCTATTGATTTCAGCAGAAGGTGAGCGCCAAATATAGCGTTGGCTGCCGAAGGGCTTGAAAACGCCTGGTGTGATTTTTCCCATTGGTTGAGTTTCTGTCTGAGCTGAATATCCGAGAGCAGATGATTGGAGTCCAAGTTCGAGTTGTAGAGTAGATAGTAATGGTTGTATCTGAGCTCAAGCTGTTGCCTGCTACCCAGAGTGGGAAGCTTGAGCAGCGAAAGTTTCTCCTTCACTTTGCTGGTCGATAGAGACGCAAAGTCCACTTTCGGGAGCTTTTTTTTCTCTTGATGATGCTTGTGGCTTTCGCCAAAGTAAAAGCGCTCGTGGTCCACATCCTTTGTGGGCGTCTTGGCCCGTTTTTGGCGGAAAAACAGAGATACATCTGCTGATTTTCTCTTCAGGGGCACATCCTTGGAGACTTTGGGGTCTGCTGTTCCGTTCAAGCAGTAATCTAGGTGACTTCCCTGTAAGTGTTCTGCCTTCATTTTGAGGTTGCACACTGGACACTGTACTAGACCTGGCTGGCTAGGCTCGATCTTTGGTGTTTCCCGATGACTGGAACTTGGATTCAGTAGCGGCTTTTCCACGTCGCTTCCGGTATCATCCACCTCGATTACCTCCACATTGGCTTTGGGTGGCGCGACTTCGTCTGTCTTTAAGAGGGAGATGAGATCTTCTCTTATGGCTTGGTAGCACAAGACAATTTCCTCTAGCAAAATGACACGTTTGAGATTGCTTTCAAATAACTCAGCTTTGCAAAGGGGACAGTAGTTGACGCTCAACAAATGCTGCCGTATGCATTGCGAGCAAAACGTGTGGTTGCAAGACGTGATCACGGGCGCTTTGAGGAAATCTTTGCAAATAAGGCACCTTTGAAGAGAATCTAGTTGAGAGAGTTTCGGAATCTTTGTGGTTTTCCAGTCTGAAGGCTCGAAACTGGACATTCTGGAGTCGTTGATCTAAGTCTTTCAAGACATCATTTGAATGGCGCGAGTTGCTGACGCGCCATGTGCAACCAGAAATGCATAGTGCAGTCAGCTACGATGCGTGCCCTATGAATATAAATATATGCTAAAATATATGATTTTATGCCTTATATATATATGGTTTTCTGGCATCTATTTAGCTGATAATGAAATTTGCCTAAAGCTCATCATGCGAATCTGGAGCATTGCTTGCATTTGCCTCCATGTCGCTCGAGTGGAAGCTCACGCTTGGTGGAACTACCTCCTCTTTAACAGCGTATTGTTCACCACTCACAATTTGTGCTTCACTGCTCTCAATTTGGCTTGAGTGCTCGATGTTAGAGGACTGCGAGGAATTGTCCGAGCTTTTTTGGGCGGATTCTGTGGTCTCCAATCTTTCTTCAATATTCTTGGCATGATTATCTGTGGCCACCGGCTCGAACCCTGCTTCAGTGGACACTATAGAGTCCACGTCAAAATTGACGCTACTCTCCTCAGATGCTGGTTCACTGGGTGCTCTAGATGAGGTGGAGCTCACATCTTCACCCGATGAGGGAGGAATAGCGCTTGAGAGTTCAGAGCTGGGATCAAGATTGCTGAGGGTATCATAAGCTTCTGCAATCCCTGCTTCAGAAGACACAGAGTCGAGGGGTTGCTGTTGGGTGGAAGTCTCCAGTGGATGAATTATGGACTCAGATACAGGCAATTCACTAGTTTTAGATGTAACAGTGTCGATACCTGAATCAGATTGAGCTTCCACAGCTTCATGAGAGAAGGATTCAGAAGCCGCAGGATAGCTTACATCAAGCGCAGATACAACATCTTCAGAGTTCACTTGACCCCCAAAATCGATTTGCTCTTTGACTTCCTGGCTCGTTAAATTGAGCATCGCGTCTTCAACGACATTGCTTGAGATGTGAAGTGAGCCTTCAACATCCGAGTCAGCTCCAATGGTAGATGTGTTAGGCTCAGGTTCAGAATGGGCGGACGCGGCTGCAGTGGGCTGCAAAGTTGATGATTCATTACGCGTTGTTTCCGAAGAAGCATCACTGTCAGATGATTTATTTTCTGCTGATCCATCAGAATTATCGTTGATCAATTTTTCCTCCACCGATGGGGTTACTTCAGAAGCGAAGGTTTCCACGTTAGAAGACATTCCCGAAACGATCGATTCTGCGGAAGGAGAAGCCTCGGAGGCAATGGATTCAATGGAAGGAGATACCTCAGAGGCAATGGATTCAATGGAAGGAGATACCTCAGAGGAAATGGATTTAAGGGAAGGAGACACATCAGACACAATGGATTCCACGGAGGGAGACACATCAGAAGCAATGGATTCCACAACTGAGGTGACTTCAGAGACGATGGATTGCACAGAGGGAGAAGCTTCAGAGACGATGGATTGCACAGAGGGAGAAGCTTCAGAGACGATGGATTGCACAGAGGGAGAAACCGCAGAATTGACGGAATCCACAGCCGAGGTGACTTCAGATGCAATGGATTCCAAAGAAGGAGAAACTTCAGAAGCAATGGATTCCACAGAAGGATAGGCATCAGAAGCGACGGACTTCACGGCCGAGGTGACCTCCGAAACAATGGAATCCACAGAGGGAGAGACCTCAGAAGCGACGGACTTCACTGCCGAGGTGACTTCCGAGGCGATGGATTCCACAGACGGATAAGCATTAGAGGCAACGGACTTCACGGCCGAGGTGACATCCGAAACAACGGATTCCACAGAGGAAGAGACCCCGGAAGCAACTGATTCGGCTATTGAAGTGGCGTCAGAATAAATGGAGTTAATGGAGGGCGTGACTTCCGAGGCAATGGGTTGAGCGGAAGATGAGCCTTCAGAAACAGCCTTGTCGATTGCGGACGAGGCATTTGAATCAAGAGAGTCCGCGACGGTCAGCGCCTTCGAAAGGAGAGGCAGTTCAGTTTCGATTCTTGATTGCACATCATCTGTCGCCCGGGAGAGGTGACGCGTGGCTTCATTAATTATGGAAAGCGTGTCCAAGTCGCCGGAGACATTCGTCAACTCTTCCACATCTCGAGTAACTTCAGTAAGGTGATCACCTGTAGTTGACGCTGTTGAGGTGGTCTCCCCAATACCCTTGTCTGCGTGGCTATTAAGGATTTTTGGTGGCTCTTCTTTTTTCTTTGAGATTTGCTCTTTTAACAACTCAATTCCCTCAAAGCTTTTGTCCATGGCAAGCCCATAACCAATCTTTCCATAATGTTGAGCTATCTGGTAATACTCAGCCCCATATTTTTGGGAGAGGTCAAGGCCAATCTTTGCATAATGACGAGTTGATTCAAAAGCATCACCACCATAAACTTTAGACAATTCAATATATTGATCGAGATCGCCCTTTTCATGCGCCTGTTGAAGGTAAATTGAGAGGAGTCCAATGAAAGAGGCAAGGAAGGCGAACTTGAACAACGAAGCGATGAAAGAGAACACACCTCCCGAGGAAGATGGGACTTGGAGCACATTCAAAGAATTTGCCGCACTGCCCGAAGCCAATTTTTTGCCGTTTGGCGAAAAGCTCAAGCAAGTGACGGCGAAGGTATGCAATTTAGTGTAAGTTTTGACAACTTTCAAATCTGATAGCTTGAGGAGGGTCACGGAGAAGTCATTCCCAGCGACAGCCACCAAACCTGCAGCGAGAGAAACATCAATAGCGACAATGCCTTTGACCTTGCTTGAGATGAGCCTTTCTCTGGTTACTTTCTTAAGGTTGATGTCATATTCAATGATTGCAGACCCCTTCCCATTCTTCTTTGCAGCTGTGACGAGAACCCGTGAGCTGCTGACATAGCGGACTTTTGAGAAAAAGTATTTTTGTAAGACGGCAGCTGTACTCTTGTCGGCAGTTGACGAAGAAGTGATCAGGTTTCCGGAATTTGTCGAAATAGTTTCGATGAATGTGGCAGAGACATATGTAAGGGATTTGCCACCGTCTTCTGGGTTGATATGGAAATCCTTGATTTCACAAGGGGATGGTGGCTTGAATCTTAAGTTCATTTCCAATGAGTCAGGGTTGAAGATGAATATCTCCGAGGGGATTCTCGACGTCATCAAACCACCCACAGACGAGTCACGAGCAGTCTGAACTATTTTGGGATACTCTCCAATTGATTCCGCCAGCAAGTTATCGTCGAATTGCACGGCATCCTGGAAACCCAAATGCTCTTCGTCGTTGTAGACGTACTTTCGCAAATTATTGTTTATGTTCATGGACTTGATCAATTCCGTGGATTGATTGCACCCCACAAAGATGCTGTATTTGATGTTTTCTGCAGAGGGGTTTTTGCTGAAATCAACACACATAGGAGAGTCCTCATTTGAAGGCAAGGTGATTTCTCTGAACTTTTGCAATCTTCTCTTTTTGTCAGATACATTGAAGCTGCACCTGATTGCAGTAATCTTGTTTGGAATGCCGTTCTTGCCCTCGCCTCCGCCTCCGCATGCCAACACCGTGTTGTTGTTGACAAAACGAAGGCCATAAACTGGGAATCCCAAGTCTATTTCGACGCTGTTTTTGGTGGACATGGGCACTGAGAGTCTGAGTGTTGGATTTTTGCGAAGTTAACAACAAAACGTCCCGAGACGCAGCGACACCCGTACCGCGTGATCGTACCTCTGCAAAACTTCCAGTCGGCACAAGATTTTTCTTAGACTGGGTAGTAGACTTTTCCAAGTGTAGCGAAATATCTTTATTGCCGGAAGATATAGCCGATTCATCGCTCTTGTGACCGACTGTTAGAGAGTACCTATGCTACAGTACTCTCACGTGACATGCGAACAATCTCAAGAGTACAGGACGTTCATGTATCAACGCACGCGGTAACTGACTTCAGAATTGACTCACCATGGTGGAGCTATTGGGCAAGGTTCTCTCCATTCTGTCCCATGTGACACATGGATATGTTGGCAATCGGGCAACTGTGTTCCCGCTCCAGTTTTATGGGTGGGATGTCGACGAGATTTATACCACCAATTTCCTGAACCACCCCGGATTCGGGACGTTGAAAAGAGCCGCCACAAGTGCACAGTTGGTGGAGAGTTTGTTCGAGGGGCTTGAAGATCTACTGGTTTCTGGAGACGGATACGACATGATCTTGATTGGTTACTGCCCAAGTCCTGAGATTTTGGGGCTAGTATACGAGAAGGTGGGCGCTTTAATGCAATCCTCGCTCGCGGGAAAGCGCCCCACTCTCATTATTGACCCAGTTCTCGGAGATAACGGTAGATTATATGTCCCCAAAGAGTTAGTGGATGTGCATACCCACTATTTTGCGTTGCATAATGCGCTGCTTACCACGCCAAACCAGTTTGAGTTGGAAATTTTGACTGGAATGACTATTGATAGCCGCGAGTCGGCACAGCAAGCAATGCAACACCTTCGACATAAGTACAAGGTGGCCAATGTGGTGATACTGTCTGCGCTTATTGACGGTCAGATGTTCAGTGTGGGTTTTAGCGAAAGCCTTGAAAAGCCCTTTTTTGTCCCAATACGTCAGATCGAGTGCAGATTCAGTGGCTGCGGAGACATCTTCACCGCAATATTATCACATTACTTTCAGTCCAACAACTGCATTCTTTCTGAAGAACTTTTACAGGAAGTAGTTGGCAAGGTGGGCCGTATTCTTCAGTTGTCATACGAGTACGAGCGGGATCGACTTGGATGCAACCCCGAGGTAGTGCACAATGTGAGATTAATACAACTGAGCACTATTTTAGAGCTGTGAGCAGGTCTCTTTTATACTTCGATACTATAAAGAAAGTAAAGTAAGCTGTTAAGCTATTCAGAGCACCTGTACAATCTCCATGCAGAACGCGCCGCGATAAGGTTGATCATTCTCGCTCCCCACAGAGTTACCTTGTCCTACTACTGGCTATGAATTCTGAAAAGGCCTTGAATAGGTCTCTAAACCCTCACAAAAGATTGGGATATTATTCTATATGCCTGATGGCTCTTTTTGTCTTGCTGTTAATTTACCTAGGGAACATATGGCAGGCTCCTCAAACACCCCCTTGTGAACGCCACAGCGAAACCAAACCCTTGTCATCGGACTTTCAAATAAAGCACATTTTTCATCACGGCGCTGGAGAAAATTACAGGCTACATCGCCGACTCGATATCACACCAGAATTTATTGCTGCATCCGAGAATATGATGCAGAGTGACGAGTCTATGCGTAAGGAGTCGGGAGATGTACTGCTGCACCTGGCTAAATCCCCACAAATGCAAAATGTCATCAATCCTTGGAGTATCTCTCTCCCTATCAAGGAGGGTGCGGCCAAAAGCAAAGTCGTCCGTCTTAAAGAGCGTCACACGCCCCATTTCTTGGACTCTTATCTACAGTATGCAATGAAGGTGAAGGGCAACCCACGCGTCTTGAACCAGATCAATCTAGAGTGGGAGCCAGAAACAGAAATAAGAGTTCCTGATATAGAAGACAAAGATACAGTGGTGTCGTTAGCAACCATATCCTCTGACGCATATGTGAGGATGCCTCGCAACGAGAAGGAAAAGAAGAACCTGGATTGGATGGACGTGGGTGACCCGTGGGAGCCTGACACCGAAAATCCAGATGTGAACTTTGGATGGCTTGACAACGGGCTCCGAGGCCATGTCTTCGTGAGCAATGACTCCAAGACGGTGGTCATCGGAATAAAGGGAACCTCGGGTGCTTTTTTACCAGGTGGAGGCTCCGACGAAACTTCGGGAAATGATAAGACGAACGACAACTTGCTATTCCTGTGCTGCTGTGCCAGAGTGGGCTACACTTGGACGACAGTGTGTGATTGCTACGAAAAGACCTACACATGCAACCAGGATTGCTTGGAATCCGAGCTTCTCAGGCAGGACCGGTACTACCAAGCTGCTTTGGACATCTACCGTAATGTCACAAAAATCTATCCTCCGGAAGAGACTGATATTTGGGTCACCGGCCACTCTCTTGGTGGCGCTCTCGCGTCCCTTGTCGGAAGAACATACGGCCTACCTGTTGTTGCATTCGAGGCTCCAGGAGAGCAATTGGCAACCCAAAGGTTACACCTTCCAAAGCCGCCAGGCATTCCGAGTTTCATGGAACACATTTGGCATTTTGGAAATACTGCAGATCCAATTTTCATGGGACTGTGCAATGGTGCTTCGTCATCTTGCTCCATTGCAGGCTACGCTATGGAAACAGCTTGCCATACGGGTAAGCTATGTGTTTATGACGTTGTTACCGATAAAGGTTGGCACGTGAACTTGATGAATCATCGAATCCATACAGTCATTGACGACATCATCCTAGCATACAATGAGACTGCAAAATGCGTGGATCAACCACACTGCCGTGACTGCTTTAACTGGAGGTTTACCAGTCACGATGACAACGAACCCGATGAACCCAAATTTCCTAATCCATTTAAGCCACAACCGTCCAAGAGTGAAGCTTATCCTACTGAGACTACGTCAATAGGACACACCTCTACATCAACTTCGACTAGTGCGCCAAGAAAGTGCTTGGAAAGAACTTGGTATGGATGGTGCAGCAAATGGGATGATGAAGCGAAGTGATGAATCTTCGAGGAAGAACGGGCGACTCCGTCATCATGTTACGCCGAGCCCACATACCTGGCCGGCTTAGAGGCTGCAAGAGGCAATACGCACCGCACGATCAAGCTGTGGTGCTGCAAAGGAAGAAACTTCTCGTGCATCATTTCGGGCACCTCAGATTACGTAATAGAGCAACTCAGTCCTGGACAAGAGAATGTTTATAGGTTACTTCTCTAGAGTGACAGAGTATTCTGCAAGATTTACGAGCTCCTTCAAAGCTCTTCACATGTTTGCTAAACAGGCAAGCAATAAATGATAAAGAGGAGGTCTTTTAATTGGACTCGGCCCGAGGGCCACGGCGCAATGAGAGTTCGCCCTATTGCATATGTCACCCTTTCGTTCCAGAAAAAGAGGCGCATGTGCACTACCTGCCATTCACTTTCCCCATTAGGCCTAGTGGGCTACATGTTGAGAGCGATGAACCGCAATGAGCCGTAAAGAAAATAAAAGACCTGCACATAAATAGCAACAAACACATAACCGACAGCCGTTGGGAACCGCAAATTGAAGCCATGAAAGCCAATTGACTCTCTAAAATTACATATACCGTTATATTAATCCCCAAAAGGACTCAGAAATCCTATATCAAACAAAGGCCCAACCCAAGACCGCAAGAAAGTCCTTTGTTGCAGGAGCAATCAAAGAAATTGCGTCGGTAAGAAAAGCAGGACGACAGTGAGCATTTGTGCATGTGTGCAGGACCGTGCTCATGCTAGTCATTCCAAAATTAGCGAGGCTAAGGCTGCTACTGCCTTTAAAAATTCTAAACATCTTCGAAAAAACTCATACCGCCTTTTTTCTCCTTAGCTTCGTCGTTTCAACTTAAGAGATTTAGCAGTGCAAATTTCCACAAGCACCGTTCTATCTCATTCCTTGCATAACCTAGTTAGGACACGAATATAATAACACATTTTTACAATGAAAGTCATTAACACCTTTTTGAACTTGTTCCTCCTCGCAGGTACAACCCTATTGTTGATCTTTGTTGTCTTGTCTGGATCCACATCTCACTTCCCATTCAACAGATTCTACTGGGTGAGAGCCGACACTTCAGACATTTCTGGTGCTTACACCGAATCTGCTTGGACTTTTTGGGGTGTTTGCGACAGAAACGACTTCAGCAAGTGTAAGGTCGGCCCAGCCTACCCACTTTCCCCAGTCGACAACTTCGAGACCTCCACCAATGTTCCTGCTGACTTTGTTAACAGCAGAGATACCTTCTACTACTTGACCAGATTCGCCTTTGCTTTCTTCTTGGTTGCACTTGGCTTCACTGCGTTTGCTTTGATCATTGACCTCTTGGGATTCTGCTTTACTGTTATTGACAAGGTGGTCAATGCTTTGGTTGTAATTGCTCTTTTGTTTGTTATGGGCGGTGCTGCTATGCAGACTGCCGCCAACGTCATGGCCAGAAATGCTTTCACCAAGGAAGGTAAGAGTGCACACATCGGTGTTAAGTCTATGGCTCTTGCTTGGGCTTCTGTTGCCGCCATGCTTTTGGTCTTCTTCATTACTTGCGCTTCCAACATTGCCAGATCTTACAAGAAGCACATTCAAAATGTGAATGGCAGCAGCGAGGAGCAACACTACTACCACCAGGACCACACTGCTCAAGGTGGTGCTCCATTGGGAGACGAGTCTTCCTACACTAGAGCCGAGTCAGATGAGAAGGCCGATGCTGGTTCCGGAGGTATCCGTTTCTTCCGCATCAAGAGAAACCAAAAGACCTCTGACGAGGAAAGCGTCTAAGCAGACGGCTACGGCCGCATGTGAAGTGCTCGCTTCCCTGGCTCACTAATACCTCTGAGAGATGGAAAGGTTACCTAAATATGTAATACTAAACCTAATTAATGCTGCAAAACATCTATGTAATGTCCTGTTCGAATGCAACATGGTTTCTTGCTTCCTGCATGCATGCCCGTAAAGTGGGTGATGTGAAGGCAAGCAAATGTAGAATACGAGAACTCGAGGGTATACATGCCTAACTGCTGTAGTCGCATATACAAGTTCTTACAATGGATGCATATACTCAAGTGCTTACAATGGATGCATGTATTTAACTGCTTACAATGGATGCGCAGTGCCATGGGCTCATGTGTTCGGACAGAACAAATTTAAGTACCCAAACCTTGAAACAACGGCCCATAAATCAACACATTTTAGGAGTTTTGAACACATACTTTCAAAACGCTGCAAGACAAACTTTAAATGTGTATTATCGTATGATCAGATGAAAGGTGCCATCTTCTGGTGTATACTGCAAATGCGTAGTGGGGCGTACCCCACCTTGCAGCAAGTGTTCTCTCAATGTTCCAGTGCAGCATATAGGAGGTTTTTTTCTTTTTGGGTTAAAAATTGGCACGCTGCGCAGTGCACCTAACTTTTATGTACATCTTGCTAATTAGCGCTCAGGATAAGCACGGGGAAAACCTCGGCCGAGCCTACAACATTCGCATTCAAGACCTTATTCTTCCCAACATTCAAGACTTCACCAAAGAGCTCCTGCGTATCTGTTGATAGCCAATAACACAAGACCAAGATCAAACGCAGTGACAGAGAATTTTGTTGTCGTGTATCTTTAATATCCAACTCAAGTCAATCTCCTCCTATACATCAACAGCTCGGAGCCATCATGGACAAAGACAAAGGTCAGCATCGCCATCATCTCAGAAACCTATTTAGAAAGGACTCTTCTGACCTGGAGTCTGGGTCGCTGACTCACCTCAATCTTTCCAAACTATTTCACAAGGATAAGGATCTGAAGACAAGTACACAGCATGAACATCAACCAAGGCTAGACACCAAAACCCACAAACACAAAAACGACAGACTGACAGCACCCAACTCTCCCGCAAACTCCAAGCCGAGCCCCATAAGACACGATACCAATGCCATTCGCCCAGATTCACGTGGCCTTCCCAAGAGAGCAGAAACTGCGGGACATTTTGACCAAAAAGGCAGAAACTTGAGTTCACGCAAGCTCTCGCACCACGGTACTCATGACAAGATCAAGTACAATCCATATGGTGTCAATAAGCTGGCCCTGAACCAACCCGTTCAACACTCGACTCTGTTTTACCTCAAGGGAGGGCCCGAGCTGGGTGGTAGAATTGTTGCAATGCCTGTGGCCAATCCAAACGACTTCCTTCCAGATGATCTACACGAAGAACATATAAATTTGCTAGAAGACTTCGAGTATGAGAACTTGGACAAAAAGATTGGTGACGGTGGTGCTGGTGATGTGAGGATAGTGACTTTGATGGCCAACAAAAAGAGACATTTTGCGTTAAAGAAGTTCCTTCTTTTCTCCAAGGAGACAGATGAAGAGTTCTACAAAAGAGCTGCAAAAGAGTACATCATAAGCCGCAGGCTCTCTGAGCTGCGCCACGTGGTGAAAGCGGTCGCCCTTTTGAGAATCCAATCCCAAGCAAGCATGACTCGAGGCTGGGGTATGATCATGGACTTGTGCTCTGGCGGTGATTTGTTCAACATGATTGTGAAGTCCGGCTGGAAAAGAAATCCTTTGAATGAAAGGTATTGCATCTTTAAGCAAATTGCTCATGGCCTAAAGTTCTTGCATGAGCATGATATTGTGCATAAGGATTTGAAACCTGAAAATGTTCTTTTGGACCTGAACGGCATAGTGAAGCTTTGTGACTTCGGTGTTAGTGAATATGGCCACGAAGAGTATATGAACTTCGACAGTCCGGTCAAAACTTCAACTGCTTACGTGGGCTCCCCTCCTTATTCCCCACCCGAAGTGATGCTTTTGAAAGAATTGTCTTCTAGCGAAACTAAGAAGCACGCCTACGACCCATTCAAAATGGATTGTTGGGGTTTAGGAATGCTTTTGTTCTGCATTGTTCACTCTGGTGTTCCTTTCCAACAATCAACCACCAACGATGCACATTACCGAGACTATAAGTTCAGTCGTGACAGATTTTGCTCGGATAATCCTTCATTCAAACACAATTCCGATTACACGAAAGGACCAGGATCTGAATTCAAATGGGCTGCTCAATTCCAATCCTCTGGTGCGGCAAGGGTGGCCTGGAAATTATGCGACCCTTCTGTCGAGAATCGTCTCAACTTAGATGAATTGTTCAATGACCCCTGGTTCATTGGACTAGAAATGTGCATCTATGAGCATCCAAACCAGAAGGTTAACCCCATCGTATCACAATCTGGAACTTCCTCTTTTCCAAACTCACAGGCCCCTTCACGGAAGAACACCATAAGCGCGGCTCACGCTGAAGAATCGCATACGCCAATTAGAAGTATGTTGGATATCAGTGGTTTGGGCAAAGCAGATTGCAGCGGCCATGAAGATAACTCGTCGATAAAGTCCGCGTCTTCTCTCACCCATGAGCCTCTTGCTCTCGGAGGAGATGGTGTGCACAGAATGACCAATGATAGCTCTATTCAGCTGGGTTCTTCAACTGGCTCATTTCAACGGGTGTCCCTGATGCTCAACATTGGATCAAGTTCCGATAGAGGCTCTTTGCCCCAAGTCAATGAGACGGAAGGCGAAGGCGATAACAACGCAGCACAACAACCTCTTGATGTTGTGAAAGAGGTCACAAGCGGTACCGGAGACCAAGATGCTCAGGCACAGAGTGAGAGTTCAGCTAAAGAAACTACGGAAGATGAGACCGAAGCCCAGCCCAAAAAAGAGGAGGTCATTACCCACTCCGACTTTACGAAAGACGACCAATTGCTTGAACCCGAAGACCTAAAGATCGGCTCCAACGGTTGTTGCGAATTGGGGTACAAGATTAAGAAGCATCATCATCTAGATACTAGCAATGCTTACATAGGTGGCTCTCTCTCGCGCAGATGATCCAGATAATTAGACATATGATGAAACCACGACAGTATTCGATACAATAAATGGTCAATGATAATATGTATTTGTAAGAGTAAACCCAGTATATATTAGAGCTCAGGTACCTAAGCCTCCAAAGCAACTCTACCCTTAGGGTTGGTAACCTTAAGACCGAGAGACTTAGCCTTGGCAACAATCTCAACTCTGTGCTTAGAGGAGACGGCGTGGGCAATCTCAGCAGCGTAGGTCTTGGTGTGCATCAACAAAGCGTCCAAGTCCTTGACGTTTCTGACAACGTAGACTCTGTGTCCAGATGGGATCATGAACTTGGTCTTCTTGTTAGAACCGTAACCAATGTTTGGTTGTGGCATAGAGCCTCTGAATCTTCTTCTGACACATGAGTCAATACCCTTTTGCTTTCTCCAGTTCTCAGCAACTCTGTGGTACCTGTCAGAGTGATGTCTCTTGAACTTCTTGGTGTACTTCTTGACAATCTTTGGAGTAGCCACTGATTTGTTAGTATCAAAGTTTTGTAATTTTTCGAGATGCAATGGGGGCATTCCACAAGTTAAAGTTGGTCTTGAATCATCTGCATTCTAATGACAGATCGGGATCAAGCAATAAAGCTCGTTCCATATAAAGCGTTGTCGATGGACAACAAGCATCAATATCGCTGAACTTAGGTTCTTGGGTCGTTTTACATACTCTTTATTGATTGTTGGTAGGTATGAAAAAGGTCTGTATGAGATTGTGAAGGCTAAAAATTTTCGCGGATGCGAGTGAGAGCGAGTGAGGAAGCCTTGTACAGGACCTATGCGAGTTTCTGGTGAGGGCAAAAGCCCTGCGAAAATTCACGTGATCATAAATGAATGCGCTATGATTCAGCACTTTTTAACTGGGTGTAACAGAATCGAGATGGTTGCACTAATAATATCGTAAATTCAATAGACCGTACTACACACGACCTAGGATTCTAGTTTTTTGAGCTACAATTTTGTGTCTGTATTTTTTCTTTGCCGGCTCTCGTATTCTTGCTGCGATGCGAGACTCCCTCGTAGACCGTAGTACGGGTACGTAGACATGATACGTAGAACCTAAGCTAAGAATAGTATTGTCTTTATCTGCAATGAGAATGAAACTCTCTGTTACCAGAGAGCATGAACTTCAATTCTACATTGAAGACTTTTTAAATGTGCTTATTCCTTTCGCTACATTCCCCATTATTGACACTTCTGAGCAGTAATTAACAAAAATATCCCAAAAGGGACCCATGACAAATTCAAAAAGACTTACTTTTCTGGTTCTTCATCCATTTACAGGCGCATTGAGAAAATTCAATATTTAACAGAAAACTTTATCTCTTCTTCAATACTAATTTATGCATTACTTCAATGTTAAAGTTACCTCACACTGTACGCTAAGTGTCACTCGAGCCGGGGTAATGTGACAGCAATACTGCATGTCACAGCGATCGGATTTGCCCACAACCAAGCACCAAATACCACTCACAGGCTTTTTACTCGAGGCCTTAGGTCTTAAATTTAGCTTATTGACCCTAGAAATGAACTTTATAAACTCAGATGTCGGGACGTTACTGGTGTTTTAAGGTTCTCTAGTAAGCATTTATGTAGCGCGGCTTTCTTGCTGTTTAGATTGAGAGCAAATGCATCCATCGTTGCATATCCATAAATGCAGGCCTCTCGGTGTACCATAAACAAGCCCCAAAAACAGTAACTTCGATAACCAGCCCATGAACCAATACGCTAAGTATGCCCTTGTGGCAGTGGTAGCATGGCGCATTATCTGGCTTCTAATATACTACTTAACTGGATTTTACATCAGCTATATCTCCATAAATAACGGTGTGCTGCTCAATGGAATCGCATACCATGGAAAGATTCGCCTCCTGTTGGCATCTTTGAGATTCAGACTCTGGGGAAATACAAGAAGAGTCATCTTTTCGGATTTGTCTATTGTTGCGCTACCGAAGAAATCTCGATCTGCCTCGAAGACCTCGAGACCCTCTAACGATGAGCCGTTTTCCATCTATCCCAAATCTTTCATTCTCAGGCCTACAATCAGAGTCCTACTATACTTGCTACGCTCCATTGACGTTGAATTTAGAAATGTTGACGTTTCGGCCTCTGTCTATCAATTGAGCTTAGATTCTGCGCAATTGGTCTTAGACTCAAAAAACAAGAATCTTTTGAACAACTCATACACTATATCAATAGTCAACTCGGTGACAAAAGCGAGCCTTCAAATTCAAGACCCGGGAAGCCCGTCGAAACCATTAATAATCGGCTCTTTATCACTTCTGTTCAAATTTGCAATTGATGCCAAGTCCGGTCGTCTTTCCAACATTTCGACCCGCCTTCACGTAGACGATCTCGTGCTTAAGGCATTCCAGGTACTCAAACCAATTTTTAGTTCCAAGCTAACCGAAAGCTATCCCAGCGCTCCTCTCAAAGACTCCAAATCTGGCCTGAAACATTCGTTGCAATCCACAATCGATGAGTACACCAAACTTCACAATAGAATTATTCAGTGTTTCAATGAGATTTCTCTCAATGCTTCGAACTTCAAAGTTGAAGAGATCCCTCTCTTTCTCCCCTCATCCGACTATACACTTAAAGAATACTTTGCTCAAAATGCAATTCAAACTTCGCTTTATTTATCTGTTGAATCGATCTCACTTCATTTGGCTCGAGTCCTCAACTCTTCTGCTGGTTACGAAGTTCTATTTAATCACCACCAGGACTCGCCATTCGAGCTCACGTTATCATCACTATTATTGAAACTCGGGTTCCGCCATCAATATCCGACAAGGCCAAGCACACGCGAGGAATTTCTCTCGATCCCGAGCTATAGTCTCACTTTCAAGACGAATATAACAGACCATCTCGCTCACGGATATGGATTCAAGAACTGCGTGCTAGAACTCTTTTCCTCTGGTAATAGCCCTATGTTTGACGTGGATGTTCCACAACTTGCACTTTTGTGGTATAACTACTTGGTCGTAAAAAAGCTCACGAAGTTGAGAAGCATACGAAAGGAGGAAAGAGATTGGGAGTCTAGATCCGATGACTTCAGCTCTGAGAGTGAAAGTGAAGATGATGATTCTACTCGCTACGGGAACGATAGTCCCAAACGCTCTCATGAGCAACATATATCCATGCAAATTGTGGACAGAGCTTTGTCATTGCTAGAGGATTACTACCCAAGGATAGACATCAAATTAACGATGGAGCAACCGAGAGCTTTACTTAGGCTTCATAACGAAAAAGAGAGGAAAACTCGCATGCTTATGGTGTCATATTCAATGATGGTAATGCATGTCATGACAACAGAAGACCACGACTACGACTCAATATGCCACTTTATGCATCCCAGTGTCACTTTCAGTGAGAAATCTTTCGCTGGCTCATCCCAAAAGGTATTCACCGAGGAATTTTGTGGATTAGATGATGCAAATATTAATTTTCAAATCTTGAAATACCTCAAGTTTCAAACAGTGATTTCTTTGAGCGGAGCTTACATTAAACTTGTGAAACCCGATGTTTTGAACGGTATCAATTTGATCATTAATAACGCAACAAAGGCAACAGCAGAGAACTTGAAAAGAGGCCGGTTAAACAGGCATTTAGACGCAAGTATATTGAGTGATCTTGCTAAATCCAGCCCCAAGAAGAAAACGACTGTTAAAGTGTCAAGTATAGATGACATGATTTTCAACACTCTTCCTTCTTGGTTCATTTCGGCTGAATTCAAATTTGATGGCTTAGCAATTAAATTAGGGTCGACCTCGCCATTGCTTCCACCCAGCTATATTTCTGAGCTCTCCAAGACAAGTGTGACAAAGTTTGCCGAAACATCTAGTATTATGACGCTCCAAATTGGGTCATTTAGATTGTTTACAGAAAGTTTTGAACACAAATCTGACTCAAGCAGCTTTGACCAGAGCTCCTCATCAGCTTCACTGGAAACTTTATCAGTTAGTAGTGTCGGAGAGAATTTCTGGGAGGTGTCCATGCATGTCCGAGACACTTCGATATCAACTCTGGACACCAGGAAAGTATCGACGTTGTTGAATCTTCCAGAAATGACTTTTAAGTTGTGTGCAGAAAACAAAGACTCCAAGAATAAGTTGAACTTCACCTCGAAAATAGATCTTCTTGAGACCTTTATTGACAAGCAGGTCGCATTCACTGCAATAGGTCTGATACATTTGATAATGGAGACGATTGTGAAACCAATAAAGAAGTTCAGAAGTAGCTTCAAAAGGGAGAGGCAAATTTTGGCTACTAATCATAAGCAGCGAAAATCGTTCAATATTCAAGAATTCCTTGTTTCAAGTCTACAGCTCAAAAAAGTGAACGTGATCCTCGTTCTTTCTGAGGAGGTGAAAATTAGGCTTCAAAATTATGACTTGAACGTGAGTTATGAGAACAAAATCGTCCACGGATCAAATTTGTTAACTCGTGCCATGGTCTCATCCCCTACATTGGCGGGATCTTGGGATAGGATCTTGTGTGTGGATCAAATCAAGGTAAAATTTAACACCATATCACCTGGGGATTCTATAGTCGTGGATACATCTGCGATTAGACTTTGCCAGCCACACAAATTTGTGGCATACAAATTATTTGATAACCTTTCCTTGTTCATGAAAGTTATCAAACATCTTGTGAAGTGCCTCAAGAGTTGCGAGAAAGATACTCTTGTGCGTCCTACTGAGTCGAAGCCAATCTTGCTTCCACCCATTCGCTTAAAATCAGCAAAAATTGCTTTCACAATTGAAGATGATCCATTTGAAAGTGATCTCAATATGATATATCAGTTAGGGCTAACTGAGCAACGCAAAAGGCTTGAACTTCTTGAATCATTTAATGCGGAAGTGGAGCTCAATGCTGAGAATTTTGATGAGGAGGATATAGAGGAAAAGCGAGATGCTCTTCATAAAATTTTCGAAAGCCTGTGGATTCGCAAGGTAAAGGTTTACAAGAGGAAACTCCTGCAAGAGTGTTTTGATAACAAGATGTTTTTGTTTGGAGAGGAGTCAAATCTACCAGACCAAGAAAACCGTCACATAAATGGCTACACCACATCTGCACCCTTATTGAGTGTTATTTTGACAGGCGTTAATTTGCAGTTATCTCAACCCAAGTTTTCGCTCGATCAGTTATCGCAATTCATTTACGATAATGGCCAAGGCGTTCCAAAAGACACTCGATACAACTTGATGATACCAATGTTCATGAATGTAGGTATTGAAGAGTTAAGGATGCATCTTCGAGACTACCCATTGCCCCTATTTGAGCTTCCACATGCCGTGGACTCCAGTGGTAAAGGGAGAGCGCTTTTAATGAGCGGTCATTTGATTTTAAGTGAAAATCTCGTTCTAGAAGATGCTCATCTCAGACAGATACCCATCCAGCTAGTGGACGCCACTGACAGCCCAGAATATCAACCAAACAAATTTGACAAACTCATTGTACAGAAATCGATGGCAACGCTCAAAATTTACACTGATATGGATGTTCTTTTTGATTCTCTGGGCCCTTCAAGATTTATTTGGGGCCAATCATACCAGTTCGGAATTCAGCAAGTGATGCTTAACTTGGATCAGTTTTCAAAACCCCCCGTTGATCCTTCTTCTAAGCTCGGATTCTGGGATAAATTGCGATACATAATGCATGGAAAGATGAATGTGCGTACCGGAAAACACGCAAGCATTGAAGTGGGCTTTAAAGGCGACAAGGATCCTTACAATCTTTTTGGCCACGCCAATGGGTTCATTCTCTGCATGAAAGATTCTGTTGAATGGAAGATTAACGAGCATGATAATTCCTTAAAGTTTTTTGATATTCGAGCAGGAAAGATTTCATGGTATATTCCAAACTATTTGGCTTCGCCCTTAGTCTGCTGGACGCGGCCAAGCTCTAAAGTGACTTTTTTCCCATACATGAGAGAGATTGTTTCTACATGTCATGGTTACTATCTCAACGATGATGCGAGGGTTGATGATATCTCCAAGCTAGAAGATATCTCAAGTATTCCTGAGAAGGAAGTGGTGCAGTTAAGTGGTGGTGTTACTCTCAATGTTGGATTCCTAATGCAGCGAAACGTACCTCATACAAACGAGATGACTGAGGACGGTAAAGCTCACTTTGAGATTGAGCTTTTCAACCCCGAGTTTACCGAGGACGGCCATGATTCATATGAGGGATTCCGAACTGGAAGAATTCACATGGCACTCTCATTTGTGGCACACACAGACGAAAGTTACAACACCATACACTTGAGCCCCGGTGTTTTTAAACACTTTTTCAACTGGTGGCATTTGTTCAAAGGAAACACCATGCTTCCTGTGCGACGCGGACCATTATTCGGTGAAATAAAGAATTCTGAAAAGTTTTCTGAGCATCTTTTCACAAACAAGTTCTTGTTTGATATAAAGAATTTGTTCATTAGCCACATTTACAGGAATGAAAATTTCGAACTGGAGTCTGACGAATTGGAGTGCATTGGGTTAAGAGCTAAAGTTGATGAATTTCTCGTTGACTTACACCAGAAGAAAGAAGAGATCATTGATAATAGTGATGACTCATCTCGTGGAAAGAAGGTCATGAAAATGATGTTCAATTTGGGTCAAGTGGTACTAACCAAGATTGATCTTCGAACAGTACAGGCTATTTTCCATCGAAACGTTTACACTGCAGTCCGACAAGACAAAGCAAGAATGCTGAAAGATTCTTTGAAAATTTTTGACAAAGACAAGACTTGGCTTGACCTTGAAGACTTTGATGAGGCATTCTTTCCTTCTTCTGGATTTATTTTAAAATCCGGGGAGATCCTTCCATTTTTGTATTCTGAGAAATTTGCTTACATTCGAGATATCTCTGGTGACAGATTCAAGGAAGATCTTTCGAATGATAACACACATGATTGCACGATGTACAAGACTGACTATTACTCGTCCCAAATTGACGTCTATAAGCGCAGACTCGAAGACATTCGGAACATTTCGAAATCGAATACAAAACTCGAGAAGCCTAAAATTGACGAGCGAATTTCAACTTTGAAGTCGTTAATTGAAGACTTGAAAGCTCAAAGGAGAAGAAGCATACAAAATGATAATCTGAATTCGAGCAGTGCAGAATACAAAGAAAACTTCCACAACAAATTCATTCTTGTGTCTATGTTTTTGAAATGGAACGAGTCTGTGAGAAACCAAGTCATGAAGTACATACACTTTGTGCAACAAAGCAGCAGCTACAAGAAACTTATGTCCTTCGAGTTCATGTCTATGCTTGAGGGTATGATCGAGCAAGAATCTAACGAGGAAATTGCCTCAACGCTCAAGTCCACGGTTGTTGATGCGCAAAATTCACTTGAAATATTGAGGACACGCTTAAACAAATTCGAGAGTTCTCAAGACAGAATCGACCGTTTTGATGATATACTCAGAAAAGTCAAAGGCAATACTGTCATTAATGAAGACTACAAGATTGAAGTGATATCCCCTCAGATTCAATTACAATCAGATCAAGCAAAAGATTCGGTCGTTATCATTACAGCTCCAGCATTGGAGTCAAAAATTTTATCGGTGAAAACTAGCAAAGATGCACAGATTCCGTCACAAGAATTGGAAAAGAGATATGGTGTCCTTTTGCATGATGCAAGTGTTATGTTGGTTGAGCGCCAGGGTGTGGAATTGAAGCAAATAGCCTTGGAAAAACAACCATATGGTACTAAGTCGCAATGGCCACCATTCCTTGGCATAGAAACTTGCAAAAACGGAAAGTTGGCTTTTGAACAAGACGTACTTGTGGACAAAATGTCTTTGATGTTGACTTTCGATCAAATAATGTCACTGATGTCTAAGCTCGAACAGACAGAAAGTGACGCGAAAGAGGAAAAATCTAGCGGGCAAAGTGAAACCGGTACCGCAAATAGACTTCGGGTCGATGTTCCAAGGCTTGATATTAATTGCACGTCCTTGCAGTATTTCAATCTATATGTGACAGTGATAGCTTTGCTTCTATACACTGAGCCTCTTGCAGTTGAGTTGAGCGATAAAATATCGAAGCTCAGGTTCTCCAATAATTTCCAGGACTTACCAGCACTTCATCACAGGTTGACTCAGCTCCATAAGACTGTTGGCGTTGCAGGAGGTCTTTTGCATAACTATAACTTCCGGCAAGATGGTCACTTGGACAACGAGGCTCTTAATGAGTATTTGCTTCTTACACACACGAGGACATCGTTGTCGGATGATATCATTCTTACACTCCAGACTTTATTCTCTGGGGATTTGGTCACGTCCTCTTCCGCTAGAGTTATACAAGATTGGAGAATTGCAGCTGATGATATTGTTCTTCACATGCTAAACGATGATCGTAGTCCGATTATCGACTTGAGAATCGAGAATGGAGTATGCAAGCGGGTGCTCAAGGATGATGGCTCAAACAATAATAGAATTGAAATAAAAAGCATTGAAGGTGTTACACTCTTGAAAAATGCTTTTTACAAAAAATTTTTGGAGCCTATGAATTTGGACAATACTGAAGACTTAATCACTGTTGACTGGTCAATGAATAGGTCCATTGGAGGTATAAAAATCATTGACAACTTCGACATAAACCTGCTTCCTTTGAACTTGAGCATTGACGAAGAGACAGGATCTCTGTTAATGAAGTTCATTTTCCGAACTGAAGATGAGATAACCGAGAGTCCTATTCTCAAAATTTCAGAGAAGGATCCCGATGAAAAGGATTATGGTCAATCCAAGGATTCCAATTGCGGAGCGGAAGGTGACTTTGCAGATACCAGCTCTCGCAATCAAAGAAGAAGCATCGCTGCTTCTAGAAGCAACAAAAATCCTTCGAACAAAGATTCTTCATCTTACGAAAGTTCCGCCAATGAACTCGACCATGATAAGGACGTCACAGCCATGATCGAAAGATCTAAGAATTATATTAGTATCGCGAAGCTTTCTTCACATCTGTTTGAGATCATGATTTCCCTCCGGATGAAAACTGGAACGAAGCGATTGTTAAATGTTTCCAATTTCAAGTTGGTCCTCCCTGCTTGGGAGATTGAAACTAAGGTGTTATCACTCTTAGATGTGGCTGACATTTTCAAGAAAACTGCTATTAAAGCTTTGTTGCTGCACTCTGGGCGTCTTTTGAGAAACAAAGCGTCTTCTAGAAGGCAAAATTTAAAACGATTGGAACGCATGAAGTCTACTCAAAAGCCATCAGAGGCTGATATAGAGCATGAATTGTCAGAGAGAAAACAAGTCGGTCATAACTGAACCTCTGGTGCTCAATAGATAAACTAGTTTTATTGTGCTGAAACTCCTAATAGAGTCATTCATTTAAGATTTCAAGTCGTAATGCGTTATGAATGTAGTTCGATTATTATTATAATGATATTTGTAATTTACAATGTGACGACCAGCATCTTCTCGATCTTGATCACGATCATGAGCAACATTCGCAACAAAACCCCTTCAGCGTAGGTCTCACATATGCTGCCTTTTGAAATCAGTGCCGTTGAGTTGCTTCTTCTTTCTTTTTCTCTTATGCTCGTCAGTCTCATTCAAATCCTCTCCTCTGTTGGACGCATTGTCGCTTATTGCTAGGTCCGCTGTATTGAATCCAGGTATACCATTTATAGGCGTCTTATCGAACTTCAAAGCCGAGGCTAATAAGCTAGGATCGAACTCCTGTATTATGTCAGGAAGCTTGTTGAGCTCAGGATTGAGAATCTGACCATCAACTGGCTTTGAGGCGGGTATTTGATGCTTTCCTGGGAGATCCAGAATGTGATTTTTGTATGATTTTCGTAGCTTCACTCCTTTTGAACCATCCTGTTTTACTCGACTGATGGAGTTAGCAATTGGCTCTAGATTATACAAAGCAAGCAAATTATCTAGAGGTGACGGCTTCGGCGTCGTGTAGATTGCTGAGGTTAGTATGAGTTGACAAGCAATTATCACATGAAGCTAAACATACCATTTTTATCGACCAAATAGTAGCCAGGTAGCGAGTCGTCCACGTTATAAATATCTTCGGACATAGCCATAGGTTGAGGTGAATAATCTTGTGGTAGCAGAATACGCGAACATCGCTACTTCGCGCGCCAATATGCGGAGTTAGTTAGCGTATTCTATTAGAGTCTATATAAGATTGTTACAAATGTAAAGTCATGAGTGGACACCCGACTGCTCAACTGTACACATTTCCGAGAGAAATGGACTTGACCACAGTGTAGTCATCAACTCCATACAATGATCCCTCGCGACCAAAGCCAGACTCTTTGATGCCGCCAAATGGCAAGGCAGCGTCGGTAAAGATGCCCGTATTCACACTCACCATCCCGGCCTCCAAAGCTTCAGAGACAGAGTAGACGGTATTTAAGCTCTCCGAGAATAAATAAGCGGCCAAACCGTATGGGGTGTCGTTGCACTCAGCGATCACCTCCTCTTTGGTGTCAAACTTGATAATTGCCGCCAAAGGACCAAAAGTCTCTTCGTGAACGACCTTCATGCTCTTTTTGACATCTTTCAAGACATATGGAGCGTAAAAGTGCTTTCCGAGGTCCGGAAGAGGGCCGCCTTTAACCACAACTTGAGCACCTTTGGATACAGCATCAGATACATGATCCTCCACCTTGTCAATGGCTTTCGTGTTGATCAAACAACCATGCGTGACACCCTTTTCAAAACCATTTCCGATCTTGAACTCCTTGACTTTCTGGGCAAATTTGGCAACGAACTCCTCATAGATCCCACTTTGAATGTATAATTTGTTGGCACACACACAAGTTTGACCCAAAGAGCGGAACTTGGAAGCAATGGCTTGCTCCACGGCGTTGTCAATTTTAGCATCATCGAAGACAATCACGGGAGCGTTACCTCCGAGCTCCATAGACATCTTCTTAAGAGTCAGAGAGGACTGCTTATAAAGTAATTTACCCACAGGCGTGGAACCAGTGAATGAAATTTTCTTAATCAATGGTGACTCGCAGAACTTAAGTCCACACGCTGGAGTTGACTCCACACTCACCAAAACGACATTGAACACACCTTTAGGAAATCCAGCTTTGTTTGCCAAGTAGGCAAGAGCCAAGGACGATAAAGGTGTCTGGCCATCTGGTTTCAAGATACAAGTACAACCAGTGGCAAATGCTGGAGCAGCTTTACGTGCACCCATGGCGGAAGGAAAGTTGAAGGGACACAACAAACCCACGGGTCCAACAGGCTGTTTGTAAGTGATGATCTTGTTGTTGTAGTTTGCTGGCTGGATGGTATGGCCGTAAATTCTTCTAGCCTCTTCGGCAAACCACTCAAAGTAAGAGGCAGCGTACTTGACTTCACCAATGGCATCTGTCAAACATTTCCCGTTCTCCCAAGTGATAATCGCTGCCAAATCGTCCAAATTCTCGAGCATGAGATTGTACAAATTTCTTAACCAACGCGAGCGGTCAACAGGATTCGAATTTTTGTATGAGTCAAAAGCATCTTTGGTAATTTGAATGGCTTCATCAATTTCCTCCGGGGTTTGGTCTGGAAGCTCAATAATCAACTTCTCAGTTGCGGGGTCGAAGACTTCAAATGTTTTTGATGACTTAGAGTTGAACCATTCGCCATTAATAAAAGGCTTGGGTTGGATGAGCTCGGGGTTCTTTAAGGTTAAAGTCATATTTGTCGGAGATTTGATAGCGCAGCGATTTCTTCGATCTAAATACTTGCATGAAATTTCCCCAGAGTCTTTAGCGGCTTTCCTCTCGGCCTGCATATATTAGCGGCTCGCTTTTGTAACGGACGAGATAACGCAAGCGCATAACGCTTCCACTGTGGCTGCGCAGTTGCTTGTGTAACAGGCAATAGTCACCCTCTCTATTAGAGAACACAACTCGAGACTGTGCTAAAACAAGATGCTTTGTGTCTAATCGTTGATAATGTCGTTCTGTAGTTTTTTGGGATAACTGTGCCTATAGCTACCACAAATCGCATAATATGAATGCACACTAGCTATTCGTGGACCCAACAGGTATGAAGAAGGGATATCGAAGTACTGTGCGAAAACACAGATTCTTCAGATTTTCCTTCAAACATCTGTATAAGTGAGTTCCAGATTCGTGGACCGCGTTATTTTAACACCAGCTTTATGCAGGAAACAACAAGTCTCGCCCGCCTCTCAAAACAACAGGGCTCGCATAACAACACACCATAACCAAATATGCTTTCTTCCATCCTCAAAACCTCTACCACGCCATTGAGATCTCTCCAATCGAAGGCTTTTTCAGCCAATCTCTTAACTCCACAGAGATGTCTCAGTGCAAAAGCTTCGATCTCCACGAAGGAGATTCAACAGTTGAAGACCAAAATCCAAAAGGAGAAGAAGCGCTTGGCTGATGTCAAAGCTCAACACAAAAAGAAAGTACAAGATTTAAAAACCAAGGAGAAATCAAGAAAAGAGAAGAGCAAAGAGGAGGCTAAAAAGATTGCTAGTGCAGAGGCCAAGTTGATTGAAAAGGCTACTAAAGCTTACAGAGATCTTAGCGCTTTGAATTTGTATGTCAGAGAAAACTGTACAGCCACAAACCCTCTCAAGGAAGTCAATGCTCAATGGGCTAAGTTGTCACAAGACGAAAAAGCAACGTGGGAGAGTCGCGTAAAGTCCCTTAACCAGAAGAACCGTGAAATCTGGACTGACAGTCCCAAAAAGCCTCCTACTTCTTACGGTAACTTCGTGAAAGAGAGTTGGAGAGACCTCGGTGACTTCAAGAAATCCTCTCAAGCTGTCTCCAATGCATGGAAAGCCTTGTCTGAATCTGAAAAGAATGCTTACAAGCCTGCCTCAGATGCATTGACCACATATCAAAAGGCTTACTCCGAGTGGGTTGCAAACAGAGTGAAACTCTACAAAGAAAAGATTGGTAGCTCTTGATCTATTACTTAGCATTAGTATTGTCAATTGATTAAAATGTTTGAACTTCCAAAGCGTAACACTCATCTCTATAAAAGCTGGTTTTTACTCGGTAGAAACGCGTTTCTCCTCGTCGAGTGCCTGCTTCACCTTGTTCAAGACTTTCTTCAAAAGATCAGGCATTATAGGTTTTGAGACGAAATCAACCATTCCAACCTGCGAGCACCGATCTCGCTCTTCACCTGCGACATTGGCAGTCAAAGCTATAATTTTCGGTAAAAATTTCTGAAGGCCACGCAGTTTAAGCGAATCTGTCAATTCGACGGTGGCTTGAATACCGTCTTTTTTAGGCATTTGAATGTCCATGAAAATGACATCATACTTCTGACCATCCTTCACCCTCGCCTCAAACTTCTCCAACACTTCCACACCATCCTTCGCATGGTCAGCCACATATCCTAGCTTTTTCAAATGCTGCAGAGCAACCACAAAATTAACCATGTTGTCCTCCGCAATCAATATACTGAGGTCATTGACAACAACTGGAGTCTTTATTGTGAGTTTTGGTGGCTTGGTCTTGAGAGGGCTCCGTTGAGGCAAAATAATGTTTTCTGATTTGTCGAAGAGAGTTTTCTTCACAGCTGATCTTTTTGTTGGTGAGAAAAGAATGCTGCTAGGCTTGAACTGATCCAATTCTGCATCTGATACCATCTGTCCAAATCTGGTCAAGATATGAAGACGCACGTCCTTTAGTTGAGGCAGACTGAGTATATTCCCTGCTTCTTTGAGACACTCTCTGTCAATGACTAAGAGATCAAGATCCCCACGAAACTTTTCCAAAGACTTCATGTCCTCAAATGTTGTGACTTTGGCATTGAAGTACTCGAAAACTTGCTTGAGAGCACGCGTCTTCCATAATTTTTTTGATACAATGATTGCACTTTGCGGATCATAGTCAATTTGTTTAGTCGAAAGCTCCAGTTCAAACGGACAAGTGAAGACAAACGTGGAGCCTTTATTCTCCTCACTCGTGAATGTGATCTTTCCATTCATTATTTCGGCCAACTTTTGCGAGATTGCTAACCCTAACCCAGAGCCGCCATAAATTCTTCTAGATGAGCCATCAACTTGGGTGAACGCCCCAAAAATTTTGGCGTTGGACTCAGCTGGGATACCAATGCCTGTGTCTTCGACGGACAACTCCAATTCGTATCTCTTGTTTTTGATGTGAGTGGCCTCGAGAGTAACTTTGACATGTCCAACTGATGTGAATTTGAGAGCATTCCCAACGAGATTAATAATGATCTGCCTGAACCTTGTGGCATCTCCATTTATCGTATCTAATTGGGGACAGTTGTTGAAGTAGGCGAATTCAAGATGCTCAGACTCAGTCTGTTCGCTTGCGAACAGGATTGCACTCTCAATTGTTTCGTTTACCAGGAAAGCACTGCTTTCGAGAATGAAAGAGCCATGTTCAATTTTAGTGAATGCGAGAATCCCATCAATAATATTAAGCGTCACTAAAGCAGAGTTCTTGATTGTTTCGACATACTCCCTTTGGACATTATCCAAATCAGTGTCTAACAAAAAAATGGAGCACGCAAACAAAGAATTGAAAGGCGTTCTGATTTCATGAGACATATTGGCAAGGAAGCTCGCCTTCTCTTCAGTTGCGACTTCGGCAGCTTTTTTGGCCAATTCCATTTGAGTGTAAACGGCAGACTTTGTGAAGGAAACAGCAGCTTGGGAGCAAAGAAGATAAAGGAGATCAATAACTGATGGGTCAATACTGAGGATAGGGACACCATTACTGCGTACGAGACCTCTATTCTCGAGATAAATTGCGCCGACGACTGTAGATGTTTTGATGGGAACACAAAATCCTGTTGAGTTTGAATTATCAATATAGTAAGGATCTTCCGAACTCGAACTGTCGTTATGGGAATGTACAATCTCCCCACTCATCAAAGATTGAATGATAAGAGTAGAAGGTGCTAAATCGCCACGTGTTATAAGAGACTCATCATCTAGCATGTATGTGCTATTGATTGTACCAATTGCTTTGACTATGGGTTGCGGGGTCTGCATTTTTAGCACAACCGCTCCATAATCCACTCCTGAAAACATTAAACAGCTCTCAAGAAGCTTTTGCACAATTAAATCAACTGAGGATGATTGAGCTATGAAAAGACAAAGCTTCAAAGTCTTTGTCCATTCGCTTTGAGATGGGGGCTGAATCCTCTTGCGAGAGTTTAATTCAGTTTCGCTTTTCACACTCATGATCAGATCCTCGGACATTTCCGTCATTCTAGAATTTTTCGACACACGGTCATTTTCAATTCCAGGAGTTGGTAGATCCGAGTAGAAACAATCATCAAAAAAATTTTGACGCACAGGACTAGGATTGTCGCTAACGTTTGGAACGCCGGCCCAATTAAAGTCGTCAAATAGTCCTGGAAAATCCTGTTTCAACATTTCCACTTTCTTTTTCGCCATACATGTATTGAACAACGAAAATGATTTCTTTGCATAGTGATGAATTCTTCTCTCACTTTGTGAATTTTTTTTGAGCCAGTTTGCACATATTCTGCTAGTAATACCAGCTTCCATCCACTTTTTGGTATTCTCGGCTTCCTCTATAGCTTCTTCAAATAAATCAAGCAAGGTGAGCGAAGGAAAATCCAGGTCCAACAGTTTCAAGCATGCATCAATTATTTTGAACTCGCATCTAAAGTTAGAGGTAGAGTGTTCAGACCAAATCTTGAAGCGGTCCCTGATCTCCTTTGCAATCTTGAGTCTTTCAAATCTATTTTCCACGTCTTGATCAAGAACCAAAATAATTGCACTCAAAAAGTAATATTGAATATGAAGTATTGATAAGGGCAATTGCTTCAGTACTTCATATGTTTTGTTGATTATCAAGTCAGTACAAGATGGGTAGTCCTCTTGGTAGGATGCAAAAAGCAAGGCATTTGAATAGTAGATGAATTCCAAGTCAGGCGTCAACACGTGAGTGGTATTGTTGCTGAAATCCATATAATCTTTCAACAGGATTTGATCGCACCATAAACCCATCCAATTATAGTGATACTTGCCTTCGAACTTGTCATCATATCTCACCAGTCTCGCAAACCCTAGAGAGGAGCTATGCCATCCTCTCGTACTACCCAAGCACAATTGACTCGAAACTATCCATCCTTGGATAAATGGGTTTTTGCTCCGAACCTGACTCGGAAGCAGAATATAATTAAGGCGTTTTAAGATTTTGGGAATTGGCATTTTGAATTGGGCCATAATTAACAAGTAAACTTCATTGACCTCTTGAATCTTTTGAGTACTCACTTCATCATCGTTATTGAGGAGAAACATTGCAGCATCTGCAAGCTCACTTGCTTTCACTAAACTCATGTTGCCATGAGGCTGAACAAAGTAATTTGCTAAATGTAACAACGGGACAACACAGGAGGCGGTATACCCGTAAGTCGACATAAGGTTCACTAATTGGGCAAGAAGAACAAGTCTGAGATCTTCAAGCTCGAGAATGTAGGTAACACTTATTATGCTTGTGATCAACTCCGCAATCAAGATGAATCTTTTGTCCCACGCTTTTTCCAAGGACTTAAGGCTTCTGAGTTCGGCCAAAGATAAGGGAAGCTGGCTCAAATGCTTCTCTGCAAGCTTTTTTGCTTCTTGCTTGTCCAACGAAAATTCTATCTTCATGGAATCTAGGCCCTTCAATGCTAATTTTAAACCCTCGTTGTATTGTTTCTGACTCAATAAGGAGCAAACTCTAAGGTGCAATAAGGTCCAATTATTTTTCCCAAATGTTGTCTCAGTTTGTTGTATGATCTTCAAAGTTTCGTCAAATTTGCCGAGGTAGTAACTGCATTGAATCCTCGAAAGCGTTATTTTAAGAGTCTTTCTCCGATCTTTTGTGCCGCTAAATTTCATGGCGGCATCGAAAAATTTGAGAGCCAAACCCAAATTTGAAGTGGAAATTGCATAGCGTCCACCATTAATCATGGCCTCGTAGTAAGCTCGAGTATCACTCTGCTTAGCAACATCGGAAGAGATAAGCAAATGAGTTGCCATGCTCAAATATGCCATGACATTGGTTCTTCCAACTTTCGAAAGGTGCTTTTGGAATCTGAGGCCACATAGTCTATGATACTCGCGATACTCGTTCTTTGATTCCATTAGCTTTAGCATGTAAAGATGGATACTATTATGATCGAAATGATACTTTGCCTTCTTGGTGAGCTCCAAAATCACTGTATCATTCAAATCAAAAGGAAAGTCTTCATTTGTGGCAATGTGAAATGGGACTTTGTAGCAAATTCCCGAAGCAACAATTACTTTTGCGTCCAAGCACAACTGAAGTAAAGAATGGACAGCCTTTAATGAATAACCTGTTACGATCATCAACTCACAAATATCGAAAGTGCCACCGTTGCAAATAATAGACGCAAATTTGAGTAGATCAAGGGCATCCGCATCGAGCGCGTAGCTCAAGTACTTGCTGATAATGCCATCCCTACCATCACGATGTTGAATCGAGTTGACGTTTTCCTGCGCTTGTAGAAGTAAATCAGAATTCTTTTTGCATTGCAACAAGCAATAACGCATGTAGTAATCAAAAGAAAGGAAATTACCCTCAGCAACTGTGTAAATAGAGTGATTGGAATCATCCATTATTTTGTCAAAAAACATGTTGCAAAATCGATCGAACGTTTGATTGTCTAATGGCCTCAACTCAAATTTGGTGAAAGGCCATCTGAGGGTGGTTGCAACTCTCTCGTAAAAGCTTGGATCAATGCACTTAATCCCGTATTGGCTGGGTGTTATACTTGATCCGACAGATCCAACTAAACGAACGACAGTATTCGAAGTATTGATTTCACAAAACTCCAAAATTTCAACAAGAAGATGTAATTCATCAACAGGAAACCATTGAATATTGTCCATAACGAGAGTCAATCCGCCTCGAGCGATGACGCTAAAAATTCTTTTCAAGATATAATTATATTTGAGTTCCGTGTTCAATTTGTCCTCTTCATACGGAATTTCATTAGTTTCTTCCGAAGTCATTGAACTGCTGTCATTAGCGTCAATCTCATCTTTGATAATCCCAATAATAGTGTCCGAAGGACGCTGGTTTGTGTTAGGTGGCACATACTGTGATGTAGTTTTAAATTCACGGTGCTTTTGATAATTTGGTCCGAGGAGCAATTTCAAGTTTGGGATGGAGCTAAAAAGTACGCTCAAATCAGCATCAATTTCATAAGTAAAAATCTTTCTCCATGTTTCAATTGTATCAGGTGAAGAAGAGAGAATCTGTTTGGTTGTTGCATATACTCCAAAAATTAGGAATGCATACTTGGATACATTTCTGTCAGAACAATCAAATCTCCAATGCACCACGAAGTCCTGTTGCTTTAAAGCCTCACCACTCAAACCTTCTAGCATGGTTGCCTTTCCGACACCCAATTCACCCTCGAGAAGAATAATTTGGGACTGACGTGGACTGTTGTATTGCGCGTAGAGCTTTTGCCTTGTTTCGAAATGATCAGTAATCCCGGAGCTTATGATAGAATTATGAAAAAACGGAAGTTTAGTTTCAATCGTATTTGGCGGCTTAATTTCGAGCTCATGTATTTTCAGAAGACTTCCTAGAGGAGCTTTGGCCGAGGAGTATTCAAGAATAATGGAGTTCATAATTTCGAGCATGGAATCGATACTTTGGTATCTATTAGAAGGGTCTTTCTCCAAACATTTCATGATAAAGTCATCAAGTGTACTCGAGATCCACTTTGGACCAAGAGTCTTGGGTCTAATCGGAGCTTTTGCTAAAACGATTCGCCTGAGTTCTGTCAAATTACTTGTCTGGAATGGCAAACAACCCACAATCATTTCATAGAGGCATACTCCAAGGGAGTATATGTCCGTTCTATAGTCAACCGAGCTTGTACTTCCACTCGTGTTTTCGGGAGAGACAAATTGTAAGCCTTGTTGAACATTGTTGTAGTTTTTATTTCTGAACGAGTTGAAGGAATGCTCGACAGCCACTGAGAAGCAGAAGTCCCAACCAGTGAGAACAACTTCGCATCCCTTTTCAAGTTCAGAAGCAGGTGTTTTTGAGCGCAAAATGTTCCCTGTCGTCAAACCATTGTGAACGATGCCGTGTTTATGAGAGAGTGCAAGAGCTTTTAGCACAGGCACAAAATCGGAAAGAATTTTTGCAACAAGGCCACGAGTCTTGGGAGTTTGTTTCACGCGATTCGAGAGTTCGGTGAAGTCCGCATCTGTAGAAGCTCCTCTGATGGAAGACCTGTCCAGAAGAACAGAGCCGTTGTCCGAGGTACTGCGATCGGAAGGCCCAGAGTTTATGCTCTCTGAAACCCGCGGAATTGACTTGCTTTCTTTTAATTGAGCCAGACTGTCTTTCGCTAGTTCGTTGTAAAACTCTAACAAAGTTTTGTATTGATGATCACGATAAATCATGATTAATATTGATCTAGCACTGCCGTTGACGGAGTCTTCATAACTTAGTTGGTCCACAGGATACAAAATCCCGGGTATATCTGGGGGCAAAGTAATGGGCTTGTGTACCGAGGCCGAGCTGGACGAATGCTCCGCAAGAGTCTTGTTCAAAGAATGACTTTCAATTGACCATGTGCGGCGAGACGGTGATGGCGGATTCAAGGCCAGCGTCATATACCAGTCGTTTAAGAAACGAGCAACATGATCGGAGTATGTAAGATCGGGGGAGATTTTCAAGAGAACAGGCTTCCCCGTTTCTTCATGCTCGCCTTTGAATACAGAGGAAGAGGTCGTATTCGTGGTGACCTTTTCACGGACAATGTAGGGGCCAAACCGGGTGGGAGTCTCTTGAGAAGTGGCTTTGGCTTGATTGAACTCGAATCTGCCGTTGTCACGCATGAAGTTGTGCTGGTCCTTGTTAACATTGATCTTGTCAACATACAGCAGATGAGCCACCACCTTTCCCTGCTTGAAATCTTCGCGGATGTCACCATATACTTTTTTGCCTGACTTGCTAAGAGTTGGCGAGTCAGAAGCGTTGGATTGGGAATCTGCCAAGTCTCCGCTTCGATACTGAGACATTGATGACAGCTCGGAGCCGGAGCTGGAAAGTCCTTTGGAGAAATAGTCCAGGCCACCCCACGGGCTAGAGATATCAGAGTCGTCCATGAAAGAGTTGTAGTTGGACGTCATCCAGATATCTCTGTTAAAGTAGATGGTGATGAATTTTGACAATAATTTATTTCGATGTGCTTCAAATGGCACCCGGTACTTTAGACACTGTGCATGTCGGGAGTGCACATAGATATGTTGCTTTAGAAGGGCGTATCGCTGAGCGAAGCATCCAGCACCCTGGAATGGCTAGAAGATTTAAAGTATGCCAACGTGCTCTGTTGTGTGAACCTGGTCCGCGTGATTTACTTACATTTTATGCGGATTTTTTTTCTGTTTTGCTAAGCCCTTTTTCTGGTAGCGCCTTGTCAGCCGTTCTATGAATGTTGTGTTGACATGTGAGACTAATATTTAAACTGGGGCATTTGTCAGGCGCGGTGAAGATGGAACTCCATGGGGGCCCAGACCTAAAAAGTGAGACACCGCGAACAGCAAAAATAGTTTACATATAACGAAGTTTCTCCACGAAGTGCCACAACAAAACTAAATGTAGTTTCTTATAAATTAAGAGAAGTTGTTGATTATCAGGAATGGGCAATAATCGGGAATGATTATTGTAAATCCTTGATATCTGCGTGCACTGCAGAGAGCCAGCTTAACGCACACTATGTAGCCTGATATGTATATTCTACAGGGTCTTAATGCTTGGTGGACTAAACATTAAGTCGTTGAGTGTGGTTTGGAACTATACACCAAGACAGCCGTACATGTGCGCAAATGTTGGTATCTCAATGAAAAACAGCCGTTCATGGCGCAAATGTTATATTGTCGTTTGGTATCCGGCTAATCAGACATGTTGCAAGCTGGTGTTGTCTCCGCTACAATGATAAATCCCAGCTAACAAAAAGTGTTTCCGTTACATGACTAGACGCTGACATGCACTGTTCCAAAAGAAACTGAGCTGTGTCATTGGGAATACACGGGTTAAAAATATTGAAACTAAACGAATACGTATGTATTACAACCAGTTGATTTGAGGCACCGCCTCAGGAATGTACGAGACACTGATGCCGCATGTAATCCCCAGAACCTGTTTCCGCATCGGAAATAAATGAAAGAGAGACTGTACGCTCACGGGAGCGTTATAACGAGAGTAAGTGGACCAAGTGGCCCTATTGCATTTAGTCACCAAGGAAAAATGTTATGCCGAGATCATAAGATTGTGCACTTTTTCGACTTCTTGATGACGGGAGGTTCCAAGGCGGCTACGATGGCCTCGTCGAAAACAGTTTTCAAACCTCTTTGCGTCAATGCAGAACATTCAACATACTTGACGGCTCTCAACTCCTTAGCCAACTTTTCACCCTGGTCAGTGGTGATTGGCGACAATTTTTGTCTGTGCAATCTTTGTAATATAACCTCGTCGTTTCTTAAATCAATTTGAGTTCCGACTATAAGGCACGGCACACCAGGGCAATGGTGGTGAACTTCCGGAAACCACTTTTCCTTGACATTCTCAAACGAAGCAGGGGAGATAACCGAAAAACAAACCAAGAAAACATCCGTGGAGGGATATGACAATGGTCTTAATCTGTCGTAATCTTCTTGTCCAGCAGTATCGAAGAGACCCAAAGTGAAAGGTTCGTCGCCAATCATGACAGTGACGGCATAGTTGTCAAAAACGGTGGGAACGTAATCTGCTGGAAATTTCGATGTTGTGTAGGAAATCAACAAGCAAGTCTTACCAACGGCACCATCGCCAACAACAACACACTTTATGGTTTGCATTTTAGAATTATGTTTTGTGGGAATGTGGGACTTTGTCGAGATTGAAAGTGTTTCAGTGTCGAATTCAGCGGGTGTATTTGTGTGAGCGTTGTGTGACCCGAATAAAAACACAGACCGTAGGAGCAATTAATTCGACAAAATTCCTGGACTGACAGAACAAATAGGATACCTTACTTGGAAGACTGAGTGTGAAGTTTCGGTAAGGAGGCGGGGTTGTATGTTCTCTTCGTGAAAGGAAAGTAACAATGGGGCCAAAAAAAAAAAAAATAGGGTAAACCTCAAAAACGCTTGGAGGTAAATTTTTTGACTGGATTTTTTTTTTCGCACTTTATTTATCTACATTTGTTAGTATTCGCTCGCGGAAAAAGTGGTGGCTTATGTGCAGTAGTGTGCGTAGCCGAGCGATAGGGGTGAGACAAACATGTCCCTAAAGCCTTTTCTGTGCAGAGACACGCCGGGGTCGTTTCGAAGATAGGAGTTAAATTGGTTTATAAAATAGAAGCTAAGCTTGCGGAGATCGCCGCTTTTTCAAATTGCGGGGTCGCTTCGAACCCGAGTTTTGTCAATTCGCACTACCGCGTTTTAACATGCGCGTTTGGCCCCAGTGTGGCATTCTCACCACGGTGTACACAACGTAAGCTGTTTCCTAGAAGCTATGCGCGAGGGGTCTCAAGTCCTCAGCTAGGGTTTTCACTCTAGCTTGATCTCCATTAAGCCCGCGTCACCTTGCATTATGTCCAAATTGCTGGTGATATCACTGGGTAGATTATTAGTATCGATTAGATTCTCGGCAATTTTCCCTCCAGGATCTATAATCGAAAGGTCTTTGTCGACCTCGTGATCCTCAACTATAGCAGGACCGCCCCCTAGGAAGTCAAGCATCATGTGCATACCACCGGCACCGCCTGCATATTCTTCCACATCATCAGGTAGAACGGAAGACACGCCTTCTAAGAACCACACTTTATCTTTCATCTCGAGCGTGAATGATCGAAGCAATTTGTAGTATGATCTCATGATCCGCATAGCTTTCACGTCTCCGGACATAAGAAGGCCCAAGAAGTCTTTTTCTAATAGCGCGGGAAATGCAAAGATACGGAGAATGAAGTCTGCCTTGTATCTTTCCTTGTGCAACTTATTCAAGTAAGCCAAGGTGATCAAGTAAGGAGAATTGATCGGCACGGGATACAAGTCGGCAATTGCCGAGTCGTGACAAACCAAGTTCGCAAATGATGAAGAACTATTGTCTGTGACCTGGCTCTTCTGGTTCATGATATCACCCAAATCACCCAAATCAACGCCGATGAATTTGTAAAATCGAGAAGCTTCAGTCAATGGCCACACAGCGGTCAAGATGGTAGCAGCACCTTTTACATGGAAGATCCAAGCTGATGCAGGAAGAGATTTAGGTGAGATCAGCGAAGGAACTGACGCATTGGCTAACGAGTCCATAATTAATATCAAAGCACTCGCCACTAGTGCGTCCGTGTTTTCGAGGTTGATGTTTAAGATTTCCTCACGCAACAAATGCAAGGCTCTGCCCCGATGTCTAGTAACGCAATGGTCCAACCCGCTTTCTGTCCTTGACAAGTGTGTTGCACTAAACGCCAATAGTGCGTGCATCAAGAATGGATATTCAAAGGCTAGCTTCGGAATGTCATTGTTCCAGATGTCAGTATCGGAGATTCCCGCCCCGGTGATGGTGCTTGAAACTTTGGTAGTGTAATGATGCATGAGTCTGAGATCATACATGTTTAGGGATTCTTCTTGTCTTTGTTCAGCACCGTTTGACATGTCACTCTCAGAAACCTCTGCTGGGAGATTGTCAATACTGTTATTAACGGGGCCTGTACTGCGCAAGTTCGGTAACACCTGCGGCGTACTATTCGAAACTCCCACCTTGGGGTCGGTAGAGTTGGAAGACAACGCAGCCATTTGGGGAAGAAACCCACTGAGTTGAGGCAAAAGCGAATTCAAGTCGATTGGAGCCTGTGCGAGAAGGGCCAAGTTGCTCAAGTTCGCCATATCACCCAAAGCGCTGAGGTCTCCCATACTGGAAATGTTGCTCACCAACAGGCTGATGTTTAGGTTGTTCAAGTTACCGGCGCCTAGTAAGCCACTTCCCAACACAGACGAGGCTAGATTCTGAAAGGCAGCATTTTTCTTAGGCGCTGGGCTAGGCGATTTATCTGGGGTGGCTTGTTGAGTCTGAGGTGACTTTTCAGCTGGTGTCCCTTCCTTCGTCTTCTTTTGCGGCGGTTCTTGATGGTCATCGACTTCGGAAAAGCCACAATCTAGCTTCATGCGGACACAGTTATTGCACTTTGGCTTTGTTTCGTCACATTTCACTCTTCTTCGTTTGCAAGTGGCACATCCCTTTCTAGACTTGGAATGGTATTTGCGTTTGCTGCCGCTTTTTTGCAGCGTTCCGTCGTTGGTGGTGCTGGACATGGTTTGTGTAGCACTTGAGTACGAGTGGGTTACCGAGTTGAATTGGTATAAGGTGACAGAGCTAGTGAAGCAAGTTGAATTTGAGACGCTGTTCTAGTAGTTTGATAGAGTTGCAAGCATCAAAGGTGGCGCAACATCAAGATGTATATGGATGTGCTCGTCGTATAGCTCGTTTAGGGATTTGATATATCGTGGAAAAAGAGGCGCGGTTTAATTTTTAGATAATGTGGCTAGCGCGTATTTCTTTTTGCTTAGCCTGTGATCATCCGCGATAGTGATCGTGAGCATATGCTTTTGATAGTCTTTGCAAATAGATGTCATTGTATATCAAAGTAATACTATTATCACAAGCGGACTTAGTAAGTGAAAGTCCAAACGGGTATTCAACAGCAATTATACACAAGCGAATACTCATAAACAAGTGATAATGTTTTGACCTCATCCTCTCCACATGTGTCAAATTCCATAAGCCTTGAATTCAACAAAACTTGAAGACTTCTGGTATTGTAGTATTTGGCTTATTGTGCCCTGTTGACGTCTGCATTATGAGTGTTGGTTAGTTGCCCCAGCAGTGCTTACAATCACTCCTGCGTAGAGAGTGAGGGTGTATAAGCAAAAAATATAACCTATGGTGATTAACAATGGCAGGCGAAAAACCGTTATGGTACAGGTGGGCCCGAGTATGGGTCACGGGGTTTTCGATAATAGGAACTGGAGTTCTCCTCTATAAGTACGCCACGCCCTCTGATGAGGAGTTGATTGCTGCCTTTTCTCCCGAGATTCGGGCAGAGTATGAACGCAATAAGGCATTAAGACAGCAGGAACAACAAGAGCTTATGAAGATTGCCATTGAAACAAGCAAAACAAGCGATCCCATTTGGAAGGCTGGAAAGATTAAATCTCCTTTTGAGAGAGACACCAGAGGTGTGGACCCAAGGTTGGTGGACAAGAACCAGTTTTTTATTGACGAGAGCAAGAAACAGAAGCACCTCGAGGTCGAGCGTGCCAAATTAGAACTAGAAGAGACGGAGAAGTTGGTTCTGGAGTCCAAGAAACTGTGGTGGCCCTGGAGATAATGATCATGTACATAACATCTACATACACATATGTGGGAATTAATAGATTTGTCTTAGCAAGAAGCAATGAGAACACGAAGCCGACCACACCCAGGCGGCATATCATCGCCCCCAGCCAAAGCCACTTTCTAGCGTAGGAAGCCATTTATTTCCGGAAGACGTGCCCGTGTTTTTCTGTCTGTTTGCTTCGTCGACTGCACTCACTATTCTGCTGATGTTGGTGTCTATAACCATGCCCCCTTGGACAATTTCCTCCAACACAGTTTGAAGAACCTGCCAGCCAAAAACCAAGTCCAACTCACACACGTTGGTGAAACACTTGTCCAAGCACTCTACAAATACCTGGATCAAATCGAGGATGCCGAGTTCGGATTCTTGGTCGTCCACGACGAACACAAAGTACAACGTGGCATAATGTCGATAGATGACCTTGATGTCGTCCAAATCCTCTAATAGTTTGGGCGGAGTGATGAAGGAGCATTCCTGTGACGTCCGAACCTGGAGCAATTGGTACACCTGATCTAGTAACATTCGCTGGGTGACGAGGTCCACTGGGGTATAGAATTTAGTAAGGCGTGGCACGCCATCATGGTTGACTAGGGTTAGAAATTGCACGAAGAAAAAAGATATGAATAACAAATACACATACATATAAGAACGGAGTGAATCATCAATGGATTTTCCTGATGAGCTGGAGAGTGTGTTCTTCTCGTTGACACTTTCTGCGCGTGCATGCATGTCTTTCAATAATGCGCTCGCTTACTGCACCTGCGAAATAATGTCATAATATGTCGCCTATGATGGAAATTGAACCTAGACACGGAGGCCATGCACACACTGCCAATTTGAAATATGGCGTGATTGTATTCGGAGTGTCGGTGGCATATGCACTACTGTTTGCCGCCTGCCATGCTCTATACATCAGAAAATGGGCTTCTCGTGGTAAGCCTCTCCCGTCATCCGTTTATCAAAAAATAGTCTCTCCCGGCTCGCTTGCCTTCCACACTATAGCATGGCTTCTTGTTATCTTTGGCCTCTTGTTTCATAAGTTTTCTATATTCACTTTTTCAACTACCATTAAACGAGCTGGCCGTTTGGGGTTTTGCTTGGTGCCCCTCGATATAATCCTCGCAATACGACCCTCGCTATTGGCCACGTCATATCTCGATTATATTGCACTCCACAAATGGATTCTGCGGGTGCTTCTCTTTGCCACCACTATACATAGCTTGGGCTACTTTGCCAAGTGGTATCTCGAAGGCGCTGTCTGGCAAAAATCGATCAAACTATTTAACGTATACGGAGTTGTGGCTTTTGTCGCGAGTGTGTTGCTTATACTCATCTCGATGCGGCCTCTACGAAACCGCCTCTACAAATTATTCTATGTTGTTCACAACGTCACCATTTTGCTCTTTGTCACGATCATATACTGGCACGCTCGTCCCGGTGTGGGCGAGTACATTCTCGTGGCTTTGATGTTACTAGCATTACAGCTCTACAACCGCATCTCAAAGTCACATACGACTGTTGCAGCCGCAGTTGTAACTAAAGAACAGGCAAGCTTATCTTTGATCAGAATGAGCTTGCCGCCAAACTACCCCGCCAATTATGCACCTGGCTCTCACGTGAGGCTATCTGCTCCAATTAGCAGTATTCTGGCTTGGATATTCCCCTCGCATCCCTTCACTGTCTACTCCCTACCTGGCGATAAAACCATTGACTTGGTAGTGAAGAAGGGTCTCACTTTTCAGGCTCTTGCCGATTACAAGTATTCCGTCTCGAGCCCTTTTAATTCACTTCCCCTGCCTTTTTTCGAATCCACAGACCATGTATCCATTATTTGCGGCGGCTCTGGTATCTCCTTAGGGGTTCCTTTGTTTCGTTATTTTAACTCATGTGCTGCTTCCACCTCTAAGCTTACATGGGTCACCCCCAACGAAGCAGACACATTCATCTTGGACGACATTCGCTCTGGTGTCTTGATTGATGTGTTTGTTACAAATGGAGGGACTGCATCAGGTGCTTCAGTCGAGGAGCGAGGACTTTTGGAAACGGCGGAACTGATTGAGCTTGACGATATGGAGACAAATACAAAAGCTGACGATGGAGCTCCAACTCTGCAATTTTACAAGCTACACAACGGACGGCCTCAACTCGATAATGTCTTTGAACCACTTAGAAGCGAGGCGGACTCTGTTTCAAAGGCAATCGTGGTCTGTGGGCCCGAGCTGATGATTCTGGATGTCAAAAAATGGGCTAAGAAGAATGACGTTTTCGTGTACTCGGAATTTTATAGCTTCTAGTAAGATATATTGGTGAAAAGCTAAATTGTAGAGTTGCTCATGCCAAGTGATATATTCCTGAGCCAAAAAATATAATCAAGATTTAAAAAATAAAGAGCTCGCACTCAGGTTCGAACTAAGGACCAACAGATTTGCAATCTGCTGCGCTACCACTGCGCCATACGAGCACTTCAAAAAAATTACCAAAGAGTTGGGTTTATGTAACCATACATTATAAATTTATGACCGGCCACTAAGTCTATACTCTTCAGCTGTTATTGGATGGCCGTTTTTGTACAATGATGAATTTTCTTAGAGTTTGTTCTGGACAAAATAATTTTCGCGAGTTCAAGTTTGAACATAGTTGAGATATTGGAAACAATTGACGAGCCTGAGAGTTTTCAACAACTCCAAAATTCATACCATCACCAGCAAATTTTTAAACCTGTATACCAGTTCAAATATTCAATGCAGAGTACCTTTTAATATTCAGTGAATAATACCTTAGTAGTTCGAAATTCAGTCTTTGCAATGTAATTGGGCAATATATAGTCGACATCTGCCGCCTTTATTGTGGGGTAGTACGCGGCATATATGGCCGCGCAGTCAGCTCACACTTGCCGGATTTCGATGGTTTCCGGATCTTGGAATGCCACACACGTAACGTATCCTGACGGAATACCATATTTATAGTACGGAAACATCCGACACAAATCCCAAAAGTTTTTGGATTTATTAGAAACAACCCAAATTTAATCATATGCAATAGTAATTAAAAAAGTTTTGTCTGCTATTCGTGCTTGCACTTTCGGCAACATAACTGAGATTAGTGTGTATCGCTTTATTAGAGGGTATGGTCCCCAGTGGGGATTTCGCGCCGAGTGGAAGACTTCCAAATCAGGCATTTCAGTGCGGAATATCTGCACCTCGCTATCCCACCGCCTTATCGGCATTTATATAAAGATGTCGCAGTGCTTGAAAGAATATGCGGCAAATAAAATCATAAACTTTCGATAATGGTTTCCTTTGAGCAATTTTTGGTGAACGACCCACTTGACAACTACGAGGATGCATCAAAATTCAAGGCATTTGAGCCGAAACTCAAGAAG
Organism: Metschnikowia kipukae; assembly: GCA_002370135.1. Taxonomy (NCBI): domain Eukaryota; kingdom Fungi; phylum Ascomycota; class Pichiomycetes; order Serinales; family Metschnikowiaceae; genus Metschnikowia; species Metschnikowia kipukae. Next base: position 275,177 of record NKZJ01000102.1, read on the forward strand.
TACAGACAGGACTTGCTTGATGGTATCTTGCCAGAGTATTCCATCCAGCTTCCTGACTCGCTCGAAACGTTGTCCAAGCAACAATTGAATGCTGTAAAGTATTTGAAGGATGAAAAACTCTTGACTGAGGAAGAATTTGAGATTACGGATTCTTCTGCAGTAAAAATCTTGAGCAAAATTGCAAGTGGTAAATGGTCCGCCGTACAAGTTTTCCAGGCATTCGCAAAAAGAGGCACAATTGCACATCAATTCACTAACTGTGCCTTGGAACTTTTTCCCCAGGAAGGTTTAGAGAGAGCCCGTTCTTTAGATGACTACTTCAAGAAAAATGGAGCTGTTATCGGCCCTTTGCACGGGTTGCCGATTTCCTTGAAAGAACAAATGAACTACAAGGGCAAAATCACTCATGGAGGATATGTCTCTCATATAGATAATGTACTGAATGACCATGGTATCACCACGTCGATATTGGAACGATTGGGTGCTGTGTTTTATGTCAGAACCAACGAGCCACAGACATTGATGCATTTAGATGGTGGAAATAACTTCATCGGTCCCTCGAAATGTCCATTCAACTTAGCTTTGTCTTCAGGCGGATCTTCATCTGGAGAGGGTGCAATCGTGGCATTTGGAGGTGCTCCAGTTGGTATAGGGTCAGACATAGGAGGCAGTATCCGTGGTCCAGCGGCCTTTGGCGGCTGCTTCGGATTGAGACCCACTACCTTCAGGTATTCCAAAAAAGGCGGCGTTTCATCGACAGCAGGGAATATTTCCGTTCCTGCCGTTGTGGGTCCGTTGTGCAGATCGATCGAGGATATCGATCTCATGATGGATGCTTACATCAACCATGGCAAACCCTGGGAGCTAGATTGTCACACTATTCCAATTCCATGGAGAAAGGTGGAGAAACCTGAAGCCAAAACCTTAACCATTGCTATTGAATATGATGATGGTATTGTCAAGCCCACTCCACCAATTGCTAGGGGATTGAAGACTGTTGCAGAGAAATTGAAGGCTGCAGGCGTAAATGTTGTGGAGTTCAAGCCAATCAAGACTCAACTCGCCAGAGAAACAGTTAACAAGATGTACGCATGTGACGGAAATCACATGCAGAGGAAGCTTCTCGCTGCATCGGGGGAGCCATTGACAAAATTAACAAAGTGGTCTTTAAATTACGGCGAGGGGTCCAGGATTTTTGGCGCCGATGAGAACAGAAGACTCAATGCTACCAGAGACGAGTTGATGCAAGAATACAGTGACTTCATGAGAGAAAACAAGATCGACTTCATTCTCAGCCCTAATTACAGCAATGTTGCACCCAAATCCGGAGAAGTGTACAACTGGTCATATACATCATTGTTCAACCTTATAGACTTTCCATCGTTGACGTTCCAAACAGGACTTTTCCAAGATCCAGAGCTTGACAAGTGGGACGATGCACACAAGAACTACCAGTTTAGATCACCTTTAGAGGAGCTTGAGCTCTCAAACTATCATCCCAACGAGTTTGTTGGTGCTCCAATTGCTTTGCAGCTCACGGGCTTGAGATATTTTGACGAAGAAGTGGTTGCTGCTGGTAAAACCATTAACGATATTTTGAAGGTAGACTTATTCAAGTTATACAAGTGAGCGCAATTTATCAAGTCGTTCGGTTGGTGTGCCTGGTTCAACTTTCACCTTTAAGCAATTCAATAAATACACCGCCATTAAATGTATCTACTGATTATCTATACTGTCTCCATGATGCACTTTTCCATTGGTAGATGCAGCAATATGCAGTCTATCTAAAGACTCCAATTCCGCGTTCGAGACAGGTCACTTAAAGTACTTCAAATGACCGAATTAGTCATTGTTGGGGCTGGTGTAGCTGGACTTAGTACTGGATTGGCAATAGCTGAAAACTTCCCAAAAACCACCATTACAGTGATTTCAAATCATGACCCATATACGCACCCTTGTCAACCTGAATACACCTCTGCTTGGGCAGGAGCTCACTTCCGTCCTTTTCCATCAAAGAACGCAGCAGAATATCAGGAACATAAATACTCAAGACTTACTTATCAAAGATTCAAGAAACTAGCCATCGAACATCCCGAGTCTTCTATCAACTTTGTAAAAGGTATCGAGTATTTTGAAGCCCCCGACGAATTGTATCAGACCCTCTCCAAAGGATACACAGAGGATTTGGAGAACTTCTCAGTTTTGAAGCCAGAAAGGTTACCTCAAGGTTCAAAAATGGGCACAATGTATGACACCTTTGTTCTCAACCCACCTGTCTATCTTCAATTTGTTTACCGACAACTAAAGTTCAAGTATGGGGTCAAGTTTGTGACTGCGGACCTCAAAAGATTGAAAGATGCCCGAGAATTCAGCCCCCGAAGGGCTATAATAATTAATTGCACAGGCAAAGGTCTCAAATGGGAAGGAGGGTATGATGAAAACTACTACTATATACGTGGCCAAACGCTCACCGTGAGACCGCCCGATGATAAGGAAATACCACGGTATACGATTACACACCAACTGAAGAGTAATGACTGGACCTTCTACATACCCCGTCCTTTAGATGGAGGTGTTATTTTGGGAGGAACTAAGCAACCAAATGATCCACAAAGAGACGTTAGGCAAGAGGATACTGATGCTTTGTTAGAACGCGCTGCCACAGTATTCCCCCAGCTCATGAAATACGGCAAAGATGGAAAGAGATACTTTGACGTTGTGGGCGTCAATATAGGATTCCGCCCTTACATAAAAGGCGGTGTGATTGTGTCTGTGGATTATCACGACGATGCAACTGTGATAAACAACTATGGATTGGGCGGGTCAGGCTACGAGTTCTCATACGGATTGGGTATGAAGGTAGTTGAGCTCATCAAAAAGACAGAGTCTAGACTTTGAATATTCGATTTTGCATCATATGTAACAGAATGTATTAAACTTTATACTTTTACCTCACTATGCTTGACTATTTTGCCTCTTACTTGTTCGCATCTCTCATTAAACTGGAAAACCCGCCTTTCTTTTTTCTCTTGGGTTTGTTGTTATCTCCACTAAGTTTCTTGAGACTCATGAACTTGTTGCTGTCCGAATCACTAGAATCCAGATCCGAGTCCGAGCCCGAGCTGCTTGAACTGGAGCCCGAGCTGCTCAGGTCAGAATCAGAATCATCGTCACTCGATATCACCTTAATAGAGGGTTTTTGGATGACTTGACTGCTGCTTTTAGGCTTAACTGAATCCATCACATCTGGAACTCCCCTCTTAGCGAGATCTGTAAGAGAAACAAGTAATGGCTTTTTGATTGCCGATGAACTCTTTGAGTTTGGTTTTGCGGGCAGAACATCCATAAGTTTAGGTGGTTGCGGAGCTTTTTGAAATGTGGATGGTCGCAGAACGTTTGGTGCATTCGTTGTTGAAGCTTCGGGTGTCGGGCTTGGGCTAATGCTCGACAATGTTCGATTACCTAAAGATGTGAGCCGTTTTGGCAAAAGCCGATTTGGTTTGGATGGCGCCAAGATCTTGTCTTTGTTTGGTTGAATAGACTCCAGTAAGGGTCTATCATTCGAACCATCCTTTGCTTTACGGTCATCTTTACTTATAGCAGTTTTAACGGAGACAGCTTTGGTCTTGCTTCCTAGTTCCAAATCTGACTCCAGATCGGAACTCGAGTCAGAACTTGAGCTCAAGCCCGAACTGGATGTTGAACTTGAGCTCGAATCTGAGGAGCTCAGAATTGAATCAGAATCTGAGTTCGTGGAGGATTGACTCGAATTGGAGCTTGGTCCTTTCCGAGATACCAGGGAGCTAGAATTTGCCGCAGGCGGCTTTTCCTTGACAAGATCCCCAGTTTGCGCGTCTTCCAAATCTTTCTGATTTGGGCCCGTTTGAGTGGGAGATGATGCAAGTTTTGGCTTTTTGGCTGTAGGCTCATCAGTACCAACGACAGCCAGAAGCTTGCGTTGGAAATCAGAAGCAAAATTTTCTGACTTGGGTTGCTTTTCCTGCAACATTAAAGGATTCGACAAAATAGAGTTCTCCGCAGTGAATGGATTAGAAACTTGCATGATTTTGGAACTTGAGGAGTTTGAGCCAGCGGGAGATAGCATACTCTTGGGGCTAGAATCCCCAGTGATTGTACCGGTGTTCAGTTGCGGAGATATTTTTTGAGCGGGTTGTTGTAGAGAAGCTTCCGCAATTGACTTGACAGACGTATTTTGGTTTCCAAGTCCCGAGGGCTTATTGTTAGTATCCAGCTTCAAACTGGGTGATTTCTTCGGAGAAGAAACTTCTATAACAGCATCGGATGAAGAAGACGTTGGATCTTTTGTTGCTTTCATAGGTACATCAGATGAAAGTTTTGCTTTCGAATTTGGTGTTCGAGTTTGGCCTTTCTGTGGCAGAGCGAGGTTAAAATTAGTGGCGGACCTGTTTTCGAGAGACAAGGAAACATTATTTTCTTTCTCAGTTTCAATTGAATTCTCTTCATCCAGAGATTCTAAGGATATTATATCCGCGTTCTCAAATTGCTTGGCCAATCTCTTTCTATAAGCAGGTCTAACCCTTGCTTTACCCAACTTCGTTAAAGGCTGGCTCTTTTGCGGGGTGCTGGAGCTCGAGCTCGAAGTGTCCTCAACCACTCGATTTTTTCTCGACGAAGAGGATGATGGAAGATGTTGAGGCAGCGTGGAGGAGTGAGGAGTTGATCCTGAAACATCACTCTCACTAGCTGACTCATTATCAGAATATGATTCACTGTCGTCGGAGATTTTGTGTCGCGTTCTTTTCACAGGACTAACAACATCTTGCTCCATCATATCGCTAATACTAGACACAGGCGATCGTTGGCTTTGAGATGACACTGCGGTGGCGACATTTGGCGTCCCAGGTTCTGACTTGATTGCATCGTTTTCCTTCTCCCGCAAACGCGCTTCTATCTTTGCATCTAATCTTCTTAGCTTAATGTATACGGAGGAAAGCTTCGATTTGCTTGCAAAATCAGCTAAAGGCATTGGAAGCTCTTTTGCAATTGAATCCATCGATTTCTCGCGATTTTCGGCACCGTTTCCATCTAGATTGGTATCATAGTTTGGAATTCCACCTAAAGTAGTCCGAGATCGTAAGCTTCTTCCGTGGTTGACTCGATTAGAAAGGGCTGCATCGCGTCTAATAAGTAATTCTCGTGCATTCTGGGCAATGTTGTTCTGCACCTGAAGCTGCTTAACATCGTCGATGGTTTGCCTCTGGATCTTGGCAGGAGCCTGAACTGAAAGTTTGTCATTGATCTTTTTGGAAATCCGCATTCCGCCATTCTTAAATATTCCCATTATTTCTTCTTTGCTGAGATTTTTAGTGGCATGATGTAACTCTTCTTCGGGTAAGACAGGCTTAGCTTGGGTAAGACTGCTGACAGTGCTAACAATCTTCGAGGGTGATTGCAAAATGTCGGTATCTTTGTGAGCAACATTTTCCCTTGGTTGGGGACTGGCCGCACTCGTGGAGAGAGTTGTTGATTCTGTTGGTATGGGAGCACTGGGTTCTGGTTGTTTTGCATTGTGATGCAGCTCCGTTGAGTTCACACTATTTACATGGTCTTTTTCGGTTTCAAGTTGTTTAGGTCTGGAAGTAGGTTGAAAGGTAGTATCCAAGGCTGTAACTTGTTCCGAAAAAGCGGGGAGTTTCTTGTCAGCTTTTTGCGCCACTGATGGTGTGCTTAAGATACTTGTGGCCATGTTCAGTAAGTCTGGCTGAAGATGATTGAGTTGACCGTCATTAACTGCTTGGCCTTGACCAAGCACAACCGATGAAGAAGAATCATGAGGAACTTGATTTTGCGGACGCGGGGTCAGAGTAACAACTTGAGGTTTCTTGGATGGAGTGATTCCCGTCGGCTGTTGTGGTGGCGGAAGGGTGATCTTGCTGTCGGTATTCGAGTCATTTTTGCTTCGCAAATTTTTTAGCAGCCTTGTGGATACCAGATTATCGCTTTCAGTGCCATTTTCGACATCTTCCAGGCCACTTGAACTGGAAATTATTTGAGAATCTGAGAGACCAGCGTGAAAATTAATGGAGGCATGATCGTCACTCATACTCACAGCGACGCTCTTGTCATTAGCTGGAGCTTGTAGCATGCCTGAAGTGATACGCTTCCCTTGGCCATTAGTTTTGGGTGACGCTTTCTTATGGGGTAGAATGCTAACTTGGGATAAATCCGTTTGAGGAGGGGGAAGATGCACAGGGGAGTTTGCAGTGTGTTGTATGTCTGAATTTTGGCGATCCAGGTTTAGAGTGGTTTCGGGTGAAGCCTTGGAAGTGTTGGAGTCTTGGCGAAGTGCCCAAATGGTCCTACTTCTTTTTAAGATTTTCGAGTCATCGATGGATATGCCATCAGGACTAGGTCTTTTGGAGGAAACTGACAAGTTCAAACTGGATTCCGGAAGTATCGTGGTGTTCAGGAAGCTTGCAGTCACATTGTTGACAACAATTCTAAGGACATCACCGTTGGAAAAAACGTCCTCGGCAATGAAGTCAGGGTCCAAGTCACAACAACTATTGTCTTGGACTCCATTTATTGACAAGCTCTCCGCGTCAGGGTAGAGTTTATAGTACCTGCGGATCAAGGAATCACACACTTCACCAATTGAGCTAGAGGGATCGGCAAGATGAAGAAACTTCTTATATAGTTGAGCCTCAGAAGTTGGATGGTCTGCCATAGAGGCAGCTATGAGGACAATCTGGAGCTTCAACTTCATTTGAGCTAGTGATTATGGAGCGTGATGATGACTATAATATACAATGCGACGCAAAAATAAACTAACCGAGCCCGTGCACCAGCTGCGCGTAGTACTGCGTGCAAGAAATGCTAGTTCTCAAGGTTGCATTTAAAGAATGGATCGTTGAATAGCTGAGCCTTCTCTGCATTGTTTTCGGACCGTGAAACAGCGGGGATATTGGCGCCTGGCCAAGCCATCTGCGATTCCTGGCCAACGTCTTGCATTTCGGCTTGAGCTAGCTGTCCTCTCCAGGCAACAATGTCCCCGTCCATGCTGCCGCAGAAGTACAGGGCAAGTGTGGACCCCGAGTAGACTATTGACGCCGATCGGACCGTACCTTTAGACCCACTTCTTTGGAGACGGCTGATCAACTTCCCGTCCAAGGCTCTGAACACCAATATATCGCCGTTGTCTGACGCAAATGTGAGATGCTGCACCTCGGTCTCGGACCTCGGGCTGAGCACTAGTGGTAGATTTTGTAGGAACTTGTTTCGGGTCAACGGCCCGAAATTGACAAGCTTGTTGATAGGGGGAGCATTGCTTGAGATTGTGTCCCATACACGGATCTTGTCGTCGTTTCCAGCGGTGTACAAGATGTGCCCCAACTCGTCCCACACAAGAGCATTCACAGGGCCCAGATGCGCTTTCACCGCGGATGTGAGATTAGTTGCATCTATGGAGGCTAGCCTTGCATTTGTTTTCGTCATATCTAGACGTGCAACACAACTTTTGCTCATTCGAACGTCCCAGATTTTGCCCTCTCCGTCATGTCCCCCCGAAGCTAGTAAGTAGGCATTGTGAGGGTGCCAGGCCACAGACAACGTTTTACCCTTGTGTCCCGGGAGCGTGTGGGCGCTGGATGCTGATCTCAAATCGAGAAGCCGGATGAACGGCTGGTCACTGGCTACTGCAATAAGTGCTTGTGCAGAAAACTTGTTCTCTTGGTGGGCAGAGACATCTATGGCGTAGACGCGACTCAACATGTCAAATTCATGCACAATTTCCACCTCGTTGGTGTCCCATATCTTCACAGTGTGGTCAAAAGATGCCGTCATGAACATGCCTGTGTCCATGGGCCACCACTTGACCGTTGAGATTCCGAATTTGTGGGCAGCTCGGCGTGGAATTGATGCAATTGGCTTGAAATGGCCATCTGGGTTTTCAAGTGGAGCTTTGCCCAATTCCGTGGCAGTTGAACTCACTGAGTCTATATCGATATGTTGATGAAGATCCCATATTTTAAGAGAAGAGTCTGCGCAGCCACTGATCATGTACCTGTGGTCGACCGCTTCCACAGCAAGAGAGTTCACTGCGGCATTATGATGACAATTTTCTGGAAAGGGATTCGGAGAAACCTCTTTTAAACAAGAATATTGGAATTCTGTAACTGTAGTAGCAAAGTCTTGTGGAGTGATTCTACCCGCTTTTCTTTCTAGAAGAAGCGATTGCATTCACCGCTAGTATAAATGCACGAGGTAGGCTATTAACGCGGCTGCGTCTCTAATGGCGCTGACATGCAGTAGCAGTGCAATACCCCAAAAGTAAGAGTTCCCCAACAGCATACTGGAATATTTTGCTGTGACGAGAGATTTATAAAAGGTTTCAATTCTGCAGTAGAAGCTTAACACTTTCGTATTGGTTCAAATGGAATATGCCTCTCCGGCACTCATTGACACTTGTCTATAACGGCCCTGCACAGAGCCCCAGGAGGAAAAAAAATCAGAAAATTAAGCGCTAGTCTGACCTACAAATCACACTACAATATGTTGGATATCAATTCATTCCTAGTTGAGAAAGGAGGCGAGCCTGAGAAGATCAAAGAGTCTCAAAAGAAAAGAGGAGCTCCAGTCGAGCTTGTGGACGAGATTATTCAGGGTTACAAGGACTGGACCAAGACCAGATTCGACTTGGATGCCACCAACAAAAAGTTGAACGCCGTCCAGAAACAGATCGGACAAAAATTCAAGGCCAAGGAAGATGCCAGTGAATTGTTGGCAGAGAAAGAAAAACTCACTGCCGAAAAGAAGGCACTCGGTGAGGTGGAGGTGAAGAAGGACGCTGAGTTGAGATTCAAAGTTAACCAGGTTGGTAACTTTGTACATGAATCTGTGGTTGTGTCCAATGACGAAGCAAACAACGAAATTGTTAGAACTTGGAAACCTGAGACCTGCACGGAAATTGCCCAAGTTGCCTCTGCCACTGGTGCCCCAGCTAAGTTGTCCCACCACGAAGTCCTTTTGAGATTGGATGGTTACGACCCCGAGAGAGGTGTCAAGATTGTCGGACACCGTGGCTACTTCTTGAGAAAGTGGGGTGTTTTCTTGAACCAGGCTTTGATCAATTACGGATTGGGCTTCCTATATGAGAAGGGTTATGTTCCTTTGCAAGCCCCAGTCATGATGAACAAGGACCAAATGGCCAAGACCGCCCAGTTGTCGCAGTTCGACGAGGAGTTGTACAAGGTCATTGATGGTGAGGATGAGAAGTACTTGATTGCAACCTCCGAGCAGCCAATCTCTGCCTACCACTCGAATGAGTGGTTTGAGAGCCCTGCTGAACAATTGCCAATCAAGTACGCCGGTTACTCTTCTTGTTTCAGAAGAGAGGCTGGATCTCACGGTAAAGATGCTTGGGGTATCTTCAGAGTTCACGCTTTCGAGAAGATCGAGCAATTTGTCCTTACCGAGCCAGAGAAGTCTTGGGAGGAGTTTGACAATATGATCAATAACTCGGAAGAGTTCTACCAATCCCTTGGATTGCCATACCGTGTTGTGGGTATTGTTTCTGGTGAGTTGAACAATGCTGCTGCCAAGAAGTACGACTTGGAGGCATGGTTCCCATACCAGAAAGAATACAAGGAGTTGGTTTCCTGCTCCAACTGTACTGACTACCAATCTAGAAACTTGGAGATCAGATGTGGTATCAAGCAACAGAACCAGATTGAGAAGAAATACGTCCACTGTTTGAATTCCACTTTGGCTGCCACCGAGAGAGCATTGTGTTGTATCTTGGAGAACTACCAAAAGGAGGACGGAATTGTTGTTCCAGAGGTGTTGAGAAAGTACATCCCAGGCGCTCCAGAGTTCCTTCCATTCAGCAAAGAATTGCCAAAGAACAGCACTTCCAAGAAGAAGAACTAAATCTGCCTCTTCTGCGGGTGTTCTGACTTGACGCGTTCCCCTCAGTCTTGAGCAATACTGTATAAGTTAATACATCAAGTGACGACGAGCTATATTCCAATGTATGATCTACGTCATCATAAAACCCGATAAAGTTAGATTTGTATTAATGCCTATTGATTAGAAAGAACACAACATTTCCAAGCAGTCCTCAGCACAGCAACAACACAAGATTGCGGCCATGCATCCGCAACACGTGGAACAACATCCACCACCACCGCCAGATTTGGCAGGTTGCTGCACATAGACAGGTTGTTGCTGTTGGTAGTATCCCTGTGGAGGACCTCCTTGTGGGGGACCTTGGTAGTAGCCTCCTTGTTGAGGAGGTGGGCCTTGTTGGTAGTATGACTAGGCGTTAGTATTGAATTGGACGACAATAACAAACATCAGTGAGATCGAAATAGCCGACGCCAAACCGACGAGAGTTTCGAGTAAAGATTCTCAAGAAAAGACTGATCCGGCTACATGTAAGTCCAGTACGTCCCTAAGATCAAAGCCATTGTCAAGATTTGAGTGAATTTCAACATACCATGTGTAAAGTGCGACGATTATTGGGGTAATGGAGGAATTTCAGAGGTATTTATGCATGCACTGAAAAGGCTGTGCATCGACCAAAGAGGCGCTCGACGCAGACAGCGGTGACAGGTCACAATCCACGACTGGATACAGGTCGCGCATGCACTGCTTTCGGTTGAATACCGCACTGAGCTATAATAAGACGCCTGTGTGCAGGCCGTCTCATCTCTCGCGGCGATACAGAAATCGCGATTAAACGGTAGCTGATCTCCAACTGACGCAAGTTTCCTTCACACAGCACAGGAACCATAATATGAACTTTGGTCTCCCACCAACCCGAAACAAGCGGCTGGCGAGGGTGAATAACACTCCTAACAAACGACCACAGCCCCTGGATGACTTTCTAGATTTACCAACACATCTCCCGAATTGCCCCACAGCAGATGATACAGACAATCATGTATCAAACCTTGATCCAGCAGGAGATGTTGCAGAGAAAGCGGATAATCCAGAAGAAGAAGGCTTGAACAGGAACGAGGAAAAGTCTGCCGAAGAGCCTTCCTCAAAAGAACCGATATTCATCGAGGGAACCAGCATCACCCTTCAGACGGAGGAAGATATAGCGGCCTGGATTGCAGAAAGAAGGAAGAATTGGCCTACAAAACGAAATATAGAACGGAAGCAAGAGAAACAGAAACAGGATAATGATGTTGTGCCTAAATCTCTGGCAGGAAAGGCCACCGAAACACCCAAGAGAAATGTATGCAAATTCTTTGCCAAAAACAACCGATGCAAATTTGGCGCAAAATGCAAAAACCTACACGAAGCTCCTAAAGCCTCGAACGTCACAACCATCAATGGTATTGAAGTGAGCATACCCAGGAGGTATAAAGACACGGCGGAGAAGGGCTCTCTTTACACCAAACTAGTACAGCGAGACTTGTATTCGAACGAAAACGATTTCGTTCTTTCGTTCTTGCAATATCTAGATTCGAAGAAAATAGTCGATTCCAATGCAGACTACTCGTGAAGCTTCGGTCGGCTCACCGAACGAGAAAATTCTGCACGAAAACGAATTAAGCTTTTTGGAATATGATGAATTTGCTTGGCTTATTGTATGCGTTACTCCATAAATTAGTCCAAGATCAGGTTAAAGGATGATTCTCTTCTTTCATCTTTTTTGTGCAGTCCAACATGATCGAGCACTGTTTGCCAATCTCTGCGAGCTTCCCGATCACCACTTCATTTCCTTCAGCAAAGCCGTAGATTGAGTACTGCAACCCAATTTCCTCGCAGAAATCAATCACAAATGGCTGTGCGCGTCTTAAATTATGCCTTGGCAACCGGGGGAACAAGTGATGGATTGCTTGAAATTGCAACCCACCATGGAGGAAGTCCAACCATGCAGGGCAGGAGACGTCCATTGTTGTTCTTATCTGCCTCGACGCAAAACTCTCGCTTACGCCTAAATCTGCAGTAGACATGGCAAAATGAGAAAGAGTGATCTGCACGTGAACCAACATGGTGGCTACGTGGCTAACAAGGACATACTTTGTCTTGTTCCAACCACCGTCGATGCTACCAACCAATAAGTAGAAAAACCAATAGAAGAAGAAAGAGAGACCCGCCAATTCAAAGTATCTAAACCAAGCAGCCTTTCCCTTTCTAGGTCCCTGACCAAGAAGCAAATGTGTCCACGAAAGCCTGTATAAATTGAACCTTCCAAAGCAGAGAATCGGGTAGTACAAGTACTGTTGTATGGGAACTGTCTTTTTCGCCAAAGCATCAAACCAGAGAAACTTTTCATAATATGTCGAGTAGACGCTCTCAAAGAGCCTGTTGCTAACCGCAAAGAAAGGAAGATGCTGAATGTCAGGATCGTGGACCGGGTCGTTTGTGATGAGGTGGTGTACGTTGTGATTCCGCTTCCACCACCCTAAACTTAAGCCGCCGAACCAGTCAGCGATAATCATACCGAAGAGATTGTCAATTTGATAGTTATGAGTAATGGAAACGTGACCAGCGTCGTGAGCAATAAAAGTCATTTGGTGCCACGCACAGCCCATTAAGAGTGCACTTAGGTAATAATACTCAAGGCGCAAGAAGGAAAAGGAGTAGAGAAACAACGAAGAAATCTTTACAAGCTCTCTCACATAGTCAGAATAGTTGCATTTGTAGAGACCTTGTTTGATGATTCTGCTGTGTAGTTTGTTGTATCTTTGCCTGATATGGTTCTGCGTCTGATAGTCGAGCGCAGGAAGCAGACTTAGTTCTTTCTGAGTGAGTTCATTATCATACAGTCTCATGAGTTCTTTTGGATCGACGATGACATTTCTGCTTTCCAAAACCGGGAATATTGAGTGCACGTTTGCTTCGCTGACATATTCTGTACCCTGAGGAACAACGGATTTGACGGAATCTGGAGCATACTGGTTTTGCTCTTTCTTGCAAACCTTCTTTTCAAAGTGCCCAGCAGATTCTATGGATGTCTCTGAACTGTTGTCCTCTAATTCTGAGGGAGAATCGGTGTCTAGTTTGTGATCTAAGTTTGAGATAGCATTGCCATGTTCAATAGGGTAGACTGCACCTTGAATTGGTGGTAATAGATTTTTCCACTGGTAATCAATTTCTCCAATCTTCCATTTGTTGAAAACAGCTATTGATTCAGCGCTATGATATGCCAACATTTCGTCGGTGGCATCTCTGCCCACCATGTGATACACAGCTTTGTCGCCCCCTGGATGGAACTTTAACCAAGAAGTGAGATTGAGAACGCTGTTTTCATAGATTACGATGACTTTGCCTTCGGCTATGAGGCCCTCTATGGCCAGCGGTGAGAGAATCTTCTTCTTCATATCGAATCTATAAAAGGTGATATAAGTTTTCTAAGCGCACTTAGATCAGACAATTCTGCACACAACGTCCTCAGCTACCACAGCCGAGACGTGTTGCGACATGATGAGTACAACTAGCGCTGCGCATCCACGAAAGACAACGCTTCGTCTTGCGCGATTTCCAGCACAGTGCTCACCTTGGAGCCATACGAGATTCCGTAGAATTTGTCTGCCGCCTGTAGCATCTCAGGCCGGAAGGTGGTGCATATAAATTGAGCTTTCCCCGATAGGGATCTGATCATGGCTGCAACCGCCGTTCTATACTGAGTGTCCAAATTTGCATCAATTTCATCAAATAGGTAAAATGGAGCAGGGTCACATTTTTGTATCGCCAAAATCAAAGATATAGCACATAATGATTTCTGGCCCCCTGACAACTGCTCGATGTACTGTTGCTCGTTTTCCTTAGAATTGAACGAGACGAGGATGGATACACCCATGTAGCTTTCTATGCTACTACTCTCATTCGAGTCCTCGTTGCGTTGTCTCATAACGAGCTCCCCCTTGCCGTTAGGAACTAACTGCTCGAAGACCTCAGCAAACTTTTGCGATACTTCTTTAAAACTCTTGAGAATTGCCGAGTCTTTCTGTTGTTCAAGAGACGTGACAAGTGTTTCGATCGAAGCCTTAGCAGCTTCAAGCTCCTCTTTTCGGCTGAGAAGTTCATCTTTTTCCTTATTGAAGATATTGTACTGCTCCAAAGCTTTCTTGTTGATATGAGCAAACGCCCTAAGCTCCACATTCACTGCGTTAAGAGAAGTATAAATTTCGTTGGAAGATAAACCTTCGAATCTATTCGTTTGAAAAGCTTCCTCTGGAAGTACACCGAGCAGTTGTATTTTTTCTTGTAGCTCTTTCTTTCTGGTATCGAGAATGGCCTTCTTCGAAAGCACCTTCTCTGTCTCCTTTCCGACATTCTCGATTTTTTGCAATAGTCTAAGCTGGCGCCCGTTCATTTCATTGAGTTCCGTATTTTGTTTTTCAAGCTCAATTTGTATTTCGCTTCTCTCTTTCTCGATTCTTGACAAATTTTGATCGAAGCCCGGAAGCTGCTCTCTAAGAGACTCGAGCTCATCCAAGATACTTTGAAGTTCGAGCTGTTTAACTTGTGCGTCCTCTGCTAAGCTCATTTCTTCCAATTTTTTCCTTTGGGCCTCCGAGTTTGCTATAATATCTCGGCTTCGGGCTATTTCTGTTTCAAGTCTGGAAACCTCGCTCAAGATCTCATTGTATGATTCTTCAGTATCAGCAATTTCAGTACTAATCAACTCTAATTTTTCAGAATCCTCTTTGGATAAACCGTTAATGAAATTTGAGCGCATCTCCTGATCATATTGCTCATACTTAGTATTGAGCTGTGACAATGCCAACGAGTCAGATTCTTGCGTGAGTTTCGTGCTCGAGATCTCGAGCTCAAGTGCAGATTTGTTATTCAATAGTTGCAATTTGTTAGATCTCTGAGGGTTTGAAGCAGAGGACTGTTTCTCAAGCTCAAGCCTTGCTTGGTCAAGTTGTGCAGATGAATTCTGAAGCTTTTCATCAATCTCTTTGATTTGGAAAGTGAGCGTTTCAATTTCAGAAGAGATTCGATTTAACTGGTCTCTTTTTAGTCTCTGGAGCTTCAAAGTATCAAGACGAGAGGTCTTAAACTTACGGAAACCACCACTGAGTAAGCCGTTAGTGCTTACGCGATCTCCATCGAGGGTAATGGCATTAAGACCATGGGAACGTGCTAATTCGGATCCTCTCTGTAAATTGCTGCAAATGACTGTTTGGCCAAAGACATGTGCCACAGCGATATCTACCGCCTTGTTGCTTGTCTTGATTTTTTTGATGAGAGGGATGAAATCTTGCTCGTCTTGTTTTGGGATTGATTGTTGACGCAGTTTGATCCTGTTGAGTGGCATGAAAGTTAAGTTGCCGACTTTGAGCTTTGACATTTCTTGCATTAGTATCAGCGCACTTTCATCGGTATCAACCACAACATGGTACAACGAGTTGCCAGCAATGACTTCCACAGCGGTCTTGTACTTATCAGACACCGTGAATAGTTCGACTAAGGGGCCGAATACATTGCTCGTCATGCCTAACCTGGCCGTAGCTTCGGATACTGCTTCCAACGCTTTCAATTGAGCCACATTCATAGTTTTGGTCACCTTGTTGGTAGCATTGATGAGTTCGTTTTCGGCAGAATCATGCATAGCCTTGAGTTTGATTTCTTGACGTAACAATGATCTACGCTCTTCTCCCATCGATGCAACTTCGTCTTTGAGTTTTGCCACATTGTCGACTAAGGAATCCACAGCATTTTGATGCCCCTCGTGATCAAAAGACGCTGATACTTCAGCAAGTTGAGCGGAAATCTTGCTTAGTTCATCTTGTTTTTCTCTAACGCTAGTATCCACGCTTTTGGACTTCTTGACTCGTTCATCTATTTGCTTCTTAAGAGATGAAATCTCGGATTTGAGCCAATCATCTCGTTCATTCCTAGTAGAAAATTGCTGGGATCGACCCTTTTTAGAGTGCAAAGATCGCTGAAGTGAGGAAATCTCTGTGAGCTTCTTCTTGACCTGCGACTCCTTCTCCTTGATAGGCGCAAGTTTTGGTAGTAAGACGTTTGAGATTTCGTTGCTATGCTCGGAGATAGTCAGTTCGTACGACTTCAATTTCTCTTTCTCTTCGTCGGCAATATTAGTAGCGTATCCAAGGGTATTCTCCAAAGTCTGCTTAGACGCTTCTTTTGCAGCTATAGCTTCAGTGAGACGCTTCAGGTCTGCGGTTGCCTGAGCCAAATCGAGAGACACGAGTTTGAGCTTCGAATTCAATTCATTAACCGAGTTTTGGAGGGTTTGACACGTTTTCTCCCTGGTATCTAACAATGAAATATCGTCCCTTGATTTGGAGAGAATGGTCTCGTACTTCTCATCAAGCTTCTCGAGTTGGGTTTTGATTGATGTCAATTCTCTGTCATGGATATTAAATTCAAGCACTTTTTTGTTTTTCTCTAAAGCCTGGAACTCCTTCAACTGATCCAGCTCCAACTGAAGGTCCGATAGTTTTTGATGAAGCTTTTCCATAGACTCGTCAATCCTGTCCATTTTGAACTGTGAATTGCTCATTTCTTTGTTGGATTCCTTGAGTTTCGTTTCAAACATCTTGGCTCCACTGACCTCTTTCAAAAGCTGGAGTCTCTCGGTATCTTTTGAGTTGGTCAATGATGTAATTTTGCCCTGTGGAACAATATAATATGGGTTCAGCTTAGAAAAGCCTGCACTCTCTAGTAAGTTCATGATGTCTGACCGAGTTGATGACTTACCATCTAACGAGTAGTCATCTTTTTTCAATCCGATAGTACGTCTCACCAGTATTTCATCTTTTTGGATGGGGAACCGTCTGTCTTGATTGTCAAATATTATCTCGACATATGCAGACATCACTGTCACTGTTCCCTCATGTATAAGCCCGTGTCTTTCCTCTCTGGTCATGTGAGTGTAAGCGTCGGAAAGTACAAACCGTATTGCCGAAAAAAAATTCGATTTGCCCAGCCCATTTTTGCCCACTACAACATTGAAGTTCAGTGAAAGCTCATCGATGATTGTGGTATCTTTATAAGTTTTGAAACCTTGTATCACAATCTTTTTTATGTGCATCGGTGTGTTATGACAAGTCAATACCTGTGTTGATGTTGCGCGTTCCCTATGAAACAGCGCGTCATGCGAGTGCATAGCGTGTCGCGCTTACAGGTAAATACAGTGGTAATCGAGATGTGAGCAAAGTCATTACACAATTAAACATAACCTTTGTATGTGTTACCATAGCGGTCCTTCCTGGTACCACAATCTGCTGCGGGGCTCCAAGGTAGGTCTGAGGTTTCGTACTTCTGGGGAGGAAGCACGAATGGTAGTCTGATGGGCGTCGTGCCGTCAGTGGAGTTTTTCAAATAATCAGACTTGTAGGACGGTACCAACCCTGATCCACCTGGTATGAGAACGCTCAACTCGTAGCTGGAAACATCATAGTTTTTGCCTTTACTTTTGGCAACCGGATACCCCCAAGCCTGTTTGGACAAATTGTGGCTTCCTACCATTACCCACTTAAGCGTCTTCCAATCATCACCATTATCGCAAACATAATACTTGGAGTGAGGCGTCAAGTGCTCTCTGCCAGTTATATTGCCACTTGTTTTCCACTTGTACAAATGCCCGTGGATGTTCTGATCATATTGGTTTTCCAGAGGGGTCCCTCCTGTGTAGTTGAAGTGAACAGCAGAACCAGATAAGTATCCGAAACTGCTTTCCGCAATATCTTTGATACGTGGAAAAATCAAATGTGGCTTGTAGTTGAACTCATCTTGATGGTCGGCAAAGGATTCACCCCCTGGTTGTAAAGTCTTCCATTCCGAAAACATAAGCGGGCAAAGAAGATGCGAGAAAACAGAGCTTGTTTGCCCCTTCTGACAAATAAAAGGAGACGCGATTGAAGACACTTGCGAGGCGACGTTATGCTGGGTGCTATTATTTGAAATGAGAAGATTGTTTCGCTCCAAAACCTGCCTTAATTTGGCAAATCCATATGCCTCGCTCTTTTCAGAAATGTTTTGTAGATCGAATGTTCCTGGCGCCGACGCAACCAACTCCACCTGAATGTCACTGAAATCTAGCTTCTCTATTTTTGCAATTAAAAGTCTTGTGATAGAGATACCGTAACGGGACAAGTAGCGAATCAAATCAAATCTGAATCTCTTTCCAGGTTTTGTGGTTGTAGATCCAGTTTTCAATCGGCCAGAGCGCCATACTGATTGATTTAGACCGCCAAAGTCCAACTGCGTGAGATTGCTAGTCATGATAACAATCTCTACTTCGTTGTTCTCAAATATATTGATCATCATCTTCGAATGGTGCGATGCATACCGGTGGGGAAGAGGAGCTATAGCCTCTGATAGATTGAATTTCTCTTTGAATAGCTTGGAAAGCGGATGCCCGTCTAAAAGAGAAGAGCCGGTGATAAAGCAAACTTTCCGTTTAGCTTGCACAAACTTTTCGTGGAGGAATGTGAGAAAATACTCAACGTCAACGCTGAAATTGAATTGAAAAGTCTCCAGGAGATCAGGTGCGCCAACAAGATCATGCATCGAGACGGCATCCGTGTTTATGCCGAGCTTCCGTTCTTGCGTAACTCTTTCACTCAAATTTTTTAGAAGATGTACCGCAGATCTGGGCCCTTGGCCCGACGACGGGGTTGAAATTTCAGCTTCACTTTCATCTTCCGTGTCAATCACCACGACGTCAGACATATTGCCCGTGGCATAGTGTGGAGAATCAGAGTCTTCGGATTCCTCTATGTTGATTTGAGTTGCAGGTAACTTTCCGCTCCGAGAGCTTGATTTTCGCCACGAGCCATCCCGCAAGATACTCGTATCCAGCTCAACTTCAATTGAACTATCAGAATCGGCAGACTCAGGATCAGTGCCTGGAACAGAGAATTCTTCTTCCACCGGACTACTCATCAGCGAATCAGCCTCGGGCACAATTGTCTTTGGCCGTTTCTCCCTCAGCTTGTCGGAGGCAGGTTTGGTCCTCTTTCTCAAAAACTTTTGTTCCTCAGGCACGTCCACCACCAGAACGATCTCGATTTCTTCTTCCGACTGCGAGTCAGAGTCACTTAATTCGGGGCTAGGTGACCTTGAAATTGGTAGGAATAAATACTCACTGCTCTTGTCCGAAAAGCCCTGGAATTCTGTGCTGTTTTCAGGGGTCTTTTCGGCTTCTAGCCTTATAAAGCGGGCACCGGAGTCGTCAACTTCCAGATCCGATGTGACACTTTCTAAAACTGGGGACCCTTTTCTTCTGCTTGTACGGGAAGGTTTGACCAGGGACCTCTTTGATTTCGCCTCAATGATATTGGACTCGGACCCCGCATCTTGTTTTGAATTGAGATCCTCTGAAGCGCTTTCGGAATTGACCACGTCACTCACACGAATGCCATGACTGGGACTTGATCCTGGGTGTTGATTCAACTCATTGACTTCTGTAGTACGCTTGCTGCGTTTCTTTCTTATGCGTGCCATAATGTTGTTGTTGTTAATTAGTATTTTTGGAAAACGCGTACCCTGCAGTAGAAAACAAAAGGTGCGTTGTATTGTAGCTCGCGGCGCTGATAAGTATACTAAAGGCACACTACAGTGATTAAACGAAGGCAATAAATCATGGAAAATTCAAATGATATCAGAATCGAGAATTTCTTCTAGATTTTCATTTTATCGATTAATCTAGTTCAATCGATTCATGGTTTGGAATTCCGGTTACGCAGTGTTTAGTACCTACCAGTCTTCTAAAGTGCTCAACTCGCATCATTTTCACATTTGAGCACTTCTCTTAATGACGATCTACACATTTGGCATGAGTCCAACTATTTTCTTATTAGTCACACGCTCGTAGATTTTATTACATTCTTGTTATTATGGTAATACTTTTACCAAACATGTTCACATGGACAATTCTCAAGCCTTTATATGATAGCTCCAGAACTTGCACCCAAAATAGAATTGTGGAGTGCACCGGCTATAAGCACTTCTGCGCCGAAGTATGATGCGCCTACATGTAGCACCTCCACTCACGCTTTAAAACCACGTACGTATATAGCTGTGACAGTAGCACTTCATTTAGCTAAACATTTCTTATGATTGAATTCAAAAATCCAGGTGGAATTGTGTCGTCGCCAACAACCATTCTCAGCGGTCGGGTCACTGGATTATCAAGCGGCCTCATCAAATTCTCCAACAACCAGGATCTGGTTTTCCCACCCCAGACCTTCGAAATCAATAACGGCCAATTCAAAGCACTTGTTCATATTTCTCCTGGTGCCCCAAACCAGATTGAGGCCCAAGCCTTCAATTGTGGCCAGTTAAATGAGCATGGTCATGTACTGAACCTAGGTCAAGTTGTCGACAGCGGATCTGTCACTTTGAGCTACAATCCGCTCCCGGAAAACAAGCCTGTGCATTTATGCGTGGTTGTGGGTTCTGACTCTAAAGGGGTCTACGATATGCCGCGTTACAAATTGGAACGTGGCGAAGTTGCAAATTTAGAAACGGCCACACAGAGGCTCAAGGTTGCTGGCCGTATGATGCAGGCCTTTACTCAGGATGAGTTTTGTAATGTTGGCTTGAGCAATCGGTCATTCCAGTTTGTTGAAGAATCCGTCACATCCAAGCGCCTATTTGGCTACGACTACGAGGCATCCTCCCATGCAGAAGTGAAAGTCCACGTTTTGCGGTCCCCATTG
Source organism: Metschnikowia kipukae (assembly GCA_002370135.1). Lineage (NCBI taxonomy): Eukaryota > Fungi > Ascomycota > Pichiomycetes > Serinales > Metschnikowiaceae > Metschnikowia > Metschnikowia kipukae. The sequence goes on from NKZJ01000102.1 coordinate 295,819, forward strand.
AGTGTGCTGGAGCTCCGCAAACCAGATTATGCTCAGCAAAACCCCAATGCAAAAGACAACGGTTTCTTATTCGGTCACGCTATTGACTTGGTATCGAAAAGTGAAATTATCAAGCCGTACAAGAAAGCGCAGACTCCAATACAGTGTGCAGTTATGTACTTGGACTCCCACTGGGATCAGAGGCTCATATCGGCACACGCGGCTTTAGGTGGCGGAACTGGAGAAGTTAAACTCGCTATCTTTGGATCACATGGTCTCCATTCTTACCCCATCACTTTTCCCCTGGTTACTGGTTGTTTCCTCGATAACAGGCCTCTCTCCATAAAGGAAGTTGCAAATGACGCTAATGAGTGTGGTACTTCGTGGGAATGCTTGAATATTTGCATGGGCGCTTTCATGCACGAAATTGGGCATCTGTTTGGCTCTCCTCATCAGGTTGATGGTGTCATGCTACGGGATTATATTTGGTGGAATAGACTGTTCATGACTCGAGAGGTGAAAGGTTCCAGAAACGGCTCAAGTCCACAAGTCATTGCGACTAATGGTGCATTCCTGAAACAATGCCACTGGAATAAAATGGATCTTATGCGCTACCTATACCACGGCTCTTTTTCAATCCCAACTGATGCCCAGGACTCGAATTTCAAAAAGATTGCAAATACCCATATGCAAAAGATTGAAGCCGGCCCTATTCCGTCTCTTTATATTACCGAGCCAGGATCGGTAGTCATAAAGTCTGTGTCAGGCGTGTTCATGTTTGAGTTTTGTGCAGATGATTTAGCTCGCCACTACGTTCCATTCTTCCCGCTGAGTTACGGAGGAAGCGGCCTTCAACACGAGATTCGCCTCAACTTTGAGGAATGCCTTTCTATTGTCAGGACAAACTGGAAAAACTCAGCCACTGACTTTAGTTTGCGTGTTTTATCTGTCTCAGGTGACCTTTATATTCAAAACTTCAAGGCAAGTTGTTATCCATCGCAGGACAGCATCATCACCAATGACTTCAACCTTGGTCGTGGAATGATCAATGGCTACAAGAGTCAATTATTGGGTTCTGCGAAAGGTGATCTACGTTTCATCGGATTTAACATTGACTTGGTTTACAAGGTTCGCGTTTACCATGGAGGGGCTATTGACGGCATTACTGTATTCATGAAGCCTGCTAGCTCTGCTTCCCAAACCGCCCCTCCAGTACCCAAGAGAAACTATCTTAAGAGACTTGTCAGCGCACACCCTGAGCCCTCGAACATAGACCAAGCTACTTTGGGTAGGATGACGCAAAACTACACTGATTTCAACTTACAGGAGGGTGAGAGAATAAGCAAACTATTCGTGAGAAATGGGGCTTGGATAGACGCAGTGCAAGTAGTCACCGACAGAAACAGAGACTCCGGGATGCTTGGGAACGCTGGAGGAGGGCATTTGTCAACTTTGGAACCTCCCACATCAAAACATCAAATTGTTGGTTTTTATGGCTACCAAGGACAATGGACAGATGGATTTGGTATGATCTATGCATTGCTCTAATGCTTCGGCTTTCAATATTCCGTGTTTCGCTCCAACACTTTATCCTTGGCTTTATTGAACTCAACTGGATATTTCTCGCAAACACCCATCTTTTTCGATTTTCCAAACAAACCAGTTTTCGAAGCCCCCACAGTCAAGTTGTTCATGCGAGCATTTATGTTCTTGATGTCGCTTTCTAGCTTGCCGATGCGATTCTCTGATACGTGGTGTTTATACAAACTCTTCAAGGACTGAAGTTTGCCTGCAATCTCTAGCCTCTTGTCTTGTAACTCGGTACTCTTTTTGTTCAACTGCCCACTCAACTGCGCTTGCAACACCAAGGAATCATCAAGCTTTAAAGAATCCAAAGCCTCGTTCAAAGATTTCTCGAAAAAGCTTGTGTGCTCCGCAACGCTCGAGCTCGCGTATAGCGGGTGATGCCGGTCGTCGTTTCTCTGCGGATCTAGGAAGTCGTCATCGCTGGATATAAAGTCATCCTCAGAAGTAAAAGGTTCAATGTTTTCACTATTAGGCTCTGGATCAGCATCAGAAGAGCGTTTTCGTAAAACGCCGTCAATGGCATGTGCATTCGGATGTCTCGGATCTGCTGATGTGGCATTCAGCTCTTCAAGAATTGTGATATCGGTGTCCAAATGGGTTTCTTGGTCGTCGGTGAAGCTTCGACTGTGTTGTGGAGTCTCCAGTTCCTCTTGAGCATAGGTTTCCACCCCAGTTGATGTAGGACTTCGATCATGTGTATCCACACAGTTCAAGTTTTTATTTCCCATGATCTCTTGTCAAATTAGAGACCATTACTAAGAAGTGATTGTGCTTGAGCAATACTTTAGGTAATAATGGGGCGCGTTAGGCGTGTGTAGAAGGCTGGTGGTTTTCGATTAGCGCCGGTGTGAGACAAGATCGTAGCGTCGCATATACCTAATAGACCTGTCCAATGTCAACATTTCAAATACAAAGCTCAGAGGTGTTGGCGAGGTTGAAGCCCTTTGGTATCACGTTTGAAAAGTCACTAACTGATCTTATTAAAGGCATTAGGTCACACTCAAAGAATTCCCCGGAAAGCCTACTGAATTTCTTGAACAACGCCATTCAGGAATGTAAAGATGAATTGATGCTGACGGACATTGAGGTCAAAGCCATGGCGGCATTGAAACTCGCTTACTTGGAAATGTATGGCTTTGATATGAGCTGGTCCAATTTCAACATCTTGGAAGTCATGTCTTCGTCCAAGTTTCAGCAAAAAAGAATCGGCTATCTCGCAGCTACACAGTCTTTTAAAAATGAGCAGGACCTTTTGATTTTGGCAACAAACCAGTTCAAGAAGGACCTCAATTCCCACAATCACATTGAGGTTGGATTAGCGCTCAGCGGAGTTGCTACCATCGTTACGCCCAATCTTGCCAAGGATATCGTGGATGACATTCTCATGAAGCTCTCCCACTCTAAGCCATATATTCGCAAAAAAGCAGTTTTGGCGCTTTTCAAAGTCTTTGTTCAGTATCCAGAGAGTCTAAGAACATCATTACCTCGCGTCATGGAGAAGCTCGACGATACCGATGTCTCTGTTGTCAGCGCCACTATAACGGTGGTTTGCGAGATCTCGAAGAAACATCCTCACTTGTTCCTCAATTACTTGCCTAGGTTCTTCACTATTCTCGAGGAGACGACCAATAACTGGCTCATCATACGCATTTTGAAACTATTCCAAAGTTTGCTGAAGATCGAGCAACGTATGAAAAAGCGCATCATGCCGTCAATAATCGGCCTAATGTCCAAGAGCGAGGCAACTTCGATTGTGTACGAATGCATCAATTGTATTGTGGATGGCGGAATGCTTTCCCCGGACTCCTCTAGAGATAAAGAGGTTGCGGAAGGTTGCATTGACCACATCATGAGATTTTTTACTCAAAAATATGATTCAAATCTCTGGTTTGTTGGCCTCTTGGCACTCATTAAGATATTGAAGATCTACCCACAATTCATCCATAAGATGAAAAGAGTTGCCGATGTCATTTTACAGTGCTTGAAAGACAGGGAGATAGTTATCAAGAGAAAAGCTCTTGAAATCTGCCATTACTTGGTCACGGAGGACAATCTTGCCGATTTAGTCAAAACTCTTCTCTTGCAGCTTCTTCCCGAAAATTCAGCTACTGACAACGCTGATGCTTATAAATTGGAGATTACAGAGAAAATACTCCAAATTACATCCTCCGACAATTATGCCCACATCCCGAATTTCAAGTGGTACGTCACTGCTTTAAAAGAGCTCGTGAATTTAACTTTACTAGCAGATACGTCGTTGGAGAGTAGCGGCACGACGCAATTGAGCAAGACAGCTGCTGGTCAGATTGCTGAAATGGTTGGATCTGAGTTCAGGCTGTTGGCTTTAAAAGTGCCTTCAATTCGTCCCTTCATTTTAGCAACGGTTGTCGTCAATTATGTCAAAAATCCTGTATTGACTAAAACCTGTCCTGAACTAATGACAAATCTATATTGGATTATGGGCGAGTTTCTGGAGAATTTCGGACACAGTGGGAAGAGCGATGACGATGATGATGAGATTGACCAAATTACATCATTGAGCCAGAAGGTGACGATTTTCAACTCGTTGGTGAATGTCTACGTTGATGAAAGAATATCAGGAGGACATTTATTCCCAATTTCGAAAGCGCTCATAGAGCTTGATGCGCCAGACACTCTTTGTGTCCTCATTGAGTCAGTCATCAAGTTATTCAGCAGCATAGTTATTGATTACGAGCAGTGTTATGGTAATTCCAAAAAGTTATCTGCAGAGAAATATTCAGAAATCGCCTACTTTCTCAAGAAACTCATTGCTTTTCTTGAACACTGGGAACATCATGACCGATACGAAGTACAAGAAAGGACTTTTGTTTGGCTCGAATACCTCAAGCTTTGTTTTGATGCTATGGATTGGCTTGATAAGAGTAAAATTGAAGCTCTTGAAGAAGAAGAACTTGCGTACTACAAGGATTCACAAAAGAACTCTGACTTATCTGCTTCCTCTTCCGTTGATGGAAAAAGCGGCGATCCAGAGGTTTCTGATGATTCGCAAAATGATGACACCAGCGATGATGAGGATGATGGTCGCGACGATAGTGAATATAGTGACGTGAGTGACGAAGATTTAATCATTGAAAGAGAAGACAGCACCGGAGGAATGCTGGAAGAAACACCAGCAATTCTGAATCTCTCAAATACGAGTGGGCCCAAGCAGACAGAAAGTGCTACCCAACCAAGTGAAGAGTCATCAGCAAAAAAGTTCGGCGAAGCAACCTCAGATAATGACGATCAAATAAACAATGTTGATGCTTCCAATGGCAGTGAGAGGGAGCTTCCTCAACTCATGAACAAGTTGCTTTGGTCATTTTTCAAGAGTTATCAGTTGAAGCCTGTTTCGGAGGCTGTTCAAAGCCGAATTCCTTTGCCTGAGTCTTTAGACTTGGACACTGTCATCAACACGACACCAGAATTTTGTCTACAGGAGAGCCCGCCGCCAAGCGAAGAGGAGTCATCTGAAGATGAAGAAGTACCCGCAACGAAAGTCCACGATAAAGTGGCCTCGGCCACTGATAGATTATCGCGTCTCAAAGACGATCCATACTACATTACAGGTGTCACCAAAAAGAAGTCGACTAAACCCAAGCCGGCGATCATAGGTCTTGAGGGCGAAATTTCCCACTCGACCCCCGAGCCGTCCAGCGAAGCTGCTTCATTATCAGGCGAGACCTCTAAGAGTTTGAAGAAAGGCAAGAAAATCAAGAAAGAAAAGGTGGTTGTTCTTCTGGATGAAACGCTAGGCCATGACGACATCTTGATACAACCAAAACCGGCAACAAAAACAACGAAAAAATCCAAGAATAAGTTCGTGATAAATTCTTTGGACTTGGATGATTCTGGTATGGAATCTCTTGGGTCTCGCGGTGAACATGAACGTCGTGACCAAGAATATGAGGTGGATCTAGAGCAATTGAGATCTAAGCTCCTGGATCAAACGAAGAAGGTCAAAAAGAAATCGAAAAAGAGTAAGAGTCTTAAACTGGAGCCAGCTGAGCAGCCTCTCCTCGAAGTGCAAGCTGAAGCCACAGTTCCAAGTGAAGACAAGAAGAGGAAGAAGAAGAAAAAGAAAGCGATCATAGAAGAGTAGCTACATATATATTTGCATATACTATCGTCAATTAACTCGTATGTAAGAGGTTTACTTGTAAGCAGCCAAAGCCTTCTCCACAGTCTCAGTGGCAGAAGCTGGGTTTACACCGGTCACCAATTTGCCGTCAGTGACGGTGAATGAAGCCCATGGGTCAGATGGCTCCACATATTGAGCACCAGCGTGGATAGCACCCTCTCTTGGGGTCTTCAAGTTCTTGGCCTTCATGATGTGGTCAACCTTGACCAACTTCTCACCCTCATCTGTGAAGCCAGTGACTTTTTTGCCCTTGATGAAGTACTCGCCGTCGTCGGTCTTGATTTTCTCCAAAATGGCAGGACCATGGCAAACAGCAGCAACAACACCGCCCTTCTTAGCGATAGCAAGAATGTGCTTGTGCAAGTCCTTGGCGTCTGGGAAATCAAAGACAGCTCCGTGACCACCAGCAGCGAAGAAGATGTCGTAATCAGCAGGGTCCACATCAGAGGCTTTCTTGATGTTTTTCGTTGCCTTGATGAAAGGGTTGGACTCATCCTTGACAATTGCTGCAGCTTCGTCAAAAGGAGCAACCAAAGAGTGGTCATCCCAGCCAAACGTGCCTGTTTCCGAGACGAATGTCACGTCAGCGTTGTTTTCAGTCAAGGCCTTCCATGGGTGGTATGCCTCATCGAAGAAAACTCCTGTCTTGGCCCCATCGTCGTAGAAGGAGCCGTTGTAGCTTGTGAGTGCGAGTAAAACTTTGACCATTGTGATGTGTTTAGATATGTGTTTTGATATTGATGCTAATTGAAGAACGTGGCTGAATAGCTGTTCTTATATAGTATTTCCAGCATTGCTGTGTATTTTGTATGCACTATTGCGGAGTGGATATTAACCTCCGCGCCGTGAACCCTGAGCAAGTGGCGCTACACCTCCGCACGTTAGTAATCATACATACTAATCCACAACGCTCTGTGAATTCTGAACGCGGCGTCGCATATCCGCCAAAATTAAATGAACACGTCAGACGGCTTATTTTTGGTCGTTTTCACCGGTCGGCCGAATCCATGCTTGTCTTGCAAATTGCACGTGTTCGAATGCAATTGGCACGCAATTGATACGCAACGGGTAGGACTGGAATAGGCCAAATAAAAATGAAGACGATTAATTTGCGTCTTCAATTTTATACGTTTCAATTTTATACGTAGCGTTAGTGGTTATGCGTTAAACTGTTAAATCTTGAATGCGAATGCGAAAATATGAGATCTCATGCTGGGCCTTATTTCTTGACCTGTACAGATTACGCTCACTCATATCAAATCTGCCTACACTGTTTATCTACTCACCACCATGGCTAGAAGAAAAGACGCTACAGTGCCGCGTTCGGCGGCCTCTAGGTCTAGTGCTGCAATTTTTGCCAATGTGGATTCACCTGAGGAAATCGACAATACAGGCCTGGCGCAAATCGAGGAGAAACCGCCAGCTGAAGAAGCTGAGCCCGAATCTATAGAGGATGTCAAGTTTCCGCTCAGTTTGCTCTACGAGTTTCAAGACTTTTTGAACGCTCACTTGACTTTAAGGAAAGGTGTGGAGTTCATGACGTGCTTGTATCTTTGTCAGATTTTCTATCTTCACTTGGATGCCATGGGTGCCACAGACGTCATGTACGCTGTTGGGTTCAATGTCATGGGTGCAGTTCTTGCCATGTATCTCAGCCATAGATCGCGTGTGAAGAAACATCTAGCCTCTCCGGAAACAACTTTGTATCCGGAATTGCCCCACTTCAATGTCCTTTACTCGCTCTTCATCCCATACGCATTCACCTTGTTGTATTCTGACTACACCGACGAATTCTTCCAAGTCAACTTGTCTCTCACCAACTTTGCTATCACTTCCTTACATCCTGCTGCCAAGACCCTCTCAGCCTTCGTGTACTACTATATGTTCAATGAAAATGATACTGTGGAGCTATTTGTTTTTGCTCGTGTTATCTGGATATACTTTGTGGTGGATTTTGCGCTCAACCATTGGAACTCCAAAGAGGTGACTGACGAACAAGGCAAAACAAGAATCACTCATTCCTTAGGGCAGACTGAAATCCATCTCACTGCTGTATTGCTTGTTAACTTACTCTCAAACTTCAAGGTGCCAACCACGGAGAACTCAATTCCACTTGTCATGATGCACATCTTGGCGATCGCTCTTATCGGCGCTATTGGAGTATCGTTTCCCGTGTACTATTTGTACACCTGCTTAGACGCAGGCGCTTTGCGTTCCTTGATATCTGTGTTGGTGATTTTCTCGTTTGCTGCCCCATTCTACTTAATCACTGATTATCTCTTCCAAATGAAGGTGGAACAAAAGAATGCGTTACTCTGGTTGTACGATTTCATTATCACCTCTGACTCTCGCAACCAACTTCTCTTGCAGTGGATCTCCATGCTAGCTCTATTTATTCCAATTGTCTTCTACGCAGGTCACAAGAATTGGTTTGGCCTCAACTTGAGAAGAAAAATATGGCATTTCCTCATAATCGGTGCTTTGGCCTATCCTGCTCTTATCGAAGAACCAACTTTTACCGCCCTTGCTACAACTGGATCCGTTTTTGTCTTCATCATTATAGAGTTCCTCCGCGGCACTCGAGTCACTTTCATTGGGGGACTCATTGACAGCCAACTCAGATTATTCCAGGACCACAAAGACTTGAGTGGACCATTAAACTTGTCCTATATTTTCTTGCTCATTGGTGTGTCATTACCGATAGCCGTGGGTGTGTTGTTGAACGACGTGATTTCTTTAAGGTCTTACATTGGTTTGGTGACCTTGGGTCTTGGTGATTCCTTCGCATCTATTATTGGGCGCAAATTTGGCAAACACAAATGGGCAGGTGGTTCAAGATCAGTCGAGGGCACGGTTGCATTTATTGTAACCGCTTTCTTGGGATTCTTCCTCGTGGACACTTACTTGTTGCCTGAAACTAAAAGAGTGACAAATTGGGAGAATGTTCTTATCGTTGCTCTCGTTGGAGGGGTTATTGAGGGTGCATCAACCATGAACGATAACATTCTCATACCTTGTATCTCCTTGATTACATTTGAGATTGTTTCAAGAGTTTTCTAAAAGAATTTAATTAGGAAACACAAATGTCTTTAGATTAAACTAATTTGAGCATATTTGCTTTCGTATGAATCACTGAGATCTTTTCTGAGATTGGTCATTGTGTAACAATCACTAACTGGCTTGCTCAGACAAGGTATCGCAACTGCCCCTTCCCGAAGATTGTGAGAGCTCGCAATGGGATAGTCACAGGCTTCTAAGTATTTGTCTAATTCAATTTGGGGCAGTTCAACCAACACAACACTTCTGTCCTGTTGCACACAAGGTGCTTTAACAACTGGATGAAGTTTCGTTGGCATATACGCTAACTGGCTTAAGTTTGGCTTGAAATCAAAATGATCTGTCGAGCTCCTCAAATGTTTGTCGGGTGGTTGGGTAAACTGTGCGCCTGAAGTGACTTTAAAAGTGAGAAGGTGAACCTTGTAATCCTCGAGATCCGAATCTGACTCTGAAGATCCATAAAAATCTGCATGGGTTGATCTGTCAAATTCGTAAGCTTGTTTATCCTTCATTGATCGTTTGTGAACACTCGCGACTTCTTCGTCATCGTAGTCAGTGTCGCTGTCGCTAGCTATGGCATTTTCATTGTCCAAATCGAATCGAGAATCAAAGTAAGAGTAGTCAAAAACGTCTGAGAGTTTTGCGTAAGACAGACTAAATGACAGAGCTTTAGAGGAACGCCTTTGATTAAAATAGGGTTCCATAGACCCTCTTCTCAGGGCTCCGTTAAGAGCAGGGGTTTGGAAATTGACTAATTTAAAATTGTCGGAAGAAGTGGGGATTTTGAGAGACTCGGGACCTGGAGTGAGGGCTTTTTTGTAGATCACGTCATGTTCAAAAAATGGTTCCTTTGTTTGCATTAAAGAACGTTGTTTCGAAATAAAAGGAAGCTTCAACAGGCTAATCGCGCCTAGATTGATAAGAATATTACACAAAATCGTTTTTGAGCCGGCATACAGTCAACCCGTGTATGCAGAGAATGCCTAGCTTCAGAACTTACTGAGCCTGGTCAAAGGCCAAGTAAAGAATATTGTCGAAGAATTTTCCATGTTGTAAAAGGACTCTTGTTATAGTGAAGTTTTTTTTCGAGATTATAAGATAATTTTTCTGTGTATTCCAATCTTCTCCTTCGGCTCTAATTTGTCACTTGGATGCGAAAATCAGGTTACTGAGATCTATTGAAGAGCCATTGTTAATGTAAAAAAGCAAACTATCTATCGCGGCTCTGGTTTATAGATTCATTGATCACATTGAATAGAGTATTAAAAGGGGCTCACAGGTACAGCTTGCCAACATACTTACGAAATTGTAGGAGCCTGATTTCTTTCATTGACTATGACTTCTAAAAATGGACAAGTTGAGATGCGAAGACTACGATGCTTCTTTATAATTGGCACGACAAATTAAAAGTAAAGATAAAATACAAAATCCTACTCAGGAATTTGATAAGGTGTAATGAGTCAAAGTGGGAGCCCATTCCAGACGAGTGATTATATCCTATGGCGCGCTCGGAACATTCTGCATGGAACCCAATCCTTATCGGGTTGCATATTTATTTGCAGGAGCCGCCTCCACAGTTAAAGTGAGTATCCCTAAATCACTTTTGGCCCCTACTTAAAACAACTCCAGTCAAAGCACCAAATTCATTTCCAGAATAATATTCGAGAAAAATCCAACTTTTCAGCTGGTGATTAGAGCTCACTATTCAAAAAAGGTAATTGTACCTGTGATATTTTAGGAACAGACTCAAGCCAGATCACCAAAATCGTACCGCCTAAGATAGCATTTTACCACAACCAAACTAAAACAACACTTGAAGAAAGCTTCTCTATATAAAACCCGAGACATCAATTTCAACATCAAAACTTAGTCATCGGTCCAAATTCGATTATCAATCACACTTTGTCAATGATTCTGCTTGACAGACCTCGAAGAAAAGATTCGAGCTCAACAGCTAGACCAACAAGTCATTCGAACCCTAAAACTTCGAAGTCTATCCCCTTGTTTGATCTCGCTTTGCTCCTGAAAGAGCTACCACCTAACACTGGTCCTCCTGATTCTGGCTCTACCACGAACGGGGCGACCTCACTGTCCAACTCAAGCAAGAGTCTCAGTCATGTTCCATGTAAATTTTTTAGGCAAGGTATATGTCAAGCTGGAAACTCTTGTCCGTTTAGCCATGACCTAGACAATAATACGTCGGATAAAGTTCCTTGCAAGTATTTTCAAAAAGGAAATTGCAAGTTTGGATCGAAATGTGCCTTAGCGCACATTCTTCCTGACGGAACTCACATCAACGCCAAATCTCATCTGCTATCCCGACGGAGCAAAGTTCGTCAAGAGCGCTTACACAACAATCCATCATCACAAGCTCTGGTATTTAACGAGCACACTGCTACCAAATCCAAAGGACCCCAGGATTCACCTCAAAACTATAAATACGAATCACTAGACAGAGTAGTCGAAAGAGACAGGACGGTTAATTTTCCAGAAATGGTGTCTGCAAAATCTAGTGATCCAAATAACAGCGACAGATTTCTTGATGGTTTGCTGAGTGATGCTATTGAATTGCAGTCACGAGGGCTCCACTATCCGGACTTGAACGCTTGGCTGTCCAACTATTCATCAAATATTCTAACTCTGCCATCAGCCGTTGAGGGAACTCCCAGAAGAAATACATTCAGTGCTGCGAGCAATAACTCTTCCCTCTGGTTGGAGGATTCTCCTCTATTTCATGAACCAAGTCAAGCATCAAATTTACAGTCAGGAGCAACTTCCTTCAGTCTGCGTTCATTTCAAAAGGCAACAATTGGAGTGACAGCCACTTCTCCGCTATACCACTACTCGAAATACCTACCGGAGGAATCTTATCTGGTAGATGAGGACAGTGATGCATTGTTCGGAGAGGATGATGCAAATTTCGAAGACTTCGTTCCAGCTTCCATCGGGAATCTAATATTAACTCCCCAGGAGCAGCAAAGACGCAAGTCAAGATCACAGTCAGGGACCCTACTAGTAAGGCCGAATGTCAATTTGGGAGGTCAAGATATTAAACTGCAAGGTCCGATCGAACTAATAACTCGAGGATTTGAAGATGTGTTTCTTATGGATTAAGAGCAAATAAGTTAGCAACATAGAGTATTTGAAAAGGGTTCAATGCTGTGTCTACGAATCAGTATCTCGAGGTAATAGATGGTACTGGTCCTCGAACAAAAAACAGATCAATCCTCCACTGGGCACGGATTGGATTCGAGGTCATGACTTTAACTCCGTGATTCAGTTTTATACATTACTCGTATCAGTAAGCTCTCAGTGGCCCATGATTTCCGTGTGCAAACACCTCCATGCTTCCCAAAAGGCAAGTTTGGATGTCTTAATAAACACATGGACGTGGTTTGTTGCTATACAACTTCTATTTACAGTTTTGCCACTGGTGCTGCTCTATAGATGTCAGCACATAATTTTTGGAAACGCTCCAAAGCACTTCTGTTCTCCATATCTAATTCTGGCTTGACACCTCTTATATGATCTGACTGGAATAGAGTTCCAACGAAAGCCATCTCATCAGTGTATGGGTTCACAGTCAAGACAATGTAGTCGGTGACCAGCCTCTCGGATCTTTTAGGCTCGCCGCTGCCAGTAATAACCATTTCTTGTCTTGTACGCACCTGGATGACGAACTGAAGCATAGCAGTCACGTCATTGATGTCAGGAATAGGAGTAAAGCTCACCAATTTTGGGTTGGCCTCCACCTTTTTCAAATTCCATTCCAACTTCAGTCCAATTGGAAATGTGTTGGCTCTAGCGGTCAACGAATCAACAACCTCAAGACCTGCAATTCCGTCCAATTGTGTTTGCAAATAAGACTGTCTTTGATTCTTGGGAAGGCTGCAAGCAGCAGCAAATATTTTGTTGGTACGTACGTACTTTTCGACCGCAAGCTCCTTCCAATCGTTGAACCTAAGCTTTAGTTTGGTATCAGTTTTAAACTTGGAGACGGAGAAGGTATTTATTCCAAAAGCACCAATTTTTCTGATGATCAACTTATGCCAGGATGTGATGGGTGACGACATAAGAGGTGGGGGGCAATAGAAATCAGCCAACACACCGATAGCTTTAACGGGCACCATTGAAATGTCCGGGGTCTTGCTCTTTTTCTTCTTCTTTGGCTTTACAGTTGAGTATGCACTCCAGGGCATAGTCTGACCAAAACGAAGACCGGATTTGCGGACGCCGAGGGCGAAAGGAACACAGCGCCCAGTTCTGAGCTGGGTTTTAGTTAGCCCTTGAATCATACTTGTTAGAGTTGATGTTGCAACACGCAGTAACAAAAATTTCGAGTGTACGAGAACATCAGTACATCCACAAGGAGTGCTCCTTCACTACAGGAAAGTTTGCAAATTTCGCCTCTTTTATTATCATTTCACTTGTATAGATACCTGAAACGAAAGGGAAATGGCCTCTAGTAGAACTTTGAAAATTGGAAATTGCTTCATGGCGAGTGGCCAGAATATACAACACCCGTACACCAGAACGAGGATTGAAAATGCGTGATGAGCAGCTCGATCTTTCAAGTTATATAATACGGGAACATGCCTTCAGCGAACAACAAAAAACTAGCTCCAGAAAAGGAGCGTTTCATACAATGCTGCGGAGACATATCTTTAGAGCTCGTGGCGTCTTTAAAGAATTCTAAGGATATCAACTTGAACGGGCTCATCACTAGATTTGCCAAGAAGTACAAGCTTAAGCATCAGCCAAGACTCACAGACATTATCTCATCCATTCCTGACCAGCACAAAAAGTACCTTATTCCTAAGCTCAAGGCAAAACCTGTTAGAACTGCGTCAGGAATCGCTGTCGTGGCAGTCATGTGCAAACCACACAGGTGTCCGCATATTGCATACACCGGAAATATATGTGTGTATTGTCCAGGTGGCCCTGATTCTGACTTTGAATATTCTACTCAGTCATACACAGGGTACGAACCAACTTCTATGAGAGCTATTCGGGCTCGGTATGATCCATATGAACAGGCAAGAGGTCGCGTGGAACAGCTACGCCTGTTAGGTCACTCCATTGACAAGGTCGAGTACATTGTCATGGGTGGAACATTCATGTCATTACCTATTGAGTACAGAGAGAACTTTATTGCACAGTTGCACAATGCCTTGTCTGGATACAATGGACGTGACATCGATGAGGCCATCAAATTCTCTCAGCAATCACAAACAAAATGCGTGGGAATCACCATTGAAACAAGACCTGACTACTGTACGGAGACTCATCTCAGCGACATGTTGAAGTATGGATGCACGCGTCTTGAAGTGGGAGTGCAATCAGTTTACGAAGATGTAGCAAGAGATACCAACAGAGGACACACGGTGAAATCAGTGTGTGAGACATTTGCAGTGGCTAAAGATGCAGGATACAAAGTTGTTAGTCACATGATGCCCGATTTACCGAATGTCGGTATGGAGAGAGATCTCCAGCAATTTATCGAGTACTTCGAGAACCCAGATTTCAGAACAGATGGCTTAAAAATATACCCTACTCTTGTCATCAGAGGCACAGGTCTTTATGAGTTGTGGAAGAAAGGTCTTTATAAGTCATACAATGCCAACGCTTTGATTGACTTGGTGGCTCGTATTATGGCGCTCGTGCCTCCATGGACTCGTATTTATCGTGTTCAAAGAGATATTCCTATGCCTTTGGTCTCTTCAGGTGTTGAGAATGGTAATTTGAGAGAATTAGCTTTGGCAAGAATGAAAGATTTTGGTACCACGTGCCGTGACGTCAGAACTAGGGAAGTTGGAATCCAAGAAGTTCACCATAAGGTCTCTCCTGACCAGGTTGAGTTGATCAGAAGAGACTATTATGCAAACGGAGGCTGGGAAACATTTTTATCATATGAAGATCCAAAACAAGATATTCTTATTGGCTTGTTGAGATTGAGAAAGGCCTCCAAGAAGTACACTTTCAGAAAAGAGTTTACAAAACAGCCTACATCTATTGTCAGAGAACTACATGTTTATGGGTCAGTGGTGCCCTTGCATTCCAGGGACCCAAGGAAATTCCAGCATCAAGGATTTGGAACTTTGCTTATGGAAGAAGCAGAGAGAATTGCTCGGGAAGAGCATGGCACAAAAAAAATTTCTGTCATTTCAGGTGTTGGTGTGCGGAATTACTACGCCAAGTTGGGGTACGAGTTGGATGGTCCTTTTATGTCGAAAGATCTTTCTTAACTCAATCGTTATTGGGGGTGTTCTAAGAATTTAATATACATTATAGACTATATGAATGTCGAGAAACCTTTAAGTGAAATGCTGCACAGAATCCACTCCAATAATAAAGGGGAAGTTGTAGGTGCCGTAAATGCGTAACATGCAAGGGTCGACAAAAAATGCATGAGGTAAATTAAAGATTGCAAAAGTTTAGACCTGAGAGTTTTAATGCGAGGAACGACTTTTGTAACTGTTCTGATGCCCGTATCTGTGATTATGACTGGTGCTTCCAGCCTCTCTAGACCAGCCGGGTATATCCTCGCCTGAGCCTCCCACAGGTCGCTCTAAAACAACGTTTTCGAGACCGAGCGCATCACTTAGCCAAGGGTGGTTGATCATACCACCAGCGTCAGCTCGGACTTCTGGTTGCAAAGTCAACATAGGTAAAAGAAAGTCCGAAATTTCCACAGCATCATTCACAGGAAATTTGTATTTCTCAATCAAGACATCTTTTAATCCCCAAGGTTTTAATTTGGATATGCGTAAGAGTTCCCCTTTGTTGTTGAAAAAATCTCTAGCGTATAAAGACTCTTTGAGCATTGATCTTGGAAAGGGACCCACCAATTCTATAATCTGTGCAATATGGTCATCATCTTTGGTGTAGGACTTCCCATTACGCGGATCGAACAAATAATCTCCGGTCAACAACTCAAAAATTAGGGAAGCGAAAGACCAAAGATCAGCGGAAGCACCCCAGTATGATCCCATGAGCACTTCTGGTGATCTATATTGACGTGTTTGAATTTCATCGGTGAAATGGTGATGACACCAGCAAGCATTTCCCAAATCAGCAATCTTCACTGAGATCAACTCGTCTTCATTAATGATAGTTGGGTTATTGTAGTGCATGCTGCTATCCATAACTGACATACTCAGATAATCAGCCGCCTCCGCTCCGTTGTGAGAAATGTTCATGGATGAAAGAGAATTGTTCAAGCTTTTCTCGAAACCCTCAAGTTCTTCGTTTTCGGAATTGTTAACAAAAGAGCCATGGCTGATAGCCGGCTTGAGGTGGAACTTTGTCGAAGGGTGCGCGTGTGAGTTTGCCATACTTGATAAAGATGGGTCTGCAGCACTTTTCCCGTGGGCACCAGCACCCGAGGCAAGGAAGTTTCCTTGGCTCATCACGTGTCTGATAGGAGTATTATTGGTCGTCGCGGACATGCTTTGCAAATTTGCAAAAGATTTGTTGCTAAATGAGCGCAAAGGGGACGGCAAAGGCTGGGAGCCAGTTATTAAAGACTGCCGTCTAGAACCTCTTCCATTTCTATTGAAAGATGCAGATCTGGAGACGCCAGAAATCGATTTGACTCTTTGCAACGGAGTTTTCGGCTGGGGACTAGCGGGGGTTGCATTTGAATTGGAGTTCAGTTCAGACGAGCTCAAGTCGGATTTCATTTTGATTCTCAGAGCTTTTCTCTCCAACTTGACTTTCTCCTCGTCTGCCTCCACCATCCGCACTATCTGCTCCACATCTCCAATTTCGATGAGAACGTTTTCTGGTTTGAGGTCAGTGTGGATTACTCCGCATTTCCTATGCAAGAAATCGAGCGATGCTAGAAGTTGTTTGGCAATTTGCTTGACAAATACGATGGGAATGCCACGATGCTTGTAACGCCGAATGAGGCCCAACAAGTTCTCTCCTAAAACCTCAAACACCATGCAAACGTGTACACCATTAGGACCTTTGTGGGTGAAAGTGTCGAGAAGCTGAATGACATGCTGATGGCCCGGATGATGAATGTCTGAGGAGGTCACCTTGTCGAGAAGTTTTATTTCATCGATTGCGGTGTCTGTATAGTGTTTGGCACTCCGCACAATTTTCATTGCAACATGACAATGCTGATCATTGTCCCTAGCCAACCACACCGTTGAAAAATGGCCCCAACCCAACTTTCTGACCAATGTGTATTTGTTATCTTTGTAGTTTTCTCCAATGTAGCAGGTGTGGTAACCACCTGGAACATAATCCTTTAGGTCTTCCTCGTTATCTGGATTAACGTCCACAAGGTCATCATCGTCATCATCATCGTCATCGTCATCTTCGTCACCTTCGTCTTCTTCTTTTGTTTCTTGGAGTTCAAATGACTCATCTTTATGCTGGGTTTCGTTAGCTTTGGCCTCACGCTTCAGACGATAAGTGCCGTGCGAGGAAGCCACGCTTTGACAGTCACTGTTGCGGAAGAGATCTAGCTCGTCATCTTCATTCACAACATTGCGTTTCTTAGAAGGGATGAATTCCTGACTAGATTCAAAATCATCAAGTGTATCTAGGTGGTCAAGGAGAAGCTCTGGGTGTGATTGAGAGTACAGCTCAGTTAAGCGGTCTTTGAGCGAAGATAAATGCGGCTCAGACTGGTCTTCAAATGATGTTTTGATTGGAATAAGCTCTGGTTTAAACGATTTTACCAGAGGAGAAGAGCGAGCTGTGGATGCCTGGCCAGCCAAGGGAAGAAAACTCAAGGACTGGATGTCTCCAGAGGTTGTGCTGTTCGCACGTGTCTTGTCACTTTTGCGATTATGATGAGTGAACTGTTGGCTTTCCTGGTTTGCATCTGCTTTCTGTATAGCTATGGATAAGTTGGACTTCTGAGATAGTGGCATTTGGTCGAGGTGATTGCAGAATAAGAGACCTCGATGCTATTGTAGTGCAGAATAGATTTGTGGTGCGATCAAGAAGGAAGAAGACGTGATGAGATTGAAGGAATTGGCCCTCGAGTGATGCACGCGGAAGATGTTAAAGCAAAGATAGCAACTTCAATAGCAGTTTCTTGGTGAAACAAGTGTTGTAGAAAGCCCCAAATGTGTGTGCTTATGTTATGTTAGGTCAAAGTGCAGTTCTTTAACTTTCAATCTCAAAGCGAGAATTTTCTCGCACTACGGTTTCCTCCGTTTACATCCTACTCCGCGACCTGCATGCAAATGCTTTAAAAATTAGACTTATGCCTACCTCATATCCACATCTATATTATATTTCTTACGTACCGTAATTGACCAGGCTTGATCTCTAATCGAGCTCCATCTCTTCTTCAGCCTTTGGAGCCTCCTCCTTGTCGCCCTCCTTTCTGGCGGCAGCCATCTTCTCAGCCATAGCAGCCATCTGAGCGGCTTCTTGCTTTTGTCTGATAGCCTGCTTCTTCTCTTCTTGGTCGGCTTGGTAACGGCCCTTGATCAAGTTACCGAGAGAAGCCAACTCCTCGTACTTGGCAATGTACTTACCCTTGGTAGAGTCGTAACCGTCGTCGTACAACCAGTCCTCAGTCTTCATCAACATACCGGACAATTTCTCCTTCTCGGCGTCAGAAGCAAAGTCCTTGTACTGGTCGTCCAACTTGCCTCTCAACTCGTAGATGTACTCCTCCAAAGCGTTCTTTCTGTCTTCGGTGTCGGCAACCAACTTGTCAGCGACGATCATAGCGTTCTCCTTCTCGAACAACTTGTTCTTGAGCTCCTCGTCCAAGGCAGCAGAGGAGACTTCAATGGTCAAGTCAGCCTTCTTGACCAACTTCTTGACCTCCTTGTATTGTGGTTCAGCATCTGGGTCAGCCTCTTCGCCCTCCTTGAGCTCTGGCTCGATCAATTCCTTGACGAGCTGCTCAGTGACAGTGTGAGCGGACTCAATGGTGTAGAAACCAGATGGGTCATTTCTCAATTTCAACTTGACAGCAATGGACTTCTCACCCTCATCTGGAACAACACCCTTAATCAACCACTTGGCGATGGTAGGCTCAGTTCCTGCTGGAACCTCGTCCTTCTTAGAGTATCTGGCTTCAACCTGGAAGTCACCCTTTCTGTACAAAGTAATGATCTTGGTAGATGGGAAAGAACCGCCTCTTGGGAAAACCTCTAAGTGGTCGTCATCCTCCTCGTCCTTGTCCCAGTGGTAGGAGACAGAGTATGGGTTAAAGTCCTCGAACTTAAATGGTCTAACTCTAACGGTAGGAGAGTGCATGGCGCAAATGAAAGCGTTACCTCTGGCAATAGCCTCATCTTGGTTCAAGGTGGTGGACAATGGCTTGCCGAAGATCTCAGTCAACTTAGCCTTCAAAGATGGAACTCTAGTACAACCACCAATAACTTCAATAGAGTCGAGGTCAGAAGCAGCAATACCAGCATCCTTCAAGGCAACTTCAATTGGGACATTGATTCTGTCCAACAAAGGCTTGACAAACTCCTCCAATTCCTCTCTGCTCAAAGCAGCGGATACATCAACATCGTTCATAAGAGACTCAATGTTGATTGGGGCTTGAGTGTTGGCAGACAAAACCTTCTTGACCTTCTCGGAAGCAACAAGAACTCTGTAGAAAGCCTTAGGGTTTTCTCTGACGTCAATCTTGTACTTGGCCTTGAACTCATCGGCGAAGTGGTTGGCGATGGCGTAGTCAAAGTCTCTACCACCAAAGTGCTTGTCATAAGCAGATCCCAAAACCTTCAACTCACCTTTCTTGACAGCGGCGATAGAGACTTGGTAAGAAGAGTGACCAATGTCAACGAAAGCAACAGTCTTAGGCTTGTCCTCTGGCAAGTCGTTTTGCTTGAAAACACCGTAACCAACAGCAGCGGCAGTGACCTCATTGACGATTCTAACTGGGTTCAAACCAGCAATCTTACATGCGTCAGCAGCAGCACGTCTTTGCTTCTCGGTGTACCAGACAGGAACAGAAAGACAGATGTCAGAAATTTTGCCCTTGGTTTCTTTAGCAGCAGTGTCCTTGATCTTGCCAAGGTACATGGCAGCCAATTGAGTGGAGGAAAACTCTTGTTGCTCGCCAGCGAATCTGACTTTAGCATTAATTTGTCCAGCCTCGTTTTCACCCAAAGCAGCAGTGAAGAACTCCTTCTCAGTGGCAAAGTCTGGGTCGTTGTAGTTCAAACCCAAGATTCTCTTCAAGTTGTCAACTGTGTTCTTGATGTTGGAAGTTTGTTGGTTCTTGGCGCTCTCACCAATGAATCTGTTCTTCATACCAAAACCGACCAAGGAAGGAGTGGAACGGTTAGAGACCTCATTGACAACAATGTCAATGCCTCTGTTGACTGCACAAGCAATCACGGTATTATCGTTACCCAAATCAACACCAAATGGAGTAGACATATTTGATAGTATATGGAAATGTGTGGTACAGAGCAGCGGTCGCAGATATAGTGAGGTGGAAAAAATATTGTGGTTGGTACACGACTCATCTAGAAGCTTCGAGAAGTGCGGCCTATTTTTGTTGCGGAGCCCCCTGGGCCACATCACGTGCGTGGTACGATTTTGATTTGATGTTTGAGTCTAACACTGGTTAAGATAGAGAATTTCGACTTGCGGTGCTAGCGTATGTTACAACTCGGATCAGGTTCTCAATTGTGGACCTTCGCCACCATTTTGCAGCAACGCGGAGGGTCGCGCCTAGTAGCACGTGTTGCTACCAGTGGCGTTTCCAAAATTTGTTGCAAAAGTACCAACGCTAGACGCTGTCCAAGATAGTGAGAAGAGTCATCCAGCCTCCACTTTCCACTAGTTGCATGTAGTCAGCTTGTTGCTTGTCCTTGACGGAGCGAAGAAGTAAGTCAATTTCATCGCCACTCAAGACATCCATCTTCGCCAAGTAAACTAGTAAGTGGAAGTCAGAGAGACCCTCTGCGCTTCCAAAGCCGGTTTGGAGTAAGCCTCGAACAGCTTTGAAGTCCTGGAGTTCGCCCAAAAAGTCTCTATTCTCAATAGGAAACTTTGTCGAAAACATCGGATTTGGCTCCATTGGGAAAGAATCCAGTAGGGATACTAATAGGAAATCAGTAGGAAACACAGGTTTGGCGTTCTCTTTCACTTCCAATCCGTATTCATTTATCTTGGAGTAGAAGACGTCAGGCACATACCTTTTGGAGTTGGTTTCTTTTACCATAATCATATTGGGATGTGTGGAAGCATTGATGTCATCAGCCTTCACTAGGCCTTCGGCGCTGGTGGATACTTGATATGCACGAGGCTCGATTTCTCCCTGTAAACCACCAGTGACAACACATGTAACAAACTTTGACGAGAATATCCCCGAATCAGAATAATTGCTGACATTCGGATGTTCCACTTGCTTCTGCGCAGCCATGATGACTTCTGCACAAGACAAAAAGAACGAATCTTTGTGTCTTTTGCAGAGGACGCTTCCGTTGGAAGCTTTGGCGTCTGTGAGATCCGTAAAGACCATGCCCACTTGGCATAGACCCAAAGACTGCGCCACCTTGTCAACAACGCCTTCATCTTTCCATTCGAGAAGTGTTATTCCATCTAACTCACCAGATTGGGGAGGTTCGTAGATGGCTTGAACGACTGCCTTAATACCAAGTGGGACTTTATCATGGCGCTCATATGTGCCATAAAGAATACCGTACCTCTGGGTTCCCGATTGTCTCCAAGTGTCAATAAACTTATTGAGAATGTTGAAGTCTGCATATTCTAGATGGTCTACCATTCTGAATTTCTGCTGCTGAAGCGTAATTGGTGCAGGTTGGCACTTGGAACAAATTCCCTTGGGGTAGGATGCATGTCCACCCCCACAATTTAGCTTGATCTTGTAATCAGGCTCTTGCAAAGGAGCAATGTACGAGGAGCCATTGGCCGGGTTATTTTTGAGTTTATCCAATTCTTTGGCGTGGGCATGGAACGACTTGTGCTTTATTCCATGCTCAGATAAGTAGTCTTTGTCCCAAGGTGGTAATGGAGAGCACTGGTCACACATTCCCTTATCGCCATGCTTGCACAATGCAGTTTTCTTGCGTTGTATCTGACCGTCCAGCTTCTGCAATTCGTCGTCAATCTTCATCTGAGGCGTGTGGCTACTTTTGACAGGTATGTCAACAGTTTCAATTGCCACGGTTCCATTCACCGCCTGCGCCACCGAGCGTGGAATATTGCTTGTATTAGCTGAACTATCGTCAAAGGTAATAAAGAGCATATCTCCATTTTTTAAGTTGAGCTCGGACACCGTGATGCCTTCAAACTGTGGTACCGATCTCCCTTTCTCACTGGCCAGATCACTCACGTGGATATCTGAACCAATAATGTTAAGTTTGGCACAAGCATCATTCAAAGAGTCAAGAAAGAGATCGCTTCCTTCAGCGGACACTCGAGCCATACCTTGCTTTGATCTGAATCGAAGAATCATGGTGGCGATAAGTTTAAACTGATTAGTTGAGGCCCTTCAAGTGCGCGAGATTGTCATGCACATATTGCAGGAAGGCATGGTGCGCTATACATACTGGGAACTACAAGTAAGGTATTCAGGCAAGTACTAGAGTGAAACCCGGGAGTGGCCTCTTAGTCCCCTGGAAACAAGAAAAACATGGGAAGGCGTCAGTTGTTCTTGCACAATGCCGAAGAAGACTATTTATTTGGTCAGGAAGATGCTGCAACGCAAAAACCACGAAGATCGCAAATTGGCGACGAAATGCAAGACCTTACGGATGACCAGATCAGAAAGTTGATTAGAGTTCGTTTTAATAACAATGAGCTATTGTTGATTCGTCAGCTTTCACTGGACATTGCCTCGAAAGAAGAGGAATTAATTCTCCTAAGAAGCGAGAAGTTCCAGCGTGAGCATGAACTACTACGTCTATGCTCTGAATACAGCAATTTGTCCAAGCTTGAAATCGAGGCCAAAATCAACACCAGATTTGAGAATATTAATCCCGAAAAAGCTTTGGGGGACATGGTGGACTTGGCCTTGAATGACACTTTTGTGCGGGTTGACAATGATGGCTTTCATGTACGCACAAATTCTGGCACCCGTATTGCCAGCGGCAAGAAACAGAGGCTGGTTCCTTTGCAATCGTCTCTGCAGCCAAATTTGGTTCCTGTCGACCATTTACGCCCTGGAAGCTCAGATGCGCCTTCTGTTGCCTCTGACAAAACCGATAGTGGGAAGATGAAAATGTCCTGGCTGGACTGGCTCACTGTTTCGGGCGAAAAAGCTTCTTCTGGAGACGTGTCAAATGCTCTGACGAGCAGCATTCTGCCCAAACCGGCTTTGGAGTTGGAGCGCATCAATGCAGAGGACGATGCTGATCTATCTCTAGCTTCGGAAAGTGAACTCACCGACAAACATGGCTTCTACCTCAAATCGTTTTCTAAAGGAAGCCTGCAGAATAATGAGGAATGCTCTCCTACCGCATCACAGGCTTCGCTAAAATCCATGCCGAAATCCACTGACATCACATCTCTGAAGCGCTTTTCACAAAGTCTACATACGCTAAAGCACTTGAGCAAGATGCATGATGCTGAAAGCGAAAGTATTCTGTTGCGGTGGGATTCATTCATGGCACAAATTATGGAGGACCGCCGCAAGTCGCTATCCAAAAATGTTGCTATTGAAGGCACTTCGTGCTTTGGGTTCAAAGCATGTAATTTGAAGCTAATTGACAGTGGAATTGCAAATTATTTTGCTACCAGAGACTTGGAATATACTGAAAATCTCAAACATTTCAAAGCTCTCCAAAACTTGGTATTTGAAGACGGTATCCCACCCAAATATAGAAATTTTCTATGGACAGAGCTCTCGGGCGCCAACAACTTGGCTGTTCCCGGTGAGTACCATCGGTTACTAACAGAAAGTACGAACACATGCAGCAAAACGATACTAGACAGTTTGGAGCAAATCAATCTCGATTTACACAGGACATTGCCATCGAACAAGCATTTCCACGACGTAACGAATTCAATACCGGGACCGCAGCTCACGAAACTCAAAAACATACTCTATGCACTGGTGGTTCACATGCCTCATATCGGCTATTCTCAGGGCATGAATAAGATTGCCGGCAATCTTCTCATAGCGGTGTACGAAAGCAACAGAGTTCATGGATCATTGAGATTGAACGAAGAAGACGTGTTCTGGATATTTGTTGCCCTCATCAACGACGTGATACCGTCCTACAACAACAAGGCATTCTTCGATGCTTCTACTATTATAGACATCCAGCACGAAATGTCCATCACGACTGAGATCTACTTTACGAAATGCTTACCCAAGTTGCAGGCGCATTTCATAGCGCTTGCAGTGGATATGCAGATAATATTGAGCGGATGGTGGCTCGGAATTTTCAGTGAGAGTGTCACTGGTATTGATTCTTGGTTCAAGTTTGTGGACAATCTACTTATTGCTGAGCACAGTGATGTCAAATTTATAGCGTTCAGTTTGGCGACGCTCCGCGTGCATGAGCAAGAGTTGTTGGCATTCAAGGCCGCAGAAGAAGTATATTCATTCTTCAACAAACTTAAAAATGGCACAGTAACCAATGTCAGATTCATGGAGTTGAATAAAGAATGTCTCAACATTGAGGCACAGATTTCCGCAGTCGATCTAGCTAAGCAGCGCGCGGTGTAGAAAGTGCACCCTGCATTCGCTTTGCTGCACGGCCTTTGACGGGCCATGAAAAAATGTACGATTTCGCGAGCGTACGCCTTGTTTCATTCTCTACCTGCACACTAAATTGGCACCTCCGCTAACTTAACTCACTATGTGGCCTTAAACCCTAAATTTAAAACAAAGAGGCTGCAGAACAGGCACATGCAATGCACCGCGAGAATGCCGATCGGGATCTCGTTTTCTCGCGGATCAAACCCTAGCTCACTGTCTTCTTACGCTACCAGGGGTATGTCCTGTATAAAAACGCACTCGGTAAGACGCTAAAAATGACATGATCGTTCTGAAGATTTCCATCACTAGCTTGTCTACTACTTTTTGACACCGACACCAACATGCAGAGGAGTCAGCAGAAAAGGCTTGCAAGTATTGGGCTTGTGCTCCTCATCTTGGGAGCAATTTATGCCATCTTGCCTAGCAACCCCAGCTCCCAATCCATATCTGAGCTTAGCAACGACAAAGCGAGAATCGTATATGTCGACGCCAAAAGTGGCGAGGTTTTGAAAGATTTCCAACCACCAGCTCACAAAGCAGGTGCTGAAAATGTCAGACCTCCGATCAAGGACAACGCTCACGAAAAAGAGGCTGCAGAGCAGCAAATTCACCAAGCCGATGGGCAGAACCAAGCACCTGCCAATGACGGGAAGGAGGTTGTTGCAAACGGAGAAGCCTTTGACAAATCAAAGATTGGTGTCTATCCTGGAAAGAGAGCCAAGGCCACATTTGTCAGTTTGGCCAGAAATGAAGAGCTCTACGATCTAGTAGCGGCTATTCGTAATGTTGAAGATCGTTTTAACCGCAAGTTTAATTACGACTGGGTGTTCTTGAATGACAAGCCATTTACTGAGGAGTTCATGGCATTGACATCTTCCATCGTTTCGGGTAACGCCAAGTTTGGGCAGATTCCAACGGAGCACTGGGGATACCCAGATTGGATCGACCAGGAAAAAGCTGCCAACCAGAGAAAGGCAATGGAGGGCAAAGTGATTTATGGAGGCTTGGAGTCGTACAGACACATGTGCAGGTTTGAGTCCGGGTTTTTCTTCAGACATCCACTCATGGAAGAATACGACTGGTATTGGAGAGTCGAGCCGGGCATCAAGCTTCGTTGCGACGTTGACTACGATTTGTTCAGATACATGGAAGATAATGACAAGGTGTACTCGTTCACAATCACAATCCACGAATTCCAAAACACCATTCCTACGTTGTGGGACGAGACCAAGAAGTTCATGAAGCTCCACCCCGAGCATATTGCACCCAACAACTTCATGAACTGGATCAGTAACGACAAGGGAGAAAGCTACAACCTTTGTCATTTCTGGTCGAATTTCGAGGTTGCCTCGCTCAAGTTCTTGCGTTCCAAGGCTTATATGGACTACTTCGAGCATCTCGATAAAGCCGGAGGGTTCTTTTACGAGCGGTGGGGTGACGCGCCAGTGCATTCTATTGCAGTTTCCTTGATGTTGCCAAAAGACAAGATCCACTTTTTCTCCGATCTTGGCTACACTCACGGAGTGTACACGCAATGTCCAATTGACAAGGCATTCTTGTTGAAACATAAGTGTGACTGTAAGCCTCAAGACGATTTCACGTTTAAAGGATACAGTTGTGGAACACGATATTACGATGCCATGGGTCTCGAAAAGCCTGCGGGATGGGAAAAGTATAAAGACTAGAGGTAGTGGAGACTAGAATTATATTTGGTCCACTACATAAAACTATGCAAGAACACATAACCATTCTCTGTAGGTACAGTCGGGCGCATGATTTGGCCAGGTGTCAAGAACAAAGCCTCAACCCGCAGCTCGCAGATTCTACATGCAAGCACACCAAAATCAAGATTTGAGAAGTTTGTGAGATCCAACTTCGTTTCAGAAGAGATTGGCATGTTTCAAAAATTCAAACAGTGCAAATTCAATAAGTTTTTCGTCCTAAAGTGCCGCCCATTTCCTCGTAAATTGTTTCCAAAAGTAAATTGCAGGATCGCGTCGGCCTATTCTGCCAAGTGAAAGACCTAGCGCGTAAGCGCGCATGCACGTACCACACGAGTAGTGAGTGTGGTACATGTTTCACTCGCGTTATAAGGGTGATTCGCGTCTTATGCGACATGCAATCGCACACGCTCGCATAATGGGCTTTTTTCTTTCCGTTTTTTTTTTTTTTTTTTGCCGTTATTTTTCGAATCTGATTTTTCTCACCCTCACTCAGATTCGTTTTCAACAGCTTTTCTTTCGTCACAACAAACTCACAATTCGAGATCATGGCCTCTCCTAGATCTACCGCCCGCCTTGTGAGGTTTGGTATTTTCGCGTTAGTGTTAGTATTCTGTGGTTTCATTCTTACCAAGGGCTCTTCTTATGCTCCAGGCATAGCCGTTCAGCCAGGCTCCAAAGCTGATACCCCTGTGGTGAATACTGAAAATGCCGCCGCTGCTCCCCCAGCCGCCGCTGCCCCAGCAGCCCCAGCAGCCCCAGCTGCTGCAGGTGAAGCAGCACCAGCCAATAACCAAAAACCTGCTGTTCCAGGTGAAAAGGTCAAGGCTACTTTTGTTACGTTGGCCAGAAACTCCGACTTGCTGGGTGTTTCCGACTCTATCAAACAGATTGAGGACCATTTCAACAAGAGATTCCACTACGATTGGGTTTTCTTGAACGACAAGGAATTCAGCGAGGAATTCAAGGACGCTATTAGAAAGTTGGTTTCTGGTACCGCCAAGTTTGGTCTTATTCCTACCGAGCACTGGTCGTACCCAGAATGGATTGATAAGGAAAAGGCTGCTTATGCCAGAGAGGATATGCAGCGTAACCGGATTATCTATGGTGGATCTGAGTCTTACAGACACATGTGTAGATTTGAGTCCGGTTTCTTCTTCAGACACGAGTTGTTGCAAGACTACGAGTACTACTGGCGTGTGGAGCCTGACATCAAGATCTACTGTGATGTTGACTACGATATCTTCCAGTACATGAAGGACAATGACAAGTGGTACGGATGGACTATCTCTTTACCTGAGTACAAGGAAACCATTCCAACTTTGTGGGACACCACCAAGAAGTTCATGAAGGACTTTCCTCAACACGTTGCCAAGGACAACAATTTGGACTGGATCTCTGACGACAAGGGTGCAACATACAATGGATGTCACTTCTGGTCCAATTTCGAGGTCGGTGCCTTGAAATTTTGGCAATCCGAGGCTTACATGAAGTACTTTGAAACCTTGGACCATGCCGGTGGTTTCTTCTACGAGAGATGGGGTGATGCTCCTGTGCACTCTATTGCCGCCTCTCTTTTAATGCCAAGAGACAAGATTCACTTCTTCGGTGACGTGGGTTACTACCACGTTCCTTTCAACAACTGTCCAGTTGACGAGGAAACTAGAAAGGCCAAGAACTGTCAGTGTGAGCCTGAAATCGACTTCACTTGGAGAGGTTACTCCTGTACTCCAGGTTTCTTCCGTGTCAACCACATGAAGAGACCAAAGGGATGGGAGAACTTCACAGGTTAGGTCAGCCTGCAGTCCAGCGACTCCTCAGACATGCGTTCATGTCACTTTAGAACAATACATATAAATAGCTTAAAACAATGGTATTGTATTTGTTGGGGTACATGTGACGCGCGACTGTTTCTTCTGCATGTTCAAGCGGGTTTTAAGTTGTTTGAGATGCGACTGTGCAGAGCACTGTTACATGACTAGCAAGTCTAGCCATTTGATTATTTAAAAGGGCTACATTATACGAGACTCGAATCTATAAATATTTCCTGATTTTGACCCTTTTAGATCTTTAAAACTTCGACTCTTAAACGATCCAAATTTCAAAATGTTCTCATCTCACAAAATGTATATCCGAGGCCAATTGCACAACTCACGCGGACCCAATTTCCGCTGAGCCCAGGAACTATCGTGCCCGGCACACAAATATACGTAGAAGTAATTTTTTGCTAAAAATAGCCTAACCACCATGCCACAATACTGTGCGTATGGCTTCTACAGAGTACGCAATCCACTCAGATGCAGATCCTGCTATCGGCATAAACGGTCAGGAACAGAATTTAGGCGCGTTGACTGAATCTGCACTCAATCTCGGTGAGGCCTTCGTTTCAGCGTAGGTGTCACGTCCGCGACTGGATACAAGAATAACGCACAAGTTGAGGTGGAATTTCCTCCTACTTTCAATGCGCGTCCTGCAGACACGTCGCCGGGGTCAAGTGTTCGATGCGAGAATTTACCACTGTTTTACGAATCAACGGGTCATTATTGTGAGATTTATAGGCATCCATAGGCTATATAAACTGTAGAATAATGTAGAGCACACGATATTCGACTTGGGTCCCGCAAGATCCTTTTTTCGCGTACCTGATAGGAACAATGCAAGTGTCTTCGCTGCTACTCTCGCTCGCGCAGCATTTGTTTCACATTTCATTATTGCGTCTTGAAACGACACCCGTAACATTACAAAAGCCCTTACGCTCTGCAAGTTCCCAAACACAAAAGTCACCGGCTTCACGACAGGGGGAATCTCACCTTATTTTCCTCGTTTTTTTACAGACATTACTTATTACATCTTCACGCCATGTCTCCCACCGAGAAGCACAGGCCTCCTCCACTATTGGTCAGCAACGACAAGATGAAATCAGACATGATCTTGAGAATAGTAAGTCCTATAGCGCCTCAGTTTGTCAACCAGGATATGCGGCAGACCTTGAAACTCAGTGAGAGTATCAGAAATCAACAAAGCAGTTTGATCGCTTCAGGCCATTATGAGAAAAGCATCGCCTCCAGCGATTCGAACTCTTCCTCAAGCATGTTTCTGAACCAGAGCTCCCATGAGAGCTACACAAATCCTCTGCTGTCCCAAACCGTCCCTGTGATTAGCTCCACCGACAGGGAGGTGCCGGATTCAGAGCCTGCCAGCAATTTGTCATGGTCACGCAAGGAAGAAACAGAACAGGACCAGACAACGGCAGCACTTAACAAGACCCCCGTGATTAGCGTCACTCCTGACACCTCCGAGAACAAGTCTAGCGATGAGGGCAAAAGCTCGAGTCCCGACCACACTTACTTTTCCGACAACAGCGAGTTTAAGCGTATGGCACAGGCCATGTCTCGCAAAAAGCTCAAGCGAGATAACACTCCGGGAGAGCTCAAAATTCTTCCTGCTTCCATGGGAAGTTCTCGCTCACACTCCCTGATCAGATCGGCGCCTTTGCGGCCCTCGACTGGCGCACCCTATGGCGTCCAAAGATGGGTTCCCGTGCGCTACGTGTATCCAGCGCTACCGCCCGTTCCTCATTCTGCAATGCAATATGTTCATACTCCGTTGCGACGGAGCATCTCTGGGTACCCGGACCGGCGTATTCCCCGCGGACGGCTGCCTCGAAGAAACCTGATTGGCCGGAGAAAGCCTGTTTTGGATGTGTTCCAAGGCGACGTGGTGAAGTTTGCTCCGTTGCCGTCTCAACCTCCATCAGCGCAGCTAGAGACTTTTGACGAGAGCCATGCTGATGCAGAGGAGGTCACAGAGGAGGAGCTCCAGGAATTGGAGCACAAGCGCAAAATAGCCGACCCTGTATTGAAAGGCAGCATTAGTTTCAACGAATCCTCTGCGTTTAACTTCAAAATTTTCAAGGGAAATGAGCTGCTGGTGAAGGAGAAGTTTTTAAAGATTTGCGAGACTACGTGGGATGAGTATGTTGCTGGGTCTTGAGGCAGTTTGTCTACAATTCTCGCCCGTCCACTTATTATTCACATACTCTCCACTCACCCACTTATCATTTACTCACCCGCTTACCATCCACTGACCAGCTTACCACCACCTTCTTCCGCTCTTCGTTTCATCAGTCAAACGTTTAATTCTTCCACCTAATCTTCTTACTTCCCACTATCGCAATGATCTTCGAGCACTGTGCGTGAGTGGTGATATGCGAGCTCTCGTCTTACATCAAACCAGGCTTTTGTAAAATGGCTCTTACTTTTCGTCAACAATTTCAATTTTAAACTCCTGGCTTCCAGCAAAAATCCAGCAGTAGACTCCTCAAGTGGCTCCAAAAGCTTGAAACGCAAATCTGTCCACACAGGTCACGTGCACACCATGCGACGGCAAAAGCACACCAAAAAAATACTCAGTACTCTCCAAGACCACCATGATGAACAGAGCACTGGTCGTACGGTCTCTCATGAGATGTCGTGGAACCCTCACATCCACGCATAGTCTATATCGTGCTCGTATATCGCCTTTGAAAAGCATGACATCATATTCTACCCAAGGTAGATTGCTGTTTTCAACGACAACTAGGGTTTTCAACTCGTCCCAGAAAGATAAGGACCAAAAAGATGAAGAGAAATCAAAAAAGCTCCTGAAAGACTCGGATAAAGAGTCGAAACCTGAGCATAAAGAAGAAACCCAACACGATCTGAAACTGAAACCAAAAAAGAGTATTGAGGAAGAGAATTTGAGAGAGGAAGTTAAAGAGCACTTGAAGAAGAAACATCCCAACATCAATTTGAAAAACGTGAAACTCATCGAAATAGATGGTGCCAGCTTTGCCAAAGGTGCTGCCTTCTTTACGCTTCTGACTGTTCTTCTTACCATGTACTTGCTATCATCCCTGCAGCCCCAGGATGAGCTTTCATTCCAAGATTTCCAAAACAGATACCTCCTGAAGGGCCTTGTCACGCGTCTCAATGTGGTTAACCGCTTGGCCGTTGAAGCAGAGCTCATTCAAGGCGCTTTCTCTGATGAAACAGTCCGTGGTCTGAACGGCAATCCAATGGTCGTGTTCACCATCGGCTCGGTCGAAGTTTTCGAAGAAGAAATGAACTCTTTGCAAGACAAGCTCGGAATTCCAGTGGAAGAGCGCTTACCAATTCTGTATAGCGAGCGTGGCTCCTGGGTATCCATGTTATTACCTATTTTGCCTACTGTTCTATTAATTGGAGGTTTGTGGTATATCACCGTCAAGCGTGCTTCTGCCCAAGGTGGAGCTGGCGGTGGTGCCGGGGGCATCTTTAAGATCGGCAAATCCAAGGCAAAACTTTTTAACCAAGAAACTGACATCAAAATCAAATTCAAAGATGTTGCCGGCTGCGAGGAATCCAAAGAGGAGATCGTGGAGTTTGTCAAGTTTTTGCAAGACCCAATCAAGTATGAGAAACTTGGAGCCAAGATTCCTCGAGGAGCAATTTTGTCTGGCCCTCCAGGTACGGGTAAAACACTCTTGGCTAAAGCCACTGCTGGTGAAGCTGGTGTTCCATTTTTATCTGTCTCCGGATCTGAGTTTGTGGAAATGTTCGTTGGTGTTGGTGCTTCTCGTGTGCGTGATTTGTTCAAGACGGCTAGGGAAATGGCCCCATCCATCATTTTCGTTGACGAAATCGATGCGATTGGAAAAGAAAGAGGCAATGGCCGCATGGGAGGTAACGACGAAAGAGAAAACACTTTGAATCAACTTCTCGTCGAGATGGATGGATTCGAAGATTCCGATCATGTTGTCGTCCTTGCCGGTACGAACCGTGCTGACATCTTGGATAAAGCCTTGTTGAGACCGGGCAGGTTCGACCGGCACATATCCATTGACAGTCCCGATATCGAGGGCAGAAAAGCAATTTTCAAGGTGCACTTGTCGAAGCTTACCTTGAAGTCGGTGGAAGAAATCAAAGCTAGTCACAATGACGTTGATTTCAGCAAATACCACCAATTGATTGATGAAGCAATTGAAAAACTAGCCGGCAGATTAAGCGCGTTGACCCCCGGGTTTGCTGGTGCCGATATTGCAAATTGCTGTAATGAGGGCGCTCTCATAGCGGCCAGAGACGACGCGCAATCTGTGGATGCCTACCATTTTGAACAAGCCATAGAGAGAGTCGTTGCCGGCCTCGAGAGGAAATCCAGAATTTTAAGTCCAGAAGAAAAGAAAACGGTTGCTTATCATGAGGCAGGACATGCTATTTGTGGCTGGTTCTTGGAGCACGCAGATCCATTAGTTAAGGTCTCCATTATCCCTCGTGGCCAAGGTGCTCTCGGTTATGCGCAGTATTTGCCTAAGGACCAATACTTAGTGTCCGAAGACCAGTTCAAGCACAGAATGATCATGTCTTTGGGAGGCCGTGTCAGTGAAGAATTGCATTTTGAATCCGTCACCAGTGGAGCGTCTGATGACTTCAAAAAGATCACCCAGATGGCACAGTCCATGGTGTTGAAGTTGGGAATGTCTAACAAGCTTGGAAGCGTTTACTTTGATAACGGAGACGAAAACGGTGGTTTGAAAGTTCACAACACGTATTCGGAACACACGGCTCGCACCATTGACCAGGAGGTCAAGAGATTCATTGACGAGGCGTACTTTGAGTGCAAGAAGCTTTTAACTGAGAAGATTGATTTGGTGGACAAGGTTGCCGAGGAAGTCTTTGCTAAGGAGGTTTTGACCAGAGAAGATATGATTCGACTCGTTGGGCCTAGACCTTTCGCTGAAAAGAACGATGCTATAGATAAGTATCTTGAGGGAGGCGATGCATTCAAGGGCAAGCCCAAGGAAGCCTCTTAGACGAGGTAGAAAGTTTGACTCTAGCCAAATTTTGTATATAGATACGTGAGTACACGAATACGAAGCTAAGAAGTTTTGATTCTAGGAGATGATTAAAACGGGAGGATTGCATGACAGCCATCCCGATGTCTAGAGGGTTCGTTGTACGACCCACAATGTCTAGTAGAGGGATCGCTTACTTTCAATCAATGTCTGATAAAGAGAATGCTGCAATCCGGAATATCTAAAAGAGGCTTTTACCTTTTCAATCCACGATGTCTAGTAAAGGTGGGGATCTTATAGTGTTTTGGCGTGATTTCTGAACATTTTCAGCTTTTGTAACTGCCGCTTGTGGCGAATTTTGTGCTGGCTCGGAATCAGTGAAACTGAAGCTAGACACGCTGTCGTCACTGAAGTAGTCAGATATATCAGCCTCGATGGGTTCAGGTGAAACATGCTTTTTAACCTTCTTGCCACTATGGCAAGAGGATATATGATTCCGATAGTCTGCAAAACCAACGTCAGTCATAAACGCACATCCTAAAATAGGGCACGGAAGGACCTGCCTTCGGGCCGAGCATGACATGGGACTTTTGCTCCTGTGAGCCAAGAGGTCATTTTCGTTTATGAATAACTTTTTGCAAGTTCGGCCACCAAAATCCAAGTCACAGACAAACGGATCGTGGCGTGGTAGTTCCACCTGCATGGGAAAGTGGAGGTTCAACTTTAAAATGGTGATATCGTCCAAATATGGCGACTTGGCCACTTGTGATGTGACCACAGGGTAGCCAATCAGCAGTAGCTCCGGGGAGTGCAGCTGCAATAGATGACCTCGGTAGGCCACTCTGTTTTCCGCTATAAACTTGCAGTCACGGAATGCACAGCTATATAGCGCAAGTTCGGGAGCCAGATGCAAATCTAGGAGCAGATCCTGCTCAAACAGAGAATCCGAGTAAATTTCAGAACCACTTTGGTGGTCTGTAGACATTGCTTTGAATGGAACCAGAGCTGAATGCAGCAGTTGGCTTCGTGGCAGATCTAAATGCAGCAGTTGACGTCGTGTTGAGCCCTTTCTTTTCGGGCTTCCGCTGCAGCTAACTTCACTTGTACGTAACTGCTTCAAAGGACTTGAAGATACATTGCAGTTCTTGATTTGAGGCGATCTGAGTGGAGATCTTATCGGAGATGAAGACAAATTAATTCCCAGATAGTCGCCAGCCTGATATTTTGCCTTTTTTGTCGGCGACGAACTGAGAATCAGGAGGTTGTCTTCTAAAGCATCAGAGTCGGAGGTTACCACACTGGAGTTGTGGAATCTTTGCTCTGCCTTGAGCTTTTGCTTAAGCTGACGCTTTTGATGGGTCAAACTTTTTTGCTGTCGTTTGTGGTCCTGGACCTGCCTGTCAAAATCGTAGTCTCCAGCCCAGATGCTCGTATGAACACGAACTCCATCGATGACATGATCATCACTCCGTAATGATCGTAGATGCCCGTTGTCTATGGTTATTTTGCCGCTGCTAAGGTCGATTTCATCCGACTCTTTTTCGTCATCGATGGACGAAAACTTGGCGATGATTTCATCCCACCTGCGTTTGAATTTATACGAGCTGTCGGCCTTGAGTTTGTTGATATCGTTTTCAAAGTTAAACGGGTCGATGTTTTTCGCTAGGACAAAGGAGTCGTTGTGATCACGGTCCAGATCCAGGTCTGACGTGTCGATGGAAATCAGCTGCTCGTAGTTGAGACCTAGCGAACCTCGGGCCAGCATTCTGTCATGTTTATGTTAGCGTGCTACATCTGGATATCTTCGCAGGTCACGTGCGCACCTGCTTGATCATCATATACCTCTAGTCATTTGAACTACCTACTTTCTGAGATGGCATTGACACCTCTGTTTCTAATTCAAAATGACACCTCTGTTTCGAATTGAAAATGTTTGAGCCCACACTGGCTATTTGAATTTACAGAGCGTGTTTATCATTAGGCTATAAACTGGCATTGTGTATGTGCTCATCTGCCCACTTCAACGGCGCAAAAATATCGAGGTGGTTTTCAAATAAAGGTCAAATTCACGTGATATACAGCTCTAGTTCTCAACGGTACTTGTCCGCTGGTCATTTTTGTTCTCTTGCCAGCATTTACGGAAAGTTTCCATCTCCTTTAAACACTTTCTCCAATCACCCTTGTCCGCGTGGCAAAGCTGGAGCGCTAGGTTCTCTTCATAACATCCAGTATTCAAGATTCTCTGGTCCCATTCATCTGGAGTATCGGCTTCTGAGCCGTTGTTCTGGGTACTCATGGTCGTTTAACTAGTTGATCTCGTCCCGCGTACAGTGTAACCGTGCTGCCTGCAGGAACCATTTGCAGACTGGAGTGCTACACCAGGTCAAAACTATACTATATATACATATGTCTCTAGAATCCGAACCCGCTCTTAGAGTACGCCATTGGCTTCAAGTCGGGGTGCGGCACTGCCTCGAAGATCTCAGTGGTCAACTCCCATGGACAGTTGGGCTCCTCCGCCAACCTGTATCCCTCTCCATCGTCGGCCTCTTTGTCATATTGGGCATTCTCTGTGATATGCACCACTCCACCCTTGTTGCCGGTGGAATCGCAGTAGTTAGGAGCACTGAACACCGTGATGAGACGCTTGTTGTGCTCTTCCTCCACTCCGTCCATTCTGACCTCGTGCGATCTCATGATCTTGCGGATTTTGTTGTTCAAGCAGAACCGCTCAGTAATGTCCGGGCCAAATTGGATTCCCAAACCTCGTTTGGATGGCGACCGCCCGTTCTGCACTTGTGGATCGGTCCATAACAATTCCATGGCAATGCCCTCGCGTGATGGTTGCGACGAGCCGGAGCTAGGGAACCTGTTGATGTTTTTGATATCCTGGAGAGTGACTTTGTCGTTAGAGAACAATCCTCCGTGCATAACCAAGTAGGACTGGTTAATCAATGTCGCCAAGGGAAGAGCACCAAAAGACTCAGAGAACGCCTCGAAAACCTTCTTGGAGTACTTGGCTTCACACTCGTCCGTGAATCCATACGTTTTGTTCATGTCGTTGGTCTCGTGGTTTCCTCTGTTCATGAAACACGACTTTGGGTAGAGAATTTTGAGAACATAGAGGTAAAGCGCCACCTCACATGACCACGAGCCTCTGTCCACAAAGTCTCCGTTGAACAAGTAAATGTGGTCTTCTGAAATATGGCCAAACTTCTCGAAAAGGTTTAACACATCGAAAAACTGGCCATGCGTGTCTCCAACAACAGTCACCTTCTTACCCTTCTGCAAGAGAATCTCATCGTTGTTTGGCACACTCTCAAGCTTGGAGTGGGGCAAAGTGATCTCCACCATTGAACTCTCGTTTCGAAGAATCTCGTGCACCTTTGCAATGATCGCAAACACGTGCTTCTTGGGCAACTTTCCGCCATCTTTGAATAATTTTATCATATACTTGAGATAGCTGGAATCCAAGCCAGTGATATCAACAGACGTTTGTTGGTCAATTTTGGTGCTGGTGATGCCTAACTCGGGACCCTCCCACGACTTCTCCACCAACATACCCTCATAGTCCAAGCTGGAGATGATGGAAACCTTCTCATCTCCAGCAATAGCCCGTTCAAAGGCCTCTTTTTTCAAGTAGTTCACGCACTGTTTGAGATTCTCATTAGTGGCTTTGTCCTTGGGCAACTTTTTCAAAATGATCTTGAAGTTGTTTTGAGCCTCCTTGTAATTCAACATCGCCATCAACGAGACTCCCTTTCTGTAGTATGCCTTGGTAAACTCGGGATCGACACTCAATGCAGCGTCACAGTCTGCAATCGCCAGTCCGTAACTCTCCAACTTGATGTGGACTTGTGCCCTGTTGGAGTAGAAGATGGGATTGGTGTCATCCAAAGCAATGGCTTTAGTGTATGAGTCTATGGCATCTTGGAACTTCTGTTCTTTCAAGAATTTGTTGCCCTCATCTTTGAGCTTCAAGGCCTCTTCTGCTGACATCTTTCAGAGGTTTAAAATGTTTATTTTTCTCGCTTCGTTCTGTAGTGCGACTAGCGGTATGGATGTGCTCAAATGTGAAACCAAGGTTACGCGTTCACCAGAACTGAAATAACATTCATTATTAACGTATGGAGATTCAAGGATTATCACATGGGTTCAAGGATTATCAGCATATGGAGATTCAAGAACTATCAACATATGGAGATTCAAGCAAGCTACCATAGCATTTACAAAAAGCCCATATGTCGTCTTTAGGCTCAAATTTATACTACGAGGCGCATCAAACATTCTTTAGTATTCAAGTATTTAGCACATGTATCGACATCAGTCAACACGATATTTTGGCCACATTTCTAGGCCTTGATACGCAAACCAGATGCTGGTGATCCGATAGAGGTAATTTTGGTGATTTGGCAAACTTTTCCCTTGTACTCCAGCTTGTACTTGGCACCCACCAATGGCTCGGTGAACACCTCGTCTCCCTTATAAATAGGAGTGAACGAGGCACAACAAATGTCAAATTCGGCATATGGATCGAAATCAGTTTCAACAGCGTCACTTGAGATGGTCTCGGACCGGGCACGGATCTTCTGTGCCTGCTCTGCCTTTGCTCCGCTTGGCACAATCGACAAAAGCTCTCCTGCAAAGTATGAGGCACTAGTGTAGTTTTTGTTCTTGAAAGACTGCAGCATGGCAACTTGCAAGGCATTCACTCTGTGTGCGTTTTGAAGCTTGGCTTTGGTGAAGTACGCAGCCAATTCCAAG
Source organism: Metschnikowia kipukae (assembly GCA_002370135.1). NCBI lineage: Eukaryota > Fungi > Ascomycota > Pichiomycetes > Serinales > Metschnikowiaceae > Metschnikowia > Metschnikowia kipukae. The sequence goes on from NKZJ01000102.1 coordinate 333,573, forward strand.
TTACGCTTCACCTCCGATGGATCGAGCGAACGACGCTCCAACTCGATGGACAATCCCAAGACGTATTCTCTGCACAAGGTTAAGATGTCATCACACTTGGCTTCCTGTTCATCTGTTTCCACAGTCAAGACAGCAATGGTGTATATGATCTCTCTAAACTCTTTAATGGCGTCGGGTAAGTTGTTAGATCTGAAGTGCTTAAACGCGGTGCTCAACTTCTCCTCCAATGTGTCATATCCAATAATGAGGGGCCTGAACTTGGATGGGTCGTCCTCATCGTTATGTTCCCTGATGTAATCTTTCATGGATGGCAAGTCATCCACACCTGGCAAGTACAACTTGTTACTTGTGTAGACTTCCAAAAACCGGCCTCTCAATGGCTCGAAATTCACCACGCCAATTTGCTTGTTCAACAAAGTTGCTGCCTGCTCAAATGCACCGGCTGCCACATATCCAGCGGCAGTCTTGTTGTTGCGGAGCCAATGTGCGATCTCACCGTCAGCACCATCACTCTTGGTGATGACAGCTGCGGTATCTTCCACTGCTTCTTCAAAAGCGTCTTCCTCTGGAATTTCAAGATCTTCGTCTTCCATGTCCCAACCGCCTTCTTCCTCTTCATCTTCGTCATCCAAGACAACATCATTGAAGTCGTTCGCAGGGGTAGCTTTCACGGAGGTATGGTTTTGGCCGTCGTCTTCTAATTCCAAGTTTTCCATATTGCCAGTCAACAACGCTGTCTCAAAGAAAGACATCTTGCTCTCCCGAAGTGGCCAGTTCTTTGCGACTTCATGTTGCGCAACAGGCAATGGCGTGGGATGCTCAATCTCTGGCAACTGCACCTCTGATTCAGTTATTCCAGCTTGCTCCAAGATTTGGTTAGCCTTATCCTGCAAGCCATTGGATGCAGCCAATGTATAGGCCAATGGGTACATTCCAACCTTCAAATAAGCCTCAATTCTTGAATCGACGTCGTTGTTATACAAACTGTTTTGCACAACAGAGGAAGTGTTTGAACGAGCATTAGCAATTAAGGTCATCTTGCTTAATCTTTCTTGGTCGCCCTTGTAAAGGTAAAGGAAAGATAATTTGTCGAAGAGTTCCAATTGTTGGTAAACACGCTCAACCACCTCAACGTTACCTTGGAGCAAGGCTTCTTGACCCAATCTTTCCCAAGTTGCATTTCTCTGCAACTTGTTGGCTTCAACCTCAGCAATCTTTAAATCTCCGCACTCCAAAGCCAAGTCAAAGCGAGACTCAGGATCTTGAACAAACTGCAAAGCAATTTCGGGATATCCTTTCTTTTGCAAATAAGCGATGATATTTTGACCTACCAAATTGGAAGATTGTATGATTCTCAACACCTCATTGAAATTGCGGTTCACCAATGACTTTTTAAAACGGTACTCGGTAGGGTCGATGTGCAAGATCTCAACCTGACCAGCACGGCTCAAACAGTATACCTTGGTTCCACTGACTTTGGCAATGTAAAGCGTATTCTCCAAAGTTTTGATGATTCCATTATCACCATTTAACAAGGTGTACTTGATGTGGTTCAAAGTCGAATACAATAAGACGCCCGTTTCATCCCATGCAGCACTCTTGACTCTAATCGTCTCGTGCATGGAAGTCACTAACTCCAAGTCCTTGGTAGCGATAGTGATTGTGTGCTTTGCCAATAATGCCACATATTGTCCATCAGGAGACCAGGAAACATACTTGACGTTGTTCACGGATATCTCGCCCAATTCCTTCTTCTGTTGAACATCGTAGTTGACAACAGAATGACCCTTCACCAATAAGACACGGCCACCAACACCATTCAAGACATCATTAACTGACGAGTCCAACTGGATGCTTTTGGTAACGTTATTGTTCATGTCCTTGACGTAAAGAATTTTGGTCGACTTGACAAAGCTAACAAATCTGTTACGCGAAATGAAACTAGCAAAAGAACCCTCTCCCAGTCTGATGTCAGTGGGTTCAATGGCACCGGTGACATGCTTCGGCAAAGTCACCAAAGCATACATGGCATTATCTCCCTCACCATGGGTGGCGAGCAAAGAATTGTCAGATTGGTTGTAGGAGACAGTTCTCATAAAAGACCAAGTTTTTCCAATCTTTTTCAAAGACAACATTGGCAATGAAGCTTCATCCCTCTGGAAGTCATAGCTCTGAACTTGCTTGTCAGAGTTAACGTAGAACAACTTGTTTTGGAAAATGGTGTGAGCGGGTCTCTCACGCTCTAGCTTGAAGACCATAACACCTGAATCATGGCAAGTAGCAAACAAGTTTATGGTAGGATGACTAGCGATCATCCAGAATCTGTCATTTTCTCTTCTGAACTGCTTGACCGCCGTTCTCTTATTGAGATCCCAGACTCTGATGGTTTTATCGTCGGAAACAGAGAGAATCAAATCTTGATGTGGGTGGAACACAGCGCTGAGCACGTTGCCTGTGTGACCACGGCAAGTGTCGACCTCCCAAGCCTTGGTTTCACTCATTCTCCACAACTTGACCAAACGGTCATCAGCAGCAGACACAATCAAGGGCAAAGTGGGGTGGAACGCGGCCCAGTTGACACCTTTGTCGTGGCCCTCCAAAACATACTTGACAATGGCATTGACGTTGCCGAAGATATCCTGCTGAGGTAATTGCTTTCTCTGCAACTGATCTTCGAAAGATCTGGCGGAGGAAGTAGGCGCAGAATGCTTTTTTCTCAATCCAGTGATATCCCAGACACGAACAGTTTGATCCAACGAGGCAGACACGATCAAATCCTCAGAGGGATGGAACTGGGCCAGCATCACATAGTGGTTATGGCCAGTCAAACACGCAATCTCCTGTCTGTTTTGCCAATTCCAAATACGGATCGTTTGGTCATCCGAACAGGACAAAATCCAAGGCAATTCGTGGTGAAAGGAGACGTTTCTCAAGTAGTCCAAGTGGCCACTTAAAGTGAAAATACACTTTCTAGTGTTAAGAGACCAAACTTTGATGGAGTAGTCATCGGAACCAGACACAAAAAGTGGTTGTGTTGGGTGAAAGCTGACACATCTGACAGGGCCCTCGTGGTCCTCAAAGCGATCAATTAAGGTTCCCATACGGTAATCCCAAAGTTGGATGGTGGAAGAGTGCAAAGCAACAAGCACCCACGGCCGTTTGGGATGAAATGCGACACCCTTAGCCCGTGAGGACTTGGATTCAAATTTGGTGAGCATCTTCATCTTGTCTTGCAGCCTGATGAAGAAATCTTGATCTGGTGAGTGTTGTTGGAATTTTCGAGGTCGAGGTGGTCAGATTGAGGCCCGTACACCAACGACTTAGGGACAAGTGTGCGTCCGCGCGTAACATTAGTGGGTGCTGCATATAGCGCCACTTGCCTAGAATGGTGGTTGGCCGTAATCGAGCTTCTGTAAGCTACAGCCTAGGATAATCTAAGTTTCGTTTATCATGTAATATAAAGTGAGCAGGTCCTTTCTCTCGCTGGTGAGTTGTTGCTGGTTGGCCCGCTGACCCCTAAGGACTAGTTTATCTATGTTGCCAAGGCAAAGATTCCTCCTGCCACAGCGAGGACTGCAGTCATAACACCAACGAGTCCTGAATAACTGTTGACATTTGCACCAGAGTCGGAGCTGGTTTGGCCTGATGATGTTTGCTTGGAATTTTGAACAAAGCCTCCCGTGTATGAGTCAGAAGTTGTAGTTTTGGCGGCATCAGCAGCAGGGTCATTTGCAGTAGCAGTCTTTGACTTGGTTGAAACGGTAGTGTACTTTGATGTGCCTGACAGGACGACCATTGTGGTTTCCGATGTCGGATCCTCGTCATTGTCTGGATCAAGTCCGGACGCATCAGAGGAGCCCAACCAAGTCTTTTTAGTCGTCAAATAAATATCGGTTTCAAGGCCATCAGTTGAATTATACAAGAATGCATGTTCACTTGAATTTGAGTTACCCGTGTAGAAGGAGGGCAAGTCATAGACCTCGATACTCACATTCTTGACGTATGCATAGTAATAACCGTAATCTTTAATGTCATCAGAATCCCAATCAATCGAACCACCGGCCCACAGAATGGTACCAGCACCGTTCAAAGATGACCCTGCAGGCCATAATGAGAACTGAGCACGGGCTGGGGTAGATGGATAGTCGTAGCGCTCAGTAGTTGAGTTCCATGTATCATTACGATTCAATGTACGCACAACGTCTCCATCAATCAGCCACTCAAGTTTCTCCTCTTGCCAATCCACCTCATAGTAATGCCAGTTTTTGAATGTGTCTGTTGTGGAAGAGTTTGCAGAGTTGGAGTAGTTCAAAATACCTAACGAGTAGAAATTTGTTTGAGGGTGTGTCAAGTCATAGCCCAAAGACTCAAAGTCGATTTCGTCTTTCACATCTGAGAATGTGATCATAGCAGTGACGACACCTTTTAAATGCGATGTTTTGATGGTAGCACCAACTTTCCCATACCACAAGTATTTGGTCGATGACACAACCGTACCAGTCGACCCATTGGGCATCTGCAACAAGAGCGCACTATCGCTGGTGTCCAAATGACCTGTGTAGATCCATTCTGCCTCGGAAGAATTACCCAAGTAATCGCTCAGTTCGATAATGTTCTTGGTGTTGGAGAATGAGTCTTTGAAAGAAGACATGCGGGGTTGTGGCATGCAAGCGGTCAAATTGTAAGAGAACCGTGGGTCACAGCCTCCTAAACAGTATGCTCCAGTGCCACAAATTCCATATTGGGAACAACAAGGTGATTTTTTGGGGCATTTGGATGTACTGTTACAGTAAACAGGATCCCAGTCGGAGGACGCCGCTGCTAAGCTGGCAAAGAATCCCCCTAGGAAGAGAAGAAATACCAGTAACGACTTCATGGCAAATCTAAGGCAACTCTAAGGATGTTTAAGATTTAATTTCTGAGTGTGAAACGTTCCAAATTGTAAACGATTAGCTCAAATCGCGAGAAAGATCTTACCTTTATTAGAAAAATTTGAGGCACGTCTCCTAGTTTCACCGTGCGCGAGAATATCGTAGTATGCCGGAATGCGCTCGATTTATGGCTCTTTTCGTCTAAATTGATGATTATTTTTGGTAAATCTAAACACGCCGCGCGTAAATGCACTCCTTCAATGCATCTCTTTTCTTTTTTGAGTCCATAGAAATCGTAAATAGCCCTGTTTTTAAATTTAAACAAGTTTTAGTTCAAGACCGTTTTTGAAACATGTCATACATGTTGGGCTGATACGCCGAAGGCTGGTTGTAAATGAGATCTTCTTGGCGGTTAGCACTATTCTCATGCTGAAGATGAGGCTGAGCAAGGGCACGTGAATCTTGGCCGTAATTGGGAGCTGCGAATGAGCCTTGAGAAGGTCTTTTGGGTGGTAGCTGAGGTGGCGCTCTTGAAGCGTTAAGATTGGTTCCCTCGAAGCCTTGTTGGCCCGGCCAGCCTCCTGTCAGCTGCGGCTCGGTAATTGAACGATGCTGAGCCCCGTTGAACGAGTAGTGCGAGTTTGGTGACCGAGAATAGCCGGACTCACCCGTGCTATTAATGCTGAGAGACGACATCGAGGTGCTGAGGCCACCTCCTAGCAATTCTTTAATTAGTGCCCCGCGAAGATTTTTAGAAAATGTGAGAAGACGTTGGTAGAACTCGGTTCCTCTCTGTAATCCGATGGCGTACTTTTTCCATGTCTCGTAAAAGTCGTGAACACGAGCTTTCTGCTCCTGTGAAAGATTTTGCTTAAATGAAGATGACTCGCGGATCTTCTTGACTTCAGGATCCGATGCCAACTTCTCCCAGGCCTCTTTAATCTCTTTCATCAACCCTTTTTGCTTTTCAATCAATTCGTCCAAGGCTCTCAGGTACACATCGAATTTCTTAAGTTCGTCGGGGAAGATCACGGTCTTGATTTCATTTGTAGATTTCACTTTGCTGTTAAGCAAGAGAATATCAGATATGTCATCTCCATGGATTTCTGACTTAAGCTTGTCCACCACACTTTGCTTTTTGGTTCTCTGACTATTGACTTCGTAAATCAAATCTTCTAGCTTTTTGATTCTCGATTCCACAGAACCCGATACTTGCAGCGGCGCATAGTCATCAATGTCTAATAAGCTTATCTCGGGTTCGGAGGCACTCAGTACTTGTAACTCCAGAACTTGAAATAGATTCGCAAATTCTTGAGAGTTTGGGCCCTTTTTAAGTATTTTATAAAGTCCCGAATTAGATGAGTTGATTAAGGAGAAAAGTTTGGAATCTGAGCTTGTTGCATCGAATAAGGACTTCTTTAATTTGATGATGTCCTCTCTGAACCTTTCATGACTAGCATTTGTAGGTGCCGAGTTGAGTTCCAGCTCGCAAACCTTGATGTTCTGGAGAATCTCTTGTCTCTGCAGTTCAATTGAAGTCAAATTGTCCATTGCACGGGAAGCCCCTTGCGAGATTTCCAGCACTTTTTGGATCAATGGAGAGTCTGAAAAAACCTCTGGCTGTACAGAAGAGTTCTGCAGGTTCTTAGAATGATAGAGCTCTTTTACACTGACTAATGCCTTCGGAAGGTTCAAATATTCCAAGGCGGAAGCAATCTCTTCATTCGAAACATCGACTGCATCCAACTCATTGCGAAGTAATTGGGACTTTTCCTCAGAGTAGTAGCTCAAAAGTTCGTGAATGTTGATTGGAACCACATTCTTCAAAAAGTTCTCGTAATGGTATTCATTGATCTGTGAGAAAGCTTCGTTTTGGCTCATCAGAATACATTTCGCGCTGTCCATTGGTTTGAGTTCTGCCAAGACAACCGTAGAGGGCACTATATCGTGGTAGACAAGATCATTCTCCTTTGTCAAATCCCTTAACTTGATTTCTAATGCATCTTTTTGGAATTTGAAGTTATCCAATAAGTCATAAACATTCTCTGCATGTGATCCCGATATAGCCTTTAATGTTTTAGGAGAAATTTCCTTGATGATATCCGATGACTTTGTCAAGTATGCAATGGATTCTCCGTATTTTCCGGAGGACTCTAAATGTAAAGCATGAAAATAGAAGGACATTGACCGGTAGTACAAAGACTTGAATTGGAAAGTAGATATCCAATAGTGATCCAAGTCTGATGGAACATCGGAGTTCTCAGACGAGGAGTCTTTTTGAAGTTCATCGGAGCTTTCATCGCCTGAGTCTAGTCCCAAGATATCTTCGTCGAGGCTGCTATCCTTTATGGCGTAAGTCGAGTTCTTATTAAGTCCACCTGCACCTTCTGCTGTCATAAGATGTTTGGTAACACCCCAGCATAACTCATAGTGTTTTGCAGTAGAAGAACAAAGCTTGGATATTAAAGAATTCTTCTTCTGTTCTAAGTCTCCGTCGATGACCTTTAAGTTGAACATCTCTTGACTTTGTGCTAAGCATAACTGCACCAAGAACTTTGTGGTTGCCGGCTTCAAGTCGCTCGACGGGCCGTGCAAAAAGTTATCGGAAAGAAACTGGAATACACCTGCTGCCAGTTGCATCAATTGCAACGACGCTTTAAATGCATCGTCGTCACCACCCTTTCTAGATTCTCCATACCTTGACGCTGAGGCTCTCGTCATAGTGGCGCCCAAATTGAAAAGAATGCTGGCCTTTTCAAAAGGTATAGCATATTGTTCGTGATCTGAGTCTGGCAGGAAGGCGTCATGCCATGTGAAGGTAATGGCCTTGCGTCTATTCACTTTCAGCATTGGAATACGCAAGTCTAATATCTCCAACTGACTATAGTACAGGAGATACGCTTTGACCGCCTTGTCGTCACCGGCCAAACCAGTGAGATCCTGTCTCAGTTTATTGAATTTCACGAGATCGTCCTGAAATTCACGGACTTCTCCGTAAACGGATAGTAGATAATTGCTTATTGGCTTTACCAAATTCACTTCCTCTGTGGTTTTAATGGGTACCTTGAGAATTGTGGTTATCATTGTGGCTGGGGTTCTTATATGTGACTTATCGCAATACTTGTTTTCGTTCGCATTAACTGCGGGTAGCACCCCTATTGACTGCAAATCTTACTAGGTGCAATACTGAGGTGAGCAAAGGGCACCATTTAAAAATTGTACGAATTTCATCGATTAAGAATTGCATGTAATAATTATAATCTCATTGTTCTACTTGTAAATATATCTAACTCACTTGTCATCCTTGTTGTCGAGATACCCGCCCTCTTTGCAAAGAGAATAGAACTCACTTTGAGGATTACGGAGAAGGTTTTCGGGAGAGTCGAATTCCTTGACTTCGCCTCGCTCTAAAACCAACACTCGGTCGCTATCCATGATCGTGTCCAATCTATGGGCGATAGTCAAAATGGTGCGGTCCTTAAACTCAGATCTTATCGTCTCTTGGATGACTTTATCGGTTTGCACATCCACTGCTGCTGTGGCTTCATCCAAAACAAGCACTTTAGATTCTTTCAACAAAGCTCTGGCCAAGCACATCAATTGTTTCTGACCTGACGAGAGATTTGAACCGCCCTCTAGGACTCTGGCATTGAGGCCCACTTGTGGTTTTGCAGGTTCCTCGTCAGGCTTTATCTTCCCGTCTGATTTGGCCTCCGTCTTCATTGATTCGACGTGTGCCTTTAAATGCGCCATCTCCAAAACGTTCCATAACTTTTCGTCCGGGTACTGATTGAACGGATCCAAGTTTTCGCGGATGGTTCCTTCGAAGGCATGAGCATCTTGTGGGATGATATTGAGTTGACTCCTCAAATCGAAGAGACCTAGAGCACTGGTGTTCACGTGGTCAATGTCAATTTGCCCGGAGATTGGCTCAATGAGACGAAACAAGGCGAGCGTCAAAGAACTCTTTCCAGCTCCTGTTCTCCCCACAATTCCAATTTTTTCAGCAGGCTTTATGTCCAAATTGATATTCTTCAACACTGGGTCCAAGCCCTCGCGGTATCTCGTGCTGTAGTCCTTGAAGTGTATTTTTCCGGTTGCAGGCCACGTCTCGGCAGGACGGTTGTCTTCAATGATCAAGGGAGCTTCCGAAGGAAGGTTTCCATATTCTATTAAGCGCTCGAGGCTGACTGCCTTAGATTCCACTTCTGCCCACAATCTAATGATTGCATTCAATGTACTTGTCGAGCTAAAAACATAGGACATGAGGAAACCGACCATAGCTGGACTGAGGCTTTTATCCAAATGAATGCTGAACAAGATAAGAAGAGTAGCTGCAAGGACGATTAGAGCTGCAATAGACTGTAAACGCATAGAAAGCCATCTATTGGCGCTCTGAATTGTCCAATCGATTTTGGTGACAGTGTCAACCTTAGCTCTGTTTGAATGAATGAATCTTTCTTTTTCTCCAAAAGCACGAATAGTATCAACACCATTTATGGACTCTTGCAAGTGTGAAAACACGGGACTTCTCAGGGCAGATTTCAACCTCTTGAGTTCTCTTGAGGCTGGCACAAACCGGTTTCTGAAGTAATTGTAGAGAAACACCAAGCAAATGATAATGACCAACATGAAGGGTAAGTTGTACACCACAATGAAAAGTCTTGTGGTGCACTCAATCAAAAAGGAAACAAATTGAGTCAAAGACCAAAGCACTTGTTGATCCAAGATAGAGATGTCATCTGAGAAACGGTTCAAAATTCTTCCAATTGGGGTTGTGTCAAAGAACGACATGGGGGACCTCAAAACAGACATAGCCATCTTATCGTGGAAGTATGTTGAACTTTTGACGGCACTGAATGTCCAAACAATATATGCACTAGCAAATGTCAAGAAGCCTCCTGCAATTCCAGTGAATGCATAGAAAAGCAAGTAAAACGTGGGGTTCAAGTTATGACCCGCTTGCAAATTCCGTTCTGACCAAGATTTCAAAACCCAACTTCCGAGAATATTCATGGCGACCACAGCCCAGAAAAAGACACACCAAATGGCAATGTAAATCCAGTTGCAAGCTTTCAAGAATTCAAGATATACACTCCACTTGACGTGTCCTCTTTCCTTCTTCTCCTTGTTCTCATTAACCTTTTGCCTGGTGTGGTATTCATCCTCGAACACGTAGTTGTGACCGAAGGAAGTGACACTTTGAGCTCCAATTGTGTTATGTGTCGCAATTCTTGCCAAATTGAGATCTCCAAGATCTTCAACATCAGCCATGGTTATGTGATTGTGTGGCTCAAAAGCATTGACCTTATTTTCATCCCCTGATTGAATTGATCCTGTTTCGTCCGCTTCACTGTCGCTCTCCGAGTCTTCATCTTCAACTTCATCCTCTTTTGTGAACTCTTTCATCAAATCAAAGATCTTGCCTTTTTGCTCCATTAGTTGAGAGTACGTACCTCTTTCGGCCACAGTTTTGTTCTCTAAAACAACGATTTCATGCGCTAAGGGCAACACTCTCATCGAGTTCGTGGCGAGAATCAAAGTCTTTGAAGCCAAAAGACCACTAGAACTCAAAACTTGCTTCGTTATTTTCTTCCCAACATGGGCATCGACCGCTGAAAGCACGTCGTCTAATAAATAGATGTCAGCCTTTGAGTATAACGCACGAGCCAAAGAGACTCGAGCTTTCTGACCTCCTGAGAGAGAAATACCTTTTTCACCAACGAGCGTAGCATCGCCTTCAGGCAATACCTCAAAATCGCTCTTTAATTGACATGCTTCGACGGTCTTCTCATAAAAGTCAGCATTATACTTCTTGCCGAACAAGATGTTTTCTCTAATGGATGAATTCAACACGCAAGGATTTTGAGCACAGTAAGCAATTTTTCCGTTTACCTTGATGGATGAATTCACATTTGCTGCAAGAGGAATTTCTCCCAAGATTGATTTAAGAAGTGTAGATTTTCCAGCACCAACTCTCCCAACAACGCAAGTGAGTTGGCCCTTTTTGGCCACAAAATCAATACCTCTCAAAGCCACGTTCAGGTCATCCAAGGGCTCGTCATTATCTTGAGTTCTTGAAGACCAAACCATAGTAGCGTTTTCGACTGAGACACTGGCGTCATTCAAATGCAAGGTATTGTAAGTTCTTTCGATCATGTCCTCTTTAACGTCCTCCAAAATAAAGAACTTCGACATTCTATCCAATGCAACCTTCGCTTCTGCAATGTTAGAGAATATAGAAGGGAGCATTGAAATTGGAGCCGCTAAAAGATCAAAGAGAGATAAAGCTGGGAAGATAACGGATGGAACAAGAGTTTTCTTCATGACAACGGCGTAAAAAGAGTAGACAGCGCAAGAAATAACAAAAGGGATTGAACCCCATAAAAAGGAAGATCCCGCATTATAAATACCCATCTTTTGTGTGTTCACCAATTCTTTTTTGTTTCTGACCTCATCAAGCCGTTTCAACATCGGAGTTTCCCAAGAGTAAAGCTTCACACTCTTCACGGCGTTAAGAATCTCACTTGTCAACCTGGTTCGCTCATCTTTGAGTTCCATCTGTCTATTGTAGAGAGCGTAGATTGCCGTACTTATCACGGTACTGAGCGGTACTAGCACCACAGCAGTTGCTAGACCAGCCCACATGGCAGGGCCAAGGATTTTATAAAGAGCACCGAGAGTTAACGCCAATCTAAGAACAATTGTAATGGCATCTGAACAGTTTTCAATACTCATGGAGATATCTCCCACGTCCACTGAAACATGATTCACAATGTCTCCGGTTGACTTTTCCTTCTTGGCCTCTGGAGAAAGCTGCAAAGCTTTTTCATAAATCAAGCAAGTCAAAGCCGATTTGATACTGAAGGAGCATCGGAAAAATACTTGGAAAGCTTGGTTGAAGCAGATGTATCTCACCACCGAGCACAAGTAAATGCCGATTGCGATAGAGATGCCCAGAATGATTGGAGGCCGGGGCTCCTCATCCTTGGTAACCCTTGTAGATTCATCAATGAAAATAATAAATTTTTGGAGCAAGAACGGGGAGAGAGTGGTGCACGAAATGTCAGCTACCTCACCCCAGAAAGCAGTGAAAATGGTGAGCTTGTACACTCTAAAAAGGGTGTAGAACAAAGAGGGTTGAATCTTGCGATCTTCTTCAGTCACGATTGCCTTATTCCTAATTTTCCTGTCTCTCCACCAGGCTGCACGCTTCAATTCGTAGGCCCAACTTTCGCGGACTTGGGATATCGTTTGGTCGCTTTCCAATTCCACGATTGTGTTTGGAAGCTGAGGGACCTCGATAGTGCCAGAGGTGTAAACCTTTTCCAAAGTAGGCTCTAGCCATCTAAAAGACACACGTTCTGGCAAGTTGTGGATTGTGGAGGAATCCCAGTCGTTCAAGTCGAAGTAGTCACGAAGCTCCACAGACGGCGTATAAAAGTACACTTCCATTATGTAAAGGGCAATCGCGTTCAACACGAGTAGTATCTCCACAGTGTATGCAAGAGAATAGGTGCTCTTGTCGTCGAAAGCTGAGAACACTTTGTGAGGAGAGAAGTGATCCAGGGCCACAACAGCTAGAGATAAAATCGCAGAGAAAAGCCAGTATGCAATCAAGGATGCGTGTCCGACAACCGAGCGGGTAGTTTCAAAAAAATGCAATGGGAGTATGATGGTAAAGCAGATCAAAAACAGCGAGAACAAGCACACAAGAACGGCATGGTTCCTGTTGGACAAGTTCAACACCAACAAAATCACGTACAAGAGCGATTGGATCAAGGCTGAATTGAGCCTTATGAAGTGAAAAGCGCCAACGCTTCTGACCCGCCACGGAGAGCCGAACGAGTACTTGATGTGGAAAGTTCCAAAGTAATTTCGGAATAGTATGGTGAATGTCTGGTACGCCACGAGCGCGCCAAAGAAAACATGGAAGACAAATATGAGTGAGGATAGAAAACAGGGGTTGATGTAGTTTTCAAAGCGGTTATATAGGGGCTCCCTCAAAGAGTCAATGAGTCCACAACTTCGGCTTGAGTGTCCTAGCAGGACAAAGATTTCAGCCGACATATAGGCGATAGTGATAAGCTAGTGTGGTGCTTTTAAATAATAATAAGGCTTTTGAAGTTTGAAGCCCAATAATGGATTCGATGTCAAATACTCTTGAAATTTCACTATCTGTTGAGGCGCACGTCTAGCTTATATACACATGCGTAAGGAAAGCTGAGAATGCGTGTCGCTTAATTGAAATACGCCTGCAACCGTTATTTTTCACCTACAGATGCACTAAATACAGTCTGCCACTAATTTCAAAGCGGATAGGACCAGACGAGAAATTTACCTGGGTGGCAGATTGAGTACAGTTTGTTTCAAAAAATTACACCTCACGTGCCAAGATGTTGATCAGCCACAGTAGACCCAATTCAACTAGCGCAAGTTCGTTGATACACCGACTTGTGGCCAACTGTGGCGAAAATAATTCGTCTATATGTCAAAAATGAATGCACCGTTCTCAAAGATCAATGTCTTTTCTTGATCTCGACCACTGACAAACCCTCTAATTTCGTGACTCATCATATGGTGGGGAAAGATAAGGCTGTGACGCGCCGTGCGCACATGAGGCCTCGAAATGCATAAGAGGTATTCGAACAGATACTAAACACTATAGATAAAATAGCCACAGTTTAAATTCTTCCTCGGCAAAAAAGTATCCCTAATCGGGATGAATATCCTGTTGGTTGTGTACCCTTCCTGTACCGCTGGACGTGAGTCATGGCCAGTTGCATGAATCTAAAAATACTTGACGTAAATGTGTCAAGCCGTGTCCGATAAGTCCGCAGCTACGTTAGAAAACCCGTGCATCCGAGAAGTCGATACCTTGCAGTCGCTGGAAATCTAGAAAGCTGGTCGATATTTTTGGCTACTCAGTTATTGAAGCTGTTCAATTTATAGCTGTTCAATTCATAGCTGTTGATTCTAAATGTTCATAGTCTTATAGCTGTTGATTTCTAATGTTCATAGTCTTATCTATGTAGTATGTAGGGCGACTTCAATCGCGACTTCAGCTTCTTGATCCAGTATGCATAGTGGCAGACTGGATATACAAGTTGCCACGGAAATCACAAATGACTTGAAGCGGCTACCGCCTATAGGCGTACTCTTCTACTACAACGTACCCTCCGCTGGTTTTTCGCTAGCCAACACCAGCGCCGGAAACTCGAAATGGAGCTGGCTTGATGCAGGCTTCCTCATTCTGGTCTACGGAAACTCTCTCCACCCGTCGTTAGGTGCCGTGGTTTACTTGACTTCACGCCGATATATTTCCGCCACATACTCGTGTGAATTAATTCACGGGCCTACAGGGCCCATATCTGTGTGGAAAGTACGTGTTTACGGAGTTCCAATGGATATTAAGGGCTCGCGATTCCTTAAGCTGTGGAGGGAGCGAACGTTCAATAACTCTTCTGGCTTGAAAAATGGTGTCAGATCAAATATGGCTCTACTTGTCAGCTTCCTTGATTTTTCTACCGAGTCCTGGCTGGCATCGTTCTTTCCAAAAAGCCTCTCCGCCGCCAATCTACTCATAATACCCTGTACTGTCGCTTTGGGTGCTACGCTGAAAGTGGCCGAAAACCTCCATCACCATATGGAGAGGTGGATCAATCGCAGGCCTTATTCTGCTGTTGGAAAACCGATTTTGGATCTTGACGGGGTGTTGCACTCTGTATACAACAATATCCAGACTCCTGATCTTTCCGCTTACAAACTGCACCCAAAGGGCGACGACCCGTACAGTCCCGAGCAGATTTTACTGCAGCTTTTGGGTGAACACTCTCTGTCTTACACCGCTCGGTATGGGCTCAAAACGCGGCTTTACGGATTTCAAATCGAATCCTTGTGCAAGATGTATGAAAAGGAGTGTTTCACTTCGAGGGACCATGTTTCCAACTTCATGAAACTCAAGTCTCCAGCTGGACTGATTTACTACTATGATATAATTAATGGCGACATATTCAATGATACCGAGCTTATGACAATTCCAAAGGGTGGTATTCTCGCGGAGAATATGGGATTGGGCAAAACCTTGGTTTGCTTGGCTTTGATTTGTGCCACAAAGACCGAGAATTCTGCCATTCCCGAGGATTTGCTTCTTCACTATGACCAGGATGTACCAGGGCAAACTTCGCTCAGTTCTTTGTTTGACATCTCAAAACGTGTCGTGGTTGAGCGTCTTTCTTGGAAACACTACCAGGCAATTCTTCCTCAAAATATCGTTGAAACATTGGCAAGAACCCCTGCGAAGTTCTCGGTGCTTGAAAACTCTCAATCAAGTCGATCCCGAAATGGGCGATCAACAAAGTGTCCAGTACGAACCCTACGCTTGTCCAGTAGTACGCTTGTTATAGTGCCGGAAAATATTACCCACCAGTGGATCAATGAAATCAAGAAGCACACACACGATGCAGCACTACGGAAGCTATATTTGTCAGACAAATACACCTTTAATGTGGAGAGTGATAACTCCGAGTTTCGCAGTCGTCTCCCTGATAACATTGAACAATTGAATTCTTATGACTTGGTTCTAATTAGCGCCAATTACTTCTCCAAGATGAATGCGATGGACGACAATCCATTCATGAGTATTTATTGGAAACGCCTTATTATTGACGAGGGGCATTCTTTGAATTCACGGGCGTCTAACTTATCCACATTGTGCACATTGATCTATGCCGAGCGCCGTTGGGCTGTGAGCGGAACGCCAACCGCTGGTCTTACCAACTTGCAGATGGAAGACGACTCTCACGAAGTTCCTGGGGTTCCTGGTCTTGTGAAAGAGGATTCCAATCCAAAGAAAAGAAGAAAGTACGTCGTGAAGAACAAATTCAATTCCAAGGAAGACTTGCGGAAATTGGGGAATTTAGTCACAAATTACTTCAAGATTGAGCCTTTCTCAAGCAAACCTGGTCTATGGAATAATACCATTGTCAAGAATTTGGTCTCATCCAATCAATTTGCAGCCAAACATAGTCTCGAGAAAATCCTCAACAACTTGATGGTTCGCCACTCTCAGCCACAAATTGAAAGGGATATAAAATTACCGCCACTTCATCACGAAGCGGTGTTCATTGAACCTTCCTATCATAATAAGTTAGCCATCAATCTTTTCACGTCTGTTCTAGCGGTCAACGCAGTGACTTCTGAAAGAATCGGATCCGACTACATGTTTGATGAATCCAATAGGAAGCAATTGCGAACACTTGTCAACAATTTGCAGCTATCCACTTTTTACTGGACCGGTTTCCAAGTCGAAGACGTGACTTCGTTACTAAAAGTGGCCTCGGATTTCCTTAAGCGAAAGGACGCCATATCACTCACTGGAAAAGATCATAGCCTCCTTCAAAATTCAATCCATGCCGCCAAAACTGCACTACAAAACTCTCGTTGGAAAATTGCTGCCACATTACACGAAATGCAGTTTACAGTAGATAAATTGCCGTCTCCATATGCAGACAACTATGCTATCGAATCCTTAGACAATCTCCAAGTGTATGGTGGACCTCAATTGATGGCAATTCAAAGATTCTACTACAAAAACAGATTCAAGAATGCGGCCGATCTTATCGGCCCTTTGAAGGATGATTCTCAACTCTTTTGGAAGCACTATTGGCTAACTTTCGAGAGAAAAAATGGTGCAAAACTTTCGGGAAGGGCAAAGGCAAATGACTCTGCTAACAAGCCTAACGCTAAGAGTGAAAGCACATCAGGTTTCAAAGGAGAAGCTGCTCATATTGTTATTGGAGAATTAAAGTCCCAAAAAGCTAGTCATCAGATTGCCGGCCTAGAGGGTGCTCAGGGTAGTGTATTCGATCTGAGAGCTGCCCGAATATTGGGCACGGCCCTGGCAAAACTAAGCTACCTTTTGAGCAAATTACTCGAAGACAAAAACAAAGGCGTGAAGTCAATTGTGTTCTTCGACTTTGAGGATCATGCCTATTTTCTCACAGAAGCTTTGGATATTCTTGGTATGGACTATTTACTTTATGCAACATTCATTGAGTCAAAGGCGAGAGCGGAAAACCTTGATGCTTTTTCAACAAAACCCATCGGTCAAGATCAAGGGACTTGTTTGATCATAGACTTGAAACTTGCCTCCCATGGTCTTAATATTATTGCAGCCACCAAAGTTTACTTCATAAATCCTGTCTGGCAGAGATCTATCGAAGCACAAGCGATTAAAAGAGCACATAGAATTGGCCAGACAAATGAGGTACATGTGGAGACCTTAATCTTGAAAGGCACATTGGAAGAAGAGATATATCGCAAGCGTTTAACGAAAGACGAGGGAGATGCGAAATCGGATTCGTCCAACAAGCACGTCATAGACGATCTTGGTATTCAATCTTTTGTCCTAAAACATAGCTTTCTTCCGTTGGGAGATGCAGAGACGGAGTTCTGTCCTTTCAAAACCTCTATGGAAAATGACACATATGAAGAGTCAGCGGCCACCGGAACTAGTGCCGATGACGACTTTGCTTTATCAAGGCATGCCAGAGCAATTTCCACGTGCGGAAAGGTTAAGTCGTCTCTGTGGGATGTCAAACTTTTCACATTGGATAGCTTGCAGAAAATCAGCCAGATTGATGCCAAGCCGGGCCGAAATTCAAATTCCAAGAAACAAGAAATCAGAATTCACGGACAATAATATCTCCTCCGCTAGAGCCGCTCATCACGATGTTGCTGTAAGGATGGAAATCAAGGTCAATCACTGGCTTCACATGGCCAGCCAACTTTGAAATAATTCTTTGTGTAGCACTGCTCCAAAGAATAAGAGAGCCATCTTCAGACCCCAGACCAAGATAGACATTGTCTCTAGAAAACCTTACCTTTGAAGCATATTGTTGGGGGTCTGCAGTTGCCCCGTCAAATGTGAACCCACTTCGGGTCATTCCGTTTGGTATAGAATTTTTGGCATTCGCCGTGAACACCATGCCATCCATGGCTTTTATCGAGATCATGGACTCGTCCAGACTGAGATCTAGTCCAGTAACTGGCTCATTATGGCCGCGGTATTCCCACAACAAGTTTCCAGAAGACAAATCATAAGCTTGGACATTCGAGTCGATTCCAGAAACATACGCTATGCTCCCGGCTGGGTTGATTTTGCAACATATCAAAGGATTGGCAGTTTGTATTGATCTTACGGCTAGTTTTTGCCGATCATCCCACACTTTAAGCACTCCATCGTCTCCAGCACTGATATATACACCATTATCGCTCCCGTCGCCGTCATTAATTGTGAGCTCATGGCCTACTCCCTTCCTGGCTTTCTTGCCTGTTTCCGCGTCCCAAAATGAGACCGTTGAGTCTGCTGAGGTTGCAAATATGGTGTTCTGTAGTTTCCATGTGACTGAAGTAACTCCCGATTTATGGCCTGTAAGCACTCCAAAGTTTGGATGGCTGTCTTCATGAGTAGGTAGACTCCATAGAAGAATCTGGCGGTCGAGGCCTGCTGATGCAATAGTGTAACCATCAGGACTGAATCTATTAGAAAGAACTGGACCGCTGTGGCCACTTAGCACAATTGAGCTATCGTATAGTTTGAAATTTTTATCTTCGGAGTTGCCATTGACTCCATTTTGGATCACCACTGACATCCTAGCACTACATTTGATGATCTTCACATCGCGAGATTTACTAGCATCTAATCTGGTGTACGGATCTGTAGTGGCCAAATTCTACGCATGTAGTGTTAATGCTCGGGTTCAAGTCTATTTAAGCAAGGTATTCAAATGTATCTCCCTCGCGGCGCGCTATGTATTCCTTGTCAAGCAAATACTCGATGGATCTTTTAAAATCGATGAGCTTTGCCTTGAACCGGGACTGCGCTTGAAGTAATACTTCGTTGACCAAATCATTATGCTTCATGGTTTTTCTTGCCTTCATTATCCTCACAATACTGGCTGTGAGGTAGTTTTTACGGGACTCGTCAATCTCCCTGGAAGTCTCATCCTCCTCTTGCTTTTGCTCGTTTCTTATAGAGCTGACGAAGTTCACCTTCAATTTCTTGGACTTGTATTCTGACACAATGGTGAATTGAGTTGATGGTTTGTTCAAATTCTCAGGTCCTGGAGGCTTTTGCTCTAACAATTTGAACTTCACGAATGGAAGGAGATGGGCATCTAAGACATGCAGTGCAACTCCCACAGTCTTCAATAGTTGCTCGTAGCTAAGCGTGGCCTCATCATTGAAGGTCAATAAGATAATCAATTGCACGTTGGATACTGTAAAAATGAAAGGAGGTTTTCCCTTCCTTGATAAGTTAGCCTTGACTTCATTTTTACCGTGATTCCAGAGCCACAGTAAATTTCGTCCGCTGTGCTTCTTGCTATACTCTTGTTGAACAACGTCCAATGTCATTTGTAAATCGCTGGGGAGCTTTAAGCTATAATCATCGCTGTGAACGAATGGCCACATACTCTGTGCCAAAATCAACGGGTTGAAGTCTCCGAGCGAGCCGTCGTAACCAAAAATATCTCGGACTCTGATTTTGAGGTCCTCCGAAGATTTCATGTCCTGGAACATTTTTGTAATTTTTGAGGTGAACTCTAAAGAATTACCCTCTTGCAACTTTTGCAATATGCCCTCTTCCAAGTCGTCGGATTTCGTATTGCTGTTGATCAATCTCTTAGCTAACAAACGCCGGTAGTGGTTCTCAAAAACATCTTTATCTTCGATGTACTTCAACACAAGTACCAAGTTGTCAGCAGTCATGTTTTCAATGTCAGCTTCTTTGCTTGTTGCTTTCAAAAATCCATCTGCATATCTCGCAAGTAGTTCGGGACTTTTGCTCAATGATTTCTCAGTAGGAGTTGCTATCACATTTATGTTCATAAAATGACGGCAAGCACTATCCAAAGCTTTGATGAATAGTGGGTCCTTTTTAAACGAGTTGAAAACGACCTCATTGAACTTGTTGTATATCAGGATGAGAGTATGAATGTATTGCTTTGGATTAATTGCATTGATACCAGCTCTCTTGACGGGCTTGTCACTCATGGCTTTATCGTCAATTGACTCAGATGCAGACTTAAGATCCTTGATGGCCTGCGCAGCCTCGAGCTTTATGAAGCTTCCCAAGCTGTCAGCTAGCGCTTGCAATGTACTTGGAACTTTGGACAACAACTTGTACATTCTCAGAATGTGTACAACTTCATTGCCCTCCAAAAGCTTTAGGAATTGATCATACATTTCTTGAGCATGGTCTTTGATCAAAACATTATGCATAGTATCCAATAAGTACCTCTTACTTCTCTCTTCGAGATAGTTATTGGACCTCGATATTTCCTCAGCCAATCTGTTTTCGCATTTGATCATGTAGTCGACGACACTGTGTTGTGATAAAAAAATGTTGCTCTCCGTTTTGTAGTACTCTGCAGTCTTCTCGATGAAGTATGTTTCAAAACAAGTGGCATAAATAACCATGTTCGGTTTCTTTAAATCGTTGGCATCGATACCCAAGTAAACCATGGACTTCACGGCCACCGAGATCACGTTTGTGTCCACAATCTCGTTGTTACGCTGCCTCTCGATCAACTCAAAAATTTCAGCTCTGATTTGCTGAATGTTCAGATCGAACATGTGATTTTTCCATTGGAGCAAGGCCAAAGTATTCACATCAAAAATATCTCTGCGCCCATCGGATCTTTCTTTCTGAACCCAGTATCTGTTCATGTAGTCAAAAACATTGTTCAAGTAGCCCGCTCCTATGGTGAATCGCTTCCACTTTCTAACGTAAAACTCTAAGAACAGCTCACCAGGCTCAGCTTGCAACTTTTGGATAAAGTTCACCAAGTATTCCTCCAACTTGTGGTAGATCTCTGCGCCTGTAAGAGAATATGTCGTTTTCTCATTTCCGGCACGGCTCGAGCTTATGTTGCTATTTCTTGATTTATTGGTGCAGTAGTTGTAAACGGCCGTGTAGCAGTTCATGTACATCTTAGAAGTCACGCCTTGGTCGCCTTGAGCGCCCAATATGAACTCGAGGCCCGGCTCAATGAACTTCCAGGTGGCGTCCAAATCTCCGGCAATTGGCAATGTTGGTGGAGCAGACATAGTAAAAACTCTTGCTTTCTTTGGCTGTCTGCTTGTCGCTTTGCTCTTTGTGTTTGCGAGGTCCCAGGAAGTATGTAACTGATCGGCGCCAACAACTCAGTGATTGAAAACGAATTGAAAGAGGATAGTTCGAATAGAAATCCAAGAGATCCTCAGATTCAAACTGATAGAGTTTAAATCACTGAAATGTAATGTAAATGTTGGCTCGTGGAACCTATGATCTGGAATCTGTGAAAGCTTACAAAGTAAAGCGTAGGGGCGCACTCCGTCTGTGGTGAGTTTTTTGAAGTGGGTGTGTATGCAGTAGCATTGCAGTCGGTCTCAAGCAAGTGATGCAACAAAACCCGATCTAGTGACAAAAGATGTCTTGTTGTTTAATCTTTTACTAGAAGTGCTCACAAAATGAAAGTGCTTTATTAATTTTTCAAATGCCTTTCCCACAAGTTCTACTGCGGTCATTGGTGAAACTTTCACCACCGCAAAAGGTGAGGCGCTATGATCTAGAAAACTCTTGATCGAGAATAAGAAAAAAGAGTCATTGGTCTGTCTTCTGTTAATAGTATAGTCCTCATTCTTGTATTTCGAATCAAACACCGTGCAATGCAGGGTGCATGTTGACGAGAACGTTGCCTGCGATCTCGCTCTGAGAAACTTGGTGTATGAGAGGTTTAAATGCTGCTTGCTGAGACAATTCACTCTAATTGTTGAAGATGCTTGTAGTTTGTTTTGATCTAATCAGATCTTGGTCCGATGCTAACTCTGTCAACAACTCTTAAAATCGAGATAGTGAACGTCAAGACCCATAGACAAAGAACCAAAAGCAAGAACGAGGCCAAAGCTTTCTGGCGCCGACATAAAAAGTTCACAGTAGGGTAATGTCTTGTGAGAGAGCCCAAGTCGTCTGGATCCCGCTTGCATACCCACTGCTCATCGTATAAGGAGTCGAAGGTGAGGGACATGTTGGCAGAGGAGCACATGATGAGAAGGAGATCCAACATAATCAACTTCATCTTTCCTAGTGGGTTCCGCAACCCTAGAGGCTTGCCCGAATACTCATCATATGCAATGTAGATAATGTAAACGATGGCGAAACTCTGCACCACAATGGCAAAGATCGTGCTGGGTTGTTGCTCGATGGAGGTATCGTCATACTTTCGGCGCAGGTAAAGGTATATGGACGCAGCGAGCGCCAAAGCACACGCCGAAAAGATCAAGATAAGAACTCTCAAGAGTAAAGGCACCAAGGGGTTCTGCACAAATATGCGCCGGAGCGTCGGAAGCAAATCCTTTCGTTTCTCGTCCAGCATCCAATAGCCTGCTTTACTCCTATGACGAGGGTCATCATCAACGGTTATTGTTTTGCGGGAAAACATGCGCCCCCAGAAACTAGGGTGTTTCTCGAGCTCTGGAATGTGCTCCCCGGCACCAGCACCAAGGAATGCATTGCGAAGTCTCTCATCTCCTCCCCAAGGTTCACTGTAATCGGGATGCTCACTGAAGGATTCGTCCTTGGACAATCTGCTGGGAATAAACTCGGTGGGCATCTGAATGGTGTTGAGGAGATTGGCCCAATTGTTGTTGACGGTCCGGATGAAGGGGTCATTTGTGAATGATACAAACTCTTTGTCCTTGTCTTCTTTGCTGGCCTGGGCTTTTGTTGTGGGCGAGATTTCCGTCTGACTATTGTTTACGTTGCTGTTTTTTAGCTGCTCCTTGTAATGTGCCAGTGATAGTTTGTCTAGGACGTAATTGGGGACCACCTTTGGGTTGAGAGAATATGACAGAAGCTGCGATTTCTTGAAAGGATTGATGGGCACAAAGTTGCCATGCTCGTCTACCATGGAGTTACCAGCGTAGTCGCTCGGGTTGGTCTTTTCCCCTTTTTCGATCATCATAATGCTTGATGGTTATGTGGATGAAGCGTGCTGTTAATGTCCGAGTTGACTTTGTGTAGGTGGTGGTGTAATCTGAGCGTTACAGACAGGAGCGGTATGTTTTTTCAATGGTTGTTTTAGGAAAATGAGGCTCTGATTTGGGCGCTGGCCGGGATCAATGGTTAACAATCCGGAGTGGTGGAATTTCAAGGTGACCTCTTGAAATTAAAAAAGGAACGATTTCCGATCTGCTCCTTACTGGTTCCGGTCCATGCTTTCTTTCCGCCGTTTTGGCTTGCTCTCACTTTCGCATTGCCGGCTGCGGCTGTACACCGATAACGAAAGACAAGCAATGTAGGCAATTTAATAATGTTGCGAATAAAAGATCACTTTAGTGTAATGTTGAAAGCTCGACTCTTAAAGAAACAATCTCAATAAACATTCTACACTATTGAAAATTGCATTGCACGGCTACTCCTCTTTTCCACATGAAACTGTCATCCTGCACATACGGCCTCTCTTATAGTGGAGGTTGCTACTATTTGCTTCTGCTCATTTGCCGCCACCAGACAACAACTCGCCCATGCTCAAGAAATTGCCCCTCTCCCGGGCTTCCAGCATATTCTCCCCGGTTGGATCCGCATACTGTACAAATCTCCGGTGCCAGAGGAGCCATGGTGGCTTTTTGCTGTATTCCACGTCACCCCAGAGCAGTGATCACGCTAGGATCAAAACAGATCATGAATTGAAAGACCTTTCTATTCCGGGCCACTTGACTAAATTTGATCTCAATAAAATCTTCATTCTAAGCGTTCCGATCACAACACACAGATCATTCATTTATTGCCATCACAAGACTAGTCTTTTGAGCGCAAAACAGCTTCTGAGAGTGCCCTGGATAGTGAAATCCGAAAACAAATTGGTGGAATACGCAACCAAGGGCTGGAACAAACTAGCCTCGTCGGAGGTCTCTATCAATAAAAAGATCGTCAAGCTTATCACGCGCTTGCTTGGGTCTATTCCCTACGATGAGAGTTCTCTACGCTCATTTCCCAGCAAGTCGACCATGATAAGAGAAATCAGCGAGAATGAAGACAATTCCCTCCCGAAGGCCATCATGACTGCGGAGATTGAAACTCAGGAGATCCAATTGAGCCAGCTCAAAGCAATTCCTGTCTACCATCCTCAGTTTCAGAAGCCAGAGACCATCCTTACCCAAATGCGCCATTTCCAAAAGGCCCTGATTCCGTATCACAAAAAGTGGGCAATTCTTTGTGCAATTGGAATTCCAATCAGTTTGCCCGTGGCTCTTATACCTGTGGCGCCCAACGTTCCGGGCTTTTACTTGGCGTACAGACTCTACTGCCATATCCAGGCTTTGCGGGGCGCGAGGAATTTGGGGCATTTAATTGACTCCAAAGGGCCCTTGTCGGAAACTCCGGGATCGGAACCAAAAAGCCTTATCTTCCAAGGTGTCGAGGAATTGGATTCTCTCTACGCCTCCGTGCCTCAATCCACCGTCGAAGAATCCTTAGTGGTGAGCTCCGGGTCCATTGATAAAATTGTGGGTATAACGGGATTAAGGGATTTGAAAGATGATTTACTAAGAGCATTCAAACAAGAGGAAAAAAGACTATTGCAGAACAACAAATCGAAAAGTCAAGACAATCTTTAAAGTTGCATGTCAAAGGGCTGGTTCAGCCCTAAACCATAGACTAGAAATGAGCATGATATTCTTCATTAAGCAGCCTCATCGTAATTCAGGGTTTCTACCCGGACTAGTAGAACGAAACACATAGGTCCATTACCCCATACTAGGGCTTTACTCAAGGGTATGTGGCGCGCCAAATAACGGCGTAGTAAAGTCACGTGCACAAAAAAAGCAGTCACATCTTGGTGCGCTCTTTTTGCCACGACACGCAAGCGAGATTCTTATATATTTCGCGAGCGCTCGCAGTAAAATTCATCTTTTCCTTTATCAACTACATTATTTACTATGAGAAATAAGTGGAGAAAAAAGAGAGTTAGAAGACTTAAGAGAAAGAGACGGAAGGTTAGAGCTAGATCCAAGTAATCGGACTGTGGATCGCTTTAGCTTGAGCTCATTACGATAACCTTACCGTTGTCAATTTGGAACGCTCTCGACTGTCCGTATATAGAAAATACATGCTCCGGTGTGATCAGTTTTGCTACATTGTAGATCCACATTCTATATAATTACCTGCAATATGCTTAGGATCAAGGATTATCTTGACGGTTCAGAATATCAAGTTACCAGGCCTTCGGTTGTCGTCACAATTTCTGGCCGAAGGTCATGACTTTTTTTCCAGTGCACAATCTTGTCGCGCGGAGTAGAGATCGCACTTCATGAGGATTATTTTGGGTGCAAAAATAAAATGCAAATGCTGTCACTTGATCTTCACCTAAGTCATGCAACACTCTTACTCAGCTCATCAAGAGAATTATGAAAAGAATTATGAAAAGAGCATCTTGGAAAGCTCTCGCTCTTACATCGAGCAAGCGGTCCCTGATAGTGATAAGCTTTCTACACAAAACGCTCAAAATATCACCCTTCCTATAGTCGGCAGACAAAATCAGGCCAAGGCAGAAATGCATAGCAATGGTCACGAAGCTAATAAAATATCGCTTCATAATGACGTCGAAGGAATGGATCTTGCGGCTATGAGCCTAAGAAAATTCAACGACAACGCCTCTATAGTCCATCAGAAAGGTCAAGTCACGTCAGCCCATTTGATAGCTGCACCTAGGCAAGCTCACGAAAGTGCCTCAGCTTCTCTTACTGAGGTTCAAGAGAGCTCTTCTGTTGGCTCCTTGACGTGTAATAATACTCCCGATCCTTTTGAGGAAATGCAAAGTTTGCCTCTTCGACCACCACGCCCTAGGAGCCCATTCAAACCACCATTAAAAAGAATACCTCCCGCATTCCAAGACCAGTTTGCTCAATTTATGGAGGACAGGATGGTTCACTTCCGACCATCTTCTTCTCAAAATAATGTGGAGAGCTCTTTCAGTGGTATTCACCCTTATCAAGTGCTGAATGAGCCCGTTGACTCTGTGCTCATGACAACATTGATCCGGGAGGAGGATCCTCCTCTGGCTTTGTCCAATCCTTACACAAACATCAGTGAGGCTAGGATAAATGAAAGCAGCAGCTCTTTCTTGCCAAGAGATGTAGCCAGGACTTCAAATGCTGAACAAGAGCAAACCGAAATGGTTTATACTCCGCAAGGTCTTCCTTTCGATGAAGTTAAAGCTACCCTGCCCTTCTTCAGAGAAGGCAGTTGTGTATGCATGCCCTGGAACTTTTGAGGTCGTCTCGTCTCCAGGATAGTTACTACAAGTGTCACTCGAGGAAATCGAAGCTCGAGTTGAAACCAATATTTATGGGCTTTTCTTTTATTGCGGCACGAAATAAATTCTAATAGTTCTTTTCTGTATACTTGCTTACTCGGCAGCTTCAGCAAAACGCTCAGCAATCTTGGTCAAAACATTGCTGAAGTTCTTGCGGCCAGCTTCTTCACCTTCCAGTGGTTCGAAGAATTTAGCACTTGAAACGCTGTGCTTCACGTCACTGGTAGCCTCAGCCAACTTTGACCAAAGGGCACCGTTCGAGATTGCTTTCTGAGCTTCATCATGGTAAGCAACAAACACACGCATCATGTCATAAGTCTTCCAAATTGGACAGAATTGATCATAGGTGGAGTAACCATTTTGTTGCAAGAAGTCCTCCTTGATCAAAGTGGCAACATCCAAAATAATCTTATCAGAATCAGACAAGGCCGACTTACCAACCAATTGCACAACTTGCTCCAACTCTTCAGCGTTAGTCAAGATCTCCTTAATTTTGGTTCTCAAAGTTGGGAAATCTGGGAAGTTCTTGTCGTAGTACCCAGATAACACGTTAGTGTACTTGGAATAAGAGATTCCAGTGTTCACGGATGGGAAATGCTTACGTTGAGCCAACTTCTTGTCCAAACCCCAGAAAACTTGAGTGATACCCAACGTAGATGTAGTGACAGGATCAGAGAAATCACCACCAGCTGGAGACACGGCAGCAACAATCGAAACGGAACCAATTCTGTCTGGAGAACCCAATGCAGTGGCTTTACCGGCACGCTCGTAGAAAGAAGCCAACTTGGCACCCAAGTAAGCAGGGAAACCTTGATCAGCAGGCATTTCACCCAAACGACCAGAAATTTCTCTCAATGCCTCGGCCCAACGAGAAGAAGAGTCTGCAATCATAGACACATGCTTACCTTGATCACGGAAATATTCAGCAATCGTAATACCAGTGTAAATGGAAGCTTCTCTAGCTGCGACAGGCATGTTAGAAGTGTTAGCAACCAAGGTGGTACGCTTCATAATAGGCTCCTTACGTCCGGAAACTTCAGTAAAAAGCTCAGGGAACTCCATCAAAACTTCTGCCATCTCATTACCACGCTCACCGCATCCAACGTAAGTGATGATGTCGGAGTTAGAGAACTTGGACAAAGCTTGAGAAATAACAGTCTTACCACATCCGAAAGCACCAGGGATACAGGTGGTACCACCTTGAACACATGGAAACAAAGAATCCAAGACACGTTGACCAGTCAACAACGGGTAGTCAGCAGTCAATCTTTCTGCGACAGGTCTAGGGACTCTCACGGGCCAAGTATGCATCATAGAATAAGAATGCTTCTTGCCCTCAAACTCGACTTCCAAAACGGTGTCATCAACAGCGTATGAGCCCTTTTCAGCAATGGAGGTGATCGTACCCCTAGCACGTGGTGGTAACAAGATCTTGTGGTCGTCCAACAAAGAATTTTCGTAGATGGAGGCAAAAATATCACCACCGGTGATGTGGTCACCAACCTTCAAAGAGGCAGGGTTGAAGTCGTATTGGGTTTGTCTGTTCAAGCAAGGAACATCAATACCCCTAGGAATATAGATAGACTGGGATTCGTCCTTGATTGCTTTCAAAGGTCTTTGGATACCGTCATAAATGTTTTCCATCAAGCCAGGACCCAACTCCACGGACAATGGTTTCCCGGTTCTCAAGACTGGATCACCAACAGTAACACCGGCGGTTTCCTCGTAGACTTGAATAGTGGCCTTGTCAGCATTAATACGGATCACCTCACCGACCAAGTTGGCATGACCAACCTTCACCAACTCGTACATGGCACATCCAATCATATTTTCGGCCACCACGACTGGTCCGGAGACGGAGAAGATCTGTCCATAGTTGGACTCTGGAGTATCCTCCAAGGAGAGGCGCTTCACTTCCTGACGAGCGTTTTCTAAAGCACCGGCCTAAAAAAGAAGTTAGTATTGTGAATCATGGGGAGTATAGAGTCAATGCTGGTGGCATGTGTTCAATTGGATGGCGACATACCATTTTTTTGATGATTTAAAATTGGATTATAAGGGTGGGTTATCGTTAAACAATCGTGGTGAGAGGTCGTGCGAAACGGATATTTCGCAAGCGGCGTTGACCGAATAGGAAAGAGGATAAGATAAACGTGCTACTCACACTGAAAGCTGCAAAAGCATTGAGGACTTAGGACTCTTACGAAGAACAATTCTGTAAATAAGCATTGTTTTGAGATTGTTTGGATGAAGATTTTTCGAATGAGTCAATCTCTTGAAGTACGCTCTTTTCAAAGCAACTGCAATTCCCAGGGCCCAGGTGCTGATTACACACTGTAGATGATTAAAAATTCCCAGTTTAACAAATGGATGATTTGGTTAATTGGAATAATTGCAAATCCCCTCTCTTCACCTTCGCTTTGCATGGCTGCCTTTTTTATTTGATTACTTGGCAATCTTGAACGTTACACCTGTCGCGAGTATTATGTAAGAAACAGGCAACTTTTAGTAGCAGATGCTAATCAATTTCCCCTTTCAAACAACCACAAATAAACTAAGATTGGAATTTTGGAGATATTGGCAAATGGTCAATTGAAAGTTATAAAGTTACATTTTTACATATAGGTTGTTTATTTCTCCTATATGAGAGGCACCATGCTCCTACAGATCCATACAATTAACGATCTGCAGCGCTAAATCATCTCAGCCTACCCTAAAATCTATAGCTTTGCCTCCAATTTCTTGGCCCTATCCAAAGCAATATCGCACATGGCGTTGAATGCTTCCACTCTTTCGGCCTTTATATCTCCACGTTCAATGCGTATCCGCATATTCTCCATAATTGACTCTCGAGAACGGCCATTCACGAAAACAACATAACGAAGACCGGGAAATATTTTCTCGTACTCCGCGTTCAAAGCCGCCAATTTGCGAGCCTCCTCCTCTGTGCCTGCCAACGACTTTTGCTCCGAATTGGAGTGCGATGAAAGCTTATCTTTGGAAGGCCCCAATCTAGGATGTGCTGATATGATTTTGGAGACGACAGGTGACACGGATGCCTGAGAATGCTCATTTTCAAGATACTGGAGAAGCTCCGTTCGAGAATTCTCGATGAAATCCGCGTAACTCTCGTACTTTTTAAGAAACACTTTAGACAATAGAAGATCAGCTAGAGCCGAGCAGGGCTCGAACAAATGGTCCAAAACCTCAATTTTCTTTTCTTTGGAAAGTCCTGACAATGTGTCAGGTGGTGGTAAACTATAAGAACCCATTTTTTGTCAAGAAAAGAAGATGTCGTGGAGGGAAGAATGGGGAGATCGGGAGTGCATAGCTGAGGTTTTCCGTGAGATAAGATTAGAGGTCGGATCTCTCCGAGGGTGGGTGTACATGTCAAGTCGCGAACCAGCATAAGCCAAAGTTGACTTGGATGCTAATTATTGGCCTTGCTAAATGAAAATGGCCTACAAAGATCTTGTATCTTATGCAATTAATATATTCAAATTGTCGTCGAGACACTAGGTGAAGTGCTGTTGCTCACGCAATCTCTTGGTCTCTCTCTTGGTCTGTAAACCTTGTTGCGCAATCAAAGGATGTCTCCATCCCTTGACGTATGTAAATAAGACATTGGCCAAATGGTCCAAGTCGGTGATACCCAAGTCAGCGAAAGTCTTGGCAGATGGGTCGATGTGTTGGTTGATCAAGTGTCTTTGCACTTGGTCCGGGTTGGTCTGTTTCCAGTAAAGGAACTGCT
Source organism: Metschnikowia kipukae (assembly GCA_002370135.1). NCBI lineage: Eukaryota > Fungi > Ascomycota > Pichiomycetes > Serinales > Metschnikowiaceae > Metschnikowia > Metschnikowia kipukae. Next base: position 363,554 of record NKZJ01000102.1, read on the forward strand.
TGAGTTGTGCAACAAGCTTGGCCAACTCCAAAGGCACTTGGTAGTCGGCGAAGCTGTAGGAAATTGGACCCACTTGCGAGAAGTCCTGCGTGATACCGTGGATCATCTTTCTGATTTCCAAAAACGACAACTTCTCGGCTCCGTACAACTCGTATGTCTGGCCAACGGTGGAGTCGTCAAACCCAATCTTCTCCAAAGCCTTGGCGACGTCAAGAACATGCACAGGGTAAATTTCCTTGGCATTTTTGTTTGGGGTCCACATCTTTAACTTGGGGCCCAAGTAGTTCAACAAGTTATCCTCACGTCCATACATAGGAGCGGGTCTAACAATAGTCGTGTCAGGCAAGATGTCCTTGACCAACTGCTCCGAGATTCCCTTGGTAGCATAGTACACAGACTCGGAAGAAGGGTTGGCGTTGTAACTCGAGAGGTAAACGTATCTAGCGTTTCCTGCCTCTTTCACGGCGTTTGTGATTCTCTCAGTGATGCCGATGTTAACATCAGCCATAGAGAAGTTCTTGGTGTTGTAGTCTGCTCCAATACAGTTGAAAACAATATCAGAATGGGCAACTGACTCGGCAATAGATTCCAAGTTTCTAGGGTCGAACTCAACAAAGTTCACCACTCCCAAATCACCAGTCACTTTCAAAAATCTTTTCTTCAACTCATCTCTGAATGGAACAACAACGTTGGTTCCATGTCTGGCCAATTTGGAGGTCAAGTAACGGCCCACAAAGCCAGAGGCACCGAAGACAGTAGCGGTGTATCCGGTTCTAGACGAACGTCCGCCAGCACCTACGGCGACATTGACTTTTCCGTTTCTTGTGATGTTGACATCAGACTCTAACACAGAAGTGTAAAGGGATCTAGCCCTGAGAGGTGTCTCAAGAGTCTTTCTCAACATTGAATGTGTAGTTTTATGACCCTTCGTGGTTTGGTGCGTAAGATTTTATTGTGAGAATGCCTACATATAGAATGGAGTGACAAAATGTGGGCTCTGGTTGGTTGAATATACGGTAGACGCACGCCCCAGGTACTCTAGTCAATTTACCATAGTTTCCCGAGGATTTCTTCAGAAATCAATTTGGAAAAGAATTATGTGAATTATAGAAGTACGTCATTTGGTATGGCTACAAAGTATGCAATATCCCTCAGCCTCGCGTATGTGTGCGTATCAATGTAGAAATGCATAGCGACGCTAGCTTCAGGAGTTCTAGGACATTCCAGTATGGCGCTTAGAGATTTCTAAATGAGATTACCCTGATATACGGAAATCACAAAAAGTAGTCCGGTGTTTTCCTTGTCACCGTTGGCTCGCCGGGCCTGACCGAAGGATCATATTGCAAGAACTGTCTTTGGTGATTCTCATCCACCTCCATAATGGCAGCCTGATTACCGCATCTGTAACAATAGTTGGGAGCACTGAAAATAGTCACCACGCTTTCTTGATGAGACCAAGAAAAGCCCTCCATGACGAGCTGATGCGCACGAGCAATGAGACTCAAATCATTGGTATGGTTGAACTGTTCAGAGATATCCTGGCCGAAAGTGAAACCAGCACCTCTTGGGGAGATACCCCAGCCACCTCTATCATCTGGATCAGACCATAACAAGTCACACATGGGCCCCTCGTGAGGAACCTCCTGGATTCTATTCAATTCCCGCACTTGGTCGATAGTTTCAATCATTGGCGACAAACCTCCGTGCAAGCAAAAGATCTTGCTGTCCACTAAAGCTGTGATTGGGAAGTAGTCGAAAAGATCCGTGAATAGTTTCCACACGGCTGCGGAGCCATATTTTCTTAAACATTCATCGTAGAACCCGTAAACCTGTGTAATTTGACGGGACTCGTGGTTTCCTCTTAAGATAGTGATTCTGTTGGGATAGCGGACCTTCATGCACACCAAGTAAGAGACAGTTTCCACAGAGTAATAACCACGGTCAACATAGTCACCCATAAATAAGTAATTGGTGTCCGGACAAGGTCCGCCGATCTTGAATAATTCCATCAAGTCATGAAACTGACCATGCACGTCACCACAGATGGTAACTGGAACTTGGACGGGCTGCACGTTCTCCTCGAACTGCAAGACGTCGATAGCCATATCACACAATCTCCGGACATCGGCCTCTGACAATGGCTCACATTGTGTCAACTTTTCGATCCACTGATCCAACTGGTTAATCGACGAGTTGCTCACGTAGCCCTTTTTACTTAGCGAACTGGCTTCGGTTTTTGTGGGCTGTTGCATGCTTTCGTGGGCATCCTCCATGGCCACATCAGTATCTAAGTCCATTGTTGCTGAATTTGTGTTGGGTAAATGCTGGCGGTTGGTTTTGATTTCACGAGGTGTGGTTGTTCTCGGTAAGCCTTATTCGAGTCCTGTTGCAAGGGGATCCTTGTGTATTGGCTTTGCTGAGCTAGGTGGTCTCAAACTTCCCAAGTCAGGGGTAAGAAGAGAGAATGCTCGAGGTAAGGAATTGATGAAGTTGACAAGAGCAAAGATTCTTGCTTTCAGAGTGAATAATCCGTTCGTCACTTGAAATATATCAAAAGGGGGCACTCAATTTTTGCACGCTCCAAAGTCGGGTCTATGGGGGTACGTAGGACTTTCTTTTTTGTTCATGAATCGTCGGTGAGAATTGTGGTGTGCGGGTGCGCCAACATTTTATGGTACACTTTCGGTCTTCTTAGCAATCGCAGAGCGCGAATAGTCTGCGGAATTAGCGTGCGTGCGAGCTACATATTACACTCGACCCAAAATAGATAAATGTATAATTAGACTTCTAACTTTTAGACAAGACTTGTGGTATTAGGGAGATGAGTTTGTTTCGAGACTGGATATTGCACAATGATCTGATACACTATGATCTGACACTATGATCTGACCATTACACAATGATCTTGCTTTGTCTATACTTCGCTTGGCACGGGTCACTGCTTATTGTTGTAGAGCTTTTCAAACCAGCCCTGGATGACTGGGCGCTTTGCCCAGATCGAGCTTTCCTCGTCGAGATAGAGATTGATATAACCCGAAAACTGTAGGAGCGAGTCCACCGCCATTGAATCCAACTCGGTCTCTGCTGTGATACGTAGAAAGTACTCCAAGATTTCAATGAGTTGCGTCGCGGAAGAGAACTTGATCAACCAAGGCCTGATATGATCATCAGAGAGACCCGCCATAGTCATATTGATTCCGTTCATTATGCTAAGGCTTTCCGCATAGAGAAACGAGGCAGAGGACGCCACCTCACTCATTAAGAGAAGTTTGAAGCGTAAACATAATGCAAGTACGTGGCACATTGCAAACTCCGCGGGAACTTTGACCACCTGACAGTTGGCATGAAGGCTTGCTTGCAACTTGGCAGCAATCAGCCTATAAATGTCCTCAGAGAAAGCAAGCCCACGACCAGGTTCGAAGTCGAAGAGATCTGGGAGTCTATGTGTGAACACGCCTTCTACTTCCAAAAGTTTGAGAAGCTCGTAATAGAATCCAAGCGTTCCCTCTCTAAAAAGAGAAATCTGATCCGACAGGACGTCCACCGCAAACGTGGAGCGACGGAAACTGGAGCTTGAATGGAATAGAGCAGCATGGCGCTCCCACAAGAAAAGGGTTTGGCGAACCTCATCCAAAGAAACAAGACTATCGCCATGGTCGGCATTTAATATCTGATAGTGGCCTATGGCATTCGTTAGACGCATGAACTTCTGGGTGCTTTGCGGCGAGCGTAGCTGCAAGTAAGAGAACAAATGGAGTTCTGCAAGCAAGTAGTAGTAATTGATATCGAAGTTTTCCAGGCTGGACTCGAAAAGAATAAAGTCGTTGCAGATTTGACTCATACAGGAGACGTGTACTTGCACAGTATTAAGCAAGCCGCCTATGCGAGTTGCGTTCTCCGGAGTTTTGGCAAATGCCAAGAGAACGAGTAGAAGTGACATGGTAGCATACCGTTTCAGATATACCTGCATCGACCGCGAGGCAACGGCCACAACGTCATCGACCAACAGAGGAATTAGAACCTGTATTTCGGTCGCCATGGTGTAGGTTGTGTACGGCACCATCGCAGTATACCACTCAGGCAAAAATTGAGCAAGTTCCTGGATGACCGGAGCCAATTCAGGTAACGAAGAATCCTTGAAGTCCACTTGGAGAAGAGAGTTATCCGGAGATTCGGGCGGGGAATGGCGGAGGTCGTTGATGGAATTGATGGTTTTGCGACGAAGATGGCGAGGCCCCGGTTTCCTTCTTTGTCGTAGTTGGCTGCATTCCAAGCTGGCCCTGAGACATGGCCGACACGGCCGGCCGTCATCACATTTAAGTTTGCGGATGGAGCATGCGTCACAGGCCCGGAGTTTCTTTGATCTCGCCGGTTCGGTGGAAACAGCAGCGTCGGGCTTGGCCGTGCTGTCATACTCCTGCTTAAGAGAATATGCAAAGTAAGGGTTGGTCATGGCATGTTAAGAACCAGGAAAAATTTTCCCGTAAATGGCGTTGTAGGACCGTTATGCGTATGGCCGGGTCACTGGTGTGTGTGGACTGTGTGGAGGAGGATTGGGACATGAGCTGTATACACACTCGAATCTCGTAAATCCGTGTGCTGTGTAAGCAGGGATTAGCCGCCGAAACCGAGCCAGCACCTCAAAAGTTGCACCCTTTTCAATGTGCCATCTTTTCGGCGACATTTTTCATTTTCCTGCGGAATGCAGCTTGCCACTCGGCGAGATCCATGTACGCCTCGTATTTTGCCGTCAAAATAGCCTGCACGCGCAAAGAGTGATGTGAAGGGTCAGTCTTAACCTCATTCCACTCTCCAGCGTCCTTGGCCTCTTGCGACGATGAGGGATATGCTCGGCTTCTTAACGCACTCGCTATTCCCCTGCACCCGGAAAACTTGGAACTTCTGTCGGTGCGGATAAAGAGTCGGGTTTTGCTGAATACGACTTGTTTTAGCAATGTGACGAAACGTTCATTTTGCGCTTGCGAGCCCTCGAGGTGGACGGCTGCAATATGTCCACATGCCTCTGCTAGTCTGCAACAGAGCTGCTTAGTTTGCAAAACTAAAAACTCAAGTGTCAAGTAGTAACGAAGCACTAATGCCTCAATAGTTTTGTCGAAAATTGAGCATTGGAATGTGTCGTTTGAAGCGCAGTTGATGCCGTCCATGTAAATCTCGCCCATGTGGAAGTCTCCATACGGACTGCGATTTCCGTCCTTATCGCCATAGTAGAGATAGTTTCTAGCAAGCACAGAGAGTGGGACGCCGTACTTGGCTTCCAAATCGTCGGCGTGTTGCTCCAAGTATTCGAAGCGGTTTTCTTCTGCAAACTGGGGAAAGTCCTGAAACAATTCTCCATACAATTTTCCCGTTGACAGCTGGCCAAATGTGTATACGGGTTCCGACAGGAGCTGTGGAAACGGGCCCCAGAAGCCCTTGATTGCACCCGCCTCGGCACTGGATGCAATGTAACATGTGGATGTACCTGCTACCATTAACATCGAGCACGAAGGGGCGTTTGGAGGCTGCTGCAGAACCGAGAGTCCACTAATAGCTTTTGGCTGTCCAACCCACGGTGAATAACAGTCTATGCACCCGTGGCCCACAGTAAGCTCACCAACACTCCCAAGAGGCGTTCCTGCGTGAGGAAACATGTTTTCAGGGTCGTTGAAATTGGGAACGGCGCCCACTTTGACTGAAATTTCCAAAGATTCAATGATATCAGCACCCCAGCCTTTCACCGAGCCGTCCATGGCACTGGAACCAGGTGCAAAACAAGGCTCGTCTCCTTCTAAACAACGCACCTTGCCGTCCTGATAGCCTCCAGCTAGAAACAAGTAGCTGACCCAGTCGTACAACTCAAATACAACCACGTTTTTGTTGTGTGCTTTGTAGTGAGCGTCGACCCAGAGGAGCTTGGCTATGCCCATTTCGGGGGTCACTCTTCCTCCCACTTGTTGCAATGCCCAAGACGGCAACAATTCTGTGGCGCGTGCTGCCTCTGCTTGTGCCCTGGTGTCCATCCACACCATGACTTCATTTCCTGGATCCAAAGGTTTGAAACATTGGGTACCGTTTTCAAGAATTCGTTCCATTACCACCATTGAGCATGTAGCTCCCACACATACACCAAGACTAGTACCAACACTAGTATCAAGACTAGAACCAAGACTAGTGGCCACGCCACGTGACACGACGGGTTCGTCAACAGTGCCGCAGTTTGCTTTTTCCTCCTCATTCAGTTTCAAAACCAGAGCTTTCTCCAACAGCAGTTGTAAAATGGCGTATATGTCCTTATCTTTGGCGAACATGGACAAGATTCCGTTCCATAGCGCCTCTCCACTCATGGTGTGTCGGCGTCCATTTGAGGAACGCAGCAAGTGAATTTCGTGGAATTTAGCCTTCTGATCCGCATTTTCAGGAACATAGAGTCTTGCCGAGTCAGTTCCAACGTCAATTCCTAGGCATTGCATGGTTATGGCGAAAGTCAGTTGTGCACATAAGAGCGACAAGCGGTTGAGCTCGCAGCAACAAATGCCGATATATAATCCGGCCCCCTCTTTTAAGTATGGTCAGTAAACTAAAGTGACGTTAATTTAAAGCGGCATCGTCTACAAATAGATAGAAAACAATAGCATGTACTCGATACTTGTTATTTAAAGGGAAACAGTGGAGCCTGAGGTGTTAATCCAGCCGTCAACGGTAGACTGGTCCAAAACAGAACTGAAGTCGGTGCTGTCATCGACAATTTGAACGTGGATTTGATCAGTGTCGAAAATGACAACGGTCTTGATGGTGCCACTGGTTGGTCTTGGGAAGTAGTCGCTGCTACCCTTTCCTTGGCCGTCGTGCATAGAGGTGATCAAGTATTCACTTCCGGCACTAAGAATCTCAAAGACATCGAACTCACCACATCCAGACTTCCAACACGAGGCAGAAGAACTTCCGTATTGAAGAGTTCTTGGAATCTTGGCGTTCAAGAACCAGATAGCTGGCATGTCACCGTTGAAGGATGAACCTGAACTACTGGCAGAAGGCATCTCAAACTCGAAAACGAACATCTTTTGCTTACCAGCGAAACCTTGGTAGGCGACAGTGCCCTCTCTGTACCAGCCACAGTTGCCGTTGACATCGCTGTCACCACACTTGTTACCAGAAAAGATAGAGAACTCGGAGTTAGAGCTGATGGTGACATCGCTCAAAGCAACAGCGCTGGAAGAACCACCGGAGTTGTCAGAGTTGGCGTAGGAAAGGGAGTTTCCGAAAGCAGAACTCCACACACCAGATCCGGAACCACCATAGTTGTTCAAGAAGGTACAGTTGTCGGTGGAGCCTGGGGTGTAGTAAGAGCTTCTGACCCAGTCACCAGAACTGGCGGAAGAAGAACCAGAAGAAGCAGAAGAAGCAGCAGAGGAAGCAGAAGAGCCAGAAGATCCAGCAGAACCTGCAACAGAGGAAGCAGCAGAGGCCACAGCAGCGGTGGAAGTGGTGGCAGTGGCACCTGGGGCCAGAGAGGACACGGTTTGACCAGCAGCATTGACAAACATGGTCTCGGTGACGAAAGCAGTGGCTCTCTTCACGTGCTGGTGGTGAACGTGCTTAACAGTGGAGCAGTCCTCCTCAGCAACAGCGTCTCTCTTGGAGTTGGAGGATGAAGCTGGGTAGTAAACACCAAATTGGGACAACTTGAGAGGACCTCTGAAGTGCACAGACAAGTCCTCATCGAAAGGAGCCATGTCACCAGAGAACAGCTTGGTTTGCGAGGTGGCGGAACCAGTGTCTTCGTCCATGCTGGTCACCTCTTCGTAGCTGCCAGAGAAACCAACACCCGAGTATTGGATTTTGGACACCTTGGAGCAGTAGTAGTTGCCGGAAATGTAGTCACAGCCGGCAGACACTTCGCCAACGAGGGCAGTGGCCAAGATGGCAAGAGTGGAGAACTTCATTTCAAAGATAAAACTTTTAGGTTAAAGGAATGACTAAGGTTGGATATATTGAAAAGAAAACAAGTGTTAAGAGGGAAGAGAAACGGAAATGCGTCGGTAAATAAACGCCTAGAATCTTTTTTGCTGGTTGTGTCGCTGTAAGGCGGGAGGTGCATAATGCGCAAATGTAGTGAGATGCATGTCGCGCGCGCAGGAATATAAACAACAATGAAAAAGAAAAAAAAAAAACACGGTATGACGGAATGTCTCAAGCTGCACTTTCCATTTAATAACTGATGGGGATCTACTAGACGGTTAAGAAGCGACATTTGAGGCCAGGTGACTGCAATGAGGGAAAAAGCCAACGGCCGCAAACTTTTCGACTTTCACTTATCAAGCCATCAATAACAAGGTGCTGGCTAGTGCTGCATGTGACCGGGCGGCGCGATTGCAATTAGACAGTGTAGTGTAGCATAAAGCCTCGAAGGTGTTTTGAATGCTGTGCAAAGCCTCGCTCAACACCTCTCTTTGAGCGAATAGTAAGGCGGTGTGTCCTTGGCACATGGCGAAAAGCCTCCGAAATGTGAGACGGTCGTGAACATACCGAGAAATTGATGTCACTACTGCCCAGAGCCTCCTCTCCACGCACGCTGGTGCAAACTGCATGTAGTGGGGATTGTCTGCCGGAAATCTTCTATTTCTGCCGGAAAACAGCTAGTTGTATTTTTCGCACCTCTCTTGGCTCTTGCATGTAAATCGCGTTCTCATCAACTTACAAGGCTTATAGGCGGCTAGAATTACCTTTTCTGGAATTAGAGAAACAAAGTCCAAGCACTTCTTTTCCGAAAGCCAGGGCATTTGATTACTCCTGAACATCTCTCATCATTTAATAAATGCATTCAGTACCACCTTCTCAGACTCCAAACCGGCGTCTTAAACGGTTGCAGGTCTCGTCTAAGTGCATGCACGAAAGGCTGTCCTGCGCGTTTCTCTCACCGTCAAATACCACAAGATACTTTTCAAGGGTGCGAAACAAACCTCACACAGGGGTACCCCAACTACTAAAATTAGCCCCCGCGCCTTCTTGCGTATAGAGTAACGCGTGTCTATCTTTATCTATGCACTATTGACATATTACAGTAATACTCTGTGCAAATACTGGTGCGACCCTGAAGATCACAAGTAACTGTGCCAACTTTCAGTCGATCAGCAGACTCTTTGTCGATCAGCAGACTCTTTGTCGATCAGCTTGTTAACAAAGATTTGCGGAGACTTGATCGCCAAGAGTTCTTCATGCACCTCTACACACTTTCCCTAGAGCATTCTGAAGAAGGCTGAAACCGCAGAACGTCTCCTCATAAAAATGCCTGTTTATGCCTGTTTATGCCTGTGTTTATGCCCGTTATTTCATCAATGATACTCCAATGATGACGGTCATTCCATCTTAATATATATTGAACTCGCTGGTAATACCAGTGCAACGCGTGGTCATGTCATGCGTATACCAATTTCCATCTCGCAACTTGAGTGTTAAATGATTGGCTAACCCAGCAGAAAGGCTCGTAGTCATTTCCCGGCGAAAACTTCTTATTCAGACAAATGACCATGGAATTGTGGGATTTACTGATATGGTATTATCAAGGCGGTGAGCTGCGGCGTTTCACCAGAACATGCGTTGGTTCCAAGGCTTAGTTCTGGTTGCGAAGAGAGTATGTCTCTCAAATTTTAATATGAAATGGGCCAGATTTCAGTCTGCATCGAATCAAGAATTCACCAATATTGTTCATATGCTAGATTAGGTTCATCGGTTGGAAAGCATCCGTGTTTCTAGGACCACGCCGGCCCGTGGTGGTGTACGGGTGTGATCGGAGCAAGGTCGGCGATTCCATGTCAATTGGATGGGAAGGCTCGAAAGGAATGGGATGCGGGAGGGCTCGGAAGGATTTGTGGTCAAGCGAATTCCAGGTAGCTGTTTAAAGTTCTTTTTGAAAGTGCAATCGAAATCTAGAATACCGTACACCATAAGCAAGCACTAAGTTATCATCCACGATCCGATCGCGCAATATGCACACCGCCTCTTCTAAGAATAGAATTTGATCTGTGCTCTTCCCACTCCATAACAGACCAGAAATCAACCCGAAGGCATCAACCCACACTCCAAAAAATTCCACTCTTTTCTCCACAAATCTGCATACTGACATGTCCAGAGGAAATTCTCAGTACAATACGCCCGAATTGAATTCGGGCTATTTCAACCCCTACGAAGCCCGTGCGTCGCCTTCCCAAAACACTTCCAATGTGGATGTGAATCCAAATGTTCCCGACTACCGTATGCTAGATCAAGTGTCGAGCCACTCAAACCACAGCATGAAAATCGTGGTGGTGGGCGACGGTGGCTGTGGAAAAACTTGCATGTTGGTGAGCTATGCCCAACAAAAGTTCCCGGAGATCTATGTGCCAACCATCTTCGAAAATTACGTCACTACGGTGAAATCACCAAACGGCAAATTCATAGACTTGGCTCTCTGGGACACAGCCGGACAGGAGGAGTATGATCGCTTGCGTCCATTGTCATACCCAGACACCGACCTCATTCTCATCTGTTTTGCGGTCAACAATGAGGTTTCGCTCCATAATGTTAAAGACACGTGGTACCCCGAAGTCAACCACTTTTGCCCCGGGGTTCCGGTGGTGCTAGTCGGCACAAAAAGCGACTTGGAGCTGGACATCGATCCCCAGCTCCCCGTTCTGGTGGCCTCGGAGATCAACGCTTTGAGTTACATCCAGTGCTCGGCCAAAACCATGACCAATGTTAAGACTGTGTTCAATTATGCATTGATGAAGTTTGAAAAGGACTGTGCCTACCAAGAGCAGGTGGCCAAGCTGAAGAAGCGCTTGTCACGAGTACGAGGACCAGGCCACTCGCGCAACTCCAGCTCGATAAGTCACAAGCGTGGTCACCTCAAGAACACTTCCATGAACTCCAGCGTGTTGCTTGACGGGCCGCTTACCGAAGAAGAGGTGAACACCAACCCCTATACGCAGAACCAGTACCAGGCTCCAAAGTACAATGAGGAGGAATTTGCATTCACGCGCAAGAAGAAGTCCAAAAAGTGTACTATCTTGTAGAGCGTTGGCATGGCACCACTAATCTTCGGGACCAACACTCGAGCAACCACTGTATATTCACCGCACTACTGTATAATTAATGAGTTACCAGCAATGAGTATTAAGATTTGAGATTTGAAACTCATTAAAAGACACTCCATCCAAAGTCCCTCTCTATTATAGTCCCCCAGTCTACTGAAGTATACCCTACTGAATCAACCTAGTTACCAGGAATAATAAGGTTCGTATAGTTAAATTTTTGAGCCAAAGAAAAAGTCCATTTTCACCAATCATCACAATATTTTTCTAAATGACTTGCTCACTATTTGCCCTGATGCGTTAATACCGCGATGTGCATTATGGGCGCGATCAAATCTCGTCTCCATACTCGTGCATTTAAAGGTCAACAATGAGCAAGCAAACAGAGCTCCGCCATCGAACGCATCGAGAACAGCCTCTTGATGATAAAAAATCAATCTCCTCTGACTCGGCTGATCCCGAGGGTGTGGCGGCCGAAAACAGAAAAGATGCAGGCAACAGACCCAACGACCACTACAAGAATAAACTCTCGCCATTACGCTATGCCATTCGCTCAATGTGCCTCCCCATTGTTCGAAAAGAAACGCAGATCTTGGCCCTGCTTCAAAGCCGGGTCCGCACCACGGCCCTTGATGTGTACTTTGCATGGACAGCCAACTTGGCCTCCCACACATTCTATGTCTTGATGCTCCCTCCGCTGTTTTGGTTTGGCGCCTCCACCATGGGGCGGGACCTTGTTTTTGTGCTTGGAATGGGCATTTACGTGACGGGTTTCTGCAAAGATTTCCTCTGCTTGCCCCGGCCCAGATCTCCTCCTTTGCACAGGATTACCATGCTGTCGTACACTGCGCAGGAGTATGGCTGGCCGTCATCACACTCGGCTAACGCTACGTCGGTGACTCTAGTGTTGCTCTGCAAGCTTTTGGAAATCCGAGACTCGCTTAGTGTCGTGTCTTTCTATGGCTTGGCGGGTCTTTTGGCCTTATACTACTTCTCTCTCATTGTGGGCCGCGTCTATTGTGGTATGCACGGATTCCTTGATATCATCACGGGGCTCACTATTGGCGTGGCTCTCTTCTTGGTGCGTCATTTTCTTGGGCCAGCTTACGACCAGTGGCTACTATTCTCCGAATCTCGCAACTCGTCCTGGTTCGGCATATCTTTCACGGCTGCCTACTTGGTGGTGGGCCACTTGTATTTGATCCACATCTACCCTGAGCCTGTGGATGACTGCCCGTGCTTTGATGACTCGGTAGCGTTTATTGGTGTGCTTTTGGGCTTGGACTTGTCTCATTTTGTGTGTGCATTGACAGGCCACTTCACCAACTCCAATGCGTTCTCCGACCCGCTATTAATTCCATTTAGGGCTGATTGTGGTCCTGTGATAATGGCGGCCCGGTTTTTGGTGGGCGTTGCTTTGGTGGTGACGTGGAAGCTGGTGCTGAAGCCTGTGATCTTTACTATACTTCCTCCATTGTATAAGATTATTGGTTTGAACTTACCAAGAAGCAATTTCATCTCCACTGCTCACACGAAAAACTCTAACCGGCAAATCAGACGCCAGTCGATTTCGAACGTGCAACAGGGCGACCTTGATATTGAGGGCCTTCTACCGCTGAAGTCCCACGAGACTGTCACCTACGGACCAGAAACTGACATAGATGTTTACGAGTTGCTAGACTACCAGAAAGACAAAGTGCAAGATGGGATAGAGGCAAGAATCAGCGGGGTGTTCAGGCCTAGGTATGACGTGGAGATTATCGGTAGAGTTTTCATATACTCGGGAATTGCGGCGATGGCTGTCTGGGGCTTTGGATTGTCCGTTCAGGTACTCTCTTTAATATGATGAGACTCTTAAGAAACAGACAACCAGGCGGACAAACTCATGAGACACTCATAGATTTGTTGTGCGATTACTTGTGCTAAGACTCCATCGGTGCTAACTGAGACCCATTACTCTGCATTCAAGCCAAATAAGAGTCATCATTAATATAGCATAAGCACTTAGAATTTCCGAGTTTCAATTATAATTGATTGAATTGACTTGTGTTGTGTTGTGTTGTGTTGTGTTGTGTTGTGTTGTGTTATGTTGATCTGAACTCACAAATTAAGGGTCCATAATGCCAGACATATTACTAGGGTCTTCAGTGCCAAAGACAAAGCACACTTCAAGGCGAAGGACTGTAAGTAGTCTTAAAACCGCGCTATATATCGGATTATAATGCAGCTAAAATAACGAGTTCCGAGGTTGACTGGTTATTGGGAGACACTTCACACTAGTGTGAAGCTTCCAAGGCTTGTAACATACTCAGGGAATTTAATCATAGAGACTGAATATTATGTGATTATTTTTAATGAAATTTTTCGTAATTTTGGAAGGGAGAAACGACCTGGGTCAAGAGGTCGGAATTGCATATTGTCTACATGGCACGTGCACTCGTGAGTTCCGGGCCCCGGAATTGGCATTACTCTAATAAAAGCCGCCTAATTTAGAAATGTCTACAAAATCTAAATTTAACTAAAGTATTTTGTACAGACCTACAATAAATACGCCCCTGTCTTGTGCAAATAGGCGTGTTAAGAAAGACAGAGTTGGGTGTGGAAAGAATTGTTGCGAAAAGTATGTTGCAAATTTAGTATTGATTTAAAGAGGTATAGTTTGATCGTGTTTGTCATTTGTTTTCGATTAATATCAAACCCTATTTCATACCATTTCATACCTTTTTATGTTCATTGATAAGTGCATTTCTCAGTCGTAAATCCCAGAATCACATACAATAGATTACTTGCCGGAATCATGCAAAGCAAGGTTTTCTCTCAGTCTTGCACGTGACATCATTAATCATCTCAAATCTCTTCTAAAGCGTAAAATGCCTTTCATTGCTAAGCTTTTACAGAAATTTCATTCAAGTAATGACAGTGGCAGGACATACCATGCAGTCTATCAAACCCACCGCGGCTGCGACCCAATAGTCTCTCACATAGTTCTGGTTACGCAGCGCGATGAGACAAAAAAAGCATCAGCGATCATCTATCAATAGTGCATAATAACACACACATCGGCGCCAAAATGACCCCTTCCGCCGAAATCACCCGTCCCGAAATGCCGGCCGAACATCTAGATGTTGAAGAACCCCAAAGAGCCAATAAAAAAGTCAAGCAAGTCAAAAAGTACAAGCGCAAGTACAAGGCCAAGGATGTAGAGCCCACAGCACCAATGGGTGTGCTCCGACACGAGATCCAGGAAATCTTGGCCCAGCACAACTTGACGCAAGCGCAGATTGAAAACGACATGAAGGAGCTCCTCAACGATAAGTCCGTGGAGGAGTTGTACCATCGCATAGTCAGTGACGTTGAGATTTTACGCATATCTTCCAACGGTGACGGACTTGCCCTCATACCCCATCCGGCCAATTCTGAACACAAGCAGATTGTCATTGTTCCATTTGGAATTCCGGGAGACGTGACTAAGATCCGGGTTTTCAAGTCGCATCCTCACTACGTGGAGGCAGACTTGCTTGAGGTGGTTCAACCTGCCGCCGAGCGCAACAACGATTTGATCAACTGCCGCTATTTCGGAAAATGTTCTGGATGTCAGTATCAAATGTTAGAGTACGAAACACAGCTTAAATTCAAGCAAAACACTATTGCCAATGCCTTCCGCTATTTTGCACCCACACTCTCCACCGGACAACTCCCTGCCATCTCGGCCACCCAGCCTTCGCCCTTGCATTACGACTATAGAACAAAGCTCACTCCGCATTTCAACGTCCCAAACCGGAAACCGGAAAATTACACGAGGCCGCCTATTGGCTTTGGAAGCAAAGGCCGCCCCACGTGGCGTGACAATGTGGCCGGCGGCACGCTGCTGATCTTGGATATCGAGGAATGTTCCATTGCCACCGCTGTGGTGAACAAGGGCATGGACAACGAACGGGCCCGCTTTTTGCAGGACTTCGCCAAGTACAAGAAGGGCGCCACGGTGCTTCTAAGAGAAAACACCACCTTGCCCAATTCCGAGGGTTTGTTTGAGGTGACATCCGGCTCCACTGATGCCGAGGGCCGCATTTCCCAGCTCGAGGTGACCGTGGATGAACAAAAGCTTGTGAAGACCTGTGTGACTGAGCCTCGCACGGTGGTCAGAGAATATGTCAATGGCTACACGTTCGAGTTCAGTGCAGGAGAGTTTTTCCAGAACAACAACCTGATCTTGCCTGCAGTCACCGGCTACGTGAAAGACAACCTCAAGATTGCCGGAAGTGGTGAAGGTGAGCCCAACTACCTTGTGGATGCGTACTGCGGCTCGGGTCTCTTCTCCATCACATGTCTGAGTGGTGTTTCAAAAGTTATCGGCGTTGAGGTGAGCGCTGATAGTGTCAAGTTTGCAGAGAGAAATGCTTCCATCAACAAAATCGAAAACGCAAAATTCATTGTTGGTAAAGCTGAGGAGATCTTCAAGAACATCGACACCCCAGCAGAACGCACTTCTGTGATTCTAGACCCGCCCAGAAAGGGATGCGACGAGGTCTTTTTAAACCAGCTATGTGCTTATCACCCTGCCAAGATTGTTTACATCAGTTGCAATGTCCACTCTCAGGCGCGGGACATTGAGTGGTTCATCAGCAACACTGAGAGCGGCAAAGACTACAAAGTCGAGAGCATCAAGGGATTTGATTTCTTCCCGCAAACCCACCACGTGGAGTCGGTTGCTGTCTTGAGTCTTAAGTAGAGCAGAACATATTTGCCTTGCACGTGTTCCTGTAGTGTGGTTGCAATGACTGCACTGCATACAACATACCACGGTTTCTAGGACATATACCATTGTACCTTTTACCATTGCATTTTGAACACGAACAAACAATGGGCTTTTAAATCTCAGTTATTAATTACGATAATCATAAAAAGTGTCATATTTAAAGTCACTGATACTCCACCGACAAAAACCCTGCCACATCAGACACCAAAACGCGAGTTAGGGTTGGTGCCCTAAACACAGCTTATACACACGCTTTGCGCGTGCGCGAAGCCTGCATCCAAGCCACCACCCTCGCATCCATGAGACTGAGAAAAAATTTCAAGAACAATTTTATTCT
The DNA here is from genome assembly GCA_002370135.1 of Metschnikowia kipukae. Taxonomy (NCBI): domain Eukaryota; kingdom Fungi; phylum Ascomycota; class Pichiomycetes; order Serinales; family Metschnikowiaceae; genus Metschnikowia; species Metschnikowia kipukae. The sequence goes on from NKZJ01000102.1 coordinate 379,716, forward strand.
AACATAGCTAACATACAACATGGAGAACGATAAGGGTCAATTAGTATGTAACATCCACCACAAGCTTGATAATTCTACGGCATGTTGCTGGCAACTGTGATATTGAAAGTTTCAGTCATCAAGAGAAGTCAAAACATATTCCAAAAGAGACAATAAAGGAAGACGATCGTTTTATATTCAACGACGAATTCACTTAAAGACGGATTTGACTCAACGATGAATCATACACTGCTAAACGACTCAAAACTATCCTCAGCGCAGCTATGCCAGCCAAGATCTATGAACAAATAAAATTGTGATACTAACCTTCCAGGTCGAATTGTACGTGCCAAGAAAGTGCTCTGCATCCAACAGAATCATCAAGTCTAAGGACCACGCTTCTGTCCAAATCAACATCGCTAACGTCGATGAGGAGGGAAGAGCTATCCCAGGATCTACCACCACCTACGCTTTGTGTGGTTACATCAGATCCAGAGGTGAGGCTGATGACTCTTTGAACAGATTGGCTCAACAAGACGGTTTGTTGAAGAACGTCTGGTCTTACTCCCGTTAAGGAGGATGTATATCTAATGTCATATAATCTGTTGTGAAATCAGTAGACGCAGCATGATACTTGCTGTATTATGGTCACGTGAGCTTTGTCATTTGAAGACTCCTCACATTTGCTCGTGACTTGGGGCAGATTTTCGTGCACGTATGTGCATCTGTAGAACCTTTTCATTCCTATGGTGTTTAATGAATTCTCTCTGTGTTCATTTATTCTTGGCCTTGTTATTTCATGTATTAGAGGCTTGAAAACTGAGAATAGATCTTGCACCTTGCAGAAAATCCTTCGCTACAGGCATGTACTGAATTTACGATCATAAACTCCTTTATGTTTTCCAGCGTCGCCAAAACTTTTTTCTGTATTCATTCAAAGATATGCCCAAAATTGCCATATCTTCGTTCATAGCCTTGTTATGAGATGTTCGCTCGCATAGCTATGCATGTATGATGTTCGGGGCGTCTGCAGGACTATCCCCACACTAAAATATAAGCAGTGTTTTTGCCCTTTGACAGGCGCCCTGCATTCTGTCACTGGCAACTATATAACTTCTTTGAATAGCACTCTTTTTCCAATTTACCACAAGTCGATATTTTGGTGTCCCTGTCCAATTTCTAGACTCCGCAGCAACCCCTTGATAAACAATCTTCGCATCTGCTTCATACCCCTTTTCCCTCCATAATATAGTCAACATTTTCTTCCCGACCCCAAAGATAAACAAAGATGAAAGCAATTTCCACCCTTCTTTATAGCCCTGACTACCTTCCTGGAGCTCTTGTTTTGGGCCACACTTTGCGTAAGCTCCAATTGTCGGACACAAAACTTGTTATCTTGATTGATAGCTTGCAATTCGACGCTTCACAGCTCCTGGCATTGCGCAAGCTATGGGACGTTTTGGAGGATACCAAGATCTTGGAGTCTCAATTAACGTCGAAGCTTGCTTTGGATTTGAAGCGCCCGGAGCTTGCTAGGACTTTTACCAAAATCCAGTTGTGGAAACTTCCTTACGATACAGTGTTATACTTGGATGCCGACACCTTACCCATGGCAGGCACTGATAACGTGACAGACTTGTTAAAACTCGATTTTCCTATTGATAAGATTGTTGCTGCCCCAGACTCGGGCTTCCCAGATGTCTTCAATTCGGGCGTATTCGTGTTGCACCCAAACGAAACTGACTACTACAATTTGCTGCAATTGGTTCTCTCCCACGATGAAAACATTTCATTCGACGGCGCGGATCAAGGCCTACTCAATCAGTATTTTAACGCCGAGCCCGATTGGGTAAGTCGCCACATACGTGCCGGCAATATCCCGCTTACGGCTTCCACCGCTAGAGACTCCAATTGGATCCAGATTCCGTTCTTGTACAACACTACCCCTAATGCTCACTATGAGTATTATCCTGCTTCCAATTACTTTGACTCGTCTCCCCGAGGCTCATCAAACGCAGGTCAAGAATCTGGAGACCTTACCAGCAATGGAGAGGTCTACGTCAAGAGCGTGACTTCTCCATACTACACCACCTCCACGTACGGCGATGTATCATTTGATCACTTTTCGGGGGCAACAAATTCTCACATCAAGTTAATCCACTACATTGGGCCAGTGAAACCTTGGAAAGCTCAGTCAATTGGTATTTTTGAGAAATGGTGGGCAGAATGGTATGAGTACTCCAATGGAAAGCTGATTCACGATGTTGTGTACTACAGCAATGGCAGTCTTACCGAGCGCAGTTCTGGCCATCCTATCATTCAGGGAAAAATAACACCCTCAGAGTTATGTAACCCAGAAAATTACCAGCAGTATGCTACGAATTACGTCAGTTCGGTTAATAGTTGGGACGCTGCGAAAGAGCTGCCTCCTCTTCAAAAACCATTGCTGAGTGGGTTTGACAAAGAGGTGAAATCATTCCAGAACCTGTGGGATGTTGAAACTTCTGCTGTTCCCACTGAGTCTGTCTCCACGCACGTTTCGAAGACAACGTCACCTGGCAGCACGCCTGTTGACGGAGTTCATACAAACCAAATTGCAGAAAGAGTCTTTGACGAGAGAAATGACTATGTTCCTAGCCATTTGCTCCTCATGAGGCGCGCAGAAGCTGAAATTGTATCCGACTACAATGAAATTCTTGAAGAGGAACAGCTAGACGAGGACGAAGACGCAGAACTCGATACACTACAGGAGAACGTGCAATATAGTGATGCTCAAGGTGGAGAAGATAGTGGTGAAGCGCCGCACTCCAAAATATTTCCTTGGGAATTCAGACAAGACAACGTTTCGAGCCGAGCATGGGACTAGATCATGAACATCAGTACTCTGGGACTCAACTGTGTGTGGACACCAAGATCCTTGCAACAGCCTCGTTGCTTTTTCGCACCCAAGCTCAAGACTCCCTCGCCACCGCGTGGAGAGTTTAGGCCTTTACCTCTACCCAACTTAATTGTAACGACATAAACGAAATTTTGCTGTAACAAATGTCGCCCTCTCATATTTGCACTCCCTCTTCACTGCATTCTTCTCCTCCCGTGTGGCGCCTCCCAGAGCTTCTGGCATTTTAGGTTAGGGGGGTTACCCGGCTGTGAAAATTTTGCGTTCCTGGCCTATGCAGACATCCTCACAAAAGAGATGTGAAAAAAAAAAATTTATTGGATCACCTTTCACCCTATACATAAACAGTATTAACAATGTCCAACGGTATCACTGAAGTCGACGCCAACTTGATCGAGAGTAACTACGACAATGTCGTCTACTCCTTCGACGACTTGAACTTGAAGCCCGAGATCGTTAGAGGTATTTTCGGTTACGGTTACGAAACGCCATCCGCCATTCAGCAAAGAGCTATCTTGCCAATCACTGAGGGAAGAGATGTCTTGGCCCAAGCCCAATCCGGTACTGGTAAGACTGCCACTTTCACCATCTCTGCTTTGCAAAACATTGACGAGAACGAGAAGTCCACTCAAGCCTTGATCTTGGCCCCAACCAGAGAATTGGCTTTGCAAATCCAAAACGTCATCAAGCACATTGGTTTGTACTTGAACGTCACCGTCCACGCTTCTATTGGTGGTACCTCCATGGCTGATGACATCGAGGCTTTCAGATCCGGTGTCCAAGTTGTCGTTGGTACTCCAGGTAGAGTCTACGACATGATTGACAGAAGATACTTCAAGACCAACAAGATCAAGATGTTCATCTTGGATGAGGCCGATGAGATGTTGTCTTCTGGTTTCAAGGAGCAAATCTACAACATCTTCAAGTTGTTGCCTGAGACCACCCAAGTTGTTCTTTTGTCCGCCACCATGCCTCAAGACGTCTTGGAAGTCACCACTAAATTCATGAACAACCCAGTCAGAATTTTGGTCAAGAAGGACGAGTTGACCCTTGAAGGTATTAAGCAATACTACATTAACGTCGAGGAGGAGACTTACAAATTCGACTGTTTGTGCGACTTGTACGACTCTATTTCTGTCACCCAAGCTGTTATCTTCTGTAACACCAGATCTAAGGTCGAGACCTTGACCGCCAAGTTGAAGGGTAACAACTTCACTGTCTCTGCTATTCACGCTGACTTGCCTCAAGGTGAGAGAGACACTATCATGAACGAGTTTAGATCTGGTTCTTCCAGAATCTTGATCTCCACCGACTTGTTGGCCAGAGGTATTGATGTTCAACAAGTCTCTTTGGTTATCAACTACGACTTGCCAGCCAACAAAGAGAACTACATCCACAGAATCGGTAGAGGTGGTCGTTTCGGTAGAAAGGGTGTTGCTATCAACTTCGTTACTTCTCAAGATGTTGGTATGATGAGAGAGATCGAGAAGTTCTACTCTACTCAAATTGATGAGATGCCTGCCGACATTGGTTCTTTGTTCAACTAATCGTGCTAATCTCTAGTATATATCGCATTGTGAAAATGAATGTATCAGTATTTCTGACTTGGTTATATGGAACACGCAGCTCGTAGGGATGAGTACTGTTTAATCAACTTTCAACAATTACACGAGAAATTGAACCTAAAGAAAAATCGTCTAATAACTAATTATGAAAATTGAAGAACTGAATGGCGCTTGTCCTAGAATCATTGGTAGTCTGGGACTTCTAAATGGAAGAAAGGAGTGTTCGTTGACACTGCGGCGTAGTAGTAGCTTTCGACGTCTGGGTTCTCGATGGCTGCGATGTTGACATAGTTAGTCTCGGAGACAAAATCGTTGGCACCGTAGCTTCCGAAACCAGATTTGATCAAAGCTCTTCTTATCCAAGCGGAGTGTATACCACTGAAATGGACCTCAACTTCTCTGTCTGCGTATGAATTAAGAGATCTTCTCAAGTCAACTAAAGCTTGCATGGAAGTTGCATCAACTGAAGGCACGCACGAGAAATCGAGATGCAAGATTCTCAAGAGAGGTCTATTGTCTTGCTTGAGGTGCTCAAAATCAGAATCATCTTTCTCCTTCGAGAAAAGCTTCCATCTGAGAGGGCCTGGGTCATTCCAAGGTCTATCGCCGGCGCTTCCTCCCGCGTAGGGCTTTCCACGTCTTGTGACCCTCTTCACCTCGTCCATAATAATATCAGACAAATCTGAAGAGTTTGGGTAGGAAAAGTTCTGAAGCGGCCTGAACACAACGACTCCTGGTGGTGGTGGTGTCACTTCGACGTCTTTGTTAATTGAGCTATTCGTAAGAGGAACCCATTTGGTATGGAACTTGATAGTAGGATGGTCCTTAAGGAGCTGTCCAGTTGACGGTATCGTCTTGTCGGAGAAGTCCTTAACCTTGAGTTTGTTTCCATCGGTTGAGTGATAAGAGTCACGAGATAACACTTGCTGTATCTCGACATCACCATCCGACTCACCAGATGAATAGTCTGTGTTGTTGGCAACAATGGTAGGAGAGATGACTTCAGCGACACGAATACGGCCCAAGAACTGACTCTTTGGCTTTGCAACCTTGAAAAGAAGAACAGCAGCGGATGCAGCGATGGCAAAGTAGATACCATCTTCAATAGAAGCGAAAACAGTGATGATGACAGCGATAAGGAAGATTCCGCAGTCCAACGGGTTCACCTCCCACAAGTTCCAGGTAGACTTGTAGTGAGTAATAAGATCAGACACAGCGTGGATAATCACTGCACTAAGAGTAGCCTTTGGAATGTAGAAGAAACTGCTGGTTAAGCAGTACAAAGCTAACAAAACAACCGCACCGGTGAAGATACCAGCCAAAGGAGTTCTAACACCACACTTTGCCTTCAAAGCGGATCTTGAAAATGAACCAGTTGCTGGGTAAGCGTTGAAAAAGGTACCGATTAAATTGTTAACACCAATAGCGATCAATTCCTGATCTGGCACAACCTTGTAGTCATTGATTCTTCCGAAAGATTTGGAAATAGCGATGTGCTCCAACAACAAAATAATGGTAGAGACAGGAATTTCAGAGGCCATGTCACCAATGATCCCGTCTGGAATGTTCATGACACCAACGTGCTTCAAGCCCGAGGGAACCTCTCCGATCGTCTTGATGTTGCTCTTGAATTTGGACTTAGGGCCGTGGAACTTCTTCAACTGTGGGTGCACGATTCCCCAAGCAATAGCAGTAGAGACAATAATGACAATGGCGTTTCTCAACTGTTGAACGTAGAAAAACCACATTTTCTTTCTGGGGTATCTCTTTCCCAAGTACTCACAGGACAGTTTCCATGTGTAAAGAATCACCAATGGAACAAGACCAAAAGCGGCGTTAACGTTCGTCTCTGGCAAGTGTTTCAATGTAGAAATGACAGTGTGGCAAGAGGAGATCTTCGAGTTGACCAGCGAATTGTAACCCATTAAAGCGGGAACTTGGCCAGTGATAATGTTGAAAGCGGAGCCGGACATGAAACCCATAACAGCAGGCATTGAAATGAACTCAAGGATGAACCCGAGTCTCAAAAGACCAATACCGGCAGCGATACCACCACAGATCAAAGACAAGAATGTGGCAATTTCAGGGGCTGAGTACTGGTCGCCTGCCTTGGCTTGCACCTTGGCCACAACTTTACCAACCTGTAAAGACATCACAGCCACAGGACCAATGGAAACATCCTTGGATGTGGCGAAAAAGGAGTAGATAAACACACCGACAAACGAAGAGTAAAGACCATACTCGGCGCTCAAACCAGCTAATTGTGCGTAAGACATTGATTGAGGCACCAAAACGACACCGACGGTGATACCAGCAACCAAATCTCCGTATAGCCACTTACCGTTGTAATGCAAGATCCACTTGGCGATTGGGAACAACGAGATGAAATAAGCAGCGAGTTTTTGGAGAGGGTTGGCAAAAATGTGTTTCCCGTACTCGAGCACATTAGCGTCATCTTCAATGTACGAGAGCACAGGCACGCCGCTGGGGTTGTGGTTATAGATTTCGGGCTTTCTCTCAAAATCGTGGTTGACCGCAGAATCTGCAGAGGCAACCTCAAACTCTTGTGGCCGGGGAATAGCCGACTCTGGCGGCAGTGAATAGTCGTTGCTATGTACCATTGCAAAAAACGCCTTCAGTGAGATGAAAAGTAGGTGAGGAGATCAAGAACAGCGGTATTTTATATTGAAGTAGATCTGGGCGTCACCGGATTGTGGGTATATGCAAGTTCAGATGAGGCGGTTAAAGAAACTAAATTATGCTTAGAAAGGGCAAAATTGTGAATCTAAATAAGTGTGGATGATTTTTCATTGATTACATATAGCATCCACAGTTCGTACATCTCACGTGACTTTCATACCGGAGAAAGTTTCCGGCAAAGCAAGCACATTTTTCAATTGATTTTTGGCAGTGTGTCTACATGAAAGCCAAATCTTCGACTCTGATTATACCTTTTTGATTTCGAAGAGCATAGAGTGCTTTTACTCCATCACGTAGCGTCCTCTGGTCAACTAGAGCAATTACTGCGAAATATTAAAAGTCGTCACGTGCGGTGTTGCAATGAAAGCTCGACAAGATTTGCCGAGGCGGCAAAAAAGAAATAAGCGAGATAACGTCGTGACGAAGAAAAAAAAAAAAAAAAAAAAAATGCTGAAATCTCTGCGAGCCCCCACTATGACCAATTTTGCGTCCAGTTAGTACATTAGAAGGTTTTCCAGAAAGCTTAATAAAGCTGTAGAAAAAGAATTGTTCGATCGCCCCAAAGCCGAAATCTGAGTTGAAATCGCTGAATTTTCGAGTTTTAAAGACTGTTTTAGGTTTAACGGTATGCGAAGAAGTCCGTTTTTCCTCGTAAATACCTCGATTCCTGTAAAATGTGAACTGCTTTGGTAAGATCTTAGTAGTGAAATTTCAGCTTCATGCCGTATTTAGAAACCTTAAATTACGCCTAAATATATGGCGTCCCTTATTTAATTTAGCGCTTGCAGAGAAGACTGGCACGCCCCAGAATTTGATGCTCTAGCCGTATGATTCAGCCTTGCGTTGGAATGTTTGGCGCAGGCGCACTTTCCGGCTGCTTTTCGCTGCATTCTCACTACGTACAGTCTTATCTAGATTCGGTTTTCTTATTGTAGGATTGAAGAATCTATCAAACTATGCGGCGGCCTCGACCTCGTCGACAAGCTTTCTGTATTCCTGTTGCTTGTAGCATTGTTCAAGGAAGATCTTGTACTTGGCTGCCAACAACTTACGGTCAGGATGGTTTTCGGAGGAAGGCATGATTACCTTGCCCGGTCCGGTCAACTTCTCCATGGTTTGCCACAACTTGTCACCTTGAGACTTGGCCTTAGAGGAATTGTTTTTATCACCCAAAGACGTCATTGGCTTGAGGTCCATACCCTTCAACTTGTGAGAGAGATCCTTATGGACAGTTTGCGAGGTGTTTTGCTTGGATCCGAAAGATAAGGTTTGTTCATCTTCCGAATCTGAGTCCGAGGCAGGTTGCTTCTTGGCAGTTGCCTGATTAAAGTAATCTTGTTCGCCGGCGGCCTCTCCGACAGGAGTCATGGCAAATTGACCATGACCAGCTCCCACGCCGTGGTGAGCAGCGTATGCGAATGAACTGATGTTTGCGGACGACGTAGTGGCCGATGGTGCTGTGTATGGAGAGTGAGGAGGTGAGTGAGCGTCGGCCTTTGATGAGTTCAAATTGCTCAAGTCGAGCTGCGACTTCAAGATAGTATTCCTTCTGCTCTTTCCCTTGCTGTTAACGTGTTCGTCAACGGCCTGCTCTGCAGCAACAGCTCCCAAAAGAGCAGATCCGAAGACCACTGCTGCGTCGATGTAACGTGGCACAATGATTGGCAAGCCAGTGCAATCGGCGAGCAAACGCATCAACAAACCGTTACGGCATTGTCCACCACTCATGTAAACACACTTGATTTGGTGACCACCCTTCTCCATTTCCTCAATGATTTGCCTGGTTTGCTGAGCAATAAATTCACATGCTCCAAAGTATTGCAAAGCCAAGTCCTTGACGGAATGGTCCATGCTTTGGCCGATGATAGAGGCTCTCATCTTAGGATCGGCGATCGGCGATCTGTTACCGTGGAAATCACCGTAGAAGAACATGTGCTTTGCCAAGGAGACAACGGATCTGGTGTCGTTTTCTTCCACCATGTTTTCCAAGGCCAAATTCAAGTAATCGAATTTGGACAAGTTTGAGGCTTCGGCAAGGTGAACCAACTCACCATGAGAGGGGTGAATGGCCAAAACATGTGCTAAAAGTGCACCAGTACAAGACTGGCCACCTTCAGCCAACCAAAAACCAGGGCCGAAGACATCCTTGTAAGGACCCCAGACACCCTGCACAAAGCATGGCTCCTGGGACATGCCGATATGGCACGTGGAAGTACCGGCCACGGCAGCCAAACGGCCGCATCCATTCTTCATGCTACCATCGGTGTCCTGAGACAACTCTGGGTGAGATGGAAGGTCCACCTTACCTGCCACAGTTCCGATCCAGCCGGCGTAGGCGTCAATGACACCACTTCCGACAATACATTCAGTAGTTAAACCCAATTCTTCTGCCGACTTGGCGGTCAATTTGCCAACAACGTCACCTGCACTCAACCAAGTACCGGTCTTGCCGGGAATTCCACCAAGCTTCTCGAAGTCATTTGCAACCAACTCAGGCAAGTCGATCTGCTCCAAAAACTCTTTAGACCAGCCAGTTTCAGAGCCGTCCACGCCAATTGGCACGAGACCTTGCTTACACACGGTGGAGTTGAAGGAACGAGCCTCGGAGCCAGTTGCCTTGTGCGTCAAGTAATCAGGCAAGTCGTAGAACTTCAAGTCATCCAAACCATTGGGCCTGTTGTGCTTCAACCACTTCATCTTTGGCAACTCCATCTCAATGGACATCTGGCCTCCAACGTATTTCAAGGCCTTGTCGCCAGTGGCGTTGATGACGTCAGTTTCTTCCTCGGCACGGTGGTCCATCCATAAGATGATGTTCTCCTTGTGATCGGAGAAGTCTGGACCAACAGCAGCTGGGGTGTCTTTGGACTGAGACACGGCCACCAAGGAGCATGTGGCGTCAAAGCCAATACCAAACACCTCGGAGGCATCGATCTCGGAGTCTCTCAAACATGCCTTCACACAGAAACAGATGGAGTTCCAGATTTCGGTGGAATTCTGGGTGATGTGGTTGTTTTTGATCTGGTGTCTTGTGATAGGACGTTCGGCAAGTCCCAAAATCACTCCGTTGGTGTCAATGACACAGGCTCTAGCAGACCCTGTACCAACATCCACCCCCACAAAGTAGACATCTGGCTGGGGCTGGTTGTTCAATTGGTGGGTGTTGAAAAAGGAGGACTTGCGGGACTTCAAGCTAGTGTGAGATTTGTTGATGACCATTTTTACTAGTTCTGCTTTCTTTCTAGGAAATTGTCGGAGGGGGAGATCGGCCCGTTATGTAGCAAAATGATAGGGCCAGGTTGCTACGCATTGTGCAGGAACACGGATTCCCCACCGGCTGCGGAGCTTAGCTGAAACGCGGAGCGGGTGCTTGGTGGGCCGGCGGCAGGGGTGGCCAGTGGTGGCCGCCAATGGATGTCACATCAGTACATCTACACTTAAGAGAAGCTTTGCACGTTAAGTTGTGCTAGTTTCTCCGCAAAATCGTGTTCCTGAGCAGCCGAGAAATGATGCGCAGTAAAGCCATAAATGAGCAACACCCCTCGCGCACCCGTGCACCAGCAGACAGCTGAAACGTCATTCTACATGAGCAGAGCGCGCAGCAAACTCGCGGTTCCAATCCATTCCTAATATACATAATATACAACGCAGGCGCCAAAGCTAGTGTCTCGACGACGGGTACTTCAGCACCACGTCCACCAAAAAGTCAAACTGCTCGGTGTCCTCCACGGCCGCCCGCACGTGGGACGCCGCTATGCGGCGAACGCCTGCATCCTTGGCCTCGATGATTGCCGCCTCCACCAAGTTGGCCATGAAGATCTCGAGAGCCCGGCCCACCACCACCGGCGTGGCTTGCGCCACCTTGCCAATATCCTCGTCGGACTGCATGATCTTCTTGATGCGTGCTGCCGGAAAGTGGGTTTTGATTTTGTCAAACGAGTTGAGAATGGTGTCCTGGCTAACGCTGGGCGCCGCTTTTTTGGGAGATGCCTCTTCTGAAGCTACATTTTCTTGCTCCTGCTTGACCTGCACGGGAACAGACGTGCTTTGCGGCACATCGCCGTCGTCGTCGGGAGGGTTAATTAGAGAGTTGATGCTGGACATGGCTCGCAGAGGGTCGGGTGTGCATATGACAATTCTCACCTTTTGTCGTGGATTTCTGGGCTTTATATAGACTTTATATCTCACGCACCACCATCGCGCTGCAGGACTGCACACAACATGGGGGTCTTTCCACCGCCGCTTTTTGCGTGTCGCCAGATCAGCCCTGAGTGGCCACCAGAGACCCATTTCGACACTATGAAAGACCACAGGGATGTACGGGCCTGCCGGAGTCCCTGGCGCCCTATCCATCAGCGATGTGCTGCGCGTTCATGCACGGCGCGTGTCATAGTTCGTGTCATAGTTCGTGTTATTGTAGTTCGTGTTACCTTCTGTATTCTAGTCTCGCGTCCTGCTTGGTGACCACCGCCGGTACACCACCTCCGACACTTTATAGCAGCGGAGTAAGTCGGATATTTCCTCAGCAGTTAAAATCCGATTTGTTTTTTCGGAAAATGTTTCGGTGCTGGGCATATCAACATACACTAGCACAAGAGTTTTCTTGACACCACTGATCACGCGCGCGATGGCCATAAAATCTTCCCAGGTGGTCCACTCGCGGCCATCGTTGGGAACCACCAAAACTGCGTGCTCTGCGTGCAGGAACGGCGGGCCTCTTTTGTAGAGTAACATTTGGCAGCCAAATTTGATGCCGCTTTTGACGCACCAGCCCAAGCTGCGGAAATGATGGTACACGACGTATTCCAATATGAAGCGATTATCTGCTGAGAGTTGGTTGTGCATGCAGGTGCGGAAGATCTGGTCGAGCAGGAGTCTTCTTTCCTGATGGATAACTGTCACTGCGTTTAATGCGTATGCAAGGAAGAAGAGCTCGACTTTTTGGAGTTGAAGGGATTCCAAGTCTGCTGCGTGCTGAACTTTCTTTTCGTGAGTGAAAATTTCGACTTCCTTTTCGTGAATGATCAATTCGTCGTTAATTATTCCCTCATGTATGTCCTCCCCATCAGCTTTATTGTCAATGATATCACTGACTTCATTAAAATTGACCGTGTCTTTCGTATCATTCATCTTGTCTTCATTCTTATGATCCACTTTGTCATTCTTTTCATCCACTTCGTTCACTTCCATACCTTCTTTCTCCTTAGGAGCAGCACGTGATCCCTTGAGCGATTCCATTTTCTGCTGCAATCGCTGCAATTCAGCACATTCGCCGGCCAGAAGTGCACGCTGCCGAGCCAAAGTTTCGAACTGCTGCACTTGACTTCTCACGCTTTTAAAGGTCTTTCGGTCTCCACGCCGCGTGCTAGTAATTTCCTCTTTGAGACGCTCTTCGTGGTGCCGGTTTCCTGCCCTTTGCTTCCACGTGGGATCGGATCTTGACAACGTGCCCTTGCCGAAAAATCCCTGCTGCCAAAGACTGATCATCTCCTCGGGGTCCTGTACATGGAAGACCACGTCCAGCTGCGTAGTCGTCACATACACCTCGTACTTTCGGTCCAACTCATGTGCCGGCGTCTGGAGGTACATTTGCCCCATGCGGTACAACAACCACACCCATGAAATGGGATTGGCTAGCGTTGTCACTGGGAGCCGTCCATACAAGTCTACTGAAAGCGTTACTGGAAGTGGTTTACAGTAGATTGCATTGAGAGATCTTCCCTTGCGCTTCTCGGCCATTGTAAGCGAAGACCTTCTCACGTGATGTAATCTGTGGCAACCTCCTATACTTTTGCTGTTGGCATTCAGATGGAAGCCAGATGTGTTACGGCTGCTGAGCAGATACCTAGGCTATTAGTATTTAGTCGCCGATATGAGGTGAATGTTTCGAGTCAGATACCGTTGTAGTCTTTTGGTGGCTTACAGCGAATAGATCTTCAAGCAACACGAATAAATGATTGTCATCTTGAAACATTGTAGAATTCAAACATACTGTTACTTCTGGAGAAGTTGTTTTTCAAGTTGATACCCAAGGGAAAAAACTCTTTTTGTTTGGTGCGACTGATCTCTTTTGCGGGTAACTGTTGTGACTCGCACATACATCTGAGGTAGGGCCTCTAGCAAACGGGCAGTCTTTCCACCTGTAACTAGGGCCTCTTTCCGAATGCCAGGAAAAGTAGCTTTGAGTGGAAATGTTTCTCTGAAAGAGCATGGAAATTTGTTTATAGTTTTTAATCAAAAAAAAATTGCTGGTCCCAGGAATCGAACCTGGGTTTGTTCGGCCACAACGAACTGTACTAACCACTATACGAGACCAGCATATTTTGCAAAATTAGGGACAGAGGTAATCATGACAATAGTAAATGAACTGAAACCCTTGTTTATAGTGTTAAGGAATTTTAATTTATCTACAACAATGACTACTGAGAGGTAATGGATAAGTTTACCACTGTTCCATTATATGCATGTGTTAAACAAACACACAACAGGTAGTCCGCTAGGGCGTGTGCCGTAAGGAGCGTCTAGCGGGATCAGTTTTTTTCGAAATGACGCTTTCTTCAGTCACGCTGGATATGGCCTCGCTTTTAGCACTAGAAGCAGACGGAAATCGCTTTAGCTCGGGCAATTAGTGCTCTAGCGCAAGGGTTGATCACCTCCACCTTCAGTGTAGCGGCAGGAAAGATCGTGGTCCGATACGTATACCGTAGGCACGACATGGTCAACTTCCATTCTGTCGAGGGCGTACGGCGGTCTGGAGCGACACGTGGGATTGTTAGTGTTCCATGCTGCACAAGTACTCAAGGTAGTGGATTGATTCATCAAGGTTTATGTCCCAAAATGCATCTGAAGAGCGGAGAGGTTCGTTGAGATTGTACACAAGATAAAACTTGCGAAGTCTATCTGGAAGAACCGAAGTTGATACACTCATTGCGAGTTCATCAAATTTGCGGAGGTATTCGGTGAGTGTACTCGATCCTTGTTTCATCTGAATGAGTTTGTTGGCAGTGTTTTCCTCAAAGTTTCGGGGGCAGAACCTAGTCTTGAGCTTGGCAAGGAGGATCTCGCCGGTGTAAGTCTCCCATTCCTCGTGACGCAGGCAACCTTGCAACCAATTGGATGCTGGGCCTCTGAGAGCACGGATGAGTACTTCACGTTGTTGTTCAAAGTTGCCTTCAATAAAATAGGTCCTGACGGATCTTAGGAAGTCATCGATTTGGGTGCCATTCCGGGCACCGTCGTAGATGGGAATGTTGATGTAAAGATCGGGGTTTTTAGCGAGTTCACCCATAGTGAAAGTAAGCTGCACTATCAATTGTTAGGTTTATCCGGGGTTGTTTCCTTATGTGGTCAGAGTATCAACTGAGTGTAAAGTTCAGGTAAATCTTCGTATTTCAACTAGACTATTATTAGACCCCTTGATTGTTGAGTTCACCTGTTAGGGTTCGTCCGAGGGTTGTTTCTTGATGTGGTCAGGGTGACAGCTGACTTCTGGAGTTAGGCGAATCTGTGTATTAACTAGATGTGGTAAATAACTGCTGACTGATTTCTACGGATCGGACTAGTTTATATAGTCCTCGAGGCCCTGCACTCAGTGTCTGGGCTGTGTTCGTTTTAGACCATTGTTCGTTTTAGACCATTGTTCGTTTTAGACCATTGTTCGTTTTAGACCATTGTTCGTTTTAGACCATTGTTCGTTTTAGACGATTGTTCGTTTTAGACAAGTGTTCGTTTTAGACGAGCTCGGACTTCTTTATCCGATGCCAAGGTCGGTTTCGAGCCAAGCGTACTCCGTTTCGCGGCTAACTGCGTAATCCTCGTTATTAGATACAGTTTCGAGATCGAGTTGTTCGAGGCATTCCTGTAGCTGGCCCATATCCGTAACATTGGTGAGTCGTGCAACTTCCCATAAAGTACGGCAGGCGTAGTTCCGCTGTGGGGGACTACTCCGTCTTTCGGAGATTGAGTCTTGGCATAACATGTACTGGCGTGTACTGGCGTGTACTGCATCACATCACAACACTCCCTCTGAAGTTGTACTTCCGAAACCAGCAAGGTTGCAGAGGTAGTTAAGTCTATCGCGAGCGAGAGCCTTTGTGAGCATGTCAGCGATGTTATCAATAGTAGCCACGTTTTCCAATTCAAATTGGTTGTTGAGAACTCTGTCTTTGACGTAGTCCACTTCTTGCGAAGTGGTTTTGTCCCTTCAAGTAGAAAATCATTGAAGATAGTCATTGTTAAGTGCACCGGCACGCCGGCACAACAGTACACCACCTCACACACAGTCACGTGAAGTCCCTACAGCAGGTTGAAGTCAGACTATATGTTCCAGGGAGGAATGTCCTTTTCATCGTCCCAGGACAATCTGTGCTAGCATCACTGGCTATGTGTTAGCCAAGAGATAAAGGTTTACTCGTCGTCTGATAAAACCCGAGTCCGGAATATATATGGAAAAAGCAAACCCTTGCTCGTAACCTAGTAAGAAGAAACAATGAACTACTTAAGAAATACAACGTAAAAAGAACCTAAAAACTAGGTACTGACTGGTTGCATCCTGTGAATAAGACTAGTATTCTATAGCCGACGGTGGCATTTGACACGAAGGGAATTCAATTGAACTTACGAAAAGGGACCTTTGTCCAATTAGATTTCCAAAACATGTTTTTACTAAAAATAATGCAATTAGAACTGGTGTTGAGCTGGCCTTCACCAGCAAAGTAGGGCTGGGAGTGTCTCCATTACAATCTCGGATTTCACTCACATTCTTTCTTTGAATTGACAAATTGAAACATTCTAAAAAAAATCATGTATAAAAAGAAGCCGCTAGAATAATAAATATCAAGAGATTAGCGAGAGTCTGATCATAAGCTTACGCTCGGGCTCTCGATTTGCTCAACTTGGACGATGTTCAAAGGATGCTGAAGAAAATGAATAGAAAGATTTGGAAAAATTTTCATTTGAAATCACCGCTTTGACTGATGCTTGTATATTCTTTGCTCACTTCGGTAAAACAACCTCGGAGCCCGAAAAGTGCGAAGTCCGAAAATCCTCTTGCATGTGTAGTGTTTGGATACCCATGCGTAAGCAGCAAGCGAACGCAAAATGTGACTCATAACCAAGACATTTATACAATGCAGTCACAGGGGCTGCCACTCATGGCATTATGCCGCCATAGCGCTCTATTGAAGCAGTTTGTCCATGCACATGCTTGACGTGTACGTATCTACGCGCGCAGAAGATAAAAATATTGCGAGGTGCCGGATTGTAACACATAAAAGTCTGGCTTTATTCCATTTGAAGACTGTTTTGCGTGATTAGCTTTGAATTGCAGAGATAAGAATTATTTTCTGCTAATGAGGCAGAAATTAGAATTTTTTTCTGCTATTAGGTGATCTTAGACCGCCCGGCCAAATCTGTTTGCTTGAGCGATGCATGGGACTTGTGATGATTTTTGTGTTGTGGACTCTGCAAATGGAACGGGCAAACTGTGGCTTAACGCAACATTGTATGTAAGGTAATTAACTCAATGTATTCTATTTTGTTTATGTGTCAAATTCTAAACAATTTGCCCGTTTAAATTATTAGCTGTCGGGATAATCATTTTGAATGCACAGCAACTTATATAGCAGAATATGCCTTGTACTCCGCATTGCAAAAAGAACGCGGATATGCGCGAGTGCATGCACTCCTTGATAATACGTTTCAAAAGCATCATTGCATAAATCATTCGAGATTAATAGTGAGAAAGGATTCTAGCGGCATAGATGTAGACTCTTCATGCGCATAATTGCAGGCATCCGTAATATTCGTTCAAGTGTAATCGAAACAGAATTACTTTTTTGGTAATGCGTGGCTTCAGTATTGCGTTTAAGTGCAGTCTAATCATCTGTTCAATCATGCGGTGGCTAATTAAAGGCATCGGGTTATATTAATGAATTTCAACCTCACGTTTCAGGATATCAGTATAAAGTGGGATCCCGTTCAAGATGGATGGCTTCCTAAACTGTGATATGAGAGTGTTGTCATTATGTATTTTTCAAAATCGGTTCGATTTGTTTAAATTTTCTCAGGGTTTCATTCTATGCATAAATCTGGCCACGTAAACAAAAGCCGCTTTATTTTTACTTCCCAAGACCTATCAAAATCTCTTGTTCGGTTTCAAACGCATGAAAATGCGAGTCATGCATGAGCACGCCTCGCAGCGCTGCCTTGTAAATTCGCCCTGGCGCATGCAAAGTCGTCTTCTTTGATGCAAATTTCGAGGCTTGTTGCCGTGGATGTTTCATGGTCTGATGTAGGATCTTGCCAAGATTATTAATACCGAAGACGCCAAATGATCGCGTCTCACGTGAACAGTATCTAGCTCAGCAAAGAGAATCCCCTTTTGCGATCATGTGATTGATTGTCATAATCGAAAGCATAAGAAGCCTTTCAATCTTTGACACTCCATTATCTAGTTAATAGCAAAAGAAATCAGTTCCAATGCGCAAAGTTTCTGTTCTGAGGCTGATATTTCAAGAAACATCGAAGAGGCTGCGAATCTTGGCGCATTAGATGGCTTTATTTTTTTCATTACATGTTTTTACGCCAGACTGCGTCTGTAGGTTAAAAAAAAGGAACAAATGAGATGAAAGCAGAATGTAAGAAAAAAAGAAAAATAAATGTCGGCTAGCGTACATCGTATCCTCACTCAACTCTGATGAGATTCTCGAAATCGACCAGAATTAATGTTGGTAGCGTCTTGAACTATAGATATTTATAAAGTACTGGAAAAATAAGACAAACCGCAGTAATTTCATTTAACCAGCATGTTTACGAGGAGCTTCATGCAATATGCAATCCGGTCGAGTTATTGTTTCATGTCTGATGCATGGGCTCTAAATTTGAAGCTGGAACAATGAATTCTGCGAAAGCGGCCCTGAGAGTCGCAATTTAAATAGAGGATTCGTGCTTTAAATGCAAAGACACTTTCAATACACTGCGACATATTGTGGGCTTGACCGTATATGCGTGTGGCGAGGGTTTTATTTAGACACGCAGGGCTTCCTACACACACTCGGCTGAAAATGGCTTCATTTCAGATGATCGGCTACAAATCAAATGACGCATAAAGTAGTTCCTTGGGTTCAGAACGCGGACTTTGGCTCAAACGGGTAATCTTCCGTTCAGTGGCTAGCTGAGTCTGCGCATGAGCACACAACGGCTCGGATGCAGTGTGTGAGTTTCCGATTTAGATTCTGCATTGTGAATTTAGCGCACTTTGCATCGAAAGTAAGCTTAAGCTTTAAACGAGAACTTTCAAACGCAAAGCCTTAAACAATAAAAGGACTCTAATTTCAACAGCGCTTGTGTATTCAATAGTGTAAACCCGTTAATTATCTGTGGCTTCTCGCCATCGGACGCTAAATAGCGCAGTATAGTAGCCTTTTGCATCATGCGTCTCTGGAATTCAGGAAATCATTTTTTTCGTATTTAGCGGTAGTTAATTCTATCTGCAAGTGGTGCATCTTAAGGGGGCCCGCATAACCAAGGTACAGCTGCTGAGCTTTGGAGCCTTGGTCGCCGATAAAAGATCCACTGCCCCCTTAGATGTCAGAATATCCGAGTTAGAACTACTTTACAGGATGAACTACAACCGAAGTGGAACCAATAGAATAGAGAATATATATCTGTATGGCCCTAATCTGAGCTTATCAGAGTCTCATCCTGTGAACATGCACATTTTCAAACCACACCCTTTTAATTCTTGCAACCACATACCTCCAATACCTCCTAAGGAAGATATAAATTGGTTCAGAATGTTGGAGACAAACAACTCTCTAATAGGCAATAGCCCTTTAGTGTTACCGAAAAACTTTAATGGAGTTACATCCCAACTGGAGGCAGTAAATTACTCGATTTGGCCCGATGCACATGGAATCTCCACCGTCCATCAGCCATTTCACATCGGTTCTGAAAATCAGCTAACGGCAGAGGAAATTGCGCTCTCTCACGATCTTTCATTGGACACTATACCTCGTTATCATTCAGATATGATATATGATCCAAGCCCAGGAACGGCTTTACATGAGCCGATTTATGGAGATTGGTCTGTGGACGTCCACGAGTTAGACGAGCAGATACAACTTTTCGTTCCCGAAGATATGGAGCAAGAAGCTAACGAGGAAGAAGAAAAAGAATTTTTGGCTCTTCACACACATTTCAATCGCCTTTTGGAATCCATGCAAAATGAATCACCCCTTGACGATAATAGACTCTCAAATGTATCATCTTGTTACGGTGAGAATTTAGCACCAAGCTTCCAGGAGAAAATTGAGCTGAAAATCACAACTCCGCCCCTTGAAGTGGTGAACAAAGTTTCAGAAGAAGAAATCAAGAGACTAAATTCAGCTGCGCTGAAGCCACTAATAAAAACTGAAGATAACGATAACAGAACACCATTTTACACGATTCCAGCTTCAGAAGAATTGCCTCTTTCTCATCTTCGGCCTTTGGACAGATGGAAAAACTATTGCAAAAAAAAAAAGGACCGCAGGATGGCAAAGGGACTAGTGGCATGCTCTCACTGCAGCAAAGTGTTTGAAAACGGCGAATCATGCGCTAGACATTTAGACGAGGAAAAGGTGAAATATGAAAGCATATGTCCAGAAGATACTTGTTGGTACTCAATCCTCGGGTTTAAATCCAGGACAGTTTTACGTCAGCATATCTGCAATGATCATTTGAAATCATATAACAAAAAACGAGCAAGAAAGGCGATAAATTTGACGTTCGACCCCAAAGTCAATCATCTCCTCGAACATGTGTACGTCTGCGAGAATGATGACTGCTCAAGAGCCTTTTACCGGCGAGACAGTCTCATTCGCCATGAACGTCTTTTGCACTCGAGGTCACGCAAAAGAGTAAAAAGAAAGTTGAAGCTTTTGGAGTGCGACAGGGATGCGTTTCCGTGAGATCTATCGCGCGTCTACATGAGCATGCGTCACTTGCATGCGTCTGCGCCGTACGCACCTGCATGCATTTTATGGTGAGGAGCGCAAAAACCCCGACCGAAGCTGCAACTGACGGGTTAAACGGTTTCAATTCTCTGGCATATAAGGTACATGAACTTCTTTCTGCAGGCTTGCCCTCTTGGGTCTTCCTGTAAACGGAGATTTCTTATGGCATATGAGGGCTCAATGTATGTTTTGAGATTTGTGGTAAGCGACATTTTTCGTATGCTACAAGTACTTTCTATTGCTTGTAGATGGAGCAATCAAAATAGGAATTTGACAATCCTTTCCAAATTCTGGAATGTCCATATTTTTGCTCACGTTTCTTTTGGAGTAGGCATTTGAGGTTTAAGTACGTGAAACTGTTCTTTTTTCGTTCTGAGTAGTTACGATTTATTTATAGCCGCCTGTTATTCAAAGATTTTTTTTGATTCTACTTCTATCAAATAGAAAATCATAATTCCAAATTTATTGCAACTGCTAGTAAATGCTTCAAACTTGTAACTTCAATGTTGATTACATTGAGTAATATCAGACGCTCAGGATCGTCTAAACTTGGTTTAAAAAGTGATATAAACATGAAAAAGCTTGCATCCTTCATTTCGTGCCCTGTTTCCTAAGCTTTTAATGCAAATCTATAATTAACGAAACTCTCTTAGTAATGGAAAAGTCAGGGATACAGTCACATATTCATCTCAATCACATATTCATCTCGCCCGTCGAAAACGTTGCTTGAACGATCAAAGCCAGAAAAATTACAACTACTCAACCTCCCAAAGAACGACGAGCATTTCGATTACGAGCTTTAACTACAAGTTCTTCGATTTCATACTTTTTCAAGTTTACTAAACGTGAGCGAAGAGAGTTCGACTCTGTCATGGTATACTCTGGTGCATTTTTTGCATGTCAGAGAAATGTCAATTTTTAGTGACAGCCGAAGCATCTTGTGATTCATTACTTCAAGTATTCTTCGAAAACAGAAACCAACTCAGCCTCTGAAGAACCACTCGAAACCGAATCATTGACAATTCCATTGACACTAACAGTAGGAGTGACATGAGCTCCAACTGTCCTCAAATACCTAGTAAAATATTTAACATCCACTGTTGCTCCATTCCCTCCATTCGAGGCCTTTTCAGTGGAAGTTTCCTCTTTGATCTCTAAAGTCTTCAATACATCGTTCTGCGAAAATGGAAGCTCGACTTCAGAAGACACGATATTGCTTATTTTTTGATATATTTCGTTTCTCCCCAAAGAAACTGTTGCAGAGTCATAAAAAGCTTCTTTGTTCTTGAAAAGCGATCCCGAGATTTTCCAAAAAAGCTCGTTTGACTTCTCGGGCTGTTTGTCCCGAAGCAAACCAGCCGCTGCTAAAGAATATTCATGAAGCAAAACTGAGTTTGGGTGCCATGGTTGAATCACATTAACAAAGACAAATTGAAAAGAGCCAGGCGATTTTTCTTCTAGTTGTTTGATCACTTTGAGTAGCTTGAAATAGATGAGGCCCAGAAATGGACAATTGTAGTCCAAATAAAGGTTCACGACATGAGGCGCTTTTGAAGTGAAGTTAGTAGCCTTGTAAAAATAGTGGGTTAAGGAGTATTTGGGAGAGATCATGATGAAACTGTGTTGAGGTGGTCTTCAGGAACCAAAGTACTTATTATATATACCCCGTGTATGCGCGCCGCCTCACTTCAGATCCACACTTTCATTGCTCCCTCGCACCTGCACAATGGCTTATAGAAGATCATTGAAAATGTCTGCATCAATGCCAAATCCCCGAAATTCCACTCCGGATCGCCTGTAGCGTTCTCTCATTTGGTCCAGAATACTCTTTTGTAGATGTTTAGGTTCTGTGCTGCGATTAGGGGCAACCGGACTTGACTTGAGTTGCATCGTGGAGCTCAGTTCTTGAGAGCTATTGATTTCAGTATGAAATGGTGCTGCAGTTTGCCTCGTTTCAAATCGCCCGGGTTGTGACGACTCCGGTATCACAATGCTTGGAACATCATCATGCATAGTATCTGCATTTATGGCTGCCATGTCATCTGGTACATATCTCGATGCAACTTGAGAATTCTTTGACGTGTGGTTCGGCAGCTGTTTAATTTCAGCAGTGGAACAGGTCGTTGTCGAGGGTATGGGAATTGGGATGAGCAACCTGGCTTCGTCTTCCATTCCTAACACACCCCTCGCAGAGTTGAACTCAGGCGATGCATTTTTTTCCTTGAAGAAATCAATTCCTTGCCCCACATCCCTCGCCTTCAATCTGTTCAACTTTCTCTCTTTGCTCTTACGCTTCTTGTTGAGTTTTGATTGTTTACTTGTATGCCCATCGCCACTGTGATTCATGAGAATTTCAAACGCCAGCGGTAGCTCCAGAGGCATGACTTTGTCGCCACTCGCAATCGAGTCCAAAATTTGCGAGATACTGGAGTTATTGGTATTCTTATGATGTGCGTTTAATTTCACGGAAGCGTTGAACCCCGGATGTTCAAGAGATGACTTCATGTCTGATCCATCACTCAGGACAAATAGCTGTGAAATGCTTGAGGATTCTGTCTCCGGAACGAATAGGAAGGAGCTTGTAGCTGTATTATCTTGATTTGCTTCATAATCATGACCGACACCGTCAGTAGGGGAGGATCCTTGGGTAGGATCCTTGACCAATGAATGACTTCTTCGCGTGCTTGTTTGAAAATTTGATTCTTGAACAGATTCAACAACTTCATCACTATCAGAAACATATATCACTTCGCTTGCTATCGGTTGTGCAATGTGCTTTTCAGTGTCTGAATCTGACTCCGATGACGGATTGATGATTACCCGCTTAGATGTGGCTTCATATCTTTTGAACCGCTTCCTTTTGGGCATGTTCTCTGCTGCTTCTGTGGTACCCTTCTTAGCCTGCTGATCTTGACTTTGAATTTCGTTTGGGTTGACCGGCACCAAAATGCGATCCTTTGCGCCAGCACCAGAATTTCTCGATTTAGTCCTCAAGTCCGTATCTGGCTCTTTGTGATGTTGGCTAGACGGCAATTTGTTGTTCTCTTTGCACAGATCAGCAAAACCTCGCTTTAAATTTTGACGTAGATTAACTCCAGTTTTCTTTCCAGTATCGTGTATACTACTTGGCAGTCCTTTGGCAGCCGCTTCAGTAGCTGCGGGATGTATTTTGCGTCCGGAATTTTCTAAACTCTGTACTAATTCATCATTTTTGTCTTGAATTAGAGGTCTTTCCAGTGCAGATGCCAGCTGCAGCAGGATCTTTGTTTTTTCGGCAGCAGCCTTTAGTTTAGACAAACGATCTCGTTCCTTTTTCCCTTTCTTATATTTCTCTCGTTTCCTGGCTCTCCTCAAAACATGCTTGTTCACGGCTAAGGCCCTATTAGGATGCTCAATATGACGAATTGTGGTGTTGAGTGTAGATGGTACTTGAAGCTTAGCTTTTGGAGACGTGTTTGACATGCTCTCTCTCGAGATAACGCTCCTCGCAGTTTCTGTAGCAGATTTCGAGTTGATAGGTTCTTTGAAATGCACCTTTTTGGATTTCAGTTTTGAGGAGCCATTGTTTGAGGATTGTTCGAATGCTTGGGCGTGTGCTTGTAACTTTAAGTTTGTTTTGGCCGGTTTTGTACCTTTTAACACTTCTTTACTTTCTTTCGGTAGGGCCATCTGGAAAAAGAATGGCTGGTTTAGTTCCAGCCTATAATAAGAATCTTCGACCCTGGGAATTAGGCGTGATGTCTGTGGGATGGAGAGTTTTAGAAGAATGCGGCTCGTGATATACAATTAAGTGCACTACAAACGCGCTGCACCAGTACAACGCGCAACCACTTGACTTCTCAGTCTTTTGTTTACTTGATATCCTGGCTGTAAGGCTTGTTTGTAATTTAAACCGAATTGGCTTGAAAGTCCATATATATGGAGCTTGGGTGTCCCATTATCTGCAATTTCATTTTCATTGTGTGAGAATCACAACCTTGCACTTGTCGTACAAGATTTCTTGGAAACGCTCATCGTCATTGATAACGTGAAGAAAGAGCTTCTCTCTTTGCTCTGTATTTATGAGTTCCAAAGACGTGTTATTGATATCCATGAACTCATCATAGTCATTTTTGAAGAACAAAAAGACCTGCGGATTGCTGATGTCTGAGTCTAAGTTCAATCTCTTTTTCAACTTATGCTTCAAGTCTTGTAGTTTCAAATTCACAGGTAGCAAGAGCACGAAAATATCGTCTTCGTAGTAGAACTTGACTTTCACTTTGCTAGTTCTCTCCAGCTCCATGCTATTTTCAGGAAGAGCGTGCAGGCTAGCAAGCATTTGCGTTGAGGAAGAAGAACCAGATCTCTGGAGAGGCGAGTCCAGAGATGGAGTTAAAGAGTTTCGCTGGAGAGCAGCATTTGAATATTGGGTCATTCTATCCTGTTGAGAATTGGACTGCCTCATGACTGGTTTGTTGGGATCCCTCACCTCCTTATCGAACCCATTGTCGAGGACCTCGAAGAGACCCAACACTTCTTCCGACCGTGAGATGTGAGTTGGCAACGCAATTAAATTACGCAAATAGTAATCTAACTTTTCTCGTCTCAACTTGGAAATCGAGTCGTTGACATTGATCAAGGGACCCGGGATGGATGGAATGATCCGCTTGGAGTTTTCAATCTTTCCGGCTTCGTAAGGGAAGAGTTCGAGCAATTTCACCTGTAGGTCATAGAAATCTTGGTAGAAACGATAAAGATATCTCATTTTGCCATTGGAAAGCCTGGATACGACGGCGTACTGATATCTGCCATTCTCCAAGTGGTAAGACTCGACAGCCGCATCTAGAATATACGTCTTGGTGGAACCCAAGGACGAGCGGTTGGAGTTTGATCCCTCCTTTTGGAAGTACTGTGAGTTTGAAGAAAGAGGGGCTCCAGTGTTGGAGATGTGGCCCAAAGGAATACTCAGTGCTTCGTATCTTGCGGTTTGATCTTTCCACTGCTCCACCGTGGGGATTTGGAAGTGGTTGATAAGCGCCACGGGATCGTCAGAAATGTTGGACACATCTGCGCCCTTCATGTCGATAAACTTCACATACAGCACCGGCACCAAGCCCGGCCCACCTAAGCGGGTGATGGGCTTGGCAATGAACCACTCGAAATCGTGGTGAGCGCAAATGACTAAGTTCTCGCCGACCTCAGTATCCAATTCGTCTGATCTTTCGGCCTTGAACTCAAAAAGAGTCACAGCGTATAATGTCTGGCCCTGAGGCTTGACGCCGGAAACATGCTGAAGTTTGGCGTTCAAAGGATTGCCCTGCTCGATGTTATGCGCATCCTGGCCACTATTGTGCTTGGATTTGTTGAAGACCTCAAAGTAGGAGATAGGCACCATTCCTTGCAGGCCTGTGGCCGGGTTTGTTGCTTCAAACCATCCGTTGGCCTCGTGTTTGCCGCCACTTTCGACTACCACATGAAAAAAGTCGCCTTTGCTGAAGGAAAGCTCACCTGGGCCTTGCAGGGAGTAATCGTATAGCGCCTTGATGACTTTTTCGGGAGTCTTCAACACGCCCTCGTTGTTCCAATGTGTGGAGGTGACCCGGGAGATGGAGTGCTTGGAAGAGCTCAGGGAGTTTGACAGCCGCTTGCTTTTTCGGAAAGATTTGATCATAATGAAATGTGTAGCAGTTGGCCCTGTGATTTGCGTCGTGTGCCTATAGGTCCAGAAACAAGATCTGGGTGGAAATCAACAGGTGGCAGGGTTGTGTTTTGTTTTGCAGATGCAGAGTGCAGTTTGGGTGAGAGGAGAGGCTGTATTCCAAGAGAAGATCCGGACTGGAAGACCATGCTGTGGTGTACGGGTGTCGCGGGCTGGCCTGAAAAGGAGGCGGAAGTTGTTGCAGTGCTACGCGCGTAGTATGCTCCTCGGCTTTATGCCGCTGTGCCGTTGAGTCTACAGAGGGGCAATTTTGGTGGCAGACTCTGGTGATGTCAGTAATTCTGGGATTGTGTGGGAAAAAGGGACTTTGAATGCCTTTGCCTTACATTCCGCGATTGTCCTGCCGATTCGCGTATGTGGGCAGACAATGAACAGACAATGGGTGAAGTGTAAAAAATAAGTAGAAATTTGGTGAAATTTAGGTGGCTACCATTATTTGATCAACATTATGATTGCAATTGAATATTTGGAAATGAAACAGGCGCCGCCTTTGAAAGAGCTCCTGGCTTCGATTCTATGTGGTAGAATATTGCAGATAAGACCTATTGGTCGTTTTAGGCGAATAGGTGCTTCAAACGATGCCCCTGATTTGAAATGGAGTCTTGGTGGTGCATGAAAATGCTGCTTGCATATTAGGTGCCGTTTTTCGATTCTTTGTCCGCGAGCCATTCGCAACGCTGTATGTCACGTGACTTCTAGCTAGCTTCGCTGAAGCTGCCTGCTGGCAGACCCGTACATCCATTACCATTACATCATTACTATGCCAGTTATCAAGTCATCGACGGTATAGTTTCTCTACCGAAATGTGCTATCAGATACTGAACATTGAAATGTATAAAGTATAACCTTTTCTCATGGTTTTCATACAATCTATTCTCATGGTTTTGCCGCTCGCTGCCTGCAACGCCGGCGATACGAAATCCAGCTCTTAAATATCTAGTACTCGCTATCGTCACCCGAATCCAAACTGAACTCGTCGAAATTAATGTAATCTTCCGTGGGGCCAAAGTCTGCATTTTCCAGTTCTTCGAACTCCATTTCGGGCCGGTATACGTTGTTGAGCCGGACACCTTTCTTGCGCGTCTCTTTCTTGAGTTGTTCCTCTTGCTCAAACTGCCGATACTTTGCAAGGTAGATTTTGAGAGTCTCGGCGTAATGCTCAAACCCCAACGTGAACATGGCCCACAAAATGTCTTCTCCATTCAAGGTTTTTCTCTTTTCAACGCCACATTTACTAACTGCCTGAGACGTGAGAAACGAGATGTATTCTGAGGCACATTCTTGAACACACTCCTTGGCTTCTTTTGAAAGTTTGGCCCGCTCCGGCAAGGCTTTCTTCATTACTCGTGTGACATTTGCAATTGGAAGATACCTATCTTGCTCTTTTATCTCATAGTCACAGTTGCGCAAGTGATATTCGGAATTGTCTTCCTCCTTCATAGCAGAATGTAATAAGTCTGAGTAATTTGATGATTCAATGTTTGCAGATCAGACTTGTCAAAGAATGGCGCTAGACAGCTAATTATCCTGAAAAACAAAAGGCTTTGTTTATTAACGAAGACTATATTATCACTTGAGAAACTGATGATACTGCGCACGGCTGTATGGCGCATCCGCTTGCTTAAGTACAATGCTGCAAAATGCGATGCTCGGACTATTACTGTGTGCAGTCTACTTCACTCTACCACGTTATGATCGTTTTGATAACATTATTCGCCACGACTGCAGCTGAGCTCTATTGTGTGAAGAATCGAAAACTCAATAATTCTTAAGTAAATCTTGACATATCAATCACGTGAATGATTATTGGCTTGACGAATCACTAATCGAGCCCCAAAACTTGATTCGCAGTGCCGTGTATTCAAATCCATCATTACAATATGAGAGCATTCTCTGAAGCCTTGGTAGTATCAAGAATCTCATGACTCAAACGAAACTTCTTCCGTCCAACTACAAAAGTTGAGCATCGATTTAACGACAATTGATGTACATACATGGATTTCCTAAGATAACTTAACCAGGAGGCAACTGGGAAGCGTCAACAACATCGCCAGCATCAATGGCCTCGTCCTCAGCACTCACGTTATCCAACGGGGTTCTAGGTAAAGCCATCATACCAGATCTGGCAATCTCCAAGATACCAAAAGGCTGCAACAATTGGATGAAAGAAGACACTCTGGAAGGCTTTGCACTCAACTCCACCACAACGTTTCTGTCTGAGATGTCCACAACCTTACCGCCAAACTTGTCGGCAATGGTGGAAATGTGCTGCAAATGAGCATGCTTCTGTCTTAAGGCCTCAGAAGGAGCCAAGTTGCTAGGGTGGAACGCACTCTCGTCAGCGCTCAAGTCTGGAAGTGCTGAACCCTCGCTGGTGTATTCGTTGTGGGCAGCAATCAAGTCCTGGAAGTACTCGGGACCCAACAAGGAGATTCTTGCCAACAACAACTCTCTCTGCACAATCTCGGCGTTGGTGTAGTCCAACACGGCATACACAGGCACCAAGTCCTCAATCTGTCTTCTGGCCTGCTCAACCACAGCATCCTGGCCGCGCAAAACAATGGTCATTCTCGACAAGTCTTTGACGGCGGTATTGCACACAACAAGAGAATCGATGTTGAATCCTCTGGCAGCCAAGTGGCCCGAAACAGATGATAACACACCGGGCTCGTTTTGCACCAAGCAGTTCAACACATGCTGTTTTCTAGGAGCCTTGGAAGGCACGGGTGTCTCGTACAAAATCGACGACACAGCAGCGTCGGCAGACCACGTTGGGTTGTCGTATGTGGGCAAAGAAGGTCTCTTTTGGTTCCTGTGCAAAGTCTTGTAGGCCAAGGCCGAGGTTGACGACGACGTCACCTTCGTTCTAACCTGGCGAAGCATTCCAAGCCGGGCTGCCATTGACATCTTGGAAGTATATAAAAGAGGTTTTGGACGAAGAGTCATAGGCCATTTTTTCCCGTTGCCCCGCGACACCGGCCCGGTGTACGGATGTCGGCCCGTACTTTCTCAATCCATTCTGTGCGGCCGAGCGAGGCGCAATCTGTCACTTCATTCTGCGCAGGATTGAATTTGGCTGCAACACACTGAATCTAAGCCTGCCACTTTTCAGTCCAGTTTATATTCTGTGGCGAAATTCGAAACCAGCTTTATATGCAAAACCGCATGTCCATATGCCGGTGTCTGGGGTCTGAGAGGCCTTTCCTTCTCTGTTGTGGGCTATTAATAATACATGCCCTGCATACCGGCATCGTGCAGAACAATGCGAGGGCGTATATAATCCCTGCAAATCACTCCTCCCTGATCCTAATTATTTATCCTCCGCATCAAACATATTTTGTCTCCGAACATTGAAGATGTCAGCTGCTCTCATAAACAGATCACTCACAAATACACGGACGGAGCTTGAATTCCTCCTCGATTCCGAGGTGATCACTAAGGATTTATATGATCTCCTCATGGCCTCTCTTCCTGCAAAGTACCAGAAGGACATGTCTCCTTGGGATGTTGACAAGGTCCCTATTTCTGGCACTGCATCAGCCTCGGCTCCAAAACCAGCAAGTTCCACGGAAAACCTCACTTCTTCCATGGCCTCCACAAGTTTGCACGACAGAAAGGTGCCCTCTATCAAGACTGCAGATGCGCCTCTTCCTCCACGGACCGCCAACCCCGTAATCGGTTACTGCAAGGCTTCTTATGACTACGAATCCAGTGAGGAAGGTGATTTGAAACTCACCAAGGGAGTCCGCATTGCAGTGCTAGAACACCTCTCTCCAGATTGGTGGAAGGGCTACAAACAGGGAGACGATGCATCCAAGGCGGGCGTTTTCCCCGCAAACTACGTGGCTGTCATTTCCGAGACCGAGTTCAACACAACAAACTCTCTGGCTGTTTCCGAAAAGGCGAGCTACTCTGGCGAAAGCAATAACCAAGCGGACCGAGTCGTGGCTCCTCCTTCATATAATCAGGATTACGCCCCACCTTCGGGCGCCCCTCCCCAAGGTTATCAGCCAGTCCAAAACTATGGCGTTCCTCAACAGCAGACGTCATACGGCGGATACGCCCAGTTCCCTCCACCATCTACTAATTACTACTCTCCTCCACCTCAGCAAATGCAACAGCAGCCTCAGCAAGTGCAACAGCAGCAGCCGGAACAGGAGGAGCACAAGCACAGTAGGATGGAAGGTCACGTCAAGAACATAGGAAGCAAGTTCGGTAACGCAGCCATTTTCGGAGCGGGCTCCACATTAGGAAGTGACTTGATGCGCCTGATTTTCTGATCAACTGCGAAGAGATTATAGTGATGTAACAAAATCGAATTTCTTGGTCAATTTATTCGTTTCTCGTAACTATATACAACTTGCTTTACTTTCTAGAGTCCACCACCGTGTTAAGCAACAAGGTATCGTTGTCCAACAAGATTCTGTTTGGAGAATTTGCCAATATGAGTGCGATTTCACGAGCTGTGTCCAAACGCTTCAACTCAACGTAATCCTTAGACTTCTTGATGGCGTCACCAATCAATTCAGCAGATTTGGCTTCACCAGCGGCTTTGACAACCAACTGTTGCTTCTCCTGAATAGCCTTGTCTACCACAAAAGCTGCCCTCTCAGCATCCTGTTGAGCAATTTGCTTAGCCTCCACAGCGGCGCTAAACTCGGGTGAAAACGTCATATAAGTCAACGAGACATCGTCCAAGCGGATATTGAACTTGTCTGCACGACGGACAAGGTTCTCCTTGACCAATCTCGAAACCTTCTCTCTTTGAGTAATCAACTGAGATGCATTAAACTGAGCAATCACGGACTTCAAGACCTCGTTGACGATGGATGGCAAAACCTTCTCGTCATAGTCCTGGCCCAATGTTCTGTAAATAAGAGGCAATTGTTGTACATCAGGCTTAAATAACACACGACAAGTGATGTTGACCATTTGCAAATCCTTAGTACCGGTCAATGATGAGACATTTCTGGGCTTGGCTCTGACGTCATAAACAATGGGTCTTTGGAACCATGGCATGATGAAATGAGTACCTTCAGGGTAGATTTGAGGCTGCAAGCCTTTTAAACGAGAATACACGAGGGCTCTCTGACCACCGTCAACATTGAACAAGGCATTTTGTGCCATGAAGGTGACACCTCCCAAGAGAATGAGTCCTCCGAAACCTGCAAAGATTCCCAAGGGAGACTTGGGTGGCGATCCTCCTCCGGTACGAGCTCTGGCTGCTCTACGTTTCAATTCTTGTGACAATCTTTGCCAATTTGGGTCACTCATGGTGTTCGTGTAGTTCGTGATTGAGCTATGTAATTATTTGCCTTCTGAAATGCGATCAATTTTTCTCCTCAATTGAGCTGCCGCGACTTTCCTGTGCGTGCGTGCGACTGCCATAGCTTGCACCCAGAATCATGAGGGAACACCTTCGTAATCATTTTCTTTGTAGTAATTCGTAATTGTTTTCTTCCAATGCCTTCTTCTGTTAGTGTGTATAGGGGTTGAGGAAAACTTTTCCCAAAGTACCAAGATCAATAGAAATAGGGCAACCACGCTGCTGGGCGCAAGACTTTTGATGAAACTCTTAGTAGTCACGAGTTGCTGGTAGGGACATAGAGCATAAGGACCGCCTATGACGTAACAACCGCTGACCGTTATATCGTTGAGATCGATCCAAATTGGGGTGCTGATATTCCTGCTCCGAAGAAGCGAAACCAACGAGAACTGTTCAATACTCAGATGCGGCACACCCACGCTGTAGCCCGCGGGACATCTAGCTTCGCCTTGCTCAAAAAACGTGGTCAATTCTTTTGAAATTTCCCACGAAAATGGATTTGATTTGTTCTTGCATGCCCAGCGCATTCGATCGTAGCAATTTTGTAAGCTCCATCCATTTTGGCCGGCAGAGACGCACAGGTAGGCAGTTTTAGTATCCGAGGATTCATACCATGAATAGACATCTGAAGAACCGTCATCTGATGAGTTGGTAGCATATACAACAGGCTCGCGTGGTGCCCATGACCAATAAGAGATAGGGACAAACAGGCGCAAAACTTGTCTGATGGATGCGTCGTTTTTATTTGAGTCGTCAAAATCGCTCTCATTAAATGTGTATGCGGAAGAATTGAGTACTGTAGTAAACCCGCCTTTCAAGTAGTCGTTGAGAGATTGGTTGTCGAAAGTATCTTCGTCAGAATCGATCACCAAGCGAAACTGGGATCCATTCACTATATCAGCAAACGTTTCACTGCTGGTTGAATGGTTGTAGATTTGCGTTAGGCTACTTTCCACAGTCTCATTACCGAGGTTGCTGACAAATGGTGTAAAGTCGTTCTGATGCGTGAAGAATAGTAGAGAGTAGTCGTCTGAAGTGAAATTGTAAGAAGAGGAGTTGGAAAGTTCATTGTATAAGACAAAAGGCAACACCCTCTTGTACAACGAGTAGATGAGCTCATACTGGGTAGGAAATGACGAGTCGTAGTATCGCTGATTACTATCTTTCGCCAACGAAGACTTGACCGCCTCGTAATCTGAGGGGCTAAACAAGTAGCCGGATAATGAGCTGAGTGAGGCTTGAAGAGTCGAGTTCCCCATGCCAAGGGCATTGTCGGACAGAGCATCCGTGCCAGGCAATAGGCTCCCATTGCGTGTATGATTACCAGACGAAGGGGAGATGGATTTGAGGTTGAAAGCCAACTGGATAACGTTAGCCTCTAAGCGGACATTTGTTCGAGATAGATAACGTTCGAATGCTTCAAAAAGCTTGGTGATTGTGAAAGACGGCTGACATAGGTAAGATTCGCCATTCCAGTTGAGTTTGGCCGTTTGAGACTCGGTGAGCTTCAGGTTGTTTGAATAGAGCGCCGGACATAGCTGCCATTTGTGGGTTACCTCGTTCCAGTACAAGTCTACCATGAACATGCTTAGTTTCAAATCCAAAAACATGTTCACGTAGTTGAGGGAGTCATTGGAATATCCGACTTTGTCGAAGATAATTCTGTTGAGGGAGAGCCCGAAGGATGTGAGTTGGTCGACGGGAACATTGCCAGAAATGTCTCTCTGTGCAACAAATGCATTTTCATATGCTCCCAATGCTGACACTGTGTCTGTATTATCAGCAAAACAACAACATATCCACGATAGTAGGAGGCAGAACAGTAGTGTATTCATGGGTAGAAGGAGTATAGAGTGCTTACATGTGTGCTGCGCGCTATACGCCGGAGAAATACCAATCCAGCCAGCAGCTACAGATTGAGCAGCTGAATTCCAGAGGAATTTAATATTGGGTGAAAGTCTTGTGTTAATATTGAGTGCAAGTCTTGTCTTATATTTTGAGTGGCTTTCATTAAACTGTTATTTTCAAGGCCATAACTTTTTCCTATCTGGAACCTAGGCTGGCTGCAAAGTTTACACAATGTATCTATACCCG
This sequence comes from Metschnikowia kipukae, assembly GCA_002370135.1. Taxonomy (NCBI): domain Eukaryota; kingdom Fungi; phylum Ascomycota; class Pichiomycetes; order Serinales; family Metschnikowiaceae; genus Metschnikowia; species Metschnikowia kipukae. Next base: position 412,969 of record NKZJ01000102.1, read on the forward strand.
CGTCGCGTAGGCATAATACCTCCATACTGGTTTATAAAATCCATTCCAAAGAACGAAAGACTAAAACCAAACTTCATGTTCTAAAAAAAGACTTTCCGATATAAAGACCATTTCCCACCGGCTCCTGATCCTGCGTGCACGTCACAAATGAACATGGCCTCTTCTTCGCATCGCACCCACGCGTAGCACCAACACTGCATCTTTCTTCACTACCAGAGCCCGTATCCACTCCAATGGACGCTGAGTGCTTACAAGAAAAAATATTGGCGCAGCTCAACGAGAAACAAAAACAAGCAGTTACAGCACCATGCTCTGGAATTTCCCAGATCATCGCTGGTCCAGGCACTGGAAAGACCAAGGTTATTGTTTCCCGAGTGGCCTATCTTCTACTTCATGAGAAGGTGCCTCCCGGAGCCATTATCGTCACCACATTCACCAAAAAGGCAGCCAACGAAATGACTGACAGATTGCGTGCATTGCTTGTTGGAACAGACATTAATGTGGGACGACTTCTTGTGGGCACGTTCCACAGTCTCTGTTTCAAAATCATTCAGAAATATGGATCTTTGGTGAAACTAGATGGATATACCATTGCCGATGAAAAAGATTCCCTGAAGGTTCTTTCCGACGTGCTTTCCAAAAAAGTCACCGATCTGGAGTGGGCATACTTGGAAAGTCTAGATGAGAAAGAGACGGCGCAGTTCAAGAGCGCCAGTGGGGAAAAGAATAACGGCTACGACATCAAGAAAATCAAACGCAAAATCTCCTCGGCGAAGTCAGCTGGCTTGACTCCTGAAGAATACTCGAAAACCCAGGGCTCGAGCAAGTTTCTTAATCTCATTTACGCACATTATCAAGACACCTTGCTGCAGTACAAGCTCTTGGATTTTGACGACTGCTTGCTCTATTGCCATAAAATCATATCAAGGTTTCCCGTTCTAAAGAATATCCAACATACACTAGTTGACGAGTTTCAAGATACCAACGAGATCCAGCTAAACCTCATGTATGCATTCGCCAGGGGCCACCCCACCGAGGCCCGGTTGCAAAATAACGTCACGATAGTTGGCGATCCCGATCAAAGTATCTACGCTTTTAGAGATGCTCAGCTGATCAACTTCGGGAAAATGAGCCAGCACTACTCTGCCATGAAGTTGAAAACAAACGTTATAGTGTTGGACCAAAACTACCGCTCGACATCCGGCATTTTACAGCTCTCGGAGACTGTCATGCGCCAGCAATCAGGAAGAAACCGCAAAATGCTTTACTCTCAGCTCGAAAAGAGCTTCAAGCCGATCAAAGCATTACTTTCTTCCGCGGATGAGGAAGCCAGGTGGATTGCACTTCAAATTGAGTATTTAACGAAACTTCCTGAAGGTATCGTTCCATATTCCGACATTGCCATTCTTGTCAGGACGGCTTTTCAGACTCGAACTATTGAGAATGAGCTTGTGCGGAGAAAGATACCGTATTTTATGGTTCGAGGAAGGGCGTTCTGGGATCGCAAAGAGGTGTCAATTATGATGGACTACATTCGTTGTGTGGGAAGTAAACTTGACCGCTTGGCGTATATGAGAACCATTAATTTCCCCAAAAGAGGGTTTGGGCCGAAAGCCATGTCTGATATTGAGGCCACCCTAGACGAATACATGAAACTCGACGCCAGCCTTCTGGTCTTCGAGGTTTTGGAAATTTGCGCCAAGAGCTCGAAATCGCCGCTACCGCCATCATTGAAAACTAAGCTCCAGAACTATCTTGATGTGCTTGCTGAGACCCGAGACTTCTTGGAGCAAGAATTCCAGCAGAGTGATGGCGACTACTCAAGAGCCATTGACTCGGTATTCACTCGACTTTACAGTCACTCGGGCCTTCAAAATGAATTTGGAAGCGAAACAGAGATGGATCTCAACATACAGGAAGTCAAAGAGCAACTCATGGCCTTTGAATTCAGGGAAGAAGAGGATCTTTTCTCAGGTACAGATGAGACACCTTCAGCGCCGGAACCCAAAAGCGGAATGTTGTTCGTTACGCAATTTCTAGAGCTGATATCCCTATATGATGTCGACCCTGGAAAGGTTGATGGCACCCAATGTGCAATGAAGATTTCAATTTCCACAATTCATGGAGCTAAAGGTCTAGAGTGGCCAGTTGTCTTTGTTCCTGGATTAAGCGAGAATCTACTCCCAGCTTCATTTGCAATAGGAGATGGCGACATAGAATCGGTGAACGAAGAGCGCAGGTGTTTCTTCGTTGCATTGACTAGAGCCAAGCACTTGTTGTACATCTCTGCTTATACGGAGGATTCGGGAGAAGGAAAATGGGGAAGAAAGCCCATCACCAAGATCTCGAGATTCTTGGACAAAACTGACCACATGTGCGCAGTTGATTTGGAGATTGTTTCGGCCGAACGGTTGGCGGAACTTTACGGATTTACGGAACTCAGCTTCGCCGCCAGTCAGTTTGACTTAAAAGCACATCACGACAACTACTTGAAGCAATTGAGCGTTTACGTCAAAAGAGAGCAGGAAGAAGAGGTCTTGTCTGGGTTCACAACTGCTGGACAGGTGAAGCAGAGAAGAACGGACTTACTACAGACTCAAACTCGCGGTATCATGAAAAGTAAGTCAGCGCTTGGTCCCAGATTCAAGGCCCCATTTGCTGTTGACAGCATGGAGAAACGTGTGGAATCCAAGCCCAACAAAGCGCCAATCTACGTTCCTGGCAGAGTGAAAGCTGCAGGCTTTACCCCAGTTAAGCCAAAGTCAAACGACAGCAGCAGCATTGGAGCAGACAACAAAGCCCCGCCATATATTCCGTCCAGGGCAGGGAGCAAGAAACGGCTTGGCACTCGTTAAAGTGTCGCAGTGGATAGATAAATATTATTGCGATTACACATGTATATACGGCCCGCGGCTACTTTGTAATTTGAAACGACCAAGGAAACTCCAAGTGTACAGTCTTGTCGTCATCAATAAACTTAGTGATGGCAGAGTAGGAGCCTCTGGCAAACATTCCGGAGGGAGCCTCAACAGCACCGAAAGACTTCTCGTAGAAAGGCTTGTCAGTGGTGTTTGGAGCATAGGAGCCAAGTGGCTCTTCAACCTTGTCCACGCGAATTCCGGCCTTCTTGACGGAATGCAAGTACTTCAAGCCCGTAATGATCTCATGCTGGACGCGGAACTTGATATGCAACTCGTAAATAGACTTCTCCTTTATGGTGAACTTAATGTCGCGTTTCAAAGTGGCCCCGTCCTTGTCCTCCAAGGGCAAAATCACCGATTCCAACTCCGGGTCGTCGGGAAACACCAATGCCATTTCCACAATCACCACCGTTCTCTTGTCGTTGGCGGCAACCGCGTATGGTGCCGAGTCGGCTGATAAGCCAAGCGACGCTTTCCATTTGGCGAGACTCTCGTCCTCAGCATCGAGTTTGGTGTACTCTTCGATTGTTTTCTTCTCTCCAACGGTGTAACCTTCAACAGGCTCTGGCGTTAACTCCTCTTGTGACATGATGTGTTGGTCGTTAGACGGATGTTGTGCTGGTCGTTAGACGGTGAGCATGGATGTGCTGTATGTGAGGTTTGCGTATGTGCAGGAACGTTCCATTGATTTTGTATGGAAAGCATACCGCCGTGCCGCAGCCTCGGCTGAGCGCATGCAGTACCACACTAGTGATATGTTCTCGCCAAGAACAGCAGAAAGACTAACGGGATGTCATTAACATTCCGTTGCTTCGTTTGAAGTGTTTCCGGAAATTTAAAATTAGCTTCTGTTCCTATTATTTTTAAAGTTCTGTTTACCATTTTACAGTTCTGTTTATTATTTTACAGTTCTGTTATATTCTATTTTAGTTATATGTTTTAATAAGTTCTGTCTTTTTAGGTTTGGCTCTGTTTTCTTTCGCTATGCTGATTTCTATAGGCATTCATGAAGACTATTGCCGATGCACATTATGGTGGAAGGCAACATGCCGAGTCTACGCGATAAAATATAAACGGGTATTTCTGGAAGGGTACGGGAGGCACGGGTGCGCGCTCTGCTACTCCACAGATTACAATCAGTACACCATGCTACCATTATAACTCAAGCTACATTTGCCACATGAGCAGCCAGGAAGAAGTACGTGGTTGATTAGATCAATTGTTCTCAAATACTAACCTTGTAGATAAGGCTCAAACGTTTGGCGCGCTTGGCCCAGAGTTCCCCTTCGCCCACTGCTTCTACACCTCCATTGAAGCAACCCGAGATTCCAAAGCACTCCGATCCAAATGTCGAGACCAAAAAACCCAAAACGTCGACAGGTGTTTCAAATGCTTCTGACGCCAAAATTACAAATCAAAATGACTCCAGTGACGTCAACTTGGCCTCCGAGGTGAAATCGGCAGCACCGCCTTCAGAGACTGACGTGGATGCATGGATCAGAGATGACATTGTCCACTTGTTTGGAGTTGGTTTTGGAAACGAAACCAGAAACTTCATATCTTTAGGCTCCGAAGGGCTCTTGAATCCTGACTGTGCTGATGAGATTTTCGTGGAGTTATTGACGGAGTTGGGGCCTCCGAGTGGTCAATTGCCGTTCTTGTACCTCTTCGCTGTCTACACCAATGCGTTTGCACTCAAAAGAAAACATTTCAAAAAGCATCCGTCCTACGAGTCCCGGCTAGCCTTTTTGAATTCCATCATATCATCTTGTGCTTCATACGGTCTCATCTGTTTCCAGATCCCTGACATGATCGTAGGTAATGATTTGACTGCGACTGTGCTGAACTTGGTCACTAGACAAGATCTTCATGCACTCTTGATCGATGTTATTACCAAGGCGGTGGAACTGGATGCTGTATTGGAAGTCGTGAATAACATCTTCCCTCAGTTGAAGCAAAGTATGGACTTGTTGAACATAACCTCCCCCGAATTATCAGCTCATCTTTCTCTTTGGGAGACTTTGGTTTCTTTGAAGCCGGTTAGCTCTGTATTTTCTCAAATTGATTGCTTTGCTCCGTCAACCCGTGACGACGGATTGGACTTCGAGAATAATACTCTTTTGGGCTCTCTATTGAGATTGTCTCCGTTGAGTGCGAAAGCTAGCTCCTCTTACTTCATCAAAGGTGACACCCAAGCTGCCGAAATAGAGCTCAGCAACGCTGAATTGGCTCCTCGCTTTTCAGCCATCCATAGTGAGTTCAAAGCATTTTTCGGCCGCTTGTGGTTCATACTAGAGAAGTTGGTTCGTGGATCTGCTCAGACAAGACAAGACTTAATGAAATGGTTTGCAGATTTGGCGAATGCATCTCATCTAAGAACTGGGTCTTACTCGGACCCAAAGAAGTTGGCTTCGGATGGAATGATGTTCAACATCTCTCTTATTCTCATCAGATTGAGCTTACCATTTTTGGATTATCCAATTTATTCGAAGATTGACAAAATCGAGCACCACTACTTTGGGCCCAAGAACAAATTGTTGAATGTGGCAGAGGAATCGCGGGTGTACTCATCCTCAAAAGAGGCGGATGAGTACTACTCAGATTCTGCAGAGGAAGAAACAAACTTCATATCCGAGTGCTTCTATCTCACGTTGACTTATCTTCAATACGGTATTGGCGGTGTGATTGCCAATTACGACAAGCTCAAGAATCACCAGCGTTCCTACAGACAGCAATATGAGACTCAAAGAAGAAGGCTTGGCTCCAGTAACCGCTTACTCGCTGGATTTCACATGTTCATCAATAACGCAAAGTGCTCCAGATGGGCAATTGAGGCTCTCGTTTTCGATAGGCCTCTCAATATGGAAATTTTCGATTTCGTTGTTGGCTCAGCTCAATTCTTTTCAAGGTTGATCGACCCTTCGCACAAGCATCCCTCGCCCAAACTTTCAATTCCCATATTCCAAGCCGACAAAACCAGTGAGCTAGATGACCAGGAGTTTCTCAAAACCAAAACTCCAATACCATGGAAATTTGTGCCTGAATACTGTTTGGAAGGTATTATTAACTATTGCAAGTTCGTCTCTAGATTTGTGCCAAATCCATTGATGAACAACGGCGAAAAGGTCGCGGTAGTTGTGGAATTTTTGGTGACTTTATTGAGATGTCCCGAGCTCATAGGAAATCCTCATCTTAAAGGTTCTATTGTTGAGATCATATTTTATGGAAGTGTGCGCTCTCAGACTGGTGGAAATGGATTTTTCACAGATTTGTTCAATGGAAATAAGCTTGTGCAAGAGAATCTCTTGTATTCTTTGTTGGACATTTATGTGATCATCGAAAAGACCGGTGCATCATCCCAGTTCTATGACAAATTCAATAGCAGATTCTACATTTCGAAAATCATCGAGGAATTGTGGGAGAACAGCTATTACAAAGCTCAATTGAGTGAATATTCTAAGAAGCGAGTTGATTTCTTTATAAGGTTCATTGCCCGCATGTTGAATGATACTACTTTTTTGTTTGATGAATCATTCAATGAGTTGAACGCCATTCACAACATGCAAGTGGAAACCAGTAATAGAGAGAATGGTGCCGAGGCCAACGAGGAGGAGTTTGGTACCAATGAGGAACTTCAGGAAAAGTTACAGCAATCCGAGAAGAAGGCAAGATCCTACATGGGTCTAGCTAATCAGACAATGATGCTTTTCAAGTTATTCACAGAGCAGGTTCCTGAGGGATTCACAATTCCTGAGCTTGTCAATCGGTTAGCAGGTATGTTGGACCATAATTTGAGCTTAATGGTCGGGCCTCAATGCTCTAACTTGAAGGTGAAAGAACCAGAAAAATACGAATTTGCACCCAAGGCGACGCTTGGTGATATCTGCATCATCTACCACAACCTCGGCATGCAGGATAAATTCATTGAAGCCGTGGCATCAGATGGACGTTCTTTCCGATTCGAGCACTTCGAAAGGGCCAAGGCAATCCTCTCCAACAAAACCACCGTTCCGGAAAACGTCATCAATCGGTTCTACGCATTTGGCAAAAACGCCGAAGAAAAGAGAATTGCTCTTGAACGTGAGGAGATGGAGATGGGAGACGCTCCGGATGAATTGCTCGACCCGCTCATGTACACACTAATGGTAGATCCGGTTATTTTGCCTGGATCCAAAATGACAATCGACAGGTCTACAATCAAAGCGCATTTGCTCAGCGACCCCACGGATCCTTTCAACAGAATGCCGTTGAAGCTCGACGACGTGATCGACGACGTTGAAACGAAGCAGAAGATTGAGGACTTCAAGCTCGGTAAGTACAAGGCATAACAGATACTGATTAACCGATTCGTACAATTATATTACTACCATGATATGTAAACTTAAGCCTTGATAGCGTAGACCTTCTTTGGGAAGGCACGTCTTTGCTTTCTGGTCTTCTCGGTAATTCTGGCAGCGTCCTCAGCAGACAAAGCTCTTCTCAAAGCTCTGGTCTTCTTCTCTCTCAAGTCAGTTGGGATGAACTTCTTACCAGCGTACAACTCTCTGACACTTTGTCTTTGGTTGGCGGTGATGACGGTCAAGACCTTGGCGATGTTTCTTCTAGCAATGGCAATTTGAGGAACAGCTGGCTTGGTCAACTTTTGGACCTTCAAGGCAGCCAACTCTTGCTTCAACTCGACCAATTGTTGCTCCAATTGTTCTTTAGACTTGCTTCTCAATTCGGCGACGTTGATAACACCCTAATATGGTTAGTATATGATTGTTTTGAAAGCCAGTTTTGGGCCGCCAGTTTTGGAATCTAGACGATTATGCAAATGAAAGTCGTTCTTGAGAACCCCATTCTCTGTAAGACTCCTCGAATGTGTCGATGGTACTAAATCGGGCAGGTTCACATTTGGAGCAGGTATATGGCAGGATTATGGCAATTTCCACAGCAAGAGGGTATGTATTTGGACCACATGTATATTTTCAAGGACAGTAGATGGTCACACAACTGGCGGAATATATAATCGGAGGTGAAGACATACCATTTCGACTAATGTATAAAGTAAGGTTAAGTTGGATGAGAAAATGAGACAAAATTTTCATGAGGAAGAGCGCCGAGCGCCTGCAGGTACCGGTGAGGGTGCACTGCACACTGCGTATTTTGATTGCACGTGATACCAGGGCGCGAGCCCTAGACCGTACGCGGCGACCGCTATGTTGCAGCCGCTAACGGTGTTGAGGAGGCTAAACCTCTGATACTAGTAGAAAAAAAGGTAATTGATAGAGTAAGTCACGTCATTTAAATATTACAGTTGTTTAAGTTATACACCGACCAGATAAATGTCAAACACTGACGGCACGCGATCATGACAGATTGCGACCACCGTCAATGTGCAGGCTCATGATGATAACCAAGTCGGGTTTGTGAGTTGGAATATGTTTACGGATCAAATTGGCTCATTAAATGTATTATAGTGAAAAGCGACATACTTAGTCTCTTAAAATCGTGTTGTTGTTAAGAATAGGATGTATCGCATAAGGAATCGCGAAGGTTGTGTGATTGGTGGCAACATCCACTGAGCCAGCCAGTGAAATGGTCCCACATTCTACATCCATATTAATGAACTTTTGATTGACAATAAGTAGGTACATAGAAGATAGACTATGTTTAGGCAACAGCTGCCCTCTACACTGATTATACATTGCATGCATTCAAATATCACGGGCAGCAATATGACATGGAGATCAAGACACTTGGAATAGAATTAAACCGGTAATTACAGGCATTCGATTTAATTGGACTTTCTCAAGTTGTTAGACAACCAATCTAAGCCATCGTACAAACCGTCACCAGTGGTGGCGCACGTGGATTGGATGTACCAAGGTCTTTGTCTGATGGAGTGCAAGCCCAACTTCTCGGTAATCTCAGCAGCGTTCATGGCGTTTGGCAAATCTTGCTTGTTAGCAAGGACCAACAACAAGGCGTTTCTCAACTCATCCTCGTTAAGCATTTGCTGCAACTCTTCTCTGGCCTCGGCGACACGGTCTCTATCGTTAGAGTCCACAGTGAAGATAATACCCTGAGTATTTTGGTAGTAGTATCTCCACAAAGGTCTAATCTTGTCTTGTCCACCGACATCCCACACAGTAAAGGAGATGTTTCTGTATTCGACAGTTTCGACGTTGAAACCAATGGTTGGGATGGTGGTAACAATTTCACCAAGCTTCAACTTGTATAAAATAGTGGTCTTACCGGCACCGTCCAATCCAACCATCAATATTCTCATTTCCTTGTTACCGAAAAGGTTGCTGAACAACTTAGAGAATGACAAACCCATTTTTCCCGTTTATTTTTATCCCTGAATAAAATTGTTTTCTGTCAAAAGGTGTGGCTCAATCAATCCCGTGTAATAATGCCTTGGAGTAGTGTAGCAGTTATTCAAAAATAGCTGTTATCTTCAAGTCAGGAATCCTTAGATAAGGGTGGTTTCGGGTGTGAAAAGAGGTGTTCTGTTTAGAATCAGGATGTCGAATCTGAATGAACAGCAAATCGCGGGAATATTGACACCGTACAGGCATGGTCGTGTGAGGCTCACTTGACCACCGCGTACTGGCGCCGCCAAACCAATTAAAAAGGGAAAAAGAAAAAAAAAATCACTGGTTTTGCAGTGCGCGTTATTCCTGGTTATCTGGAACGTTCGTGGCTTTGGTCTGTTGTGTATACACTCATAGAGGGTGTTGGATGTCTGGGTGTATGACTAAAAAACACTTCGTATTTTGTTTATGTTTATGTTTTTGCATTTTGGATTGGATATTGGCTCTTGGTGATTTGGCATTGTCTTTTTGTGTGACACTAACGATCTACTGCATGAATAAAGTATACAACAAAGAGGAATTACACATCGTATTCTCTACATGTGCTATGCGATAAATGAGAAATGCATACTGAGGTGCCGTAAAGCCCGAGTCATAACACATTTATTCAGTGTTGAGTATGCATCGTGCGAGTAGTCATATACGGCTAGGACGAACCGACTCAAGCTAATACCTCGGTTTTCTCCTGCTTATGATGACACCTTCTATTTGCATTCATGCATGGTGGATGGCATGTGTGCAGTACTGGAGTGAGCTGTCAGAGTGACAGGGCGAGGCGTAGTAAATCCAAGTCTAATTAAATGCAGAAAATATGATTCTTGCCATAAAGCGCCATTAAACACCCCTATAGTGTGACTCGTAGAGTATTCCGTTCAGAATACAAATCGTGTGTATAGTGAGAAGCATTTTGCAGCTGCGCAGTTCAGCCTTTATCGACACCAGCCACAGGAATTGGAAACAAACACAGTGAATTAAAACTGAACACAGGATATTAGATATTGGGCACAAAATGCACAAAGGATCCAACTTACTTTCCCAAGTTGAATTTGGAGCGAGAGTACCGCTGTAATGCTCGAATAAACACCGCATAATTGACGCTGTTGTTGTCGTTCTCCCAATACATTTCCGAGAGACGAATGTGCCATGGAGGATAATCCTGTAAATCTAGAACGGGACCAAAGCAAATCAACAAGTCAGGCTCGGGCCCAACCAACTCGTGGAGCTCCTCGTCAATGAGCTTCACCGTGATATCCTCAACAGAGAGCTCTTTGGTGACTGTGAGTTCACTGATTGTTTTGGTGAGCTCCACAATCGTGGGTTTCCCGTCAACTCGAGAGAGCAAGGAAATCTCGAGGTCAGCGGCCAGGGACTCGTCGCCCTCAAAAAGGGTCACGTTGGAGTGAGGTACCTTGAATAAAACACGAGGCGTGGGAACTCCAAAGTAGCTGCGCAAATTGCGGGCCACATATCTCTGCAATTCAGGAAGCGACGAATTGACCGCTCCGCTATACTCGTAAATGGTCAAATGAGGGATACCAGCGCCCAAGCACCAGGCTGCAATTTCCGAAATATCTGCGATTAGCCCCTCGACACCGCCATTCTCGTCCGTTTCGCTTCTCAAGTCTATTATGCAGCTGATCCGGCGAGGGATCTTGTGTAGTTTGTTGACATCATCTCTGATCACTTGTGGAGAGTTGTTGGGGTAGTATGCCATGGAGAAGACTCGAAGAAACACCTTGTTGTAGACGAATTGTAGGTTACGGAAAATGGACATGACGAAAAAGATCCCGAGAAGGATCGAGTACCGCAAGTAGTACGAGCTTCTGGCCACTAGACCGTTATCAAGTAGACTCATGGGAAAAAGAGGCAGGTGTTCACAAAGCGCTATGGTCTCAGTGACTTGTGCAGTTTCGATGTACATGCTCATACAAATTGGTGCACGGGTGTAAAGGGCCCACATCGCGCGCCGTCCTGCGCGAAAACTTTCCCCACCATCAACCCGCACCATTCTGGCGGACTTCGCATTTGCAATATATACGCCCATAACCCTTGATCTTCAACTTCTCCTCGAAGCCTCGAGTTGCCACTCTCGATAATCTAAATAGGGCTGTTGTGTTTAATTATTGCGTGGCTGCTCTGACGTCTCCGCTGGCGCTCTGAATATTCTCCATGACTCCACTAGGACTAAAGAAGGCCCTAGGGGCGCTAATATTGGACACCAGTCCGTCTGATAATGAAAGCGTCTCAAAAAAGTCTCGCCACAACGCGTCCTCTGGAAGTGCCATCAAGGTGGGACTTGTTGCTGCTGTTGGCGGGTTTTTGTACGGCTACGATACTGGGCTTATCAATGATATCATGGAAATGCGCTACGTCAAAGCAGAGATTCCCGCCAACCGCATCAACTTCACAGTCCACGAACGTGCTCTAATCACTGCTATTCTTTCTCTTGGCACTTTTATTGGTGCGTTGGTGGCACCTCTTCTTTCCGATTCTTATGGCCGCAAGTTCTCCATCATCACCACGGCGGCTATCATTTTTAATGTGGGCACCATCGCACAAGTGTCTGCTCACGGAGTCAAGCTTCTATGCATAGGCAGAGCTATATCGGGTGTTGCCGTGGGCATTTTGTCTGCAATCGTCCCCTTGTACCAAGCAGAAGCATCGCCCAAATGGGTGCGTGGCTCCATTGTCTTCACATACCAATGGGCAATCACCTGGGGGCTCCTTATAGCGCTGGCAATCTGTCAAGGAACCCGCAAAATCAACTCCAGTGCTTCTTACCGCATTCCCATCGGTGTACAGTTCCTTTGGTCCATAATTCTTTGTGTGGGAATGTTCTTTCTTCCCGAAAGCCCGCGTTTCTACGTCCAGAAGAACGACCTACAGAAAGCTTTGCTCAGTCTTCACAAGCTACGGCGCTTGCCGACGGAGGACCCTGATTTGATCGAGGAACTTGTGGAAATCAAAGCCAACTACGACTACGAAATGTCCTTTGGCAAGGTCACCTATTTAGACTGCTTTCGCCTGGGAGGTGGAAGACACAAGCAAGGCTTGCGTATGCTCACGGGAATAGGCGTGCAGACCTTTCAACAATGCTCGGGAATTAATTTCATCTTCTACTATGGCGTGAACTTTTTCGCGTCCACCGGCGTGCAAAACTACTACATCATCTCTTTCGTGACATACCTCGTGAATGTCATCTTCACTGTGCCTGGTATCTACTTCATTGATGTCATCGGCCGCAGGCAACTTTTACTACTTGGAGGGGTCGGTATGTGCGTGAGCAACTATATCATAGCCATCGTTGGAGTCTCAATGACATCGACAGAGGCAAAGTCCGTTGTCAGTATTCTCTTTTCATGCTGCTTTATAGCATTCTTTGCTTCATCCTGGGGTGGGTGTGCCTGGGCAATCTGCTCAGATATTTATGGAATAAGTATTCGACAAAAGGCTGTCTCCATCACATCTGCCACAAACTGGTTGATCAATTTCGTTTTCGCCTACATCACGCCCTACTTGATCCACACTGTTTCTCATACAGCCGCTTTGGGAAACAAAATCTTTTTCATTTGGGGCAGCTTGAACTTCGCAGGCTTGGTGTTCGTGTACTTCATGGTCTACGAGACAAAGGGATTGAGGCTCGAGGAAGTGGACTTGATGTACAAAGAGTGCTCCAACTCCCGAGTTTCTAGGAAATTCGAAAGTAAACGGTTCGACTTGTCTAATTTGACCAACGGTGATGGTGGCATCCAAAGCCTTGTCCACACGCCACCAAATGAATGGGCGCTTGGCTACTTGAATCAAGACAAAGACATGTCCAACACATCCTCATCGCCTGGAGCGATAGAGGAAGCCCACATCACTGGCACTGAGACAAACTATGCGGCAGCTAAAGTCGCTGCAAGCGTCAGCACCAACATTGACATACCATTGCCTGTCTTGAGCGACACATCGAGTGGCTCTAGCAACTCCAGCACTGCAGATTCCAACAACGATTATCAGAGGTATTTACAAGATCTCCAAGCGGATTCTGCAGTACAATCGCGGCAGCCGCTGACATCCTTCACGTCTGCGTCCATAGCACATGGGCCCGGAAGTATGCAGAAAACATGGCCCAAGGCCCGAAAGTCCGAGCCATATTCCGGAGCGTCAGGAATGAACTCCATGTCGCGTTCGGAATCTTACATGTCTGCGAAAAATATATTGAACGAGTCGCTAGACTTGCAGTTGAACAATAACGGCAACATGAAGATCATTGCTGCGCCGTTCTACACCGAGCCACCCAGCGACTCAGACAGCGACTAGCGAGAAGCCGGGCACCAAAGCAAAGAGGCTTCAAAAAAGAACCAAGTCCAATTTCTGGCGCCTAAGTCACAGGCGGGTTTAGCGCTGGAAAGTTACGGACGGGCCACGATTGAAGAACACAACGCTTGCACACCTAATTACATTGCCAAAAAGGGCGCATTTCTCAGCATAATAAAGAATTACAATTTGGGACAGAACATGCCCGATTAGGCCGCGTGCCTGCACGCAGTGGATGCTCGAACAATTTCCCTTGCCCAACACAATTCCGTAGTGCAAGTACCCTACACCCATGGCCTATATCATGTATCGTAGAAATCTTCCATGGCAGCCATGTATTTCCAGAGTCGACGGCTTCAGCAAGTACGAGCCCGGCCAGGTGGATTGGCATGACGTAGTGCGCATGCAACTGAATGATGAGTGACTTGCCCTCGGAACTCGCGCGCACGCGCGCACGGTCGGAACTGGCACGGCCGGAACTCGCAAGATTGCGGATGTCTCGGTTGCCAAAGGCAATTTAACCAAACAGGTTAAAATAGCTCATCCGAGGTTGCCAGGTGATCAGGCACGACGGTCGTCCCGGACCATCACGCGGCGCCTTTCGGCACTCCAGCCGTTTCGATTCTGTTTTTTTTGCACCCACCTTTTCGCCACATATGCCATATTTACTGGTGCACGGGTTTTGCTCTGGACAAGTCTCAACTAGCCACTCCACAAGTCTCACCACTTGACACGTTAAACCCCACCACGCACTCATTCTAGCACTAACATGTCCAAGTTTGCCATCCACGAGGCCGCCAGAGACAATCACCCGGCAGTGGTACAAGCACTCCTCAGTGAAAACCCAAAAAATGCTATTTTGAAGGATGATGATAGCCGCACGCCTCTCCATTGGGCGTGCAGTATGAACCATCAGCAAATCATCGAAATTCTCCTCCCATACGTGAAAGGCGACCTTGATGAGCTCACCGATGACAGTGGATGGACACCCGTGCACATCACGTGTGCAGTTGGCAATGAAAAAGCGTTGCAAGCATTAATGGCCCACGAGCCAAAGCCAGACATCGATCTCGCCACCGGAACAGGCGCCACCGCACTCCACATGGCTGTCAGTAAAAGTCACGTGGAACTTGTGAAACAGCTTATTGAGGAGTACAAATGCTCTGTTCGAAGCAAGGATAAAAAGGGCTTCACGGCGCTTCACCGAGCAGCGTCCGTGGGCAGCCAGCCAATGATCCGCATGCTCGTGGATGCAAAAGCAAACATCAACGCGAAGGATAACGACGGGTGGACGCCGCTCCACCATGCGCTAGCGGAAGGACTCGGAGATGTAGCGGTTCTCATGTGCCGGCTCGGGGCGGACGCCACAATTGAAAACAATGCCGGGGAAACCGCCGAGCAGGTGGCAAATTCCGAGAGTGTACGGAGGTATTTCCAGAAGGAGGTGTAGTGGAGAGGCAGGGCGTGTGAGGTATTTACAAGGTATGTAGTGGAATCCAGGCAACGGATGCGAAAGGCGGCAGTAATGGGCCAAGAGCCGAGAAGGCAGCCGCTTTGGCAGAGGATATGCGCGGCCGGCACAATGTACCCTCGGAACTCGCCAGTCACCCGTTTCAGGGCAAAGCAAAACAGCATGTGTGCAGGACGCATGCACTGCGCAGTGGGATGTCCCTAAAATTCACTTGCTGTGGTGTGTTTCCAGAAACGCACATATATAACCTAAATTGCAGCGGTGGAATCTTGTTGCCTCTTTTTTTCCTCCACTACTTGTTGGCCTCTTTGTTTCTTCACGACTCAATTACTCAGTAATAGTTTTGATTTCGCAGCCGCATCCATCTCCTCCTACCTACATCAAATAATCCGCAATCACATACAATGTTGGCTATCGGTGACACTGTCTTGAGAGCCGTGAACTTTGTGTTCTTGGTCATTATCCTCGGTATTACGGGCTCCCTTTCTGCCTCCACCGTCTCCCAGCAAAATCCACAGGTGAACTTTGCCATTTTCGCCGCCGCATTTGCCATCTTGACCTCCTCCTTCTACGGTGTGTTGGCCTACCTCTTTGCTGCTTTTGCATGGCCCGTTGTTTTGGCCATTTTCGACTTCTTGAACATCATCTTCACCTTTGCTGCCGCAACTGCAATTGCTGCTGGAATCAGAGTCCACTCTTGTTCCAACTCCTCTTACCTTGACAGCAACAAGATTGCTCAGGGTTCTGCTGGAAGATGTAGAAAGGCCCAAGCCTCCGTTGCTTTCCTCTACTTCTCCTTCTTCATTTTCTTGGCTTCCGGTGTTTTCACCATCATTTCTGTTTCCAGAGGTGGTTTGTTCGGTGGTTCTCACTCTAAGACCAGAGTCGGTGTGCCATCCACCTCTCAAGCTTAGATGACTACCCTTCAGTTGTGGTTCCAAAATTAATAATGCACCCCTCCTCCAATTGGGCTGTGGATTGCATGGGGCATAATGACTACCATTGTCAATCCCGCTCAATCTAATACCTGTGCTAAGGCTTCGAGCTTGTCATCCACTTATATTGTAATCTTATATTCAGATGTCTTTTGCTGTAGATGTAGCCATTGAAGGCCTCAAGCTTGTCAATAAATTACAAAACATCATATTCAGAATGTTGCTTCATTCACTGTAATAAACAGTACTACTTTTAATTCACTCCATCTACAACGCTCGCTATCCGATACTGTGAGCTAATTCAATAAAATCCTGTCTTCAGATGTCTTTATTGATATTATAGTCATAATGACTACTCCTCTCGATCTCACCCAATCTTTTACTTACCTTGCTTGTCATCCATCTTACATTGTAATCTATTGAGATGTCTTTTGCTGTAGTTGATGCTATAATTATGATGTGGCGCCCTAGCGCTGGTTTTGCCGTTTCTTCTTCTCTCTCTCGTACTGATTCTTCTCTGCTCCCTCCACCGTGGAAATGGAGTTGACAATATTGGCCATCTTCTTGTGGTAGTCCGAGTACATGGCCTTCTTCTCGTCGATTTGTCTTCTGGCCACAAACTTGGTCTGCTTTCTGATGTCCTTGATTGCCAGTTTCTTCTCCTTCTTGATTAAGTTGGTCATCTTGTTCAACTCCTGTCTCTCTCTGTTGATATCGTATGACTTCTTGTCGGGGTTGAAGTTCTCCTCGAACTTAGGTGCAAATGTCTTGATAGCCAACTTCTTGTGCTCCTGCAACACCAAGGGCTTGCGGCTGGCTGACATGTTGTTGATGAGTTTGTTGTATCTGCTCAACATATCGGACACTTGAGGCAACTGCTGGCTGTAATACCTTGCAGAGATTTTCAACAGAGACTCGAACAAAGACAAGATCTCGATGGCTGCCGACTTCTCCCTCCACAATGTAATACAGGTGTCCATGACCGCAAGTGCTTTCGTGAGAAGATTGAACTTGAATTCGTTTGGCTTCTGACATTCCTTGAAAAGACTTTGAACATTCATTGGTCCGCTTGCTTCGTTTTTGGGTTTGTAGGTGGTCTCGATCGAAACAGGCGACTGGTTTGGCAAGAGACTGTACACGCACGTGTTAACAAAGGTGATCACCTCTGGATCGAGTCTTTTGGCAAACGACTGGTACCTCAAGAGAATTTCGCTGACCACCAATCCCTGGCCTAGGATTTGAGGCGTGCATTTTTCGATGTCACCCACCAATATGCTAAGGAACTGGTTCATGAGAATCAATGCTGGAGTCACCACCAAGTGGTAATGGTCGGATGTCGAGAAACAATACCCTAGAACCACAAAGTAAGCCAAGTCCTGCTTCGCAAGGTTACGAGAAACCACTCTCTCCTCAACCTGCAAAAGCGTCTTTCTGATGACGTCTATAAGCGCCTCGTTGTACTGCTCTGCCATCGAACGGAGCGTTTTGGTGAGTTCATCCACCATCTTGGCATTGACAACTTGTTCGCCGCTGATGGAGAGAATGTGCTCAAACAAAATCCCCACAAATGTGTCGATTTTCTCCTTGTTTCCTTGGGCAAGCCGAGGATGGTATTGTTGTAAAAGCTTCTTGATGTGTGCGCTTGTCTGTGTTTCTGTCATATTCAGAACCTGAGCAGCAAATTCCGAATGGGAGGCTGGCATAATGATGGCCGGCGTGGAGACTCTCCTAGGTTTGGCATTCACAGAGTCAGCCTCGGCCTCGGACTCCGAAGAGACTTCCAGACCCTCTTCAACTTCCACTTCCTCGGCCTCGTCTCCGCTTCCGGCCCAGAACTCGTCATCCAAGTCGTCCGCATCCGCCTCGGCATTCTGGAACCCACTCATACGCTTCATCCTGTCCTCGTCCAACTTCTTCATCTTTTCTTGATGTTCAGTGGCAATCTCCTCCTCTGTCTTGGTTCTGTCTGCAGGCACAGCACGGCGATCGTATGTGAGCTCCCGGACTCTGGCATCGTAGTCAATGTCCTCCTTTGTCTTGGCATTGTTTGCAGGGCCGCTTCTATACTGGTGCAACTCGCCCAAAACATCCGAGAAGCCGTCGTCCAAATCCATGATCTCCTCCTGTGTTTTTTCAAACGCCTGCTGTCTTTGCTTCTTGTGGAACTTAGATTTGGCAATGATTTCCGCCATCACCTCCTTCTTGGACTTTTTGCGGGCTGGTTGGTCCTCAACTGAGTCCTCGTCCACATAGTGGCCTCCCTGCCCCAACTCTTCTCCGTGTGTGTAGTCGATGGACTTTCCGGAATGTGTGAGTGCAAAACCGCCATCTGCATCGTCGTCCTCGCTTTCTTCATCACTGCCCAATGCAAACACATTTTGCCGGGAGTTGCTTTGCCGTTCCTTAGTAAATCTTTGTAACATCTTCTCCTCGTGACTGAGATTTTTATCCAGCTCTCCGAATCTTTTATCGAGGATCCCTCCAGCACGGTTCTTGGTCTTTTTCTCCTGTTCGTAATCTTGCTTCATGGCATTCTCCACATTGGACTTATTTCTGGAGGTATCGTTATGCTGTTTCGATCCTGCTTTCACGAACTTGCCGCCCGAAATCACAGTAAAGTCGTGTTTGGATCTGTTGACTCGCTGGTCGAAGCGGTTGAACTCATCTCTGATTTTGCCCAACTCCTTCAATTTCTCTTCTTGATCTCTTTTGGTGGCCGACGGCGCAATCTTGCGGTTTTTCTTCTTGGCGTTGGTCTGGCCCACCAAGCCCTTGGCACGGAGTGCTTCTTTGAGCTGTTTCAACTGTGATCCTGCCATCCTTGGTTTATGAACTGGGATGTTATCTGTGGTTTATGTACTATATGATGTGATGCGCTCTTTTTTTTACTTGGTGCTGATGAGATGCCCTACACTACCGCGCAATTTGTCGCACTATGCTGTCGCGGCATGCTTTGCTGCAAATTGGGGCCGACATCCATGCTTTCCACAAATCCCCCTACAAAGGCGCAAGCCATGCAAATCCAGTGATTGTTAATGTTTTGGGAACCGCTTGTCCAAATCTGCTCACCTTCCTGCTTCTTGCTTCGAAAACTGGTTGATCATCCCGAGCACACCTTTGCGGCCCTTATGTTTGACTTTTATGCTCTCGTTCATGGAGGGGTTCAAGTCATAAGAGTTTCCTATATCACTGTCATCTCTTTTAACTTGGCTCAACATTATCGATGACGATGGTGCGTGATGTGTGGCGGCTTGCTCTCGTTTCTCTCGCAATGCCTTTTTCTGACCCTTGTTTCCATAACTCTCGAGGAAGTACATGTACGACTTGATCATTTTATCATCTTGGTAATAATCATCAATCCCCTCGATTTCTTCGTCACTCGAGCTCTCGGAATCTGATCTCGTAGCTTTGAGCTTTTTACCTCTGCCATTTCGCTTGGATTTGTTGCGCGAGCCTGTGTTGGCTCCAAACATCATATTTTTATCCTTTTCCTCGAAGTTGAACATTGCAAAGTAGCACACATGTCCAAGCCCATCAACGTGAACCGTGTATTCTCGGAAGAAGTCTATGATAGCGCTCGAGTTACTTGAGATCTTAAACCAAAGAACGAATGGTGTGAGAATCAAACTCAATATTTCGTTCAAGATGATAAGTATCTTCAAGTTGTAAAGCTCGCAGAATTCATTTTTGACTTGCACCGTATGAAGCTTGCCATTCCATGAACTTGGCAAGTAGTGAGTGAATTGCGAAACATATCTCAAACTTGCCTCCGGATCGTAGAAGAACGAGATCTCTTGGGTGTTCAAATTTTCAGCTGTGCTGGTGACTTGTGATGGTTTTCCGGGGTTTGACGACACTGCAAACAATGTTCCAAATATACTGATGTAAAACAAAGTGCTTCTTCCTTCTGTCAATTCAAAAGACCAGAAATTATGCTCTTCATTTTCGAAGAGCAACCCCATGATAACAAGCACAGCTATAACGGCACCCGAGATAAAGTTAACTAATGCCATGACATTAATTATCAATACACTACCAGGGAATTGGCTGATGTAAGTGTTTGCGGGCCCTATAGACAAGTGCAACCGCTTGATAAAGAAATGAGACAACTCATTGAATTCTCTCAATTTCCATTCAGCCCAAGGGGTGTATTGCCGCAAGCCTAATATTGAGGAGGGATTTGCCTTGTACTCGTTGAAGTAACGAAAAAAGTATAAGAGAACAAAGTATATGACGATGAAAGGGCAAAGAAGAAGGTTGATTATGGCAGCCATCTTGAATCGCGAGTTCAATTCCTGTGACATCAGATTCCTGGATGCTTCTTTCAAAACATTTTGATTGATTTGACCATATTCATTGAAGAGAAAATTGTTGATGCAAATCTTGATATTCCACTCTAATGTGCGCGTAAGCACTGACTTGCTAGATGCAACTCCAGATAGGAAGTGTGGGAGAGGAATTGATACGTTCAACACATCCTTGTTAATGAGAGCAATCATGTAATTCTCCTTTCTCATGATGCGATTGGCGATGTCGTGAGCATTCAAACGAACTTTCGAGTTCAAGTCATTGACATAATTCAGCGAACGATGGCTAGACGCTGTTAAAGAGTTCTGATCCTTTAAGCGCATGATTCTCTCCACTATTGTAGACCAAGGTATGGTCATGAGCTCGTTGTCATCTGAGATATCAAGTAGATGTCTGTAGAAATTTCGGAGTTCGGACAACTTGTACTTAGCATCAAAGTAAAGCTGTAGTACACGGAGACTTATGTACCCTGAAAACCCAAGGAGAAGAAATTTCACCGAGGCTGGCACTCTGTGGACGAGAAACCCTGGGACAATAAGGTCTCTGAGGGTGATGGGTGTACCCGAATCGGACAGCCAGTGGCTGTTGAACTTGTCGAGGTCAATGCCCCATCGAAGAAAAGTAGTAAGCGAAAGTATGAATACCAAGATTAAAAGATCGACCACGCGGCTGGCCAAAATGCTGACGAGTCCCTTCCCGCGGTAGTAGTAGTACACGTCTATAAGAAACTCGTCCATATTGACGATGTTGGCCCAAAGATAAAGTGCCCTTTCCTTTGGGGGAATATGAATTTTGCTTGCTCTGCCTCTCTTGTATGGTGTAGCAGGGCGAGTTTGTTGCACTGGTTGCTTTCGAAATGATATATTATCGCTGTAAAGCGGTAGCGTACCGTTAGGCAATCCAGCGTTTCGGCTTGGCGGAAGCTGGAACATGACAGATTTGTCTGGAGCAATTTCAGCATGAGTTTTTGGCCGGGCTCCAGCATTTCTACTGTTTGTGGCCTCGTTGCCCTCGGACTCCAGTTGTCGCCGGCTTTTGGACCGCAAACCCTGAAGCAAAGGCGAAGGTGGGCTCAGGGAATCCGAGTACACATCCAGATCCAGCTCGGAATCAAGTAAATTTTTGTCGGAATTTCTGAAACTTTCGGTAGCAATGGGTTCGGGTTCGGCATAGCCCAGCATGCCTAATTGATGCTCCTCATCATAGTATTGGTAGCTCTCATTGAGACGACTGTAGACGGAATGTAGGCCGAACACACGGGAGAGAAAAGTGTCTCTATTGGCAGACATATCCTCTGTGCCTGCAGGAAAATTGAAGGACGACATGGAGTTTAAATCCTCAACACTGTGTATGAATGTGTGTATGAATGTGGAGTAAGGGTGTGTTCAGAGATAGATGTACCGCGCATTGAGGATCGTTATCGGCTGGCGTATAAGGTCGCAATTCGGAAGCGCGGCTGCAAATGGGCCAATGTTCAGAACTGGCAAAAGGACCTATTTTTGGTACTGGCAAATAGTCAGATTTTAGCGTTTGCTTTCTTTTGGAAGTGTTAGGTATTCAGAATATCACTTTTGCTGTTTGTGAATGACACGACCGTCTGGGTATCCCTTTCTTTGTTCGTTGCTGCTTCAAACTGTGGCTTCAGATATGGCATCACAAGTCAATACTTGGTTCGGCAGCTTTTTAGACTCCAACTCGGGCGCATTATCAATCTTTGTTTTGTTGCAATATAAAAGTTTGTCAAACTTGGCTTCACCTTGGCATGACAATCTCGTCAAATCTTGCTTTCACACATCAATATTCAAAATATTGATAATAACTTTTTGTCAATCTTCTTGCTTCAATCTTCTTGCTTCAATCTTCTTGCTTCAATCTTCTTGCTTCAAAATACTCCCTTCAAATAACTTTGTCTTGAAAATGTTATGAAACTTGATTTTAAAGCATGATTCTAAAAATGATTTTAAAAGTTATGAAATTTCTTCAAAGATTGGTTAATGAGCATCTGAAGATTTAACGTCTACATTCAACGTCGGAACTTTCAAGATTTAAACTTCTGAATGTTAAAAATTCAGAATCTTGAACCTTCTCAATTCCATTAAAACAACTTTTTTTAGACATTTGTGCTATGTTCTGTTGAGCTTCTTTATCTCTTTGTCCGTATGGTATTGCTGCGAAATGCGTTGAAATCTGTTCTGTATCAGGCTCACCATGTTTTTAGCCTCGGCTCAAGCTCACTACTAGTCTGTTTCAGAATCATGATGCTCACTCAACACCATTTTCCACCGTCTCTACAAAATTCGGTAAGCTCTACTCTCAAAAGTTTTTCTTGGCTCTCTTTTCTAGTCTTAACCCTTTTGCTATACTTTCGACTTTAATGGCTCGTAGTCTACACGACCTTATGAATCCAGCATAGCCAATTCAAAGTCGTGCACTTTGTCCGATCTTGCACAAGGAACATTAAATCGTTTGAGCCACTGGTAGCACAGGCGCGTATCTGAAATCCAAGGCTTATTTACTCCGGAGAAATGTAGACGTATATACCAAAATAAGTGGCTTTCTGTAACTCCAGTTTCATAGTTTCATCTAAGTTTCATCGACGGTAGAAACGGTACTACTCAGCGGCACGATGTGGAATTCAACTCTGATTATGATACATTGCGTCGCGCGACGATACACGTGAGCCTGTGCTAAGATGCCAAGAGACTGTATACTTTCTGAGCTAAAATTCTTAGCGTGTATTTCTTTTTCCTAAGAATAACTCTTCGCTACTAAAACACGCTTTTTCTATAGTCATGCCCAGATTCGGTCCGCTACCGTCTCCTTCTTATATGCACGGTAGCAGTCCTGTAGCCGTATTCCAAGTAGTTGAAACGCCAAAAAAAGCATACGCGAGGGCATGCCTGCGTGCTGGTTTATATGCAGGCAGAGAAATTTCTGATACTCGAATAAAACACGGCTTTTCCACTAACCTCTCCTTTTGCTCATGTACCAGACGCATAACATCCACGTGCAGAAAGCAGCTAGAACGTGGCAGACCGTGGTCCTGTATTTCACGTAATGTTGATGCGTGTGTTTATTCTCTGTGCAGTGTGTATTATCATTTCGATTCGCTCCGCCACTCCGCTTGAGACAATGCGCACCCAATCTCCTAATGCTGCATGTGTCAAATGCCGCCTATTGGTGCTCCATTGTTTCAAAATCTTCCAAAAACAATCGGCCCTGCAACATACACGTCTCATTCTGCAACCTTATTTGTCCCAAAGCGCATGGCCGTTTTTTCTTTTCTCAGATCGTGTAATTTTTCTGTCATACTCTAAGTTTGCACATAGGATTTTTTTTTTTCTTTTCTCTCGGTACGGCACACAATCGTTCATCCATTCCCTACTTTGATTTTTCCTACCATTGCTCCTCCTACTTACACGTTCATCCTTCTGAATCGCTAAAAAGGTCCCCACAGTGTGTTTCACATCTTTGCTGGGTTTGCATCTCCTCATTCTTCACTAACGCACTTTTGCTGCTTGGTCAAATATTGCTTTCGTTTTATACCATTATCAGATCCAACAACACAAATCATTGACGGGTCGCAATTCATAGTTTTCAAAAGTCTAAACAATGCCCCAAAGAAACTTGACCCTGAACAATGTCGATTCTCGCATCGACCAGGCCAGAAACCCCTTCGCTTCTGAGTTAGATAATTCCGAATCTCCAACATCGTCTTCCCTTGCGTCTGATGATAATTTGAACCAAGCTACAACTGGTCATGGTGGTCAATATCCGCCATACTCTGGGTTCTACTCGGAAAACGGAACGTCCTCCAACTTGTTGCTGCGCAGTTCCTCAAGAGGGGAAACCGAGCGCTTTATTGATCCCAGCAACCAATCGCCAAATCCAAACAACACAGATTCCATTCAAGTTCCTTCTGAATTCGACCGCTATCCATCCATGGCCGGCTCTCGTGTTGTTTCATCCACTTCCTTGGCATCGCAGTTTAGAAATATGGCTCCAAAGCATTACAAAAGCTCACTGAGTCAAGAAGACTCATCCACGAAATCTACAGACCCTTTTGTCTCGAATGTTGATTTTTCTCCGTTTGGAGGCTACCCTGCATCATCATTCCCTTTGCATATCGACGAAAAAGAGAATGACGATTATTTGCACAACCCTGACCCAATAGCAGACGCCGAGTATGACAAAAATAGATTCATCTATGATCTAAAATCCATGGACCGCAGATCTTTCTTTGGCCTTATGGGTTTTATCATCTTCTTTGTGCTAGCAGTCATGATCTTCATCATTTTGCCGGTCTTGACCTATTCTGGTATTACCAACACCGCAAAGCCGGAGAGCTATGAGGTATTGACTAACTATGAATATCCTATCTCAGCCGCAATCAGGACCAGCTTGATAGATCCTGACACCCCATCTGACGCCAAAACAAAAACGAATGTAAATGATGAAGAGTGGGTTTTGACGTTCTCTGATGAATTTAACGCAGAGGGAAGAACTTTCTACGACGGTGATGATCAATTCTTCCAGGCTGTTGATCTCCACTATGATGCCACCAAAGATTTGGAGTGGTATGATCCTGATGCGGTCACTACCGCCAATGGTACTTTGATTTTAAGAATGGATGCCTACAAGAATCATGATTTGTTCTACCGGTCTGGTATGCTTCAATCTTGGAACAGACTCTGTTTCACTCAAGGTTTGATCGAAGTGTCTGCTATGTTGCCAAACTATGGAAATGTCTCTGGTTTATGGCCGGGTCTCTGGACCATGGGAAATTTGGGTAGACCTGGTTATTTGGCTACTGCAGAGGGTGTTTGGCCATATTCTTATGATTCCTGTGATGCTGGAATCACTCCAAACCAATCCGCTCCTGACGGTATTTCATACCTTCCGGGTCAAAAGCTTAGTGCCTGTACATGTCCAGGTGAAGACCATCCTAACGTGGGCACTGCTCGTGGCTCGCCAGAAATTGATATCATTGAAGGAGCTGTTGATACCAATATCAAAGCTGGTGTTGCCTCTCAATCTCTTCAAGTTGCGCCCATGGATATTTGGTACATGCCCGATTACAACTTTATCAAGATTCACGACAGTGATGTGACTACGATGAATACTTATGCTGGAGGCCCAATTCAACAAGCTGTGTCCGGAACTACCACCCTAAATGTTACTTGGTATCAATATGGTGATCATCAACATCATTTCCAAACATTCGGCTTTGAGTATTTGAATGACGATGATTCCGGATACATTACTTGGTATGTGGGTCCCAACCCTACTTTTACGATGGAGGCATATGCTTTAGGGCCTAACGGAAATGTCGGGGCAAGGCGAATTTCCAAGGAGCCCATGTCTATCGTCATGAACTTGGGTGTGTCGAATAGTTGGGCTTATATTGATTGGCCATCGATTCACTTCCCTAGTACCATGCAAGTAGACTACGTTCGTGTCTATCAACCCGAGGACGATATCAATATGACTTGTGACCCTGCTGACTTCCCAACTGCCGCCTACATTGAGGCACACCCCAACGCTTACTACAACACAAACACAACTACTTGGAAACAGGCTGGATACTCATTCCCCAAAAACTCATTGATGAATGGTTGTAAGTGATCCCTTTTACTTGACTTCAAAATTTAGGCTTTTTCCTGTAATTAGCCGACCGATTTGAGCCAAGTTCCACGTTGTGTGATGGCGCGAATCGCATGCAGCTGTCGAAGTTATTCCACCATGTCCAGCTAAGACGCGGCGGAGAAGGTTCCGGAATAGAATCGTGCTGACCATTTATGTGGAGCTGATGCGTCCTGTCGCATGATCTAGCTAGTCCTCTCGACTCGCACATAGTCAAAGGGCATTGAAGTCGCGGCCTTCTCTGAGTTTCTAAAAGAGGCAACCATTGAGAGCATTATTTTCTGATGTGCGGATGAAACCTACACATGAGTTAACAATGGGGCAGGTGGAGCATTATATAGATTCTTATTCTTTAAGGATTTTTGAAAAGTGTAGACTCTTGTAAACCAGTTCTACAGACAGATATCAGCATGAAATTTAGAGAGCTAACACCATACTCTCAGGTTCCCCATTCTGGGCGTGAAGCAAGTCTGTTATTTGAGGAAACAGATTCTGAGGTTTCTCTGACATACGATGACTTGTTATGTCAGCCAGAGAAACGCCGGTATCAAGCCAACAAAACACACTCGCCACAAGGCACGAATAATGATTGGGCCCATCCTCAGACTAATGAGCATCAAAATTCGTTTCAAAGCTTTTACCCCAACCCTCTTCCAAATTTTTATGAGCCGGATTCTGTAGAATCTGACGCGTCGCCCAAGAGAGACTCCATCCGATTAAAAAACGAGCTGTCACCATTCTGTGGTTACCATCCTTCGCAGTTTCCGCTTTATATCACTGATCAGGAGGATGATGATTACTTGCACAACCCAGATCCTATAGCAGACGGCGAATACGACAAGAATCGTTTTTTTTATGACTTAAAGCATATGGATGCCCGTTCATTTCGGAACCTCATTGGCATTTTGATATTCTTTTTATGCGTGATCTCGATGCTTACCGTCCTTCCCATTCTCACATTTTCGAACATTTTCAAGAAGTACGAAAAGGAAGGCCAGGAAGTCTTGACTCTTTACTCATATCCTTTGGCCAGCGCCATTCGCAAAAGTCTCATAGACCCGGATACACCCAAGTCGGCTTTGACTAAAAGAGCCTTCAACGGGGAAGAGTGGGTTTTGACGTTTTCTGATGAGTTCAACGCAGAGGGAAGAACTTTTTATGACGGTGATGATCAATTCTTCCAGGGTGTTGACATTCACTATGCTGCCACTAATGATCTAGAGTGGTATGATCCCGACGCCATCACTACCGCCAATGGCACCTTGGTTCTTAGAATGGATGCTTATAAGAACCACGACTTGCTTTATCGGTCAGGTATGCTCCAATCTTGGAACAAACTTTGTTTCACTCAAGGACAAATAGACATCTCAGCTAGACTTCCTGGATATGGAAAGATCTCGGGTTTGTGGCCCGGCCTCTGGACGATGGGAAATTTGGGTAGACCTGGTTATTTGTCCACAACCGAGGGCGTGTGGCCTTATACTTACGACTCGTGTGATGCAGGTATCACAGCCAACCAGTCCTCCGCTGATGGAATTTCTTACTTGCCAGGGCAACGCCTCAATGCATGTACTTGTCCTGGTGAAGATCATCCAAATAGAGGAACAGGCCGGGGGGCGCCCGAAATTGACATAGTGGAAGGAGCGAATGACCACACACTAGGACTAGGAACTGTCTCGCAATCTTACCAAATCGCCCCCTTCGACATTTGGTATCTCCCGGACTATAGTTTTGTGGAAGTTCACAATACCGAGATTTCTGCAATGAATCTGTATACTGGGGGTCCTTTCCAGCAAGCAGTCTCGTGCTTGACAACTCTCAACCCTGCATGGTATGAGTATGGAGACAGTGCTCAACAGTACCAGACTTATGGGTTTGAGTACTTGAACGACCATGACACTGGTTATATAACGTGGCAAGTAGGCCAGCAACCCACCTTCACGACACGGTCCTATACTTATGGTCCAAATGGTAATGTGGGGTTCAGACGGATTTCACAAGAACCAATGTCAATTATCATGAACCTTGGTATTTCCACCTCCTGGTCTTTTATCGACTGGCCCAATTTGGTGTTTCCCAGCACAATGCAAATTGATTATGTCAGAGTTTACCAGCCACCCGATGCTATCAGCATGACTTGTGACCCGATTGATTACCCTACCGCCGAATACATAAAGTCGCATGCGAACGCTTATATCGACGCTAATTTGACAAGTTGGAAAGAAGCGGGATACAAATTCCCAAGAAACAGACTCGTTGATGGCTGCTAGCTAAATTCATGCATGTCTGGAAAACACGATGGAAGAATTAACGCCGCCGAATCCGAAGGAGTTGCACACCGCATGCTCAATATCCTTTTGTTTGCTGTGGTTCGGTACGTAATCAAACTTCGAGAAAGTAGCAACGTCGTCACCCTCATGACCTCCGAGATCATTGAGATTTAAAGTGGGCGGTATGATCCCTGTTTCCAAGGCCTTGAGTGTGAATGCTGCCTCTACTGCGCCCGCTGCACCGAGTAAGTGTCCAGTTGAGGATTTAGTTGAGGAAATGCAAAGAGAATCGTTCTCCCGAAATAATCTTCCAATTGAATTATTTTCCGCCCTATCACCGATGACTGTCGATGTGGCGTGAGCATTAATGTAGCCTATATCTTTGGGATCTAATCTGGACCTTTTCAAAGACATCTGCATCGATCTGAAAGCACCCTCGCCAGATTCTTCTGGTGCGGTTATATGATGAGCATCTCCGCATAGGCCGTAGCCAGAGACCTGACCGTAAAACTTGGTGACACCCCTTGCTACGGCGTGCTCCAACTTTTCGAGGATCAAGATGCCACATCCTTCGCTCAAGACGAAACCCGAGCGTTTGCCATCGAATGGCCGCGATGCTTCCGAAGGCTCTGCTTCATAGTCGGTAACGACGGAACGTGCACGGGCAAAGCCTGCTAAAGCGAGAGGATGTAGCGAGGCTTCTGTTCCTCCACATATCATCACGTCAGCATAGTCATTTTGAATAAAATTGTAAGCGTCTCCGATGGCATTAAGTCCAGTGGCACATGCAGTAGAGACGGAGTGCAAGGGACCTTTCAAGCCGTATTTGATTGATATGTTACCCCCTGCCATGTTATTAAGAAGCTTGGGGATAAAAAGGGGCTGCACTTTCTTGTATCCGCCAGAGTGAAATCCAATAGCATTATCATTGATGTCTGGGAAAGACCCAATTCCGGAACCCACTGCAACCCCAAACCTCGTTTTGTCTATGGACTCAAGAGATTGTGCTAACAGTGCGTCTTCGAGTGCCTCCTTTGTTGCAGCAAGACCATACTGTGAAAAAAGAGCTAAACGCCGGGCCTCACTGGCTTCAAGATGATCTAGCACATTCCAAGCCCCTGTATCTTTAGATCCTTGGGGCACTCTGCCAACAACTTTGGAAGGAACTTTATTCCAACCAGCCGACTCGTAATCCTGGAAGGACTTTGTGGAAACCAAACCAGAGCGATTGGCGATGAGGTTTGTCCACGAATGTTTGACACCTACCCCTAAAGGAGTGATTAACCCGATACCTGTAACAACGACTTTGTTCATAGTTTCGTTCCAAGCCGAAGAGATGATGTCCCCAATCCCAAATGTGCGATTTTGCAGTGCGGCAATTGTTAGAAACATGGGGTATGGAGCTGCATACTAAACGGGAAATGACCAGACGTTTAAGACCCTAAAGCTTGCCATTGCTTAACCTTATCTGGAGTTTCCTGTCTATTTCAGAAATGTGATTTGATCTTTCTGA
Organism: Metschnikowia kipukae; assembly: GCA_002370135.1. Taxonomy (NCBI): domain Eukaryota; kingdom Fungi; phylum Ascomycota; class Pichiomycetes; order Serinales; family Metschnikowiaceae; genus Metschnikowia; species Metschnikowia kipukae. The sequence continues at coordinate 442,694 of NKZJ01000102.1, forward strand.
AAATTGAACAAATCTGAAAGAGTAGATTTGCGTTGGTTTATGTTTAAGTGGAGAACGGCACTTTTTTCTGCCATTGTCTCAGGACTTCAAACTTGAGAAACTACATTGGCCATTTAAAAATCGAATTTTCATGTGAAGAAAGAGGAAATACCTCATCACATTTCTTTATCCTGAAAACATATAATTCCAAACTTTCGGCCTCTTTAATTCTAAATTCAATGTGTTGAAGAGGATTATATCATTCACAGTGAGTTTATGAGCAGGTGAAGCCGCGCTCAAGCTCTACTCTCACCATTCGTGTCATGCTCAATCGAGATAATTTTTGTCTTTTTTCCAGACTCTAGTTGACGCCTACACAACCAACAATGTATTCCAACGCCCGTTCGGAAACACTTTTCTTGGGTGGAGAAAAAGTATCAGGAGAAGATATCAGAAATCAAAATGTCTTGGCTGCACTTTCTGTGGCCAACGTGGTGAAGTCCTCCTTGGGCCCGGTTGGTTTAGACAAGATGCTCGTGGACGACATTGGAGATGTTACAGTCACTAATGACGGAGCAACCATTCTCTCTTTGTTGGATGTTCAGCACCCTGCTGGAAAGATTTTGGTTGAATTGGCCCAGCAGCAGGACAGAGAAGTGGGCGATGGAACCACGTCTGTGGTTATTATCGCAAGCGAATTATTGAAGCGGGCCAACGAGTTGGTAAGAAATCAAATACATCCCACAACCATCATAACAGGCTACAGATTGGCTTTGAAAGAAGCTGTCAGATACATCAACGAGAGCCTCTCCCAGAATGTCTCTGCTTTGGGTAAGGAGACCATGGTCAATATTGCCAAGACCTCCATGCTGTCAAAGATCATCGGCCCCGATTCCGACTTTTTCGCCAAGATGGCAGTCGATGCTATGTTGGCCGTCAAGACCACGAACCCCAAGGGTGAAATTAAATATCCAGTCTCGGCTGTGAACATCTTGAAAGCGCACGGAAAATCTTCCCGTGAGTCAATTTTAGTTGATGGCTACGCGTTGAACTGCACAGTCGCTTCTCAGGCAATGAACAAGTCTATCAAGAATGCCAGGATTGCATGCTTAGACATGAACTTACAGAAAGCCAGAATGGCCATGGGCGTGCAAATAAATATCGACGATCCAGACCAGTTGGAGGAGATAAGGAAAAGAGAATACGGAATAATTATCGAGAGAATCCGCAAGATCATCAATGCGGGAGCAAATGTTATTTTGACAACAAAGGGTATTGACGATTTGTCTTTAAAAGAGTTCGTTGAGGTGGGCGCTATTGGTGTCAGAAGATGTAAGAAACAAGACTTGACACGGATTGCTAGGGCCACTGGTGCTACCATGATTAGCACGTTGGCCAACTTGGATGGTGAAGAGACTTTCGAGTCATCCTACTTGGGATATGCTGATGAAGTGGTTCAGACGAAGATCAGCGACGATGAGTGTATTTTGGTTAAAGGGACGAAGCAGCACTCCTCTTCCTCGATTGTCTTGCGAGGACCTAACGAGTACCTGTTGGATGAGATGCAAAGATCCATTCACGACTCTTTATGCGTGGTCAAGAGAACCTTGGAGAGCGGAAATGTTGTGCCAGGAGGAGGAGCAGTTGAAACAGCTTTGAATATCTACTTGGAGAGATTTGCCACCACAGTGGGCTCTAGAGAACAGATGGCTATTGCCGAATTCGCCAATGCCCTTCTTGTTATTCCAAAGACGTTGGCTGTCAATGCAGCAAAGGACTCCTCTGAGTTGATTGCGAAGTTGAGAACTTACCACGCAGCCTCGCAAAGTGCTAAGAAGGACGACTTGAAGAGAAAGAAATACAAGAACTACGGCTTGGATTTGATTAACGGCAAAATTGTCGATGAATCTGTGAACGGCGTCTTGGAGCCAACTTTGTCCAAGATCAAGTCATTGAAGTCTGCATTGGAGGCATGTATCTCCATCTTGAGAATCGACACTATGATCACAGTGGCACCTGAGCCCGAGAAGGAGGACCCTCATCAACATTAATTAGTCAAGCCATTATAGAATTGTCTCATGGGGAGCTGCTGGGTAAGCAGTGAATGTACGGTGATATTAGCAGTATGTAAAGGTGTATATTAATAATGCAAAATTAGGAGAATCAAAATGTGAATAAATGAGAATGACTTGAAGCAGCCATTTGAAGGGTATCAGTGTGATTGTACAATGAGCTGGAATGAAGAAGCTCAAGAAACGTATTGTCCACCAGCGGACCTAGGCACTTCCAAATACGGAGCACCCATCTTTGCATGCGGGTTGTACTTCGCATTGAGAGACAAAGGCGATTTCTCGCGTAGCGGCGTGCGCGGCGTGATCAGGCCGATGCTATATTGAGAAGAGGGCAGCTTTCTGAGAGAAAGAGCGGAATTAATGGATCTGGAAGATTCGTAGGATGCAATGGATTGGCTCGACTTGGAGTGCATGCTGGACAAGCGGTAGTACTCCGATTTTGCCATCATTTCCGCATCCCGCTTTTGTCTGAGGTCGTATTTGATGGATCCAAGGAACGGCTGGAGAACAACCACCAACTCGCGTTCTGTCAAAGTGAGGTTCCATCCTAACAAGCCAATGAGCTCGCGCTCGGCCAGGTTGATTTCTTGGTTTGTCAAAAGACCGTCAGTGTACTTTGTCCAGTGTTTATTGAGAGGACTGGAGTCGTTCAAGGACTTGGCGCTCAAAATGAGAGCGGCCAAAAAAATTCTGTGACGCGTGGTCTCCATACCCACGGCGTTTCCTGGCAACACATTCCGAAGACGGTTAAGGTAAACAAGGGAAGCCATGAGCGTGGGCGTCTGGACGTTGGAGTACTTGACCAAGCCATTGATGAAATTTTTCAAGGTAGTCACTTCCACTGGAGCCACGAGATACTTTCCCATTTGTTCGAAAGATTTTTTCACCGGTTTGACCTGGATTACCGAAGATGTGGTGGACACCAAGAGGTCAATCATGGCCTCGGAAACGGGCTGTCTGGAAAATATCCTCAAAGCTTCGGAGTCAGACATCTTTGGTGGTAATTGGCTGATGTGATGTTGAGGTGGAAATGAGGGATATGGTGGAGGTGAGGCACTGTTCTTATAGCTCTAGCAATGAGGGACGGAAAAAGCGAAAGATTTCACAGCGCTCCATGAGAAGGAAATACAATGGTTATAAGACAATGCATGATACGTGTTTGTCTCACGTCTTCTCAAAAAGGTTAATACCTGGAAGGAGTGCGTCTTTACCTGCGAGAACCCGATGTGAGATTGAAAAATCGCGTCTTACCGCGCTTGTTCCTGGTCTACGTGCAAGATTGTCTGCGCACTGCTCCCCCTTGTCGCCTAATGCGGACGCTTTGAGTTGAAAAAACACGACGTGCGCATTTTTGTCGTGCTTTGAGCACTGGGGTGCGCATTTCAGGTTGATTGCGAGCCCGAATTCAACGGCCAACGCGGTCCACGTTCACGCTCTTTATTTTTATCTCGTATGTATGATATCCCTTTAATGCACGACCACAAGAAACAGTTTTCGAGAACACTTGCTTTGTTGGTGTTTGAATTCTGTGCAAGCAACCCTTGAAAAAGGGCGTCGGCTTGCATTCGCAGTAAGTGCTCGTGGGTTGGGAGCCTAGTTTAAGCCACTTGAGAGTCGTCTAGCTCGCATGCAGTTGCACGCTCGCTTATATGCCCACGCGAAGCATGTGAGTTACATTGGCTTTACTGTGTGTTAAAATATCAAATTCTGATTGCAAATCTACATGGCGGTTTAGTAAAAGAGTGCACTTAAAAACAGTAGACAAGTAGACTTAAACCGCTTGAGAGTCAGGGTAGAAGAAGAAGGCCAAGGCGACAATCAAGTAAGTGCTCAAGAGCATCGCACCTTCCAACCAGTTGGACTCACCGTCAAGAATGACCAAGTTCGTGATGAACACCGAGATGAACATGATAGCGGTTTCGAACGTGGAGAAGTACAAGGACATTGGAACGTCGATGATCCAGCCGATAATCACCATGAACGGTGTGACAAAGAGGGCGATTTGCAAGGACGACCCAACGGCAACTCCAATGGCAAGGTCCATCTTGTCTTTCATTGCAACGATGATGGCAGTGGCATGCTCGGCAGCATTTCCCACAATCGGAATGATGATCAAACCAATGAAGGTTTTGGACAACCCGGACAGCTCCACAATGTCGTCGATGGCACCCACCAAGTAGTCTGCACAGAAGGACACCAAAATGGTGGCACTGACAAGTACGGTCAAAGCCCCCACGACGGACAAATTCTCCAGCGCTTGCTCGCGTTCGTCGCCAATTGGAGCAGCAGAAGTGATAATGCCTTCATCTTCGTTAGCCTGCTCCTCGAACAACACCTTGTGTGTCTTCAATTGGAAAACAAGGTACAACACATAAAGAGCAAACAAGATCACGGCGACACCTCTTGATAAGCTCAAAATCTTACCGTCAGAGTCCAGGCCAGGATCGGGGAATCCCACGTTGTCGCCTGAAGAAGGAATCGAGGCATGGAAAGCAGCTGGAATCAAAAGTCCCGCAGTGGCTAATGCCATAAGCGAGGACATGGTCTGGGCCACTGTCTGGTTGAAAGTTTGCTGAACTCTAGTGATTCCACCAGCAATGAAACAGCATCCCAAGACCAACAACAAGTTGGACAAGATAGAACCTAACATAGAGGCCTGGACAATTCTGACCTGGTTGTCCTTCAAAGCAATCACGGACACAATGAGTTCCACGGCATTTCCAAAAGTAGCATTCAACAAACCACCGATGGTCTGGCCAGTATGCTCGGCCAATTCTTCAGTAGCAAAGGCCAAAATCAGGGCCAAAGGGACAATGGCGCAGAAGTTGATCCAGAACACTGCATTGGAACCCCAATCCAAGGCGCCTGCCAAGAGTCCCAAAGGAACAAAGAAAAGAAGATAGTTGACCGGAGAAGATTTCAATGTCAATTTGGTACCGTTAATAACCGAATTGACCACCGACGTGGCGCTGGTAGTCTTTCTGCCCAATAAAGGTGTGTTGGCAGACATTAGAAGAGTTAAGGGTCCTATGTATCGTTCAGCTGTTTGCGCATTTATGGACGGCTGAGCAACACGTGCCGGCGCTGCGACCATGATGAACAATGTTAGTCTGCGTTAAGATTGCCAAGAGCAATAAATCCTGAATCTAAATTCATGCTTTTCTTTTCGCCAATGTCAAGAGTATTTAATGATCCTCAAGAGTATTTAATGATCCGTCTTGTTTCCGGAGACCTATGTATTGTTAAACAAATCTGCACATCTGGCCTTCTTACCGCACTAACTCATTCCACAAGTACGGCGTAAACACTATGACTGCAGTCACCAAGGCCTCAACGGCTTCTACCAACGCCACGGGGAAACCAAGCAAGCCGCGGTCCACAAAATTCATGTAGATGGCGTAGAAGGCCACCGAGAAGAAATGGTTGAATAGCAACATGGGAAATGGCATCATTCCAGATAAAAGCCCCATGGGCCCGTCTATGCACTCGCCTCCAAGCAAGAAGTACTTGAAGCAGCCAGTTTGCAAAATCTTGAGTCCCTTGGTGTCGGCTGCAAATAAAGAGTACAACGCTATGGACAAGGTGTTGATAACGGCATCCAAATTCTTTCTTTTGGTGTGGAAGACCAGAAGCTTTTGTCTCACCTCTTCGTAGTTTTCGAAATCCACATCATGCAAGAGACGCACAAGAAGCGTTGTGTCGTTCAATCCCACAGTCATTCCGCCTCCAGTTAGCGGATGTCTCATATTTAAAGCGTCTCCAAGCATGATAAAGCCGCGATTCTGCTTGCCTTGCTTGGGTGCACTTAAAAATTGGTTGGGCATAGACCGGAACAGCCTCTTTTCGACCGCCTTCAAAAACGACGGATGAAGTGATTCCGGAAGATTGGGCAACACTTCGGTCATCAAATAGTCGTAGAATTCGTTGTTGGACAGCGACGGTGGTTTGGTCGACCGATATGCACACAACATACGTGTTTCATCCGAGGAGATCTGGTACACCAACACTGGAGCATGCTTCCCTAGGATCACACACCCGCGGTTGGCCTCCGGAAGAATAGCATCTTCAAGAACGAGTCCGACAAAGTACAGGCCCACATGGGGCGTGTGGTTGGACAGATGCTCCTTTCTGAACTTGGAGTAGATTCCGTCACATGCGAAAGTGAGCTTTGCATAGTACTCTCGAAGCGTGCCGTCCGCCATTTTCACAGTGACACCGAGAACATGGTTGGGATCTTCCTTGTCCCGGATAAGCTTCGTGGCGTTGCCCTCTAGCCACGTGACATTCTCCTCGGCCCGGACCACTTTCCGAAGTCCGCTAAGAAATTTTCCATGTCTGAAAGAGACACCACGAGTATTTTCGTCAGCGTCCCAGTCCTTCATGTTCAACGCCGGATCATCACGTGCGAGCTTATCGTTTCCATCAAACACACATCCGGGAAGCGGGCTTCTGGGTGCTGTCTTTTGGCAAACCTCTTTGCTTGTGTAGTTGAGTGTAATGTCGGTGTCGTTGAACTTAATGTAGTAGCCAGACACGTGCTTTGCATCAATATCATTCAAGACCTGAACCATTCCCAAATCCTGTAACGCCTTGACTCCTGCAGGCTGCAACAACTCTCCAACAATACGGTCTGGCTCTGACCAGTCTCTCTCGATGATCAACAATTTTCTGCCTTGCCTAGCGAAAGCAGTTGCCACAGCGGGGCCAACAACACCGGCTCCGATGACAATGAGATCAAAGTTGCTCATTTATTAGTAGTATTCGCCAAAAATCAAAAGTACCTAGATTTATCGAAACCCTTTAAGATAAAAATACTTTTGAAATATGGGGCTATGTTCGGGCGGTATTCCAAACTGGGATTTGAAGGAGTTTAAGTGATATAAATATTTATCACAGGCCACCTTCGCATAGTTTCGTATAGCGCGCGCTGCCCATTCTTATGGTCCGATGCTTACGTGCATGTATCAGGTGAGATCATCGCTTATGCCCATACAGAGCCGGAAAGCTCACAGTTCGGCCCTGCCTTCTCTATAATTTAACTAATCTTCATCTTCATCCTCACTTTCTTCGTCGGCATCTTTAAGCCAGTCCACAAACTGGCTGGTCAATGCTCTGACCCGCTTCAAGTCCTCGCTTGCACTTGAGGCCTCTGAATCCCACCATCTCAAAATATTATCCTCTTCTATAATATCCAATTCGTAGAGCTGCCGGAGGGCCACGAACAAAACCACAGGCCCTTGTTGAGGGTCCAAAACAACACAGCTATCTTGTATAATCTGTGCCAAGTCCACTTGCTCGCTTTCGTTGAACACTTGTCTCTTAAACAACGCTCCCCACTCGCCAAAAATTTTGCTCGTGGCGTCTTTGGCATTCAAAGTATCAGTCGATACAAAATGCACTATGCGTTTCACCATTGCCTGAACTGTGGCCAACCGAACCTCGTGATATGTCACGTTAATCGACATTCTTAAGGTATTGAGCTCCAATAAAGCAGTGTCAATATCATGGCTATGTTCCATGGCTCTTTCGACCGTGGCGATGGCCTCTCTATTAAAGTCTTCCTCATCTTCGCCCTCTTCTTCCTCTGTAAAAGCCCCGCCCTCGTAGTCTGTAGACATAATCGAAGTTGCCGATAATCTTCTGCTGTTTCTCGAGTGACGGCGATTGTTTCTTCTGGCCTTCCTTTTGGTTAACGAAGCAATCGAGTCATCAGAGATGTTCAAGGACCCGAGGGAGTAGAGCATGCCTGAGTAGTTGCTGACGGAATTGTTCTCCAGCTCAGACTCTTCGTCCCACTCCTTGTCTGACATGTACAAGACTCCCTTTCCGTCATCGCCAACCAAATCAACATCATCTATGTGGACTTCTACTTCCTCCTCTTCTTCGTCACTCTTGTCTGAGTCGAAGGAATCGTTATGGGAACTGTCTTTCTCCAAAGGCTTGTCGACAATCCTGGAAAGCTGAGGAACTTGCTTACCCTCGCCAATGACCACATTATATCCGATGACAGATCCTGCAAGAAGTTTAGCGTCCTTTTTAATTATAGTGTCATTGGCCACTATGGACTGGTCGATCGTAACATTGTCTTCAATAACAGAGTTATCCCAAATGCAAGAGTTTGTGATGGTAACATTTGCACCAATCTTGCAGTTTCTTCCAATGACAGACTTTCCAATCGAGGTGTTGTTACCAACGATGGTGTTTGCCCCTATGCAAGTGCAGCTTCCGATTTTGCAAGATTGCGCCAAAACAACCTTCTCTTCCTTGTAAATGTGATGCACTTCGTATGCATATGAGGTGTTATCGACAAAATTTGCATCTGGAGTAAGTGGATAGCACCAACGGGCCAAGACATCTTGAGTGATGGCATTGTATGTGGACCAACTTTCAACACGAGCAGCGTATTCATAGTCATCCGTGATATAAGCGTAGATAGTCTTCTTGAGCAAATCCGATGTTAAGACACCTCTGACAAAGTCGTTTCTGAGTGTCTGGTAATCAAAGTTCTCTTGGAATATCTGAGGCACTATGGGCGAGCAGATGTCAACATGGCAGTCGATCAAGTCATTCCGAACGATAAAGTCATTTTGTATATCGTCCAACAACTCAGTATCGATATTGATCAGGCCCTGCTTTTCATCCACCGTAGGAATCGACTGGTAATAGTGACATCTCTGACTGACGCTGTCTAACGCAAATACCGACGGATCAAGCTTAGACCTTGACCGGTGGAAAGGGCTGGCCTCCTCCAACACCATGGTCACAATGTGATCCTTATCCGTAGCCTTTTTACTCTTGTGGAAAGACATCACCTTGGAAAAGTCTATATTGGTAACAACGTCTCCCGAGACTAAGAGGAAGTCTCCTGTGATCAAGCCTCTGTTGTCAATATCTCTCATGGCATCTCCTATGGATCTCAGTTCCAAACTCATAACAGTTGTGACGGTGAAAAGATCGGTATGGGCCCAACGCAGGGTTTCAATGTAGCTTTGGATCTGCTCTGCATGAGACGAACACATTAAGTACACCTCGTTGACACCAGCCTTGGCCAAGAACTCCAAGGTGTATTCAATGAGTGGGACGTTGGCGAGGGGAAGAAGACAACGGGGCTTGACGGAGGTGAGCGGCATGAAACGAGTCTCAAATGAGTCCGTGAGGACAATTGCTTGGAAGCGGTCGTCCTGGACGATTTCCTTTTGCTTCTTGTTTTTGGGCGGCATTCTTAACGTGTGAAGCTACTTAGTGTGTAGAAACTTTTTTTATAGCGCGGTGTGCGCGACTCATATGGACGCGCATGGTCTAGACTAAAACGACTTATTGAATGTTGATGTATGTATTCAGGCTAGGACTCGAAATTCTCAACCGCTGCCATGTCGAGCACCTCCACCGAACCTTCTCCTGCCTTCATCTTGGAGGGCGTTTCTCCCAGCAACAAACTCACGATTTCTTTGTAGTATGAGGGGTCGATGATAGCCACCGCCTCAAATAACTTATCACTTTCGTGTTCATTCTCCACCTTGTGAAGCATGGGCTTCACGTGCTCCTCGAATGATTCTTTCACACGAGCCAAAACTGTGATTTTGACCTTCATCTGCGCCCTCGCAATGGGAATCACCTGTGATGAGATGAGAAGTTTTATGGCGTCTAGCGCTTGCAACTTCGTGGCCTTGGTAGGATTGAGATGGTACTTGAGCTGGGAAAGTGCCTTCAGGATCATACTAGGCGGGTACCGTTTCTTAGAACGGGGATTGATGCACTTGGTTGAGATGAGGTTCAAGAACTCATTTTGCTTCTGCTGTAGATTGGCACTTCTCTCCTTTTCGTTTAGCTGGATCTCGCCCTTTTCCAAAATCTCTAGTATAATCTTGTCATGATCCGCTGTGCCAAAACAAGCGACTAGGTCGTCATTATTTGCAACCTGGCCCTTGGAAACATTGGCAAACACCTGGGGAATTTGAAGCACCTCATCGATATCCTTCTCCACCTTCAGTCTCCAATCCTGCACCTTATTCTGGTAGCAAGCGATTTCGAACCGCCGCTTTCCTTTCTTGATCTTGACAAATGAAACATTCGTCAATTTAATCTGCCCTGAAGGCTGGTTGATCAATCCCATCTTGTGTGGCAATTACTCTGTCGATTCTCACCTTGACAAGCGTCATGTGTCTATGCAGTCCCGCACGCACAGCAACGGCTGCAACTTATTGACTATGCTTACGGGTATTGGGGTAAATCAATCGTATATAAAGGATAAAGTGGGATGGATCACTCACTTTTTGAGAACCACTTTGTACGTGGCAATCTGGAATCCGCGTAACTTAATGCTCACGCTCTTGTCTTCAACCTTAAGCTCCTCGATAACTTCTTCCATGGCATTGGTTGCGAATACCTTGTCCACCTGCAAATCATTGAACTCGAGTTTTCCGAAAGAAGTTCCGCCCAATGACTCATAAACTCTAACCACGATAGACTTCTGCCCCTTATTCTCAGACTCGATATTTTCGTAAAGATTGATATCTTCGTCATCCTCTGATCTCTTGATGTTTGAGAGAACTAAGGACTCATCCCCCGAAAGGCTAATTCCTTTAACAAGTTCTTGCACTGCGCTGGAGGGTGACTTCAAGAGTTTGTAATTGAAGTTGTGGGCCAATTTCACCACATCACTGTTAAGAGCACCTTCATGTGGATACAAAGCGTATTCAAATTCATGTGTTCCCATGTCAGCTTGATCATCAGGCGCTTTTGCAGAACGAAGTAGTGATAACCTCATCAAGTTTCCGTGTATGGCTGCGCCGTACTTGGAATTGTTCAATACCGCAACACCGTAGTTGTATTCAGAAAGATCCATAAACTTATGCTGGCAAACCTCGAATTTTGCAACATCCCATGTTGTATTGTAATGAGTTGGTCTTTGAGTTATTCCAAATTGAGTCTCGTACAGAGCGAACTGAGGTGTGTAGATCGTAGTCGGGAATTGAACTTTCAAAAACTTGTAGAACTCGTGCCATTCCACGCGGCATGAGAATTTGATGAAGTTGTTCTGTACGACCTTCTGACTGCTGAGGCCCTGGATTGAGATAGTTGTTTCAATGCTCGAGTGTTCGGAAATGTGATGCTTGACCACCAAATTTGACTCCAAGGGATGACTTTTCAAAGAAACAATTTCACCCTTATCGAGGAAACTGAATTTATTGAGAGAGTACACTTCTGTATCCCAAGCAGGGAAACTCAAGGGCTCATCATCGAAAAGAACAAACTGATTTCCTCCTCCGGTTGTTTGCTTGTTCTTAGTTTTGTCGATTATTTCACGACCTGATTTCAAATCAATTAAAGAATGAATGACACCATTAGAGTCAATTGATGCTTTAATAGATTCATTAGTCAAGACATAGTTTTCATCGACTTTTGCAACAGAAGCTGGGTACTTAAGATCACCATCACGCACAAAACAGTTCAGCTTAGTATCAAAACCAAATTTTGTGTATGACTCTTCCTCAAGTCTGATAACGTCGGCGTCAATCTTCATAGTTGAAACGGTATCATTCGAAATCTCAATAAGGTCAACTCTATCCCAAGACAAAGTGTTAAGACCTTTAACGCCTTCATCATTTTTCTTCGGTAAATGATACAACGCAGTGGTGGTTAAAGCATCCAATTTCTTCAAGACGCGGGTAAGCATGGGTTTTACCTCGTCATAGTATACCATGCCAATGCATGAGCCAGGTAAGACATCATGGAATTGACACAAAGCGATGTCTTCCCAAAGGTCATGAATTTCTTTTGTAGGATACTTGTAATCAGTTTGAACCGAGAGAAAGGTGGCAAGTAATTCCAAATCATGAATTTTTGTTTCAGACAACCTCATCCATTTCTTCACATCTGCTTGCGTGGTGTATGTGCCTCTGTGAAACTCCAAGTATATTTCACCGGTCCAAGTAGGCAATGTTTTCCCATGATCTGACTTTTTTAAAACGTCATCGTAGAAATCTTCCACCGTGTTTCCAATGTGGACTGATGGTATGGCAGCACTGGTATTTGAGAGACCTCTGCAGCGTCTTAACTTCTCCAACATTTCCTCAGTGGGACCGCCTCCACCATCACCAAATCCATAGAGCAAAAGACCGGTAGGAACGTCTCTTAGATTCTTGTGTTGATTTTGTGACCTTACGACATCCCCGAAATTTGCATGGGCAGTATAAGTGTTTGCAGGAGGCATATGCACCAACACTTGTGAACCATCAATGGCTTTCCAGTTGAAAGTAGAAAGAGGAAATGTGTTGATATTATTCCAAGAAAGTTTCTGGGTCAAGAACTTGCTTATGCCAGAAATTTGGCAAATCTGAGGGATCTGAGATGAATATCCAAAAGTATCGGGGAGCCAGAAGACTGTGGAGGGTGCGCCAAATTCGTCAATCAACCATCTCTGTCCCAACAAGAACTGCCTAATAAGAGATTCACCCCCAGGCATATTTGTGTCGTTCTCGACCCAAGTACCACCAATGGGCAAGAATTGATTGGTAGTGAACTTCTTTTTGATTTTATCAAGGATTTCAGGATGATCTTGTTTCAACCACTTAAATTGCTGCATCTGAGAGGCAACAAACACATACTCCGGGTACTCGTCGGCAATCTTGAGTTGCGTTGTCCAGGAACGAACAATTTTGCGCCTAGTTTCGGCGAAAGGCCACAACCAAGCTGTGTCAATGTGACAGTTTCCAACAGCATAGACATCAATCTTATTCAAAGGATCAACGTAGAATACGTCGTCGGAATCGATGTCTTTGCCTAGGAATTTTGCAGCTAGTTTTCTGCACTCCTTAATCGATGATCTGCTCTTGGGGTCAAAGGTGTCCATAATTTGGGTAGCAATCAGCGCAGCCTGGTGTCTCTGGCTTCCCAGACCAAGTTCTCTCGCAGCATCACCAATAATCCAGAAATCCCAAAAAAGGCGCCTTGCATCCAAGTCAGGTAACACGAGATCACAGCGGTTCAAGCGGAAGTACCTGTTGGGGTCCGGAACACCGCCATCACCATTTCCAAACATTCCATTACAGGCGATTTCCAAGTAGAATAGCTGCTTGCCACCGACCTTGAATTTTTTGGGCAACTTGAAAAGATTCCGGTCGCCCCCTGTGAACGCTTGCAAGGGGGTGCCATCAGGGGTGTAGATAAGCCCCTCGTTACTACAATCCCAGTCGAAATCAATCTCAGAATCCGAACCGAGCCAGCCGTCAGGGATTTTCCAGACAATCTTAAACCAGAAAGTTTTCCAAGAAGGGCCGAAATTGTCACCCTTCTTTGCGTCCTGCCACTCGATTTGATCAAAATCGATATCTTTGAAAAGAGGCCTTTGCGTCTTTCCGTTTTCATCTGGAACCTTCCACACCTTCAAATCAATGGCATCAGTATTGGAATCAATTCTCTCATGGTCGTAAAACTTGGGTAGATTCAATTGCTTGTATCGGCCCTCGTCAGTGAATTGACGCAATCTGTCAAGAAAGAGATTGTCAATGGGCTTCAAAGTTGGCTGCAAATTTCTGTCGTCGTAGCTCATTGTTGAGAATTTGAGCTACAAAAAGTGGGAATTTTAAATTTTAGTATCAATACTTTGTGACAGAATTTGCAATGTATGGAGATAAAGAGGTAGGGCTGTGGGGAGAAACCTGGGGTCAGGGCTCCCTCCCGCACCCTTACGTGAAGGACAGCCAGATAAGGAAATCGCTTGCCTTGTTCGGTAACACGTGTGCCAATATGATTTCAAATTCGATCTACAAGCCACTGAAGGGCGCTTATGATTGTACAGAAGCGTGAGGTCTAAGCTAGAGTTTGTATTTTTATGGAACGTTGCATTCTAGTATCTTGCATGGCGAAGTTTCCGTGATGGTAGTTTCAATGCTGACAGATTTAGTGCTTGTCAAATTCATTCGGAAACACTCAAAGCAATTACTGAATCTTCACCTCCTTGTCCTCCTCGATGGAGTTGACGAAATCGTGCTTACCAATGGCATCGGCAGTGGCGTGGGGCAACTTGACAGAAAAACCCTTGATCAAAGAGAATTCGTCAAGAATCTTGCCTCCGACCTCGCCAACCTTCAGCTTTAAGGTCGACACCTGCTCGTCATTGGCGGAGTCTTTGAGAGTGACGATGTAGTTTTTGTGATCAGACATAATGAATTGAAGAAGAGTTGTTTATGGAGAATCAAGAGGGCGAATTCGCCCCTTTGATAAGAGGTGCGCTGTGCAGGACAGCAACTCCAAAGTGTGGAGCACCTTCGCACAGGCTGTTTCTTTCTCGGTATCTAATAAGCACTATTCCAATGTTTGTTTCTCCAATTGACAAGTTTCTCAATCGGTTTCGGCGCCCCGGCTTTTTCCTATATATAGCTTTGGTGGTAGGGGCTGTTGGGTGGACGTTTTGGGATATTCTGCGGATGTCACGCGAAATCAAGAAGGAACAGCTTAAGAGAGACGAGGCAAAGAGGCTTCTTAAAGAAAGCCGCAAAGGTGCCTCAAAGGACATGAACTAGTCAGATCTGATACTAAAAGCAAAGATTCTGGAGCTTACGAGATGGCTATATGCAGTACACCAAGGTGAGTTTGTCTGGCAGGGTTGCAAAAAACAAAAGATGCTTCACGTATACCTTGGTTCAGTGAAACTAGCTCAGAGCATAAGGTACAAACTGTGATGTTTAGGCTCAGACATTTGTATGAACTGTGAGTTTAGGCCCAGACATTTGTGTAATGCTTTACAGCAAACGAATACGGCTAAAAGTGGCTTCCAAAGCCATTCACCTTATCTTGAAAATTCTAGAGTTTTTAAAAAACACTCACGAAAAGAGATAGCAGAAATTCGGCTAGATCCATTAGAACATAGCAGAAACAAGCGTAAGAACACCCAGGTGTGCCTATGTGCAGGCCACACACATGACAGATATCGTCGCGGACTGAGGAAGTCAGAAACACCACAAGATGGATCCCATGGCAAATAAATATCCGCTTTGGAAAAGGCTCTTGCACAAGTTTCAGGCACGGCGAGATATTCCCTTCCGCAACAAGTTTTTCGTGGGCTATGACTTGCACGGAAACACTTACTGGGAGTTTACCATCGATGGCAATATGCAGAGGCTCCGGAGAAAACTAGAGCCGTACCAAGAATCGATATTCAAGTCCGACTACTTTGAGACGGTGCCTCCGCAATGGCTCCAGTGGCTTCGACGCATGAAAAAAGACCCACCTACTCTCCAGGAACTCATCAACGATCAAATTAGACAAGATCGTATCAAGTTATTGGCCGAGCAAGCCGACCGCAATTGGACCTTGGAAAAAGAGCGCTTGGAAGCAGAGCAGCAATATAAGCTCGAGCAAGAACTACAAAAGGTGGAAACCGAAAACCGGAAGTTTGAGGAAGAGAATAGAAAGCTCCAAGAAAACGCCGCACAAGAAAGTCCTGACGAGGCCCCGGAAAAAGACGAAAAAGACGAAAAGAACCCATGGGCCGAGGCCGACGAAAAGGCCGGGCATGATCCAATCCAGTCAGCTACAATCAAGCCCCGGGAGTAGGGCCCGTGTGCACGGCCGGCAGAACCTGTAAATATCGACACTATGCATTTATTTCGTTCCAGTATTTACAACGTTGCAAGCAACAATTGAGCCCCCTTGTTGTCCTTGTCCTTGGCCAAACTCTTCTTGAGTGCCTTCAAAGCCTTGTTGAGCTTCTTGGCCTTGGCGGCGTCCAGAATAACCAAAACCTCGTATACAGAAAGAACAACAAACGCACCTTGGCCAGTGACCCATTTCTCGAGGGCATCGTCAGTCAACAAAGCGTCGGCGATTTTCACGGCAAATTCCTTTCCAACACCAGGAATGGCGTTGTCGTCAGAGGCCACCAACTTCTTGGCGCCGGCGTCCCACTTGAACTCATTGGCATGGATCAAGGCCTTCAAGGACCGCGAGAAGAACGGCGTTTTATTGAGAAGGTGGAAGTCCTCCAAAATATCAGATGCAAACGTTATCTCAAATATGGCATCCACCAATTGTGGTCTGAGCGTGTTGTTGACCTCTTCATTATCGGATGGAGTGAGACAGAGCTCAGAAATAAATTGTGCAGCAATATTCACCGACAAGAGCTGCGAAAGAGTGGTCTCGCTGGCAGGGTCCGTGGTGGCCAACAAAGAAGAGTAAATCAAGGGCAAAGCTCTGCTTTGTAACTCTGCTCTTCTCTGTTCTTGCGGCTTCTTGGAGGTCTTGGCGTAGGCCAACTTCTCGTATCTCAAAAAGTCCTCTTTGACTTTGGGTGCAAAATACTTGCCGTCCAAGCCTTTCAACAAGTACAACAATGGTCTGCGGGAGAACTTCTCTTGCACGAGAGCAGGCATAATCTCCGGCGTGAAGAGATCTGCACTGAACGCCTTGTGCACCATGACAGTGTCATCGACGGTCATGAACAACGTGATCAAAACAGAGTTTCCATGCTCGTCCTTTATCAACTTGTCAGCATGAGTCTTCAACGATCTGACAATGATCTTTCTCTCCTTGGCATTTGAAAGAGCAATGAGAGTGGAGGCCACCTCGGAACCTTCTTGTGTGTGTACCAACTCTGCAACTTGCTCGGCCAACAACTCAACAAATTCTCTGATCTGCAGGTCGTTTTTCTCCACGTCGTCCACGAGAATCGAAACGTAATCTTTCATGGCTGCGTGTAAGATCTGGAACCCGGTGGAGCCTTTGTTCACAGAAGCGGCGATGGTGCCACTCAAGTTGGTCATTATAAGCTGTCTCTTCTCAGCCAGCTCATTGACAACATCGAGAACAGACTTGTCTTTGCCCGAGTCCTTGAAAATAGCGTATTCCGAGCCCCAGAACTCACGCATCATTTGCTGCTTCTGTTGCGCAGACAGGTACAACACGTACAAGTCCTCCACCACGTAGGCACCTTCCTTGTGTCTCATGAGCTTTCTCAATTTGCCGTGGAGCTCGTCCACAATAAGTGCACGTGACTCTTTGGAGCCGTAGTGCAAGAGTTTGATAAGCAAGTATTTTCCGTACGACGACGTGGCCAACTGGTAGTAGTTGCCCTTGAGCGCCTGCACAATCAAGTCTCTTCTTTCTTTGGTGGTGTACTTGACCAAAGTCTGCACCACCCGCGATGCATCGTGCTTCAACACCAAGTCGTAGATACAGTCTTTGGACAAATCCCAGATCTCGTTACATAACTTTTCCCTCACTTCTTTGGATGGTGGAGGTCTGTTCACACGCAACCGTTCCCACAAGGACTTGACTCTCTCGACCTCGACACCCGATTTTCTCTTCAACTTTCTTTCTGCAAGAGCCTTTTTCTGCTCGGCGTGCTGTTCTGCGGAGGTCTTTTTGTTTGGGTCGGCGACTTTAGGGGCCTCATCGGCACTGTCTGCGTCTTCGTCCATGTCCAAGTCGTCTGCACTTTCGGCATCGTTTTTGTCTGAATCATCGTTTTCGGAATCGAGGTCGTCTCCCGAATCAAGCTCGTCTTTTTCATCTTCTGAATCAAGCTCGTCTTTCTCGTCCTCCGAAGAGTCTGAAATGTCGCTGGAACTGGCCGATTCATCTTCGGCAGACTGGTAGATGGTGGCGTCGTTCTCCGAGGCAGAATCACTGTCAGGGAGTGGCTGCGGCTGGAACTTAGCTTTCTTGCTCTCCTTGACTTTCTCGGCCTTAGGGGCGGCCCTCTTTGCTCCTTTAGCCATACTATAGAAGTGGTTAAGAAAGCGCACTTTGAAAATTAAGGTTGGTGCGATGAGGTCACGTGCCCAGCGCTCGCTCGGCTCGCATCTATGATTCATAAGCACTCTACACTACATATATACTCACAATATCACCCACTTTCACACACAATTCACCCACTTCACAATGCTTTCAAGAGCCACCAGATTTTCCAGGGTATTGCCAAAGATGTCCACAGTCAACGGCTTCCGGATGAACTCCACCTCGGCCGTCACCGAGATCGCCGATTTGGCTCACTTCAATAAGGTCATAGACAACGACAAAAAACTCTCCATCGTGGACTTCTACGCCACATGGTGTGGCCCATGTAAAGCCATTGCGCCCATTTTCGAAACAATGGCCCAAAGAATTCCCGAGGTGGAATTTGCCAGGGTGGATGTGGACCGTGCCGAGGATGTTGCCCGCGAGTATGCCATTTCAGCCATGCCCACAATCCTCTTTTTCCAAGACGGCCAAAAAGTGGACACTATTGTTGGTGCAAACATGCCAAAATTGCTTCAAAGCATCAAAGAGTACTCAGGTATTGATGCCAAGCTGAGATAGGTGGCATTGCCGCCATGCACAAAACATACGCTCTACGAATAATATATACTACGACTCACATGGTGCACATGTTTCTAAAGGTTTCCGTGGTTTCAAAACTACTAAACTGCTATATCTCTAAACTTTTATACACACCCAAACTAGATAAGATCAGAACTAATGCCTTTGTGGTGACGCAGATGTACATACTGTAAAGCGCTGTGGGACGGTCATTGAGAATATTCCTGCATGGCGCCCACCACAAGTGGCGATCTCACTCAACTCGTACTCTCACTACACGTTCATCAGCAACAATGGTATGTCAACTCCATATACTCAATCAGATGAATAGCTACTAACTATCCAGGGACAAGGAGCATCAGGTATGCCCGGTGCTGGCCAAAACGGCAAGAAAAGAGACGACAAGAAGAAGGAGAAACCAAAGTATGAGCCCCCAGTGGAGGCAAAGTTCGGTAAAAAGAGGAGAAAGGGGCCCGATACCGCAGTCAAGTTACCCAATGTCCATCCGAACACCCGCTGTAAGTTGAAATTGTTGAAGTTGGAACGAATTAAAGACCACTTGATTTTGGAGGAGGAGTTCATCGCCAACCAAGAGGCTTTCCAACCAGCAGAGGCTAAACAAGCCGAGGAAAGAGAAAAAGTCGATGAATTGAGAGGCTACCCCATGTCTATCGGGACATTGGAGGAAATCATTGACGACGACCATGCCATTGTGTCCAGTACTGCTGGTTCTGAGTACTACGTTTCCATCATGTCTTTTGTCGACAAAGGATTATTGGAACCAGGATGCTCTGTCCTCTTGCATCACAAAACTGTTTCGATCGTCGGTGTTTTGCAAGATGAGGCTGACCCAATGGTTTCCGTGATGAAGTTGGATAAGTCGCCCAAGGAATCCTATGCTGATATCGGTGGGTTGGAGAATCAAATCCAAGAAATCAAAGAAGCTGTGGAGTTGCCCTTGACCCACCCCGAGTTGTACGAGGAAATGGGTATCAAACCACCTAAAGGTGTTATTTTGTACGGTGCTCCTGGAACGGGAAAAACCTTGTTGGCCAAAGCAGTGGCTAACCAGACAAGTGCAACGTTTTTGAGAATTGTGGGTTCGGAGTTGATTCAAAAATATTTGGGTGATGGTCCACGGTTGTGCAGACAAATATTCCAGATTGCCAGTGATTTGGCACCTTCCATTGTTTTCATCGACGAAATTGACGCTATTGGAAGCAAAAGATACGAGTCTTCGTCCGGCGGAGAAAGAGAAATTCAAAGAACTATGTTGGAGTTGTTGAATCAGTTAGATGGTTTCGATGATAGAGGTGACATCAAGGTTATCATGGCCACTAACAAGATCGAGTCTTTGGACCCTGCTTTGATTCGTCCGGGCAGAATCGATCGTAAGATTTTGTTTGAAAACCCCGACTCGAACACCAAGAAGAAGATTTTGAATATTCATACTTCCAAGATGAAAATGGCCGATGACGTCAATCTAGATGAGTTGGTCACTTCAAAGGACGACTTGTCAGGCGCAGACATCAAGGCCATGTGCACTGAGGCAGGTTTGTTGGCTTTGAGAGAGAGAAGGATGCAAGTGAAGGCCGAGGACTTCAAGACGGCTAAGGAAAGAGTCCTCAAGAACAAGGTGGAAGAAAATCTTGAAGGATTATACTTGTAAGGGAAGATGTACGATAGAAATCATTAAAATACACAAAAATTGTTACATGAAGAGTAGCAGCATGTGGGATTAGTATCGCCGACTAATAAAGGCGACAGCTTAGTCGCTGTCCCTGCTTTGCAAAAGACGGAGTATAAAGAGAAACAAATTCAAAATGTCCAAATACAAAGCGAGCGTAGCACTCACCTCGTCGTCAAGAGAGTAGGTTTTCATGATATGCTGCGTGTCAACAAGAATGTAGGCAGCAAAAATCACGGCACCTGCGCCTGAGTATAACATTTCGAAACCCTTGGACCGGCCTGGGAAAAACATGTTAACAAAGCCGATGGCAAGCAATGCCCAAACTCCCATCCCCAAAGCTCCTTGCCAGCTGGTGAAGTCATACTTTGTTTGAAAGGCAAACATGGTAAGCCCGATGAAAAGAATAAAGGTAATCAACAATGCTTGCACAACAACATCCGAATCCACAAAAGAACACACAAGCCCAACACCGTAGGATTCACAGATGGTGAAACCCGTCAAAAGAAACAAATTAATAGGGTAAGAGCGAGCCTTGATGCTGGTGGCAATTGCAAAGCCCAACGTGCCGGCCACAGATATGAAGTACAACCAAAGGTTATTAAGACACCACTCTTGGATAGATTGGTTCAGTTTGATAATATAGCCGATGACAACAGTTCCAAGGATCTGGATGGTGAGAAGTGCATACACCTTCCTAATGAACATCTGCCTCACGGGCAATTCACAAGAGGCAACGTTGACAGAGTACTTGAAGTCGTCAGCAAGAGCATCGTCGGCAGTACGAGCGGCAGGGTCCTCTCCATATGCAGGCGGCTGATTGGTTACTGGCTGGTACGACATGGTAATGATGTGATGATTGTCGAGTAAGTTGTAACTAAATGTGTGAATTGGAAGTACTCCACTAAGTACTAGACTAAATACTTAGACGGCGCGCAGGTGCGTGTGCTATCGGCAGGTGCGTGACCAGAACATAGCTTAGACCCACAACTACGTGACAAAAGTGGATTTTATGTATTTATGTGGAAACGTAGTGAATTGGCTTGTCATGTTGTACAGAAGTCTGGTGCCAGAATCTGGCAATAAGCGTTGACTGAATTTAAGCTGTTGATCATGTCTTAATTACTATTGTCTTTTGGCAGCGCGGTGAGCTATCATACAATACTCCAAACACCTCTGAATTATGTATCTTCAGACAATTAATTCATTAAAAGTTTCATCAAAATTCTGGTTTCATGAGTACCACAGTTGAAGGAACTGGCACACCAAAACTATTTCCTAGACTTTATAGAATTCTAACCAAAAGACCCTTCAATACGAAACCTTCAATACGCACAATTCTACTCATTAAAAAGCTTGTCGATGTCTTCGTCGACAGAATTCAGCACCGAGGAAGCTTCGACATTAGCATTATCCTGGCCCGAATTATCTGTAGGCACCACTGGGGCGCCAGTCTTCAATCGTAGCACAATCGTATCCTTAAACGCCACTGATTTCCGACACATAGGGCAGAGTCCAACGCCCTTTTTCCCTCGGGTCTGGCCCCGGGCAGAAGAGGCAGATATACTTTTTTGTAAACACTCGAGGCAGTAAACATGTCCGCAGAAAGTGGCGGTGGCGGTAGTGACGGAGTCAAAGCATATGGGACACTCAGCTTCCGACATTTTCTTGACAACTTTGGGCGGTTCCTGGTCAATCAACTGTTGGGTCAGTTTCAGGAACTCAAGAACCTCAATATCGTCTTCATCCTCTTCATCTGATGATATATTTATGACATAGGGGAGTTCCATAGTGAGATTATACTACGGCTGGAGTGATGTATGCGGAAGATGCTCAGCTCCTGCAGGCTGCATAGACGTATCTTAATGTGCAGTGCGTAGTCTTCTACGATAGCGTTGGGTCGAGCGGAATTCGGGAGTCTGTATTGTGAAATTCCAAAACGACAAACACACTTTTCAGGAGATATCCGCAGTGCTATACCGGGCATAGCCCAACGCTAAGGGTCTGACTTCGGCACTACGCCAGAACCACATGCCGGTTTCAGCAACTTCCAAAATTCTATGCGCGCACCCTCACTTTTTTGGTGGCCGCTCTGGAATCTATTTTGCATTGTTCCTAAAATAGTCAAGTTGCGCCTCAACAGCAATCTGTCGTACATCACTGCAGCCTAAAACCCAAAGTCATCGCCACTCGTCGTTGCATTCGTCAGCACAAGGATATCCTGTCGCTGCCTAACCCTTCTGCTTCCGCCCTTCGAGTTTCTCTTTGCTCACTCCTTTTGGCAATAGAACAAGACTCAGCCCGACTCCGTTTCCGGCCGAATGTCCGACTACCACAACCCACTTTCCGTGTTCATTCCACACGAGTTCCAACACCACAATGACTTCCCCACTGAAGTAGTTGCCCAGCGGTTCCAGGCTTATCGTGATATAGCGAAGGATTTGATATCCTATCTCCGACAATATGCCTCTGTCCAGGAGGAGATAGTCCGCCAGCAGGTCAGGCTCCAACAAGCTGTGGGTGCTCCTGGACAACCGTCTTTACCTTCAAATGCATCGAAGAGCGATAAACATCATAGTTCCAAGGGCGACAAGTTTCTTAGCGATGACGATGCCCTTAGCGCAATCAATCAATTCTTCTTACCAATTGGCAATGGCTCGATACAAGATATCCCAACTATTCTCACTAGGTTCCACCAGCAAAATATCCAGAATGGTAACAAAACCCTTAAAGACATCAACTCGGTCATCATTCCTAAGCTAGAGGACTTACGCAAAGATCTTTTAGTCAAGATCAAGGAGATCCGCAATTTGCAAAACGATTTCAAAAATACATTGAGTAAGGAGATGGCCGAGACTAAGCACTTGATTTCATCCTTCAATCACGCCACCGATGTCGCGAACCACTTGGAAATACCCACTCTCGCATCACTGCATCATGATGGAGGCGAGGCGGATCTTTCAAAGAAGGATCCATATCTTGTTAAATTGAAATTGGAGCGCCAATTGAAGAGACAATTGGCCGAGGAGTCGTATCTATATGAAGCGTACAAGAATCTCCAGATGTCCAGTGAAAAGTTAGAGTCCATCGTCGTCTTGGAAATCCAAAATTATATGGGAATGTTCTTGCACCTCGTGGAGAACGAAAACTCCTCAGTGCTGAATTTCCTCGTACCTAATTTCACTGAGGGTTTCTTGGCAAAGGAACCAAACCTCGAGTGGGATTCTTTTATCGAGCGGAACCTCCCCAAAGCCTCTTCAATCTCAAATAATATGACTGGAGGAAAATTCGTCGATTTGGCTTTCCCAACTAGAAGAATGAGAGACTTGACAATACCCCACTATGATTCTTTAATCAATGTTGCTGTCAAAGAAGGCTCTTTGGAGAGGAGATCTAAGTTCTTAAAATCTTACTCGAGCGGTTGGTACGTCTTGACATGCAGCTATCTTCACGAATTCAAATCGTCCGATCGGAAGAAGGACCATACACCTGTCATGTCATTGTCACTTAATCACTGCCTGGTCAGTGAGCACTCTAAAAACGATGGTAAAGCCGTAGGCTCTTACAAATTTGTTCTCTACTCCAAACTGCAAAACAGCTTGATGAACAGAGGCCACAACTGGTCGTTCAAGTGTGACAACTACCAAACCATGATCGAATGGTACAATGATATTAAAACGTTGACGTCACTGGCATCTCCTTCAGCCAGAGCGAAAGCGATGAGCAAGAAACTTGTGGCCAACAGTGCTCTCGAGCGGCAGCTGTCTCGCGGATCTAGCTTGGCGTCTACTCAAACTGGCTTTAGAACCTTGAGATCCAATACAATCGGCGCACGGTTTCAGAATAAGCTTAGCCCCAAGCTAGGCAACCTGACTGTCAAAAACTCTGGGATGTCGCAAGCCTCGATAAACTCCGGGTCTACTAATCCTCGCATGTCATCTGCTTTCGCACAAAAGCATAATCAATCTCCCAGAATCTCTAATTTAATTAACAGTGATGGGACCGCCGTGGCGCCAGCTGAAAACGAACTCTCAAATGCAGACCCGAATGGAGATATTTCTATCAAGTTGGAAAATGATACTCCTAATGGCGCTCAGGGTGACAAAAGACTATCAGTTGCTAATGATGGCACACTGAAACCTAACCAAGGAACCTCTACTACTCCCCAACAGACCATTCCTCAAAATTATCAGTATTACTTGAACCAAGTGAATACCCAACCCCAACAATTTTATGACCCTGTTCTGCAACAGTTTTTCACCATTAATGCCATACCTGCCCCCCAGGTCGAAAATAACCACTCAAACTCTCAAAATCAGCACCTCAATCCACCACAAAACCAAGGAGGTGTCGCACAACCGATGCCTCAGTACTTCCCATCATCTCCCCTTGGTCAGCCACAAGCATACATACCAGGATCCCCTAGCTTGCCAAATCAATTTATTCTGGCATCGCCACAAATTCCTTCCGGGCAGATTGTAACTGTGCAAGGGGAGAACGGGCAACTGTATAATCAATACGTGCCACATTTCCCCGCACAATTGGGCGAGAACAAACAAGGGGCTGTTCCATATCCTATCCAATTTGGGGATAGCTTTGTTTCCAGCAGACAAAACTCTACAGTGTCACCAAGACGCTCTAGTACTATGACGGGTGATGATCAGACGAAAACTGAGACGCTAGAGGAGTCTACGAGTAAGATTAACTTAAATGACAAATAGCGGCCAACACTCACGGGAATAAGCTATCACATTAGACAACAAATAAAAATCATTATGGAGGCTGCTCTACAACAAAATTAGCAACGTAGACTATGTCAATATGTATTAATGTATGATATACAAAGATTGCGAGTTTAGACAACAACACCAGAGTTAGAAGCAATTCTTGGCCACAAGTCAGCACACTCCTTGGCGACTGGACCAGTGATGGCAGAACCCTTCATTTCACCCTTAGGGTTGACAATGACACCAGCGTTGTCCTCGAAGTACAAGAAAGTACCATCCTTTCTTCTCCATGGCTTGGATTGTCTGACAACGATAGCTGGCATAACCTTCTTTCTCAATTCAGGCTTACCCTTCTTGACGGTGGCCATGACCATGTCACCAGCAGAAGCAGCTGGCAATCTATTCAATCTAGCACCGAAGCCCTTGACGGCCAAGATGTATAAGTTTCTTGCTCCAGAGTTGTCGCAACAGTTGACGACGGCGCCGACTGGCAAACCCAAAGACATACGGAACTTGTTACCGGAAGCACCAGAACCAGACATGTTGATATTCTTAAGTGAGTAAGTTAGAAGTAGTTCGATTCAAGAGTTTTTCCCTTAGTGCGCAGTGAGCAGGCGAGGGAAAATTTTTCAGAATGGCTCTGCACAGGGTGCGAGTTAGGGCACGGAACCTAGAAAAAGAATGCGCACGTGATCCGAACGAGCTCTCACTAGTTACCTTAGCACGGCTGCAGCACTCTGACAAGAAGGCGCTTTGGGGGTTTCTTGGTTTGCAAAGTAAAAGTTGCAGCGCTGACTAATAGGGGTATTTTAGCTTTGTAAATCGAGAGTCACAGTCTCGAAATGGCCTTGAAGTGGCCATCATGTGTCACACATGCGACAGCTCTCATGCAGGGTTTGTAGTGTTGAAAGGTACAAGATGACTTAGATTGTATGATTCAATAAAGGGGTATTTACGAAAACAGCGAAGCTTTATAGACTCTGCCTTTTGACAAAAT
This sequence comes from Metschnikowia kipukae, assembly GCA_002370135.1. Taxonomy (NCBI): domain Eukaryota; kingdom Fungi; phylum Ascomycota; class Pichiomycetes; order Serinales; family Metschnikowiaceae; genus Metschnikowia; species Metschnikowia kipukae. The sequence goes on from NKZJ01000102.1 coordinate 468,455, forward strand.
TTATCTTCTTAATGTGACATTTTATTCTGCGTGCACTCCATGTATTTTGGCGCATGGGCAGTTGCAGCTTTCTTTGGTTTGCCTGCGAAGTAAATGACCATGGCGTACACAGCCACGAGTTTCTAAAAATCGTTGATTACTGCTTCATAATTTTATAGCTAAGTAGATTATGCGTCGTTTGTGGATGACCTTATCTCAGAGGACAAACGGCTTGTTTTCAAGATGTTAAGTGATCACCTGAGCCCATTATCTCGAGCGGGGCGGCATGAAGATATAAAACCGCAAGAATCAGATTGATGTGGCCGCATGGATCAGAATGTAGTGGCTGAATAATGTAGATTTGTATGGCCGCAATAAGTAGCTTGATGTAACTCGGCTCTCCACTTTTGTCAAGTTCAATCAATTGACAACCTTCAAAGAGCCCGGATTTCTAGTCACCATATCTGGGAGAGAGCCGTTTGACAAGCGCCGGCGGCCATACTCTTCCTCATGGGGATAACTGTCGTGATGCATGTCCGCGCCATGATTGTCGTAGTAAAGCCCGTCGTCATTGTTGGTGGAATACGATCTTGTGGTATTCGAGCTGTGGTGAGCATGTCCTCCGACAACACCGGCACCGGCAGCTCCACCCATGAACCCGTTTGGAGCAACAGAATCAAACTGCCCTGCTTGAGAACCCTTGCCACCAATGTCAAAGAAGTCGTCGTCATCATCGTCACTACGCTTCCGCTTCCAGTGGAGTAACAAGAAGATCAAGCCAGAAATGAGAGCCACACCCGCCACAGATCCCACCACAGCACCAGCAATCTTGCCACCCGACAAGCTCTTGGATTCATTTGAGGTGTTACCCAGAGACTGCGTCGAGGAAGATTCCGGTTCAGAGGAGCTGGATGCCACAGTGGTGGTGATTTCAACTTGAGACTGTGTAGAGCCATCGGGTGCCGATGTCACGGTGGAAATGACGGTGGTGACTCCGTTCTTTTTCCCGGTCATCAGAGACAGCAGAGACAGATTATCGGTCGAGCTAGCGCTTTGCGAGGAGTCATCAGACAGAGCTTGAGAAGAGCCATCAGACAGAGCTTGCGAGGTAGACTCAGCCTGTTGAGAAGATGATTCCAGCACACTCAGAGACAGAGATTGCGAGGTAGAAGTTGCGGAACTTGAAGTTGCCGTTGATTTCTTCGAGGAAGAGGAGGCGGTGGAGGAGGACTCGGCCATGGTGGAGCCCTGAACGGCGGCGTTGACATAAACATTCATGTAGCCATTGCCACCACATTTTTCACTCGGATACCCGTTGCAAGCCACGTTACAGTTGCTGTCGTCCACGATCATATCGGAAGTGGGCACCATCAGACCGCAATAGCAGTACTTGCCGTTCAACAAAGCGACTATTTGAGAGTTGGAGCATTGACCTTCACAGTAATCGGAAGTTTGCCAAGTATAGTAGCCTTTCAGCTCCAAAATTGACAGGATGGAGCTTTGTTTGACACAGCCAAAGGACTCGAACTGCCCTTGACAGAGCGCTGTTGTTAAACACAGTAGTAGGATTCCGTAAGAAAGATGCATTATGAAGTCCGGCAGTTAGACAGGGCGGAAAATAAGTAGCGAGCGGTACGGATCGACGGTATCGAATGCTAAATGAGTAAATGGTGGATCAGGCAAACTTGAGGAGCCTGGTGGAAAACGAAGAAGAAAACAAGGCCTGTAATGTAGTTGAGGATGGTATAAGAAAAAAAGAAACGAGGTACTGCCTTGTTTATGCTGGGGCTGCGCAACCCGCGAACAAAAATAGATCGGGCATAAGAGAATTGAGTTTGCTCAAGACACGCCTTGCCAAGCTTCTCTGCAGGTGATGTCCATTATTCTTTACAAGTGTTGGTATCGGCGCCAATTTTAGAAGAGCATACTGTTTCGTCAATTCGAATGTTTGTTTTATGTGTTGGTGAATATGGCAGGCCGAGTACGAGCCACGGGCTTGCATGTAGCGTGCGCATGGCGCGAGTGCCTGGAGAAACCATAACAAACGCCGGCAAAAGTCGCACTTGGCGCTTCCATACGTTCTGTCTTGAAACCAGAAATTTAGGTTAGTGCGAACATAAAATAGTGCGCATTGGAGAATGTCCAAGTAGACCAGCCAATACCTTGCCATTCTCTAAGCGTGATGAAAAACCGACTGGTTTTGATTTAAGTGAGATTTTATTTGGATTCATTTGGTTTGATATCAATGAATTTGAAGAATTGGATGAATTGGTTAGATATCATTGACAAGATGTGTTTTAGATGTCTTTCAGATGTCTTTTGTTTGGTAAGATTGTTGATAATAGGTTGTGTCGCTTTCTGCCGGCACATAACGCCCTAGTGTCAAGTCGCGCATCTTAGCACGCGCAGGGCCAATGCTGCACCCGTGCACCACAGAATATAAAAGCTCAATTTTTCTCGCCACTTGAGGCCATCAGCGGCCACTCTCTTTCTGCGGGACCTATTGGGGTTTCTCCAAAATGCCGTCCTTCTTGAGATCACGTGGTTGCCAGAATGACCTCGGCCCTTTTTCGCTAACACCGATTTAGAATCTTCCAATCGGAGTTTGATAGTAGTGGGGCATACATCGCGTAGCGAACTCTTTCAAATTACATATCGGCGTCAATTGCTCGCTCTCAATTTGCTTGTCTGATTGTAATTGCTGACCTAAAGTAAAGTCTGTTTATTTTGGCCCTGTAGTTACAGCCTGGATACATTTAATGGTTCTGATATTCACTTGGTTTGCCGCTTTGCTGGAAACTGCTGTTTATGAGCATTTCCTACATTGCATCTCTGCATTATGGTTATTGGCGCGCGTGCACTGTTAATCTCAATGAAACCACATATACATGAGCCTCTCCATCAAATCAGTTACCACCATCTCTCAGCAATATAAGCGTGAAATCCGTGAACTTCTGCAAAATCAAGAATGTGATTCGAATCCATTTCTCCAAAAACTCACGCTCCAAAAGATCCGCTCAGATGTCCCCCTCCTACTAAACGCATTATCAGCTCATAAGAGCAACAGAGCATATGAAGAGACCCTATCGCAGATTCTTTCGCTTTCCAACGATGTTGAAGACCTCTTGTATGAAAATGACCGCTCCCTAAAATCGTTCATTAAGGATCACGAAGAAGTACAACAAAAACTGGACGTCGTGGACACTCTCACACCAGAACCACAGCCGACAGGCACACAAGACGAAGACTATGCTTCGCTTCGAAAAAGGCTTCTCGCGGACGGAAAGTCCACAAGTTTTGATAATGAGAGAAGTGAGCAGATGAATGATTACCATGAGAATTTCCAAGAAGAAATCATCTCCGACTTGACACAATTGGCGTCCACTCTCAAAAGCTCGGCCCAATCTCTATCTTCTAAGATTGAAGACGATCTGAAGCTTGTCTCGGAATCCAGCGAGAATATGATGAAGAGCCTGTCTTTAATGCAGGCTGTAGGCCAAAATTTGAACACGTACTTATCGGAGAAGTCCGGAGGCAAGATCTCCCTTTTTTTCATGATCAAGACCATGGTGTTTGTGTTTGTATTATTCTTCTCCATGGTGGTTTTGACGAAAATACTTCCGAAAATGTGAGCAGCACAGGCATACCTGAATTTGTAATCAGCATGTAAGCAAGATCTATATTATGTTTGTGTAGTATATACATGTAGCAGAGAAGCACTTATAAAGGGCGTGACAAGTTCACGGGCTGCACGGCTTCATCAGCAAAGTGTGAGCCGGCAAACTGGCGATCATTGTTTTGATGTGACTGATTCTGAAACTGCCTAGGCAAGTTACCACAGCGGTCCTTTCCAAAATTGATCTTCAACGTTTTGTAGTCCTTGAACGACTTTATCCCGTCAATCGCCTTTATAGCATTGCTGATGTTGACAAAGTTGATGAAGGCACAGTTCTTCTCTTCGAGATAGTTTATCTGCTCAATTTCGCCAAAAGAAGAAAAGTCGTCTCTCAACTTTTGTGCATTGAAGTAAACGAAATCAGTGATGTTTCCAATGTAAATGTTTCTGGATGCACCATTAGAAACCGCCAACGACAAGGCATTGGACAATGGTCCGGAATGCTTTCCCCAGCCAACTTTTATCCGCCTGTTATGAATCGTCAAACCATGAAGTTGACAGAGCGCAAAAAACTGGGCAGCGGCAATGGGATCGATGAAGGTTATGAAGCATACGTGCCTTTCTTTCAAAAAACGTATGCTTTGCAATAACCCGCCACGAACCACATTGCAAATCTCCTCAACCAGCGACTCTTGATGCAAGTTTCCCAAATACACGGTTCTGTTGCCCAAATTGTTGGCACCACCTGCTTGAGTAGCAATTTGAGCCGCAGCGGCAGACTGTTGCACAAGTGCCGAGGAAATGAACTCTCTGTCTGCGGCGGTAACGACATGCTCCATACCTGGGGCTAAACCCAAGTACTGAGCGGCATTGTGCTGCTGTGTTTTGGTGATGAATGCACACCTATCTTTTCCGTAGAAACATTTTTTATCCAAGTACTTCTCTTTTTGGGGCAAATTAGTGACACATCTAATGGCACTCAATATGGACAAGAAATGAATGAAAGCAATCCCTTTCTCACGGATAATTTTAACGCAATCAATGATTCCGTAAACTGACAAGTCCTCTTTCAACTCCTCCTCGGTTATGAGTTGCCCAGTGACGGAGTTATGTAAGTTTCCAAGATACACATTTCTTGTGGCACCATCTTTTTGAATAGCATCCTTGACAATAGGAAGAATCGGAGAGTTCTTGCCCCAGCCAATACGGATGTCGTTGCCTTTTATGTTCAATTTTTTCAAAATACAGTCTGAATGGAACAATAAGGCAGATTGCAGATCCACAAAAGAAATAAAGGCACAATTTTTGGCTTCAAGAATCTTGACATTCTCCAAAATTCCACTTCTGACATAATCCAACAACTCATTGGGTTCGATATCGCTGGGGATATTTCCTAAGTAAACTGTTCGAGATGGGGCCGCCTGGTCAGCTTGTGAAACACTTTCTTGAGACACCATGTTAGATTGAGACTGGCCAAAATTGTAGTCTCCTGGGCTACCACTGGTTCGTTCCGGGAGAGAAAACGATGACAGGGAAAAGTTCACATTCTGATCGGGAGGACTGTTGTATTGCTCCTGAAAGTTCAGCTCGAAATAGGGCTTTGAGCCGAAAATAGCATTATTTGGAGAAGGAGTGCTATCAAAAGCGTCCATACTTCTAGCTGCATGAGGGAAGTTCTCTATGCTCAGTTGATAATCCTTTGCATAATCCTGCTCATACTGAGATGAGTAATATTCTTGGGGCTGCAACGGAGCTTCAAATTTATGACCGTGACTGCTGAGTTCATTTTGAGGAGGTTGAAAATATTCATGAAACTGAGAAACAAAAGGCTGAGTCGCAGTCTGGTAGGGGTTGTAATAAGACATGATGAGATGCAAGAAGATGAAAGAAAGGAATCGTTAATCAGGGTGAAATCTGGGGCTGTCGAACCAGTACTTAGGTCCTCTATGAACAAAAATCCCAGGGAATTTCAAAATGCAAAATGAACTAAAATGTGATAAATAGGCGTTTGCAAGACAACACGAACTGCCACTTCTCCTAAAGTAGTGAGTCTGTGCACGAGAACGTCGCGTAGAATGTTCAAAGCGAGACCCGAATAGAGCAAAGAGTAACTTCAGGGAATGCAGGCTTGTGACTTGAGACTGGAGATTTCAGACAACAGATGCAGCTGGTATGAGATGGAACCGGTGGTCAAATATTTTTTCAGCTTCTCTGCGCGTACCACGCTGTGGTCTTTTTGATCGCCGCACATTTCGATGCGCGAGTAGAGCATCGCACGTGACCAGCATGTGGAGGCATCTACTCGGAGTACTCGGTCTCGACTCCGGATTCCTCGCTTATTGGCGAATCTGTAATTTGTCTAGCCTCGATACCCTTGTTTCGTCCTGTGTTGGCCAGACTCAGTCCAATTAAAGCGTCATCTTCGCCTCCGTCCAGATCACTGTAGTGCGTAGATGCAGAAGAAGCGTCCAGCGCGCTGCCAGATCTTGCATCACGTGAGTCCAGATATGGAGAGCCCACCCTAAGTACCCCAGAGTTTTTAAAATCTTCGGCAATTCCAGGACTTCCGGGGCTCGAGAGTTTGTTCGCGAAGATGTCATTTTCAAGGGGTTCGATTTTGATTTTTTTGGTTGCCTTTGCGTTCAAAGAGCTCACTTCTCTAGACAGGCCCGAAAGCTTCTTATCATGCGCTTCAGAGTCGGGCTCAGTTTTGAAATAGAGTTCGGTTTTGATATCGAGATCTGAAAGAGGGCTCACTTTCCGTTTGCGTGGCACTTTTCTTGCTCGGGCTCTTTTGCTTGGCGTCATGAACTTGTCCCCCGCCACGATATCCTCCACATGAACCCTATTTAAATTGGTGGCGTTGCGTTTCACGTACTCGAGATTTAGAAGATCTAAATTGCCCGCGCCATCCGGTTCAAGCTGGGCTATTTTCTGTCTTTTCGTATTGAGTACCTGGAAGAAACGGTCCTCCAAGTCTTGTAGAATAGCTCTGTAGTCTGCAGTCATTTGATGGATTTCCTTCTCTAGCGTTTCACAGACGGCATTCAGTCGTTGCAAATTTTGCAGACTCTCGGAAGCTTCGATTCGGAGTTTCTGGTTTTTGTGCACTAGCTCCAGAATCCACGAAAGCAAATTGTAATTTGCTCGTTCGGAATACACAACCAGCTCCACATCCTTGAAATGCAATTCGAGTTTCCCGTACAAAATGGAGAGAACGTCCTTTGTTACCACAGATAATTCAAAAAGTGGCATGATGTCTGCAGCTCCGTCTGCTAATATTTCCCCCGTATCATCATCGTATGCGTCATCTGTGGTGATTTTTGCAGTAAAAACGACGGTGTTATGTTCGGAATATGAACCCACATCCGTCATATTTTCGTCACTAAGACCTAGTAAGTCCCATACCATCTGTTTCCAGCGAATAGCACCAAGATCGGACTTTGTCTTAAAGTTTTGAAGCTCATTTTGACTGACCTGAACCTCAAAAATGCCCTCTTCGCATGCAGCAATCAAAGTCAATCTGGCACTTTCGAGATCATAATTGGCCTTTAATTGCACGGAAGAGCTTTTAACTAATACATTTTTCTTTCGGCTGATGATATATAAAGGAACTGTCACAATGTTGCTCGGCATGTGTAAGGGGACGCTTTTTTCGGTATTCATACGTATTTCGCAACCTCACATCAAAAGATAGCTAACAACATCTACGCATAATTCCACAGATTTTCTGGCTGCGAAGTACTAAAATAACGTTTTAGCAGCAAACACCACACATACAAGCAACGACCCGTCTTTTGAATAGATTTATTCAATAAAACGGATACCATCCACAATAGATCACTGCCAAATTCTGCTCACTTGTGGCCTCGCGGATCAAATCCCGCACAGTGGCTTCCACGCTCAAACCACCAGCATGCAATTTTTCAGTCACCATGAGAATGGCACTTTCAGCTTCGGACGCATCTCTGCGAATGACCGCTTCAATCTGTGCCGGATTGTCCTCCTGTAATCTTCTCTTTCGAATGGGCGAGATAGACCATGAATATAACGGATCCCACCGCAACACATCTAGTATCGCAAGAATCTGCTCCTGATTGGATCTCAATACTCGGAAAGTATGCTCACATAACTTAGAAAACGAGCCGTTAGTGCCCATAAACCCAAAACCATCAACTATGTCTCTCGTGAGACGGAATGGTACCATTTCAGGAATTGGAAGACGTTTCCCCTGGTCGAATGCCACACCAAGATCAATGTGAACAGGCTCTCCAGTAAACTCATCCAATAGGATATTATTGCAATGCCGATCTCCGAGCCCTAGTATATGCCCCACCATAGATGTAGTAGCGATACCTCTGGTGTAGAGCTTTCTGCTATGAAACCAAGCATCCGGCGTTAAAAAGTGCTCGCCAAAGTAATGTCTGAGAACGGGTTTGATGGCGCTCTCAATAGTTTGATACACCTTGAGACGCTGCCTCGAGTCAGCGCTTTGGTTCTTTTTCATCATCTCTCTCGCTTTCTCTACCTTCATCTTGTCCATTTTGGTGTGGTATGGCTTGATGACTTCAATGAGGGCCTTTGAGTTGGGCACAAATTCGATAACTCCTGACTTCGGGCCAAGAGGAACGGCTTTGTATGTCCGCACGAGAAGATTGCGTTTCCGAGTTTCATCATCTTTGCCAAATATCCTGTTGACTTTTTCGAAGACCTGCTCCATAATCGCATCTTGTCGCAAATCATCAGCGCCATATTTTAAGAGCATTTTGTGCTGCGTACCATCTGAGAGGTGAAACTTGGCTATTTTAGGCAAACTGAGACCAGATGATGCGATCGTAACTTGACTCTCCATCAGGATCATTCTGGGTGAATTCAAATAACCACTTCTGCTAACAGGTAATTCAAGAGTAGGAGGCGGTAGCTGAGCAAGCCGTTCCATCCAATAATTACCAATTTTGAGTTTATCCAAATGAATCGTTTTGCCCCTCGTACTTTTTAATTCGGCGAGTGAAACACACTCTTGACATAGCTGCTCTAACGGAGACAAAATTTCTGATGCGTATTCCGGACTTGATGACTGAAGAGCATATTTAATTTGACGAGCGGCACCAGCACGGGCAAGCATCTCCCGATTGGAGGTTTCACCTGCCAAGCTTTCATTGAATATCAACGAAATGAGGGGGTATAACGCATGAAACGGATGGTCTAGACAAATCTTCATGATGAGATCTCTAAGATTCTTCTGGAATGCATTCTCATCGTTGGAAACTCTTGACAAAATCTGAGAACACCAACTTATGGGCTTGTATGAGCTTAATTCCGTGAGTGGTTTGAACAAAGACTCTTGCAACTGTTCATCGTTTGCCAATTCAAAGAATGCGGAGAAGAATTTGTCGTTGTGTTCGTCGGTCTCATCAATCAAAAGCGCATCGAGATAGAACCTGATAGAGGTCGAAACAAAACTCGACTTTGTCTCTTTGGCTCTTTCGAGCTCCTCGTTCTCTGCAATCAGCTGACTTTTTAAACGATTGTAGTACTTTTGTACTGATTTTTTCTCTGCACTCGTCACAGAATTTTTGCTGTAATAAGCCTTTATGTCTTCAATTTCCATTTTTCTGCTGTTTACTCTGTCGGTCAACTCTCTGAGCTGTTCTTCGAGAACCAGTGACTTATATTGTTGCTCACAGAACCGCGCAAGAAGGTGATATACCTGAGCTCTTTGGCTTAAGATTGAAATTTCTCGTATTTGTGGTTTCATAGGTTCGATCATCTGCTGAAGAATGTTAATACCCAAATCCAATCGCGAATCTGCTTTCCATTTCGATAAATGTGCTCTTATTAGCAACAGGTCAACATTTAAACGAGGAAATGGCAGTTCAATGCTGTTACCTGTATCAAGTTTAGTCAACATTGCGACAGAAACACTCGTGCTTCCTGCTTCTCGAAGCGTTCGAGCTGCTTGGTACGTTGAAAGATGTCTTAAAGATGTTTGCTGGTTCTTATCTTTAAACAAATCGGATTTTATGAATTCTTCGAGCAACACAGAAGAGTTGAGTGCCCTTTGAAGATAACCTTTTTCCTGGAAGATTGTGTTGTATCTCAGTATCTCATTCGCCTCGCCTTGCCAGCAGAGGTCATGTAGCTTATCTGGACACACAGAGTTCGTGGCTCTGTTCCCTAGAATCTTTTTTCCATATATGTCAAATGCAAGCCTTCGTGCATGTAGAATGTCCTCACAATAAAGTGGATCAACTGTTTCAAACCAAGAAGTCTGTGTTTCGAATTCGCTAACTATACGCACGAAATCATTTGGTTCGGAACCAAAAATAAGATTGCAGCTTTTTATAACGGCCATCGTTTCCAACCAACTTTGTAGCTGCAATTTGAGGCTCTTGGCCTCTTGGTGCACATTGAGAATGTTTTCTTGGTGATGTAATAGTTTTGTCATCGTATCCTGATATACGCTCGCTTGGTGAAGCGGGTTATCCTGAATTTGACGAAAGTAGGAGTAGATCACGTCATTCTTGTCGAATGAATCCTCAACAACTGGTGCATGCCAACTGTTCAACTTCCAAGCCCATGTGTTCGAATCGCGAGTATTATCACTCAAAAGATTGGAAACTCCGAGTACTCCATCAATGAGTAAAGATTGGATCATAGATTTAGATTCAAAGGGTTTTTGCAATATGATGGAGCTATCCATATAACTGCTAAAATATTTTGAGTTTTCTGACGATAGGCTATCATTCAGGAGAATTTTTAAAGAATTCTCGAGTGTAGCATCAAATGGAATCCCTGATATGAGGTCATATTCATCAAGCGCTGAATAAATTTCAGTCAAGGGCTTCTTGTGAGCAGTCCAGTTAACTCTCTCAAGACTGTTGTCAACAAAATCTTCGTATAGCATCAAAGCTGCCTCTGGAAGCTTACTTTCTTTCACTATAAGAAACATCTTCTCGTGGTCAAACAATTCGTGAATCGCTTTGTACGGTCTGAGGTTTAGTTTAGCCCCAATGCGGATACTTAAATAGATGTTGGTCATCAATTCTATCTTACGCTGGCAAAACGGCTCCTGAAAGTCATCCCAGTAATCTTGAAAGTAGCCAATGATTGTCAGATACTTACCGTTGGGAATGAGTTGAAGATACACGAGGACAAAATTAGGTAGTGCTTTCACGGCTAACTCAGGTAATCGTCGAATGCACCTCATAAGTACTGAAGACATCCCAGCAAAGTTTGGTAATTCACGAATCAAAGACAACATGAACTCAGACTCATGTTGAAAAAATGCCTCGAGCGGGCCCATGTTATTCAAAGATTGGGAACCTCGCTTTAATTCAATATCTGCTTCGAGTATGTCGCAAGAGTTTGGATCCAAAGGAGCAATGTAAGGTTCGAAGCGAGACTGAAACATCTCCTTATCGATGAAACTTGCAATGTCATTTCCAGGGTCCTTTAAATGCCAAAGTATCAAACCAAGAGTGTCCTCGAGAAAAGTTTTGGTGGCACTATCTTTATTTGCGAGTTCTTTGATCAAGATCTCTATAAAGGGATTCATAGATTTGGAAACTAGCTCGAAGTCAGAAGCTGATTCCTCTAAATTTTCGGCCATATGAGTTACAAATATACCTTGCTTCTCGGTACCTTTGTAATTGACGTATTGTCCAGAAAGATAGTAATTCGCCATGTATTCAGATACCCACAAACGAAAACTGCTTGAACCAGAAAGCCCTACTGATTCAGTGAGAAAAGTATTCACCAATCTTAGGTTCACCGTCCAATGCTTCTGTCTATCAATGTGAGCATGAAGACAAGATGCAATTGTGAAAATCGCATCTGAACGGTGAACAAGCATAGATTCAATGATTTTATGAGTTAAAAACTCCTCCATATCCCCATCGCTCAACTGGAAATTATGCCCTAGAATTAATGCAAATGAGGAATGGATCACAGGCTTTAATGAAACAAATTCATCAAGACTGATTAGGATTGCTTTTTCAAGTTTTGATAAAAATTCACGATAGGGTTCAAGATTCTCTGGACTTCCGGCTAAAAATTTCGATATGAGAGTAATTAATGAGGGGAATGAGTCTTTGACCGACACAGATCTAAAAGAGGATAAATTCATCTGGTCGAATAAAGGAACTACTTCATCGTCTATACCACTTCCAATCAGAGGGGCCAATGTTTCAATAATTAAATTCAAAAGACGATAATTTTGAAATCCAACTTTGCTTATGTGCCAGTAGAATCGAACTCGTCGCAAAATTCCTAATCTTTGGCCGGTGTCGCTCGTTTCGAATCCAAGCAAGAGTTGACGGAGAAGAAAGTATAGTGTGGGAATAGTCCAGAAAATGTTATTTTCATCATACTTTGTTATAAGAGCACCAGTCAAATCGATGCTCGATGCGGGGGATATTGTTGATAAATGGGATGTATTAATGACTCTTTTTGACAGAAATGATGTTCCCACTTGATTCTGGTTAATTGCTGCCTCGAGCGCTGGCATACTGCGCACATCAGTTAAGTTCGCTATCTCAACAATTGTGAGTAAGAGCTTTTCTTTCATCGAAGGCTTGTAAGATTCTTGTAAGAAATTTGATAGTGTTTGGAAAATTCTATTCCGAGCACCTTTCGGGGTGTATGCTAAAGCAACGATCAAGGAGAGACTATCTTGGATCAACTGTGAAACACTTTTGGATTTGAATTCCGCCAAGGTGTTGAGAATTGTTCTTCTCCCCTCCTCATTCAAATATTTAACCTCGAGTGAGATCAATACCGCAGTTATTTGTCTGTAGTTGTTCAAGTAAAAGGACTTCAAATCACGATACCCAAATGCTTGGAAGGGAAATTTCAGGAGATGCATCTCCGAAATGAACCAACTTCTAATTAAATCGATGCAAATTTCTTGAAATAAGGCTCTGGGGTTTTCTTTTTTTCGAAGGGTACAAACGAGTTCGATAGCTTCTTTTAAATAAGGGATGAAAGACGCAAACCTCGAATAGTGTAGTAAATTAAGTATAACTTGGTAACAAATCTGGGATTCTCCTCGCGTAAGCAGAGCCAAGAACAAACAGAATGTTGCACTTCGCTCCACGGAGGATTGTGGCGTTTCAAAATGCTGACATAATTCTTGGAAGAATAATAATTGGGTTGACAAATCTTTGGAGACAATAATTGATGTAATAACATCGCATAATTGTATTTTCATCCTATTCGAGAAGGAAGTAAAGGATTGTAAGAAAAGTGCTCGTATATCAGCGTTAGAAATACAATCTTCCTTGTTGTGGTTGGTAAACTTGAGGCATGAAGCCCATGCTTTCAGTAGGATCATCTCAGAGATGAATAATTGTTTTTTCAAACACTGAAACAAGTATAGAATAAGGTCCAGGCAATCCTTTTCTAAATGGGGAGGCAGTTGTGAGCCGTTGAAAAATTTGAACGCTGTTTCCACTAGATTGCAGGCTAGGTTGATGGTTGCTTCAGACCGATCTTGATCATGAGACAGCAATGGACCCTCTCCAAGTAAATGAATTAATTCTGAGACAGAAATCGAGTCTTTAGTCGCAAGGTATTTCTGCAGCTTAATATAAAAAGAAATGCAGTCTATAACATCCTCAGCCAGGAGTTTTCGTATAAATTGAATTAACTCGGTTGCTGAACATTTTTGATAGATCACGAGAAACTCAAAGTATTCAACGGCTTTTGTCTCATTACTCTCGTCCGTTTCAATTTGAGCCAGCATCGATGTTTGATCAAGTTGTGTAAATTCCATATCAAGTTCATTTGTTCTCTTGAGTTCCAGACTTCTAATTTGCTCGTTGGAAAATCTAAAATGATAGTCTATGAGCTCGAAGGGAAAGCACATCTCCTGCAATGTATCATAGTTTGGCTTGGAATGAAGGATTCTTTTGATAGCTTTCTCAGCTTGGTTCTTCAGTGAAATTATCGAAGCAAGAGAAACTGATAAACTTCTGGCCTTGTTTCGCAAATTTTTAGCACCATCAGGGTACTTAGCTTCTATAAATTCTGCAATTTGCATGATGAAGATGGCATAATCCAAAACTTCCAATTTGCCGGCTTCTTCATTCAACGTTATGCTTGAGCTATCACAAATCCTGTCAACAATTCTAGTTACCAATTCTTCTGAGTGTGCAAATCTAGTGGCATAACGTTCACGTTTAATTGGGATTGGAATTCTCCGCTGCTCCATTGCTATAAATTCTTGAAGGTTTTTGCAGTTTACCATAAATGTGTAGCCCGTGTCTAAGGCTTCGTGAACTGGCTCACAGGAATTGGAGTCTCGTAAGCCCAGGCCACCTAACCAAAGAAGAGTATCCGCTAATTTTCTGGATGTTACTTTAGAGCTCCCTGTAAGTGGGGAAATAAAAATAGACTCTTCCCACTTTTCGAGTATCCAGCGCGTGATACTACTGGGAAGCTGTGATTTCTTTTGAGGGTCCATGATCTGGAAAACTGCGGCCAAAGTTTCCCAGAACTGGATGCCACTATCGCTAAGAAATGCCGGTCCACTTATATCTGGCAAGTCTAAAACGCTTTGAAGTTGTGTTTGGATCCCGCTGTCAACTATACCCTGTAGATCATTAACATTATGCATTGAAATGATGTCACAGAACAAAAAGCAGGATATATTGGAAAGCAATTTATCTTTTATTGAAGGCAACAACAACTTTGTTACCTGAAGATTCTCAAAATTGACCAAATCTGAAGACATTATGGAGCAATAAGATATGGAGCGAAATGTCAATAACGCCCAGAAAGCTACATCCTTTTCAGCGATGAGTCTAACCAACTTGGTAACCATAGCTTTGATTTCGAAGTCTTCGCTCTTATCAACTTGAATGTCTAAAATGCTTGTTTCAGTCAGATGATCTTCGTTGAAGATCAGCTGCTGAGCGGCTTGTAGTTCAGATGAGCGAAGAGAGTCTTCAGCGGAGAACCACTCGACATAGAATAGCAAAAGCTGTGCGCCAATGACCTGCAACTTAGTATCATTCTCTTCTAGGAATGAGAGAAAGAAGTTCATTGAGCACGTACTGTCATATAGTCTCACTCTGTAGTCAGGAATCTTTAGTCTTTTTGTAGACAAAGATCCCTCAGTCCAATTTTTGAGGCCAGCTGCAACAGAAGTGGACGATATTTCTGGAAGCTTCCTGCGTAGTTCATAATACAAAGTGACCATACGTGATATGGCTAGAACTAAAAGCCATGGCTGGCGGCGTTCAGTGAATTGCGAGATGCTTCGTAGATGAAACCAGTCAGTTGACTCCGAAGATGTACAGATTGAAAAATCTTCATGGCTTAGTCTCAAAGTGACTGACTGGGATCTTTGTAATAAAGCTTGAACGAGTGTGCTCAAAACATATAAAGAGCGATTATTTTCATTGGAATCTGAGGATCCTTGAGGAAAATCGGAGACGGTGTATGCTGGATGTCCTGCTTCCACAAGTTTCGGATAAAATGTGATATCAAAATAGCGGTAAAATGAGTCTTGATTCAAAAATTCCACGAACTGAAGAAATAGCGGGTCAAGAGACGTTGAGCTGAACTGCAATATTATGTCTATTCCTAGGTGGATGATTTGGTGAATGAAGCTGTAGTCCTCGGTAGAAAGCGTAACTAACAACTTGTTGATGATATGAAATGCACTGATAACAACAGGGTTCTCCCTTTTGGTGTATTTTTCCACTACTCTCTTCAAAATCAGTAATAGAGGGTAGTATGCATGCAGCTGCACCAATGGCAAGATGTTGGCTCTGGGGCGGCCACAAAGACTCGTCAAAATGGACATGAGGTCTCTGATTAGAGTATCATTGGTAGACGTGCGTTCAAACTCGACTCTGATGGCCTTGGTGACAAATGTGTAGCATTTGGTCCACAGCTCGGCACTCAAGTGGATATAGAATGAGTCAAGCTTCAAGAAGCCGTCGATAATTCGAGCAAAGTCTGGCGCACACGGAACAATGGCATTGTTGTCTGCGGGAAGAAAGTATAGGCACATCATGGAGTTCACGATGGTTATGAGGCTCTTGTATTTGAGACGTTCCCTCGAAGGACCGGCCAAAGAAGCCTCATGTAATTCTCTTAGAGTAAGAGAAGAAATTTGTAGCCGTGAGATGACCAGGGACGAGGGATTTGCATTGTAGGCTTCACGATCTGTCTCAATGGCCTTGAGTAGCGCTTGGGATAACGCCAGAAGCTGATTCGAGTTGTTTGTAAGCTTAGAAACTGTGGATTTTTCAAGATAGGTTAGAACATCATTTCTGCTTTTGATCTTCGGGGATCGGAGCGATTCGACTATCGAGTTAAGATCGAATGTAGACATTTACGTCTATCGCATGGATGTCACCTATTAAAGATGTAGAGGTAAGGTGCGAAATCACAGTTACACGTGAGAAGCATAAAATGCAGCTACAAGTCCATGGTCTCCAGACCAACAAGAGCGTTCTTGATAATCTCCAATTACAACTGCATTTCTGAATATTTCTTTTATGTACGAATTGCTCATCATTTTTTAGCTCACATTCAGAAACCGCTACGCACCGGTACTCCAGATGCTTCAAGAAGGACTGCGTAATAGGAATCCAAACAGCATTCAGCCGAAAGTTCATGGGCTTAACAGTATAAGATCTTTTAATTAGTATTAGATCTTTTGGACTATTTTGAGTGATTTCCTTCAAACATGGCAGTTTCAGATTTGTATCACCACAGTGCAGGTGCTGGAGTATGGTTATGTTCGTCTATTGTCATGGCCCAATGCGGAAACCCATGACTGCACAAGCACCCAGAATAAGCCAAAGCCAGAATTAATTTAAAAGCAGTAACCGCCCCCAAATAGGCGCCATATCAAATGCATCCACACGCTTGCCAATTGGAAGTACCTATCGAGTCCTATATGAGCATCAACTTGCACTGCAAAACATGTGAGTATCTCATGGCATGGAAAGACATTCTCCACTACAACTTAGTTGCCGGGGCCGTTGCGCCAATCTTGTGGTTCTTCAACTCGATTTTGATTGTCTACATCCGTATGCAAGCTTCTCCAGAAGCCTATTGCTGTCTGCAAATCCATAGCGTGGCCGGTCAACAACTCTACCGTCTTTTGGGGTATAGCTGTGCACTCATGATTTTCGCAGTCGCAGTAGGATGTGCCGCATGGGCCATTTTCTAAAGGTGCCGTTTCTTCTGACTCTGACTGCGAAGCCGACATGCAGTGCGCACTGACTCTGCTACACTGAGTATATAACCCCACAATCGGCACCAAGTGTGGACTCCAAGCAGAAAATGAGTTCCAAATCGGCCTCCAAGCTCTTGTCCAGAACTCCTTTATACGAGAGTCACGTCAAGTATGCCGCCAAGTTCGGCCCTTATGCAGGCTTCGAAATGCCTCTCATCTACAAGGACCAATCTCATATCGACTCCCACAAGTGGGTCAGAAGCAAGGTAGGCTTGTTTGACGTCAGTCACATGTTACAGCACCGCATTCTGGGGCCTGAAGCAAAAGACTACCTCGAGAAAATGACGCCCATCGATTTGAACCTGCTCGCTCCTAACACGTCCAGCTTGTCAGTGTTGCTCAACAAGCAGGGCGGCATCATCGACGACACAATCATCACCAAGCATGCTGATGATCAATACTATATGGTCACAAATGCTGGGTGCCGAGACAAGGATTTGCTCTTCATGAGCGATGAATTGGAGCACTTCTCGGGGGTCCAACATGACACCTTTGAAAGCACTCTATTGGCTATTCAAGGACCTGCTGCGGGCAGCTTATTGCAAAAATTCACCAACGAGGATTTGTCGAAGATTCTCTTTGGAAACACAAGATTCATCAAACTCAATGGGCTCGTGGACGGCAATGTCCACCTCTCTCGGACTGGATACACCGGCGAGGACGGCTTTGAATTGTCCATCCCCTCCTCCAATGACGCCGAGTCAGCCCAGTCTCGGGCTTTCTTCGAGCATTTGATTGATGAGCACCCAGACTTGGTCAAGCCAATTGGTCTTGCTGCACGTGACTCTTTGAGGCTCGAGGCCGGCATGTGTCTCTACGGCAACGAGCTCACCGAAGACATTACACCTGTTGAAGCAACTTTGTCGTGGCTTATTCCTAAGACGAGAAGGAGTGGGAAGCAAACTTTCAATGGCAGCTCGAGGATTTTGGAGCAGCTCAATGACAAGAAGCTTGTACCCAGACGCCGAATTGGAATTGTTTCCAAAGGTCCGGCGCCTAGAACGGGGGGCAAAGTCTTTGACAAGAACGGTAGCAAGGAAGTTGGATTTGTCACGTCTGGTTCTTTGTCGCCTACTTTGGGGGTCAACGTATCGCAATCTTACATTGACAAGGGAGTGAAGATTGGTGATGATGTGCAAATCGAAATTAGAGGGAAGCTTAGGCCCGGTACCATTGCCAAGTTGCCATTCACACCAAACAACTTTTATAGGGGTTAATAAATTTTAGGCGTACTTGCTCATTGCACTTTCTGAGTGTTTTGGACTTTCTCCGAGCTACGTAAATTGGCTGCGAAATACATTTTTTCATATAAGCACAATGCCCTACACATCCGAGTTTGTAAAAATTCAGAATCTTCAGACAAAACGCAATAACACAGCATTCATGGACCCCTCCGCAACCAGCGGAACAGCATTCATTGATCCTTCAGTATCCAGCGTCTCTACTCAGACCCTGTTAGACACGCGGTGTGTGGATAGGTTCTAGCCGCGTAATCTTTAGACGCATAGCAATTCGCGTAATGTAGTACTAGCGACACAATGGCATGCAAAGCAGCTATTCAACTTATCTTGATAAAATTAGAAATAGCGGAGCCAATTTCAGACGAAGAATGTTCTTTAAAGTCAGGCTGAGCACATGCAAACTCAGCAGGCTAGAAATTGTTGCCTGTCTCGGGTTTCAAGGGCTGACGATTCCGCATGTGCCGTACAGGTTGTGCGCACAAAGTGCGTGTTTTACAGGTGCAAAATCGTGCTTCACCGCGTAAGATCCCTCAATGCATTCGCGCGAAGGCAGCATGCAGCCACTTTTACTGCATGCCCTCCTAGCGTGATTCATACTTAAAGATACTAATTCTCCATCGACTGAAGATAATCTCACCATCTCGAAACAACGTCCGTTGAAATGTCTACGCCTTCCAGACCTCTCGCTACCCACAGAGACAGCGACCTCAATTCCCGGTCATCCTCGCCTCTCAAGTCAAGACATTCGAGCCCCTTCAAAAGCAACACACATACATCTTATAAAAAGTCAGCCAAAATCGACAACAATCTTGCGCCAAAGAAATCTCGAGCAGATGCCGATTTCCAAATCTACCAAGACACTCAAGCAGAATACGAGCTTTACCACAAACCCAGAACATCCGGCAGCGAGTCTGAGAGCATGTTGCATGACGACAAGGAAAACATTTTACAACCAAAGGGCAGCTCGTTAAAACAAGCCGGCTTGGAACAGAGACCGCCCTTGGCCAACTTGAGCATTTCACAATTCACAGGCTTCTGCAGCTCCGCCGTCCTGGTGGCCCCAACAGCTACGCAGCTTTGCGATATGTACCAACCCAAACACAGCAATAATGAATCACGCACACTCCACAAATTCAATGGTTTGCCTTGTTTCATCACACCGCCTAGAAACACCCTCAATAAGATTTTATATCAGACACGCAACCCGCCTTTGGCCGAGGAGTTGGACGATTTGGAAAAGCATTTAATTCTCAAGCTGAATGCGATCTCGCGCAAGAAGCGTGCCATGTCAGTGGGCGTCAACAGCGGTAAGACGCACCTTGTTCAAAAAAACCCATTTCAAATCCACACCAATTAGCATCAAACATTCATTTTACTTCGAACTTTCACCAATATAATAAACGATACCCTTTGCAAGAGACCTTGTAATCAGACCAGCCGCACGAAAATAGAGTGTAATGTACGGTGGTAAACAGTCAAGCACGCTCCGTTCGAAATCTCAATTTTCAATAAGGTTTAGGAAAATAGCGTCTGGAAAAGCTTTCGGGGCCAAATTCTAAATCATTACAATCAAGCTGCGTTCTGAACTCAACTAAAGTGTATCGGCTGCAACGTAGGCAGCCTCCATTCGCAACGTTCGTGGTGTGCATACACCTATTGAGAAAAAATCTTATCCATGGTTTGAACACCACCGCACATTCACAGCGTCACATTACACATACCATGTCTAGTTCGGTGATGGAGGCCTTCAAAAGCCTTAATGTCGCCTCGGCACAAGACAGTTCAGATCACGAAACCATATTCGAGGTCTCCTACCAATACCTCTCGAAAGTGAAGGATTTCAAAGACCTTACTGCCTTCCACAATTGCATTGTGTCTTTGATCAATTCAGACAAATACCACAGGGCATACCAGCTTATACAAGAGGTGCCGTCTGAAATCCACGAGCAATATCCTTTAGAGAAAGCATACGTATACTACAAAATCGGTCACCTGGAAGATTTGAAGGCTCTTTACCACGAAGCCACAAGTGCCTCTGATGTTAGCGACATCACGCTTAGAGCCTTGAAGCATGTCATGGCACAGAGTTACTATCAGAATGGAAGTGTCCTCGAAGCCTTGGGGTTGTATCGCGATCTCATCTCTTCAAACACGATGGATAATGAGGTGGATATGGCCTGTAACGAGAGAGCTATTTTGTCACAGCTGACCAGATTCATGAGAGAAACGCTAGCCCAAGTGGCCGAGTCGGAGAAAACCTACGACATTGTTTTCAACGAAGCTTTGATCAAGATGGCACAGGGTGATGTGCCTTCGAGCTTGGCCCAGTTAGAAACAGCTTCACTGATGTGTCTCGAGCAAAACATGGACACTGATCCTGCTGAATTGTTACTAGAGCTCGCTCCAATCAAGTTGAGCATAGCATATGCTCACCAAATCACTGGAGAGGAGAACTTAGCCTTGCAAGTGTTACAAGACATTGATATCTCTGGCATATCTGATCTTATGATCAATCTACTCTTCAAAAACAACATGGCATCCTTGTCAAACCAAGATGAGAACCTTAATTATTTGAGTCGAGAGCTCAATTTGCAACAGAATTTGCAGCATTTGAGACAGAAGCTCACCAATGGCCAATATCAGCTCTTGTTGAAAAACCATTTGATGTTGTCCTATCGTACCGGCACCATTTCCAAATCCTCTAGCTATTTCAGCAATAAGTTCTACAGATCCTACTCAGAAGATCACTTTGGTGATGTGACACCATTGATATTTAAGATTTTAGTGAAGTTGAATATTACTTCTACAGACTTGGAGTCTCAGGAAAAGACAAAGGAAGTGAGCAGAAAAATTTTAAAGTTCGCATTGGCCCAATTGGAGGAAGATGCCAGTGACTATAGCGCTGCTGCTGCGTTGCTTATGGTCCACGTGAATGCCAAGTCCGGCAAATTCGACCAATCTTTTTTGGTTTTGGAAAAGTTGACCGAACGTGAGCTTTCGGGTGACGCAAAGGATATGCACGCATCTGTCTTTGGGACTTTAATGTCTTTGTATGAGATTTTACGTCCAAGAAAACTCCTTTCGTTAATTCAAGCCATGTTGGACAAGTTTGAGCTGTTATCAACCCTGTCTTTGAAGGAATCGAGCCACTTATATGAGTTTGTGAAGGCCTTTTGTTTAAAGCTCCTTCTTTTGGGTAAGGGAGGGCCTTCAGGTATTCTTAAAAAGTTACATGACGCAAATCCAGAGGATGTCCTAGTTTCCAGTGCCTTGAAGAATGATACCTCGTCACTCACTAGCGCGGAGAGACTCGCTTCAGCTACCGAGGTCGATGAATTGTTGCAAGTTAATTTAGAGGATTTGATCACAGACCAGCCCAAGAAATCGAGCTCTATCGTTACGTCAAGAAAGAAGATTTCTTATAGAGTGAACAAGAGAGCAAAACCACAGTTTTCAAAGACCAAGGTGTTCAAAGCTGAGAAGGATTTCGACGCAGATAAATTAGACAAGGAGAGATGGTTGCCATTGAAACTCAGATCATACTATAAGCCATCCAAGAAGGAGAAGAAAGTGTCGCGCCAGCAGGGCGCTGTGGAGCTGTCGCCTGCACCCACCACATCCAAAGCAAGCTCATCTAAAAAAGCTAAACAGCAAAAGAAGAAGAAAAAGGGTAAGAAGTGATGAGGTTATGAACATGTGTACTGCTAGAGGTGACAGCAAATATGAGTGAAGCAAATATTAGTGAAAGCGAAATTCGCAGTAAACTGGCGCAGCGTAGCGGCGTTCGGACATGTATGCGAGGAAAGCACCTTGGCGGCATTTCGCGGCATGGCTCGCGCGAAGATAACTAAAGCGCGGAAAAACTTCCTGCATACCCCGCACAAAAGTTCGAAAGTGGGCCACATACTGCATGCAACGCGCGATAAGTCGGACCAGACCGTTCTGACATTCCTATCTGGGCCAGCATCTCAGAGCGAGATGCTTCGTATATAATCTTACAGATCCCAGCCCTGAAACCTCCACACAAATCATTATCTGCGCCCACTACAAATAACTTTTCCGATATCATTATCACACAGATCGCCATCTTTGTAATAATACTAGGCAAGTTATGTTCGTGAAGTTGAGCTACCAGTATAAATTTGTTCTCGCCTTTTAAGAAGCATTCATCGAGTCAGTATTCACTGTGCTCAATCACCTGTCGCAGATAATCTACACCATGTCTACATCAACTACATCTATTAATGCTGAAAAGAGCAGCGCTTCTCGAGTCCGATATTTGACTTTGGATGACGTTCCTAAAGCTGCTCTTACTTTGTACAAGTCATTTGGCCTGGACGCACTCGCCCAGTTATTGACTTCACACATTAAAGATGAAGCCAGAAAGCAGGAGGCCGACTTACAGCTTTACAAGTGCTATCTTGCACAACACATATTGAAGGGAATTTGCTTAGGAATTGGAGAATCCGATGAGCAATTCGAGACCGTTGCAATGTGGTCTCATCCTACGTCATGCGAAGAGGGCTTGGATAGTTTTGCAACTTTAATGGAGGCAGGCTACGATAAACTTTGGCACCTTGTCGGAGAACAGGGCCACGAGAAGATATTCAAGGGCATGTTGCCTTTGCTTCATGATACGTTCGAAGACGTCATGGCTACCGACCCCAGATTCAAGGGAAAGGGAGTTTACACCTTGGTTTACTTGGGCTCGGTAGAAAGTGCACGTGGAAAGGGCAACGTAAGGGCTATTTTTGACTACATGTTCCAAAAGTTTATTGATGGTCCAGGAAAGAATAACATTGCCTATTTGGAGAGCTCCTCGCGCACCAACATTCCCATTTACGGCCGGTTTGGGTTCCATTTCTACAAGGATATCATGCTTGGCTCCAAAGATGTGCCCGCAGCCAAGGAAGGTACTGACTTTGCAGTCATGAATGTGATGATCCGGGGAACCAACGGTGAGAACTGGTCGGTGCCCCAGGATGCCAAGTTGTGATCCAATCAACAATGAAAGTCTCTGTCAAGCTGTTTATAATTTCCGATCCGTCAATTTAAAAAGCTCTGTTAATCATTCTATGTACAATTACTCGTCTAAAGAGAGAACACTCCGCTGAGAAGGCAACGTTCTACTAGCAAACTCTTTCTTGGCCTTTTCTCTCAAGGCTGCTTCCTGAGCCGAAGTCAAAGGCTTGACAACTTGATTAGGAGGCACGAAAGAGAACTGACCAAAGCCAAACTCACGGTCGCTCATCTTGTTCAACACATACAACTGTTGCCTGATGTAACCAACGAGAGCCTCAATATGTCTCATGTCAGCGTTGGGATCACCATTGAAAATGTTTCTCCACACGGCAGCAGCAAAAGTGATATCGTCGGTCATCAAACCCTCGTCGTACGACACCACACAGCCCAAAAGTTGTGTGTGGTAGTCCTTCAAGTAGCCCTCGATGATTCTATTGGAGGATATTCCTAACTCGTTGGCCATGCGCAACTCCATGTCTCTGAAAATTCTGTCGACAAGTTTTTGCTGGTAGTTACGGCCGTACTTGAAGGGCATGGCTCTCATTCTCACCGACAAAATCCAGTAGTGCAAGGCGGTGATCTGAAACCACTGGGAAAAACTCTTAGGTAGACCCAAAACCTCATAGTAGAAAGCAGCTGTTTCCGAAAGGGGTTCGTTTGGATAGTACATTCCCTGCTTTTTGCACTCTCCAAAGTAGTAGGAGCCCGCCACTGGGCCCGCACGAGATTTGTCCATGTCAATATTGAACACCCTGACGATGGCCTGGCCGACTGTCTGCGCAAAGCCAGACATCTTGTAATCTGGGTCATTTTCGATTTTGTGATCGGACAAGAAGGGTCCTTTTGTTTTGGCTTCTCTGGGGTTTGTTTTCAAGTCCTGTTCAATTTTTGGTAGATGCGACTCCTCTGCTAGTTGATGAGGAGGCACGATTTTTTCCTGGTTGAGAAGCAGAACGCCCTGGCGAAAGCAGCGTCTTGAATTTGCTGCAAGCAGCGTGGCCCGAAACAGAGCTACCAATCTGTGTGGTGGGAGCATTAGGAGTGACACTGTATGAAGAAGATTTTTCTGATCACTTATGAGATACGCACTAGCTGCAACACACAGGCCAGACTACAGACTGTTTTGCTTTAATGCAACTTAAAAGATGTGCAGATCTCCTGCTATAAGTGTAGAAATAGCATAAGCAGAAGATGTAATTTTATATAGTTGGAAGTGCTTGGCGCAACAAAATGTAATATTTTCGCTATGGACACAGGCACCAAAATATACAGTTTTAACTAGAGAGCTAGGTTGTTGGTAATCAATATGTTTCGCTGCGGATGGCATGAGCCTATACATTATTCTATCATTTCTCTAATATACACTATTGCTTGAAGGCCTTGTCAAACTCAGTGAAGACGAATCTGTATCTCACATCACCGTCGTCACATCTTTCCAAAGCCTTTCCACAAGAAGCCTCGTTGATTGGCACTTCCTCGATCATAGGCTTAATGCCCTTGTCGGCAGCCAATTGCAACATTTCAATGGCTTCCACCTTGGAACCCAAAAGAGAAGCACCGAAAGAAGTGGCACTCTTGACAAAGTAGAATGGGTGGACCTCGAATTTGTCCTCAACTGGTGGCAAACCAACATTGCAGAATTTACCGTCAACCTTCAACACAGACAAGTACTGGTGGAGGACAAAGCCATCAACGTTGGAAGCACAGTTCAAGATAAAGTCGAACTTATCGCTGTAGTTCTTGGCCCAATCCTTTTCTTCTTGGGTGGCAATGAAACCGTCAGCTCCAAAACCTCTGGCCTCCTTCTCCTTGGAAGATCCTCTGGAGAAAGCGTGCACCTCAGCACCCAAGGCTTTGGCGAATTGAAGAGCCAAGTGTCCCAAACCACCAATACCGATGATACCGACAACGGGCTTTTCAAGATGGCCGATGTTTCTCTTCAATGGGGAGAAGACAGTCAAACCGGCACACATCATAGGGGCGGCGTGCACAGACTCCAACTTGTCTGGAATAGCAAACACGAATTGCTCATGAGCAATGGAATGCGAAGAGTATCCACCTTGGGAGACGTAACCATCAGCCTTTTTGTCTGGGGAGTTGTAGGTGGCAACACCTTGAGCACAGTATTGCTCGTTGTTAGATTTACATCTGTTGCAGTTACCACAAGCAGACGAGGCGGCACCGATACCAACTCTGTCGCCAACCTTGAAGTCCTCAACTTCGTCACCAACGGCAATAACGTGGCCAATGATCTCGTGACCAACAACAAGATCCTTTCTGTTCAAAGAACCCCAGTTGCCTCTCAAAGTGTGGATGTCAGAACCACAAAGACCACAGCAAATGTTCTTGGTGACAACATCTTTAGGGTTGATCTTTTTGTGGTCGTATGAGGCCAACTTGGGCTTGTTCCAGTTGTCTTTGGAGTCGACAGTGAAACCTTGGAATTGTTGTGGGACAGAGGACATGATATTTTCTAGTACTTCTGAATGAAGCCTCAATTGGAGAAATCCCTGGCCCTTTTATATCATCGTTGGACAGCAAGTACATGTGGTCCTGCATCGAAGATGCGAGAAGACGTCAACCGCAGAGGCGATTACTAAGTGTGCTGAGCTGGATGCTGAGCCAAACGGCACGCCAAAAATTCCGGAATTTTGATGACTGCACATGTATCATGTAAATCTGCCAGAGATGAGTCCCACGCTGCTTTTTTCAGCCGAGAAATCCGGCTGATGGAGCTTGTTTCTCGGGCCGTGGAAATGCATCGCCGACTTTATCGCGAGCTCAATGGAAGGAGTCCTGCACACAAGAACCGCCACTGCCCAGTAGCGGACAATTTATCCGCTCCAGCAACTAATACCCGCGGCTGATAAAGCTATACGCCCTGAAGTCTAGCCTCGGTCCGATCCACGTGCACTACTCAAAAAGTTTATGACTCTATATGCCATTTGCAGGATTTGGTAAGATGCTAATGGGCATGTCTTGAGATGCTAGTGACCTTGCGAGTTTAATTTTGGCTCGGACTCTGGCTGGGATGATTTTCATCTTGAAGCCATTGCTTTAGTTCTAATCAATTCAATTTCAAATCAAGATCAATTGAAGGAATTAAAAGAATTCAATCAAAATTGATATAAATCAGCTTCACTCAAATTTAATTGTATTTATTCAGGCAGATTGTAGCAATCTACACTGTTATTCATTCAAATTGAAAGTGCAGGAATAAGCAAAAGAGACAATGAAACATGAGCGAGGCGCGAAAAACCCGTACATCCGCGGCGTTGAAATCCAGCCCCATTGCGTGGGTCGCGCCTGGTGATCGCGCGCTTATGACAATTTTTAAATCGAGCATCTGCGCGGACTGCACACAGCACAGGTTCGCGTGTTCATGTCATTGCATATTCGGGCGGATATGAACATCTATTGTCTCAGTGTTGGAGCTCCACGCTAATGCTCCAATTTCCCGTTGCGTGCATTCACAACTTCTTGGTCTCGACACATACTCGGCCATCTGAAACTTTCCTCGTAATTCTGTTTCTCTATTCACATGTCTCTGATTTTTGTGTTTGCAGTGGTTTGATCTAGTGTTGCAGCCAAAGAAGCAATAGTGAGGCAAACATTAAGGTGTATAAAAAATGTATAGACACAACTGGCGTGTGCGCATTTCTTTAAACTCAGTCTTTCCCTTTTTTAATTTTTCTCTCGGTTCTAAAGATTACAAAATTCAAACTCTTTTTTTTTTATCCTTATATTCCGTCACGCCAAACACCACTGGCCCATCTTGAACTTTCCCATTTTCGTGTCTTATTCCCCACGCTTGCATTTGCCATCTATTGATAACATTCCACGCTGAATTTGTCTCAGCATATCTTTGCACCTCATGGTATTATACAAAAGAAAGCAGGTGACTTATGTTCGCCCCCAACCCGTTCCCCAGGATCTAGACACGGAGATCTTTGTCATTCCCCACACTAAAGAGTGGTTCTTGGATTACAGCGACTATCTAGCTCGCATGGATTACTACCACCGCCGGAAGTTTGTATGTGAGATCACGGGCAATTCTTGCTTGACATTTTTCGAAGCCCACCAATCCGAATTGAAAGAAATTAGAGATTTGGATGCTAATTTCCCCGAGGCTCTACGCGAGCATATTCTCAAGTTTCTCCAGTTCAACCGCATCTCCAGATTAGATCTTTTGGTGGATAACGTATACTCCGTTTTCAAAAACGAGTACTTCCCAGGGGAGGAAGTCTATGTCAAGAAGATCGTCGAGTCAAATCCAAACAGACCTATGGCCAAATCTGCCGTGTCTGCTCCACACTCATACATATCCTCCGTCAAACAAAGAGCCATGATCAGAGAGAAGGTTCAATACAGCGACATATCTGAAACAAAGTATTTGGTGACAACCATTGGCGATGGCTCGCAAATAATTGCCACAAACCAGCAAATCTCCAGAGACAGAAATCACTTCACCAAATGGCTCATCAAGACTTATATCAAGTTAACCGTGACGCGTTCCCAAAAAGTCGGTGCCCCTTGGGTT
Organism: Metschnikowia kipukae; assembly: GCA_002370135.1. Taxonomy (NCBI): domain Eukaryota; kingdom Fungi; phylum Ascomycota; class Pichiomycetes; order Serinales; family Metschnikowiaceae; genus Metschnikowia; species Metschnikowia kipukae. The sequence continues at coordinate 496,111 of NKZJ01000102.1, forward strand.
GTGAAGGATAAATACGCTAAAAAGTACCGCATTTCTACCGAGTTTCCTGAAGACTTGAAGATGTTTGAGCATATTACCCCTACGGGCGAAGTACTATACGAGGGCGACGAAATCGCTGACTCACAATTCACAACTGGAGAGGCCACAGACGCTGCTCAAAAATCTAAGAAGGCACGAGCAAAAATCACGAAAAAGAAGCCAACCCCTAACCCCACTTTAGCAAAATCAAGAGAAGGAACCGATGAAATTTCCGACGAGATTTTTCCAGTTGAATATATTGATTCCAAGTCAAATCTGAGGACAGGCGTTCGCTCAAGGTTCCCCGTTCATCATCTACCGGAGGTCATTCAAAAAGAACTCAATGAAAATAACCTCGTCACCGTCTCCTCATTTCAGCCATCCAAGAAGACCATCACCGAAGACCTTGACCTTAGATTTGATCTTCAAACAACCAGACCTCCATCTCACTCATTGAAACTACTAGAGAATGCTCGCCTGCTTAGCGAACAAATTTTCGAAAGAGACGAAGAAGAAAGCGAAGAGGCCAAGGAGCTTAAATCAGAAGATGCATTACAGGATACGGAGTTGCTGCAACATGATGACAAGGAACGGCTTCATGAAAAGATTTTTCTCTCGTCATCTCAGGAGGCGTTGGAAACTTGGACATTTCTTAACATATATCATTCAGTGTTCAAGCTTGACACCTTCACTTTTGACGACTTTATTTGTGCAATGGGGTGGAACGATACTCAATTTAAGGATTTGGGCAGATGCGAACTTCTCGATGAAGTCTGGTGCGCTGTGTTAAGCTTAATTCTATCGAATGAGCCTGTGCCCAGCAAATATTCAGATGATGCAGAAACGTATGGTTTAAGAATATTTTTGCCTCCAAAGGTCTCTCTACTTAATTCTGAAGTGCCTGCCGAAGTTGCTCCGGGAAGCGTGGACCAATCGGCTCCGGGAAGCGTGGACCAATCGGCCCCGGAGGACAATCAAGTAAAGGACGAGATCGTGAAGAGTGAAAAAACGGAGAATGTTGGCGAGTCTGTCGATGAAAGTGAAGATGAGCATGAGGATGACTCAAAGGAGGATCATTTGGCTTTTTCTGTGATGAACCACAGAGGCGTCCCTTGGCACGATAGGTTACGGAAAAGAAACTTCAAAGACGGTGGATGGCAAGTGGCTTTATTGGGCGTACTATCCCTCGTTGATTATGTCCCAGAGTACGCTGAAATTATCCAGGATGTGTATGAAACTCTTGCGCCCTCTCTGTTGAAACCGGCAACGCCAGGAAGTGTCTTGTCCCAATTTTACACTTCCTTCAGCATTGAGATGAGACTCAAAGTTCTCCATATACTCACTTCGTTGGTGGTAAACGGGGATGCAGTGCGTTCATACATTGATGAAGCACTTGATGCCTCCGCAAACTTAAGACGTTCAAGACTTGAAATCATCAAGGATTTAAAAGTGGCTCTAGAGAATGCCAACAAGGCTCATACAGAGATACACAACAAGTTGTCCGAGGGTATCAGAACTGCATCCGACCCCTCTCTTTGGAGCTCTTTTTCAAAGAAGAAGCATAGACTTAACACCAAGGGTTACGAAATGACTGATTACGAGAAATCCTACATGGAATCTGATCCTTCGTTCAAAGAATTGTGGGATGAGAGAGAATCCAACATTACCAAACTTCAAGAGATCAAAAGTAACAGGAGAAACTTGGAGCAAAAGCTTTCCGAGTTAGATTGCCAAAGAGTAAAATTACTCGGAAAAGACAGACATTTCAACCGCTATTGGTGGTTTGAAAACAATGGTTTACCTAATATTCATTTCAATGGAGGTGATGAGGAGGAGGATGAGAATGACAGTGACGAGGATGATGATGATAAAGACGAGGTACTTGAAGAGACGTATTTAATGGGACGTCTTTGGATGCAAGGCCCGACGTCTATGGATACCATTTCGAATCTCAAGCTACTGGAAGAAGAGGTGAAGCGCATACAAAGAAACTCTCTTGAGTATGAATTAGCAACCGCTGAAAATTTTGATGAATTGAATAAAGAGGAAAGCGAGAAAATCCAAGAGCACCTTGATCTAGAAGATGGGGGTCAGCCGTTGAAGGTCATGAATTTCCAAGTTGGAATGACAGCGCAAGCGCACATTGCTGACGTTCATGGTCTTCATTTCACAGAGAGTTCAATTAAAACCAAAGATGATTCTATCCTTATCGACGATTTAGGAGGTCTTTCGGTTGGTCTTAGTGCTAAGCAGATCACTCCAATCCAAAGAAAACTGATTGAAGAGTTCCCCGTGCCATTAGTATCAGGAAGTGAATGGAGATATTTTGACAAACCTGATGAAGTTGAGTCTCTCTTAAAGTGGCTTAATCCTTGGGGTAAAAGAGAGTCTGCTTTAAGAAAAGAGCTTTGCAGAGTGAAGGAAGGAATTTGTGCAAGTATGTCAGCTAGACGCAAGGCTCTCTGGCTTGATGAGCTTCCTAAAGAGGAACATTCAATTGATCAGAAAATCCAGGCTGCGGAGGAGAAAATCGATAGCTTCACACATGCAGTTATCGAGGACACGGAGTTGGAGGACAGCGGTGACGATATTTTGGCGCAGCGTAAAAGACCGAACCGGAGAGCGGCCAACGGCTTCAATAAGCGTCAAAAGACCGTCGATGAGACCATCAAGACGGGAACTTACGAAGAGGTTGAAAAGCTCCGAGACGAATTGCGTGTTGAGAAGCTCAAAAAGGTAAACGAAAACCAAGTGACTCGTGTGCTCGAATGGGTCAACCGGGCAGCACGAGATGAGTTTGACAAGTCGCTTTACGAGGGAGGTGAGAAGGCTAAAGCCAAGAGCAAGAAAGGAAGAAAGTAGATCATTTAGACAATTCAGCATTAGTATTCACATTCTAGCAAGGTAAATTCACTATCGACTGCCATTTAAATTACGGCGCTTCGTGTTGGACAGATTGTCTTCTATTGACCGCTTGTTCGTAGAGGAATGTCTCAGCGCCGATCCTTTCAAGTTTCTGGATTTCAGCAAAAGTGCCTCGAGTTTGGATTCTTTCTCTGCTTGTTCCCGTAGAGCGGCGTCTTTTCGTTCCTGATTTCTTTGTTGTAATTCTTCTCGAGCTGTCTTGTCCGCATGCTCTAGTGCCAGAGATAGCTGACTGAACTTCTCAATGTTGATAGATGGTGCTTCTTCGACACCACCTCCACTAGCGGCTTTGACTCTCTTATCAAGAGCAATTGCGAATCCCTGGTTATTCTTCCAGTTAGAGACGGCCGAGGGTATGTGCCACTTGTCCTTCATTTCTTTTGTGATTTTCTCGGTAGTTGCAGCTTTAAGAACCGGTTGGGGTGGAGGTGGGGCTTGCTCTCGATTCTTCCTAAGCTTGAATTTTGGCGGGAGCATAGGATCCTCCTGGTAGGTTCTAATTTCAACGGTGGTGGCTTTAGCTTCATCCTCAGGATTGAGGGAGCTTGACTTGTACTCGACAATAGACGCATCTTCCGAATTTGTTTCATTATCACCATTGGCGACCCCCAAAAGACGATCAATCAAGGATTTTGTTTCCTTTACGCATGAAGCTAGCGAATCGTCCGGACAGGTTTGTAGAGTATACCGTGGAAAGTGGTGTTTGAGAAGGGGGTGCTTCTTCTTTAGCGGGATGGTGTCATCAAAAGACGAGGTTAATAGCTGAGCAGTTTCTGGTATTTTCTGGCCATATTGGAGGGTGTTTTTGGGCGCTATTCCTTGCCGTAGCGTTGAAGACTGGTCATCCAAGGCGGGCTCTTGGGTTGTGATTAACAAAGTTTTGGATTGAGGCCCCTTTTTCGGAACTGTGACCTTGATTGTGGCTACAGATGCATGTTTAGGAGGCGGTAGCAAAGAACTTAGCATCTTGTTGAGGAAAGGTATGAAGCGAAGAGTTGATGTATATGTCGAAGTGTACGGATGTGCTGTGCGCATCAGTTGCAACCGCAGGCTAAGTGAAGCTACGAGACGGCAATATACATTTCTCAAGAGCCAGAATCTCTAGGGGCGTAGCTTGAAAAAGATTTCTAAAAGATCCCCAAAGCCTGGAGCATGGCAAAAATCTTGTTGCCCAACTTTGGTCGCGAAGGTAATCTCTCCATTGGGTCCACCAAAGAGTCGAACAGAGACCTGCTGATCAATGGTGACTTGGGGCCAAAACGGGAGAATATCCTTATGAGCTTGTTGATAAATTGGAATCGCCAAGGTATCGTCGGTTTTTGAGGAATTGTCTGGCGCCTCTCTGCCTCTGCTATGTAACGTACCATTTGTTGGGGATCGTCCACGATGACGCCATAATGACTAATCTCGTAGTATCTGCAGATGGCCAAGAAGTAAGACAACTGAGATACGCGATTGACTGTCCAGTTGATTAACTTCAACCTATTTTCCTTAATTGCAGGGAGAAAGTTTTGGAGGCATTCGACAGACCAGGTACTCACGTAAATCATAGACACCCCAGATAAAGTGTATATTCTTCGCTCGTGATCCATCTTGGATAGGTGCTGAGCGTAGCTGAGATAGGTCATCGTGTCTTCCCAGCTCAAAGAAATGTGGAAAATGTCGAAAAACTCGGTCCGAGGTTTAGGTTTAGGCTTCTCTGAATCACTTCCGTCGTTCTTGGTATACGCCGCCAATGTCTGGAAATAAGGATCCTGGTTCAAATACTTGAGGAATCGAATATTCCAGATTCCGAGTTGTATGCGAGGGTACCACCATGATAGGTCGGGGTCGATATCCAAAATGTCCTCCACAATCAATTTTAGGAGCGCTGGAGGATTCGAATTTTTTAAGTCAAGCATGATTTGGCAGCTTGAGTATTTATCTGATTGAACGAACCGTTTGAACCATACCAATAAATCCTTGAAGGTGAGCAAAGGCTCCCCGGATTTGATGGTTTGAAGTCCGCACAAATCGCTAAAGTCTGTCTCCAATATATTGAATTGAGTTTCTCTGCCTTCTTGATCACAGAATATACGGGCGGTGTTGACGTCATGGGAAATCACTAACACATTGTCTCTGGTTGTCCATACGTCCGTCTCCATGACGGAAGCACCAGATTGGAAGCATTTCTCGAATCCCTGAATGGTGTTCTCAGTATACTTTGCCTTGTAGCCACGATGCCCAACGACCAAGCAAGTCATTTTGAAACTATTTCGTATTCATGAGCAGTCGGCGAAAGAACGGTAGGTTGTGATGATGGTGTACGGCTCGTTGTCTGTGGTGGAGCGACACCTGTATACTACATCGCTGAGGTGGCTACGTAGCTTATCATCTATAGATTTCTATTGTTGCGCCCACTAACATGAAGCGGCTTTTTTCGTGTAGACTCTGATCAAAGTTTAGTGGCTCCCTTATCGATAACGTGCTTGATCAAAGTGTGAGCAATGGAAACATCCGTGGGAAGTACTATACCTTCTGGGTTCACGGAATCATCCAGCTTGCCGTTCACTAACTTTTTCACAAAAGAAATGTCAAACCAACGAGCATCGGCAAGCTCCCGATCATGTCCTAAATGGATGTTTTCGTTCTCGCCGTTGAAATCAACTGTTGCAATACACCCAATCATAAGGTTCCCGGGGAATGGCCATGGTTGCGTCATCAACATCTGAATATCCGAGCAGACAACACCGGTTTCTTCCCAAATCTCTCTTTTGGTGGCCACTTCAACAGTCTCCGACGGTTCCATAAATCCTGCAGTACAAGAATACATCTTGGTGAAGGCATATCTTTTGTTCAACGTGAGGAGCATTTTGGTACGTTCACGATTGGTGATTGCTGTAATGACCACTGCATCCGTACGGGGAAACGACACGTTCGAGACACGGGTGTTGCGGACTGGGCATACATACTTCTCCTCGTCTTCCTCGGTAACTTTTGCTTCGTTTGTGCATTTAAGCTTTCCGCCGGCGTGGATTCCAATGACCTTGGATCCACATCCTGGGCAGAATTTGTTGCGCCCGAGCCATTCGAAAAACATCTTTCCATGGCTGAATAGAGCTGATTCTTCCATAGTGAAAGCCATTGTGTGCTTGCGCGAGGTGGTGAAAATGAGGTCCTCTATGGTGACTCCTTGTTTGTTCGACACAATTAAGTTTTTCACCAACTTGGTGACTTGCGGGGAGTTGGACAAGTCCACGCCAAAGTAAGGAATTCCAAAATACCTGCCTTGGTGATCCAAGTAGGTCTCCATGTTGTACAGTTTCAATTTATGAAAATCTAAGCCAACACTTTCGTCTTTCAACCCAAGAAAGAGGAAACTTGCCTTGTTGTGATCCCGTGAGTCTGGAGACTGGTCCTTGTTGTCAGTACTCCAAGCCTCCAAGATGGATTTCCACTCCGCAGAGTTATCTAGCAAGCCTTTGGAAGTGCCGCCAATAGAGGACCCTTCTATCGTGTCCAACTGGTCATTACCATTGGACAATATCACCAACTTGTTTTTGGGCTCTTTTTTATTCACAAGTGGATTTCCATCCTCGTAGAATACGAATCTTGTAGAGGGGTGCAAGACGGCGTTGCTGACAAACTCGGAATCTTCTCTGAGAAAAGAAACTCTATTGAGCACTTCTTTGCCAAAATATGTTATATCAACGGGTGATTGCAAATTTGGGTTGGCTTCTTGGTTCATTTTATAGTATAGTGATTGTTTGGGACGACTGTTCACTGACAAAGATCGGAATGAGATGTGCAGGCGAACTGAAATGCTTTGTCGGACATACATGAGTAATCCACAGATTAGCAACTACTTCGCACGTTATCCACGCACGTTATCGCTCGGGTATATACAGTACATTTTGAATCGCACAACACTCTAATATGTACAAATTAAATAGGTTTGATTTTACTGAGGGATGGTGTCTCCAACGGGGCATTTTAGGTTATATATATACATGTGCCTGTGAAGTTAGTATAAGTGTCCGAAATTGAAGTTTCGCAAATCAGATAATTGTTAATTAACAAGACGGTTTCCTCATTGTTCATAGGAAGTCAAGCGTTCAAAATCAAGTATTTTCATCATAATAGAAATAAATTAAACATACCTGTTGAAAGTCAGCTGGTCTGAGAATGTAAATTCATTCCAATAAATCTGTTGGTTAGTACAACGCTTCCTCCATTCGATTGTTGGCCAATAAAAAATCAGATTGCAAAGATGTATCCTCATTAAATTCGGTAGTCTAACGATTGAAATTCTTTTTGTAACATCATTTTGAACCACAAATCAACATACCATGCTCGATATTATGTGGATGTATTGCGGTTGATAGACCCATAGAAGCTATCCAATGGTAGCTCCCAGTTTAATCGCATTGGGAAGTCCTTTGATCCACGACTTCTTCGACTTTTTGTCGATAATGATAAAAACGCGACCGGATTGACGCATTCTCCCCGTCCTTCCGACACGATGAATAAGATCCACGGAACTCCTGGGTATATCCATTAAAATGACATTTTTGATTCCTTGAAAGTTCAAGCCACGGGCCAACAAGTCAGTTGTGACCAAAACTTTCATTTTGCTCTGAGGAGGATCCTCTTCTATGAGGGTTGCTTGGTTGATGAACGGAGAAATTTTCTCCAACCTTTCAGCTGCTGAATCCTGACCCGTGACACCTACCACGTCATCTTCCAGATGACCAAACTTTGTGATTAATGTTTCAACAAGCGGTTCGACATGCTTCTTCTCATTTACGAAAACAATGATTCTTTTGACAAACCCAGCCTCTGTGCCATCATTGTGAATGGCATACAATGCTTGGGCTAAGCATCTTGTCTTTGATCCGTGGAAAGGAGCAATCTCGGCATCAATCACTTTCAAAGCAATTTTCTTGGGGATTTTATGGATCAGTGGAGTTACCACTCGTATGATGGAATTTTCATCTTTGAATAGCAACTTAAGTGATTTCTCAAACTCCTTAGGTATCGTGGCAGAGCACAATATTAAATCTTTCAAAGCGGAGAATTTCTCAATTGCTCGAGCAGTTTCATGAAACCATGAGTCATTCATGAGAGTATCAGCCTCATCAATGACACAATAGTTGACGCCTTTGAAGATTCTAAATGGGCGGGATATATTGTCAAGCTTCGAGAGGCCTTCCATTTTACCAGGGGTGGTGACAAGGATGTCAATTTTCTGGTTATCTGCAGCATTGAGAAGTTTGCTAGGGGGATCACCAGCTCCCCACTTGAAAACATTCAATCCCAACTTGGTTTGCGTCTCCAAAAAAGAACCATATTCCTTGGATTTGCGCATCTCTTGACTATAGTCTTTTTCAAAGTCCAAAGGAACACTGGACGCAAATTTGACTGTTTCATAAACTTGATTGACCAATTCATGAGTGGGTAAAAGTATAACAGCACGAACAGGCTGGAAATGCTTTTTGCCCGCAATTGTTATTTTGCCTTTGGAATGCGCCGCGTACTCTTCCTCGAGCAATTTCGAGAGGATGGGTGCTAAATAAGCCCATGTCTTCCCCGACCCGGTTTCCGCGGCAACAGTAAAGATTTTTAGCCTGTTTTGCTCGTTCTCCTCCATGACCTCGTGTAAAATGGCATTTCCGGCTTGTTCAAGTTTGTGAGCAGCGACCTTGCGAGGCTGGTTAATCTTTCGAATTGCGGCAATTTGAACAGGAGAGGGAGCGAGGCTCAAATCCTTCTTGTCTGTGATATAAGTATTTTTCATGATGTAAGAATTCTTTATTTCCTTCTCCATCGCCACCCTCACGGTGGGAAATATACGAAGAGAATCGAAAGACGTGATCTTTTCAATGACATTTTCAGACTTTTCAATCTGTTTCTTCTCTGGCCGCTTGAGAGCAGCAAAGTTTCCAAAGGCAAATACCTTAGGCTTTTTGTTTTCCGAGAACTCCGTGGGCTTGGCGTCTAACCGCTTGCCGCTACGGGACTTGATCATTTGATTTCGGGCACGTGAGTAGCATCGCAACTGTGTACCACAGATATGATTCCGTAAATTAGCCCTCGCCCATGTTTTTAGCATGGTAAAAGAAGGAAAGCGGATTTCACTGGCTTTAATAGGCGCGCACGAAAATTTTCACACTGTGCGCTAAATGCAGTGCTTTAGGGCTTTCGAGTCTTTAAAGGCCGGGAAAAACATTTAAAAAGGTACTCGTGGTTGTTCTAAACAGGTCAGGTATCGAATGAAAGAACGACAGATTGCTCTAGTAACATAAAACAGAAGAACACGCAAATATAATTAGAATGCAAATATGCAGTACTTCTTGCCAGCACCCGCTGACTTCGGGGTCCAATGAGCAATTCCAAAAGTGGCGATCAATGGCCTGCTGGCAGCTAGTAACTTTGATTTTGTAAATGTTTCCTAATTTTGCAGACGAATAATCAGGTGCAAATAGTAGGTTAGTTGCAACGCACATAATCACGTGACCGAGGCCGAAAAATTTATGTATCTTCGTACTCACATCTTCTGAAACCAGACCACATGTTGCGATTAGCTGCCCGCCAGGGGGCCGGTTTATCTCTCAGTATGAGACTGCTCTCGATATCGGCAGTGAATCATGCGGCCGCTGCTGGAAAACGGAAAATCAAAGTCGGTTTCAAGAAAGAAACTAAGGAGAAATCTAAAAAAGGTGGTGTTACGCATTTGAAGTTTAGAGATGCTGTCCGGGCATTGAACTACGAAAAATTGGCAGAAGAGTTGAGCAACCGTAATTTGGAGAGCCTCTCTTCTAATTCGCTTGCCTCGTTGGACTCCAAAGTTGTCACCTATGACACCAAAGCAAAGCAGGTTCTCAACGACTTGGGCTCCTTCAAAAAATACCAGCATCACGAGCTTTTTAAAGAGCCTTTATCTATGGTTAGTGAAAACACCAAAAAGCTCTCTGAGCTTGTGATCAACAAACTCGATGCTTCCACACGCAACAACAGAGTGTGCTTGGTGGGTGATAAAGGTATTGGTAAATCCACCTTAATTGCGCAAGCGCAGGCTGTCGCCCTTTCAAAATACAGTGGTGATGTTGTTTTGTTGCACATGGATCACCCAGAGAAGTTGGTGGACGGAACTAGTGATTATGTGTACAACCAGAAGAGCAAATTCTACCATCAGCCAATGGCCACCAAGAGATGGATTAAACGTTTGCGTTCTGCCAACGAGGCAGTGTTCAAGAAAATGCCGCTCACTGAAGACGTATCTTTCACTGCCAAGAAGGTGCAGTACAACTTGAAGAAGGGTGAAAACACGGTCTACGACTTTCTCTTGCACAACCACGATTTTGGATTGGTCGCCCCCACAAGTGCTTTTCAATTCTTCATCACTCAGCTTCAAGCACACGCTTCTGAGTTCCCCGTGCTTGTTTCGATCGACAACTTCTCTAGTTTGGTAGCTGAGCCATACACTGCTTACTTCCACTCCAACATGAAGCCTATTCATTTTACAGAATTCGAAATCGGCAAATTGTTTAAGGATCTCGTTAGCGGCAGCCTCGAGTTTCAAAAAGGTGGAGTTTTGCTTTCCGAGAGCAAAGACAATGGAGATTGCAAAACTTTGAGAACCGGATTGCAATTGGAAGAGGTGGATCTCTACGACAAAAAGAGCACGTGCGACATTGACTATGCTCGCAGCATGATGGAAAATGGAGGTGTACGTGTTTTCGAGGTTGAAAAGCTCACCAAAGACCAGGCTCGGGAGTTATTGAAGTTTTGGGCTGATGTGGGTGTGCTACAGATCAGAAACTACCCTACAAAAGAAACTTTTTCCAATGAAAACGGCACCACAGGCGAGATTAAGACGAGAAGAGTGGGCGAGTTTGCCGTATGTGAAGATGTCGAGCAACAGCTTGAGAACATTGTGCAATCGGCATACTTTGTTTCCGCAGGTAATCCTGGACAGTTGTTGAAAGTGAACAACCGAGTATTTTAAATCAACATGTACATACGAATAGATCTAAGATCTTATGAAGTAAGCGCCAAAGAAACTACGAGTAAGCGCCAAAGAAACTACGAGTTTCGCGTTGTGTTCATGTATTATGCTAATGGTACAGTGATGAAATGACTAGATGAAGTGAAATCTAGGTGAATAAGGTGTCCTCCTCTCTCAAGTACTCACCAATGTCACCTTGTCTAAATGCAACAATAGCCGTTGGCTGCATGTTGTTTGTCTCCTGCGTGGACTTTGCAGAAACACCAAAGCCAAGAGGAACATCGCTCATTGAGTAGACAACAACACCAGCGTGCTCTGGAATGTCATCAGACAATCTTCCCACGTGGGCCTTCAAGACATGGTTTCCGTACAAGAAAGGCATCTCACCGTTTGGCTTGATCCAAACCTTGTATTTGGCGTATTGTCCCAAATAAGGCAATGATGTGATATGCAATCTGAACTTGCCAGTCTTGGTGAACTTTCCAAAACAAGTGCCAAAGGCCATCAATTTGTCTCTGGAGACCGATGTAGCGAACTTGGCCACCTCCTCGGAGACGTAGTACACTCTATCTTTCTGTAGTCTAAACACATGTGGGTTTGTGGGGTTGTCAATCAAGAAGGAAATGTTTCTTCCCACGTAGTTGGCCAACTTTTCGAAGACCACTTTTGTCTCTTCCTCTGTCAATGATCTCATGGTGGTTGTTGCAGACATCTGAAATTTTAATTTTTTTCGTAGTGCCCGGCAGGTCACGTGCGCGAGATGCCCCGATGGCATAACGGCAACCCCCAGTTCCCCTATCAAAGACGGTTTATGGAGCCGCTATCCCCTATGAGATTATCAAAGCAAAATCAAATATTAGAACCCACAAAATTCTATCTTCTTGTGTTGAATTATTGCACGCATTTTCGAGTGTCGGACCAAATTGACTACAGGTTGCGAAACTCACTAGCTTAAATAATTATTTACTTGTGCTGTGACCCCGGGTCAAAACATCATGTATTTTATGAATAAATTCAGCAACCATTTGAATACCCGATATCTTGTAAATGAGTAGAGGTTGAAATGTAACTCACCTCCTAAAATCGATGCGTGCCGGACAAGGTCATCGCCAAATCGAATTTCGCGACATGCTCATCTTTCTCAACACAACCTTAAACATGGCACCAGAAAAACGTCCTAACCATGAACTTGTGGACGAAAATTCGTCTGTGGACGATACCAAAAGGGCCAAGTCGGCCGAGGACAAGCCCAAGTTTGTCTCCAAGAGGGAACGCACGACCTCGTAGGTAAGTCGTTTTTGCCTGTATTTGCTTATGTTCAATATACTAACCAACAGTGATTGGAAACCGTTGGTGGATGAAGACGGCAACCCGATAGAAACCTCGGAGCGCCGCCCCAAGAAGAAGGTTGCTTGCATGATTGGTTATTGTGGTACTGGCTACAACGGAATGCAGATTCAGAACAACCCTGATGTGAGAACCATTGAGGGCGAGATCTTCAAGGCTTTTGCCGCCGCTGGTGCCATTTCTAAAGAGAATTCCACCGACTTGAAGAAGAATGGCTTTATGCGGGCTGCCAGAACAGACAAGGGCGTGCACGCTGCCGGAAACGTGGTATCGTGTAAGTTGATTATCGAGGACGAGGATATTGTTCAGAAGATCAACGATCATTTGCCGCAGCAGATTCGTGTGTGGGGAATTGAACGTACTAATAGAGCGTTTGACTGCAGAAAATTGTGTTCCTCCAGAGTTTATGAGTACTTGCTTCCTACCCACAGCTTACTTCCACCAAGGCCCAAAAGCAGTTTGTACAACTTGATCGAAGAGAGCAGAGCAGAACACCCCGGAGTCCTTCGTGATGACCTGGACGTTGAGTGGTGGCAGAAAACCAAGGCTGCTATGGTGGAGGATGGCGTCACTGCTGCAGAGTTGGAGCAAGTATTTGAGAAGACTGCCGAGTCAACATTTGACCAGGACAAAAACGAAGCCACGAAGAAAGAGTACTACAATGAGGATGGTGAGCTTTCCGAATGGGGCACCTTAGTGAAACGTGTTCGTGGTATCGAAAATCGCTGCAGAAGAGGCTACCGAGTGAATGCAGAGAAACTCCAATTGTTCAAAGACGCCATGAAACAGTACGAGGGCTCCCACAACTTCCACAACTTCACTTTACAGAAAACCTACAAGGATCCCAGCGCCAGAAGATATATGAAAGACACTTCTGTGTCGGACCCTTTCATTATCGAGGGTACGGAGTGGGTTTCTATCAAAATTCACGGTCAATCTTTCATGTTGCATCAGATCAGAAAGATGATTTGTATGGCCTCGTTGGTGGTGAGAACGGGATGCCCCATCACCCGTATTTCCGACTGTTTTGGTCCTGCTAAAATCAACATTCCAAAAGCTCCCGCCTTGGGATTACTTCTCGAGTGTCCTGTCTATGAAACATACAACCTGCGTTTGACTGACATGGGATACAACGAGCTTAACTTCTCGAAGTATCAAGCCGAGATGGATGCCTTCAAGATGAAGAATATTTACGACAAAATCTATGCTGAAGAAACCAAGGAGAATGTTTATCATGGATTCTTCGAGTTTCTTGACACCTTTAAAGGTGCTGGTGCCACGAAGGAAGGACGGCACATCTTCGACTTCTTGGGCGCTGTCTTCAACAATCAAATGGACAACAAAGAGGCGGTCAAAAGCACCAAACAGCCCAAGGACAAGGTTGAAGACAATGTCGACTAGTCGAGAAGAGTTCAAGCTACAATATGAATTCATATAATGCTGCACATAATTATGTAGGCAAACTCATCAAATCCAGGATGGGTTTGCATTTGCCGGAGATCCACGCTGAGCGTCACCTTGATTATACAACTGATCGTTGCTAGGCATGTCTGCGCTTCTTGCGATATCCTTTATCTCCTGATGGATTTCAGCGACCTGATCTCCCATCTGCAACAATTCAAAAACCTCTAGGTCTTGTCTCAAAGCACGAACCCTTTCTGCTTTTTGATGCATACCCAGCCTTTCTAAAGCAATCAACTCTTCATCTGTAACGCGGTCATTCTTTCCGTAGCCTGCTTGAGCATTTTGCACTTGCGTTGGATGAGGTACCTGATGCTGTGCTTGCTGATATTGTATATGCTGGAGTTGTGGCAGTTGTTGAGATTGTTGCAAATGCTGATTTTGAGGATGAGAAGGATGCGAATGAAGTTGATGATGGACTTGACCATGAGTCTGAGTCTGGGCCTGAGCCTGGGCCTGGGATTGAGCCTGGGATTGAGCCTGTGGCTGTGACTGTGACTGTGGCTGAGCTTGAGCTTGAGCTTGAGCTTGAGCTTGAGCTTGGGCCTGGGCCTGGGACTGGGCTTGGGCCTGAAGAGGTTGGGCCTGTTGAGCCTGAGTCGGTTGAGCCTGGGACTGTTGGGCCTGGGCCTGTTGGGCTTGCCCCTGGAGTATTTGGGGTTGAGCTTGAGCTTGAGCTCTGCCAGATTCGTTCTGTCCATCGCCAGACTTATATTGCTCCCTTTGTCTTTCTTGCTGGAACTTGTATAACGTCCAGTCGAACACATAATCATATCTATAATTTTCCTTCTTGAACAAATCTCTGAACAACTTGCGTAAGTAGGGGTAGTCTGGTTTATCGTCAAATCTCAAATTTTTGACATAATTCATGTACTCCAAAAATTCCCCAGGCAACCCTTTGGTAAGGACATCATTTGGAATGGTCATCTTCTTCTCCATGATTCTGTCGTATTTTTGTCTTTTTGTTACAGCTTTCAAGCCTTGCCAAGGCAAGGAACCGCGACAAAAGTAAATAAGAACGTAACCAAGCGACTCCAAATCATCTCTTCTAGATTGCTCGATACCTAGATGGGTGTTGACGGACGCGTATCTAGCTGTTCCTGTCAAGTTCTTGTTCTCTCTATAGGGAATATGCAAATGGGTTCTCGGATCTCTATACTTCTTGGCTAAACCAAAATCGATCACGTTGACTTGAGAGCCACGTCTACCAATTCCCATTAAGAAATTGTCGGGCTTGATATCTCTGTGTATAAAGCAGCGGGCATGGATGTACTCAATTCTGCAGATGAGTTGATCAGCCAATAACAAAACAGTCTTGTATGTGAATTTTCTGTTGCAGTAATTGAAGAGGTCCTCTAGAGAAGGACCCAAGAGGTCTATGACCATGGCGTTGTAATCACATTCGGTACCATACCATCTCACGAAAGGGATGCCGACACCGCCACTCAAGGCTTTGTAAACCTTGGCTTCGTATTCTAGTTGCGGATGCTTTGCTTTGACGTTCTCCAATTTTATGGCAACCTCCTCGCCGGAGATTATATTTGTACCTAAGTAAATATCTCCAAAGGAACCAGAGCCGATTTTGCGGCCTATACGGTATTTTTTCCCTACTCTTAAATCCATCATTTTGAGGTCGTATCTAGAATGATTTGAGGACACAGAGTTGTTCATAATGAAGACAGCTAGCGGGCACTATAAATGAACCGCCAACAAAAGAAATAAACAGTATCGATACAGATCTGGAGACTGGAACTTCCTCGTGAGGAAAACAGACAGTATCGATTATTCAGGCTATGGGGACGAATGAGGGCGTACTCAGAGTATGAATTTGAGCGATCAAAACACAGAGCGGAATGCGACGACCAGAAGATTTCTGGAAAGACGGTGTTTTGGAATCGGGGGAATGAGTGTGATAATTCCGGACTTGTAACAGGAACCCTCTTTATGTCCTAAACAAATAAAAACTTCACAAGATAAACTGCAAGGTAAACTGCTTGAGTGTTTGTAAAGATCGAAAATTTTTTTTTCTGCACCAGTGGATTGTGCTCCGCAATTATCTTTCGTCTTCGCACTACCGCGTAGTTCTCAGGTGGATTTCCGTCACCGCCACAATAACCAGAGATTGTTAAAGTAGGAAGACCTTGAATTATGAAAAACAGAGATTTTACTAATCTACATTCTTGATGGTTGGAACATAATTTTAATCGTATAATAATATCGGAGTGTCAATGAGGCGGGAACAAGTGGCTTATGGGCAAGCGCAATTCCATTGGTCTTATTTTGTAGTGAATAGGGATGTCGATCAATGCGAAATCCTAAACCCGAAATGCTGAATTTGCTCGTTAATCGTTGAGCATTATGCAGTTCTCCAACAATAAAGATGGGCTACTTGAAGGGTCAATTGCAACTGGTGCTTGTGAGGGAGAATTACGCCGCGGTCGCTTTCGTCAGGGATACGCGCATGTGCGTCTGCCATATACACACCACAGAGGCTTGTTCAGGCCGACTTCAAAGTGCTGCAAAAACGAGCTAGGACAAAATAATTATTTGAATTCAAAGACTCACTCTCTTCTAACTAGCAGAATGCTTTAGTACTGCACTCAATCAAAACAGGCCACATTATTATCTCCTTCTCTTTATCACCTGCAAGGCAGCTTCAAACTCGCTAGCAGTCAATTACAACATTAAACCTTCTGCACTGAAGCCTCCACAATGTCTTTGACTTCTTCGACATTGACAGACGAAGGAGTAGGGCTGGCAGAATTTTCATCCTCTTTGGCTTTAGTACCTTCAACTTTAATACCTTCACCTTTGATGCCTTCACCTTTATTACCGTCTGCAACTTGCACAGCCACTTCACTGGTCACTTCCGGCGAAACAACCTTGGGATTCTTTTTGACTTTGCTGAGAACTCTCTGCAACTTGTTGATATTCTTGCCAGCATTTTCTTCCGGTGTCTTTGTCGGTTTCTTGTTGTTGGTCATACGCTTAAAGAAACTGGCTCTTCTTCCAGGAAGACCAGTCTCATCCAGAATCTTGTCTTCGACAGCCGCCACCTTCTCGGCAACTTTGGAGCCCTTTTTCGATCCAGCCTTGGTGGCTTTCACTCCCTTTCCTTCGAGAACCTCGACCTCCTTGCTGTCTTGAGTCATTGGGTCTTCCAAAGAGGAGCGCTTGGCGTCCACGAAGTCTCCCGACTTCTTGGAGTCCGCTGCAGCTTCACTTCCAGCATCTTGAGTTGTTTGCGGCTCAAGCAGCAGGTCATCCGCTTGGCGCTTACTGAAGAATATCTTGGAAGTTCTCTTCAATCTATGTTTAACTGTCATCAAGTAAGGGGTGGTTTATACAAAAAGTAAAGTAAAGCTGGAAATGGCTTCAATTTATATGCTTGAGAATTCCCGTATGCACACATATGCACCACACTGCAATAGTTTCCTGATCCTCAAAAACCTCAAAAGTTGACAAAATAGCACTAATAGTATTCCCTAGTTTTTTATGCTTGCTTAGTCTGCAATTCCAAGTTTCATTGTTTGGGAAATTAGCGACTAATGGGTACATAGTCTTCACTCGACACACCTGCTTCCATCACAGAAATTACAAAGCCAGTTGTTAACTCTACAGCTAAACTATGGTATTTAGAGCTGCTTCAATAAATCCAGGATGTAACAATTTTTAGGGTCTTTAAAAGAATCACCTGGATGGATTTCCGAGGAGCGCGTGCTCGACTTTCCTCCCCGATTGTCATTTATAAGTTTACGTGAGCACCTCTTGATCTTGTTTTGCACTTTCTACTACTAGACTTACCTGGAAAGATTGCCTAACAAGTCTCGCTACAATTGCCATTTTTGGCGAGAATATAATCGTGGGAGGAATTGAAACAATACGAACAGATGACATACATGTTTGATACGCGACAGAAATGCAAAGAGCGTCTGCTTCATTGTGTATCCATCGCTATATTATTCCTTGGCGCGTGAACTTTTGACGACGTGCCACTCGTGAAATTTCACAAGGGTTTAATTAAACACACATAATTCACACTGCAGTCACACTGTACAAAACTTGATTGCCTTATCATAGTGTCCGCATGTCATTGTCTGCACAGAAATCTGGATATTAATGAATTCAAATTTTGAATGCAACGTCATTTTAAACATGTGCAGTGTTTACTCAAAGAAGTAGCATTCAATGGATAGATTTAGGTCCACAGAACCTTCACATACGCCAAGTATTTTGAATAGCGCTCAGGCTGCTTGATTTTCCCTATGAATTCCTCTGTTGTCAAAATTTTTTCAAGAGCAGGTTATGCGAAAATTATGCTTAATTTGCAACCGCGTCATTAGCCAACATTCGCACATTGGGCTTCCACGATGTTGTTGTCATGATGTTCTCACAATCCAATACAATAGAGCTTCGGTAAAACCACCAAGGAATTGCCTCCAAAAGTGGTGATGCAAAACTTATTGTTTCCGGCTGGACGGTCCTCGTTGTGTGTTTTCCGCTACTCATATTACTGTCACTCAAACTACTGTCACTCAAACTACTGTCACTCAAACTACTGTCACTCAAACTACTGTCACTCAAATTACTGTCACATCTTACGCCTGGCACCTTTGCTGGTGGCTTCAACCTCTGTTTACATTGAAAACATCTCATTGCTATAGTATCAGTTCAGATAGCCTTGACTGTGAAAATTGTGCTTCTACTTCTAAAAGCACTCTGCACTAAAATTGCAGTGAGATGCACGTGACCTGGCATATCCAGACCAAATTTTTCAGCCAAAGCGAGCTTCACTTTACAGACTCCACGCTATGGCCTCTAGTCCTCCATTGACCCTCAGCAACGGGTATCTTCCTACATCATACCGGCTTTCTGCACTGATAAACCATCTCAAACCGAACTTTCAGGGTCATGTTTTTATGCCAATTATGAAGAACTCGCTTTCCTCCGCGGAGCTGCATTTGCCCTTTAGCTTGGCTTTGAATGCTCATAAGCTTATCATCACCTCTGCTACCTTGCATTTGAAAGACGGAAAAGAGGTAAAATTAGCAGTTGCTTATGAGCGCGTGGAGCAAGTGATTAGACTCAACGCAGACACAAATTACGACAACATTGAAAGCGTTTCGATCTCATATGTCGGATCCATTACGCCTATTAAAACTTACAAAGACGAGACATTTGGAATCTTCAAAACAAACTACTCTGACTCTTTGGAGGGCAAGTCTGACAACTATGTGATTGCCACGCATACTCAGCCTTTTGGATGTCGAATGCTTTTCCCCGTGGTTGATGAACTTGTACACAAGGTGCCCATTCAACTTACGATTACCACCAAATCGAGCTTCAAGGTCCTTTCAAACGCAGCACTTTTCTCCAAGAAGACAATAGATATGTCTGAGGACTCCGAGTTCAGCTTCAATGCAACTCCCCCAATAGCACCTTCAGTCTTCGGTTTTGTCATTGGAGACTTCGAAAGATGCACAGCTCAAGAGGAAACAAGCGTTCCCGTCGAGGCATATGTGACGAAGGGAGACTCTTCCGAAGTACAGTACGCCTTGCGTGTGATGACTAAACTTCTTCCAATTTTTGAGAAAACATTGGGGTGTAAATTTCCATTGGAAAAGCTCGATCTTGTACTCCTTCCGTTTTTTAGTGACACAGCAATGGAGAACTGGGCAATGATTACTGTTATCAGAGATGTGATACTTTTGGACGAAAGCACTGCTTCGAATGACAGAAAGAAACAAGTGAGGCAACTCATAGCCCACCAGATGACACATCAGTGGGTCGGCAACTTGATAAGCGTTGATGAATGGGAATACTCTTGGCTCGTTGAAGCTTTTGCAACTTTTGTCGGTGATTACGTTTTATCTTTGGCAGGTATCGACTCCTCGGATACGTTCGGATATATTCAGTCGAAACTGAACCTACTCCAAGACTTTATGGACCAAGATTCTTTTGCCGAGGAACCGGTTGCCAGTCTCTATGAATCAATGCAAACAATAAAGAAGTCCCTTTCCCCAAGTTCACGAACGAATGACTTCGTTGACAAGAACACATACGAGAAGGGAATGATCGTTCTTAATATGATCGCAACTTTGTTTCGAATGGAGAATAACGACAGCGACTTATCCAGCTTCTTCAATGTCTTGGCTGAAGTAATTGAAAAGTACAAATACCGAGCAATAAAGCCTTTTGACATGTGGAATATTATGAATGAGAAAACATCCTATGAACTCTTAACGTTTGTTCATTCTTGGGTAAGATATCCAGGGTTCCCTTACTTGAAAGTGAAACAATCGGGTACCAAAATTAGAATTGAGCAAAATAGATTCTTTTTTAACGACGACGTTGAGAACCTTCAGCTTGAAAATCAGCCATTCCATGTTCCCTTGGCAATTAAAGCTTTGAGTGATGATGGCACTGAAAAGTTCTTGAATTTGATGTTGACTGACCGTTCTATCGATTTGGAAGTTTCGCCTTCGCAATTTCTTGGATTGAATTATGAGAATCAGTTTTACTACAAGACTATTTATTGTACCGAAATTCAAAAATCAATCATCCAGAATGTTTCCCAGAACAAGATTGAATCAGCAGGATTGGTTGGCATGATAAAAGATTACGGAAAAGTTATGGGACAGCCAATTCCCGCACAAGACTCTTCTTTGTTCGGACCAAATCAGCTTTCTTTCCTTGTTGAGCTTGCAAACGTCTTGTGCGGTGAAACATGGAACATTGATTACGAGGTTCTCAAGTGCTTGTTAGCGTACCTTGAAATTGTGAAATCAATCTTCCTTCACTTCACCGAATACACAAAATTTAAAGCCTGGATTGAAAATTTTGGAGTCACTCTTATGGCAAAGATCGGCAAGTGGAATTCCTTGTTTGAGTTGACAACTGATTCCTATGACTCAGTCGAATTTGAGGTGCGGAATATAGTGCTTCAGCTTGCCAGCCACGACAAGGAAGCAAGCTCAATCTGCAAGAAGCTATACAAGAATTTCGTGAGCTCTGGTATCAGTCAGAAGTTTCTTCCACGCGAACTTTTGTCACTGATGTTTAACGTGACAATGGCGACAGCTTCGTCACCGGAGTACAAACAAGTTCTAGCTCTTGCGAAGAATTCCAATGTTTCTTATTTGAAACACACCAATGCATCGGTGCAAGAACTTCAAACAAGCGCAGTGTCTTCACTTTCTTTCTGTCAAAAGTACGACCTAATCACCAAGACCCTACACTTTGTGAACACCAATATAGATTCCAAGATGATTGAGTTGGCTTTGATCGGCTTCAGGTATGAGGAGAGAGCTGAGGCCAAAGACTTGATTTGGAAGTGGTATAAAGTCAATTACGATCAATGGGTCAAAAGATCTCTTCGAAAAGGCTCCGACTGGTCAAAACAAATCGGTGTCACAGTCGGTAATATCACCAACATGGTTTTGGGAGAAATCATGCAGTACAAACCAAAGGAAATCCAAGCTTTTGTCGATGCAAAATGTGCATCATTGCCAGATCACCAGCTCAAAGAGCGGATGCTCAACCTCGAAGAAGAGACACGCGAGAAGAAAGTGATTGCCAGCTACTATAATGATGTCTTGTAAATAGTATCTATTATAAAATATGCTTGTATATACGCTTATGTACAAGTGTCTGCTATGCCTTAGTTGAAGAGATTTCGGACTCAACCTCCAAGTTTTCTTGTATGTTCCATAACTCTGAGTAGAGACTTCCATCTTTTTCAAGAAGCGTCTGGTGAGTGCCTTCTTCAAAGACCTGGCCTGCATTCAAAACGACAATCTTGTCGCTGTCAGCAATGGTCCTCAATCTGTGAGCAATCAGAATGTTCGTGGATTTGTCTTCGGTGAATATATGACGAAGAGTACGCAACAAAGCCTGTTCCGTGTGTGTATCCAAGGCACTAGTGGCCTCATCAAAAAACTTGATTGGAGATTTTTTGAGTAAAAGACGAGCAATAGCCAATCGTTGCTTTTCACCCCCTGAAATCATGAGTCCTCGTTCGCCAACGAGGGATTGCATGCCCTCAGGTAAATCTTTGACAAGCTTGTCGAGACTTACCTTCTCCACAGCTTCGTGCACTTCCTCGTCAGTGGCATCTAAACGACCGTAGCGAATATTCTCAATGATGGAGTCGTTAAATAGCGGCGTATCTTGGGGAACAACTCCAATGACCTTTCGTAACGAGTCAAGAGTCACTTTTGAGATATCCTGGCCGTCAATGAGAATTCGACCAGACTGCACCTCGTAGAAGCGGAAAACTAATTTCAGCACGGTAGACTTGCCCAGGCCGGAGGGACCCACTATGGCAACTTTTTCGCCGGCAGGAATGGTAAAGGACAAGTTCCTTAATATGGGCCTATCGGGATGGTAACCGAACGTGACATTTTCGAAGGTAATGGTTCCCGGACGCACAGGATCAAGAACTAGCGGTTTGGCGTCAGGTGCATCTTTCACCACAATTTCGTGATTTTGAAGCTGGAATAAGTTTTCCATGTCCAACAAAGACTGCTTCATTTCTCGATACACAGAGCCCAAGAAGTTGAGAGGCACCGAAAGCTGGAAGACCAACTGATTGATAAGAACTAAGTCTCCTACGCTAAGACTTCCACTCGCAACTCCATGGCATCCCATGTACATCATCGCTGTCAAAGCCAGCGTGAATATTAAACTCTGACCGGCATTCAAGTATGCCAAAGACGTGGCAACCTGAATAGACGCATCCTGGTACTTAACAAGAGCCTTGTCGTACTTGGCGCATTGGAAACCCTCGTTGTTAAAATACTTCACTGCTTCGAAGTTGATCAAGGAGTCCAAGGCTACAGAAGCAGCCTGATTTTCTGCTTCATTGGCCTGTCTGCGGAACTTTGTTCTCCAAGCCGTGGTGGTGACCGTAAAGAACGAGTATGCCGCCAAGGTTGCGAGAGTCATGCCAGCGTAGGCAATGCCGTAGTTGTAGGTTAAAAGACTGCAAACAACGCCAATCTCGAATGTGATGGGCACGATATGGAATACCATGGCACTAAGAACAAAGCTGATACCGCGGGTTCCCCGCTCAATGGCTCGGGTAATTCCTCCAGTTTGGCGCACGAGATGGAAAGCGAGGTCCATGTTAAGTAAGTGGCGAAACGTGTTGTTGGAAACTCTGCGGATGGCAGATTGGGCCACCAGCGCAAAAACTGCGTTTCTTAGCTCCCCAAAAAGCGTAGCACCAAAACGGGCACCTCCGTAGGCAAGAATCATTGCGCCCATGACGGTGGCCACTGTGCCCATTTCTGTGGCCCAGTCAATATTCATGCCGTCCACAATGCTTTTGAAGAAAAAGGGCACCTGCACATTCAAGAGCTTGGACCCTATCAAGAGCAACAACGCTAGCCCCACACGAAACTTAAAACTTGGCTTGTTCTTCGGCCACAAGGTCACGAGCAACAGCCGAAGCATTTTCGTCTCGGATGACAGGATCTTGCGACCGAAAACTGTCCATGTCTTGCTCTTATCTGAGGGAGGTGTGGCGTTAACAGAAACCGACAGAGCAGGTTTTTCATGTTGTGGATCTGAAGAAGAAGGCTTCTTCACAATTGCACTGCTGAAGAGCAGTCGAGTGCCACGCGTGGTCGGCACGCCATTGGAGAGATATTGAGTGTACGCTATTATAGAGCGCTGACGTGGAGCACACCGAAGAGAGTGGTGAAAAACAGAGCTGTTTCCAAACACCAGTGGTGTCGGAAGTCTTGAAGCTCTCGATAATATACGGAGCATCTAGTGTTTAAGATGAAGTATGGATTATAGCTTGGGTGTGGATCTCTCTTGCGTGCTTTCTTGCATACCCCGGCGGGCGTGTCTGCAGGATGCTAATGTTGGGCCGAGCCGTAGATGGAATAGATAGGGTTGGATAGCTAAAAGTAGCGAGAAAGTTTAGCTACTTTTAGTGCAGGACATATTTTATGAATTGTTATTTGAACAGATTAAGTAGAATGAGAAGAGTCAGGAAATATGAATATTCTGATTTTTTAGTTTTTGAATTACATTTGGATCTTTCTTTGCACCGAGTATCGCTTCGCGTACGTAAAGCGAAAGCTAGTCGATGAATACGTTAACATTTGAGCCAGAAAAGATGATAGGCAGGAGTGAGTTGTAATGAATGGCGGGTGAAATTTGGGATTCTATATAAGATATCGATGTTGAAAATTAAATATTATTGCAATTCTGAAATTAAGAGGCTCCAGAACTATTTCAGTTGGAGAAGAGTGAGAAATATGAGAAATGGTTGAGAAATGTAGAAATTATGAGAAGTTAGCTAAAATGAGTAAACATACCAAGAGACAAATACAAATATAAAAAAGAGGATATTATAAATTATGTAAATTACCGAAAATATAGCAAATGAATAGATTGAAATCGAATTGGATTAGGAAAATTTATGGGATAGAATAGAAATGAATAGGACTGTACAGAAACATTATGTATAGAGTCAATGGGAATAGTCAATGGAATGTATTGAAACAGCGAGTAGACCTGGAAAAAAGTGAATATGTCAAAAGAAAGGAATGGGTAAAGTTATATTCCAATGGAAAATAATGTTATAAGACATTCTACATCGTAGATACACAAACTCATTGATTATAGCAGCGCTCGCGCCACTCAGCTACCATTCTATTAACATGATCCACTAATTCTCAGAGTTAGTGTTGGAGGTAATCTCGGCCTGCTTGACCAAACTAATCGGAGCATCCATTTTAGGCAACATCACCTCAATCATCCGGATCTTGGTGTTTTCGTTGAAGGCCTTGTCATTGAAAAGCTTCTCCACGTCCTGCACAGTGGACACACGGGCAGTCTCGTAGTCCTTGGCGCCAAACACTGGAAGCAACTGCAAATTGTTCCAAGGCTGCACGTCATTGTATGCAGCAGTCTCGCCGTGGATCAATCTCTCGATGGTATAACCGTCGTTGTTCAACACAAACAAGTAAGGCGTGGTTTCCCACTTGCACATGGTGGAGATCTCCTGCACAGTCAACTGCAACGACCCGTCACCAACGAACAAGATCACTCTCTTACTTGGATCCACCTCTTGTGCAGCCATGACTGCTCCCAAGGTGGCCCCCACAGTGTAGCCAATGGAGCCCCACAACACCTGCGAAATACCAATGCAGTAATCGGGGAACTTGGATTGCACGATACCAAATGCCGATGTTCCGGTTTCAGTGATGATAATGTCGCCTTCTCTAAACCACGACGACACACGACCCCACAACCACTCTTGCGAGAGCTTGGACTCGGCCGAAAGTTGTTCGGCGGGCTTTTGAGCAGGAACAGCCACTTCCTTGTAGTGTGCCACATGCTTGTCAACCACGCTCAACAACTTCTGCAACACCTCCTTCATCTGCACTCCCGGGAACGTGGCCTGCTTGATTTTGGTGTAGTCCGAGTGGAACTCCACAATGTTTTTAGTCTTGTACGAGTACGAGAACGAGCCGGTGTTGAAATCGGACAACAATGCACCCACAGACAACACCAAGTCGGCGGACTCCACGGCGTCCTTGATGGCTGGTTCCGAAAGCGATCCCACGTAAACTCCTCCGTATCTTTTGTTGGACTCGTTGACCGCAGATTTGCCCATAGGCGTCACGTAGACTGGGAAATTGGTGGCCTTCACCAATTCTCTCACCTCTTTTCTGCAGTCGTGTCTGGAAGCACAGGCATCCACCAAAATGATGGGGTTTTGAGCCTGGTCGATCATTTTGGTCACGGTTTCAATCACCTCGTCTTGCGCCTCTGGCTCGTTGGCCTTCAAGGCGAGATCGATGGGAGTGTCTAGTAACGATGCAGGCACATTCGTGTCCACCAAGTTGGCAGGCAATGCCAAGTAAACGGGTCTTTGGTTGACGTACGCCTCTCTGATGCATCTGTCGATTTCGTAAGGAGCCGAGTTGATTTCGTGGATGAAAGCCGTGGTTTGCGAGATGTTATTGGACATTCTGTGGAACACAGTGAAGTCGCCATTGCCCAACGTGTGGTGCAACAACAACTGCTTGGCTTGCGAGGAAATGGAAGGAACTCCCACAACGTGCAACAATCCCACGTGTTCGGCGTATGCACCTCCGATTCCGTTCAATGCTGACAACTCTCCCACTCCAAAAGTGGTCACCACACATCCCAAACCCTTGACCCGCGAGTAGCCGTCAGCTGCATATGCGGCGTTCAATTCGTTGGCGTTTCCGGC
This sequence comes from Metschnikowia kipukae, assembly GCA_002370135.1. Lineage (NCBI taxonomy): Eukaryota > Fungi > Ascomycota > Pichiomycetes > Serinales > Metschnikowiaceae > Metschnikowia > Metschnikowia kipukae. The sequence goes on from NKZJ01000102.1 coordinate 522,087, forward strand.
CCATCTCATACCCTCCACCTCGTAGATCTTGTCGAGAAGGGATAAGTTGAAGTCTCCAGGGAGACCAAAGATACTTTGGACTTTAAGCTGGTTCAATCTCTCGAAGAGATATCTTCCTAATGTAATTTCAGACATGATAAAGATGATTTGTTTCTATCTAATGATTGTGGCAAGAAGAAACAATTTGGGTCTGGCAGCAACTCTTTATAAACCTTCATGCTGGAGATCCGGCTTCCGGAGCAGGTTGCCCTCTATGCGCATGACACGCAGCAATTGCGGCCTGCGGCAGGCAAAGCGCATATTTTTGCACACTAGACCCGCCAGAGTTCCTGGATACAGACAAAACGTGAGCAATTACGCACCCTTCAAAGTGTATGCGCTTACGGATCCTCTACACGGATGCCACGCCACTCACACGCTTCAGTGGCCATGACGACGGAAACTCTTAGCTCGATACTGGAAATATTGTAATATGTAGGATGAAATAGTGGTGTTTCTTTTGTCTTGGTTTATGGCCTAGCTGGCTGCCTGAAGTATTGCTTTTACTGGGGTGGTGCCCTATGCAGGGTTCACTGCTACACATGGAACGCATTCTAGAAAGCAAAGGGTTAAGATGTTTCAGAGTAGAAATTTCGGAATTTCGGGATTTCGCCTGTATACATGTTGTCCCGATCACGGATCTTGGCTTGAAACTGTCGAGGGGCTGATGAGATCAAGTCCAGCATTACACATTAATTTGGAACTCATTCAAAATTTGTGATTAATCCATTAGTGGTGATGGCCATAAGAAAGGCCCCATCTCAGCTCTCATTTCTTTTCTTTCGATTGATATGGTCTGTTTCCTTCCGGGATGAAATATTTACTAATCTCATTTACTGCGATTTAATATATTCTCATTTACTGCGATTTGATATAATCTAGTCCACTCCGGATGTCATTATACTATTATTGACATGCCCATTTTCGCGCCATGTAGAAGCCTAGCCCGGAATCGTAACCATGGAGCAGAAACCACACCAGTACATCTCCACCCGCGACTTCCTGTGTGCAAGCCGTGTCGCGGTGCGGGTAAGAGGCAAAAAATACATCACCTGAGGGGCATGTGCTGATATCCCCGTGACCCAAACAACACCCACTTTTTTGAATCACGTTGAGATAATCACGTTTTCACAACAATAACAAGGCTGCAGTTCTACAACGCCCCACTGAAAAACCACACCACGGAATCAGCTCCACTCTATAAAGCTTTTCCCGCGAGAACATCCTTCTCCTTTTATCAATTCTTTCCTACCCCCTAAATTTCTTCAGCCAGCGCACGTGAACATGGTAAACAAAAGAGAGAGCACCGACAGCTACGAAGACGCTGCCAAAAAAACCAAGCTTGAGGACGACAAAAAAGAGGAGCTCGCTATCGACTCCGAATTGTTGGGCGACCAATCCTCCTACAACGGATCGCAAAACCCGGAGCAGGGCGATTCCAAGGAGGGTCATGACGACGAGGACGCGGCAGTTGCAGCTGCAGCCTCCTTGGTCACAGACGCCGAAACAGCAAATGCTGCCGCTGCTGCCTTGAGCCACCAACAGCCCGGTCACCACCACCTTCACCATCACCACCACCACCAGCAACAACAGCAACAACAACAGTTGCACCAGAGATTGGCGTACGAAAACCACTATGGCTCGCAGATGCACGGAGGTTCCGGCGCGCAGCACAGATCAGACAGTTCTATCTTGCAGCCAACAACGTTGCCCCAGAATGGAAGCAAGCCCCCGCATGGGTCTGAGGAGTGGCACCGCGTCAGACGTGAAAACCACAAGGAAGTCGAGAGGAGAAGAAGAGATTCCATCAACCAGGGTATTAAGGAATTGGCTGCCTTGATCCCCACTCCAGACACCAACAAGGCCCAAATCTTGCAACGTGGTGTTGAGTTCATCAGACGTTTGAAGGAAAACGAAAACAACAATATCGAGAAATGGACTTTGGAGAAGTTGTTGACCGAGCAGGCTGTCAGCGAGCTCAATGCCTCCAATGAGAAGTTGAAGGCTGAGTTGGAGAGAGCTTACCGTGAGATTGAGCAGTTGAGAAGGAAACTCGAGGAGAAGTGAGTTGTCTCGACTGCTGTGTTTCATTGTCTAAGGACGCTGTGTATTTTTTAGCTGAGCACTATTGTGGCTCGTTTTGTATACTTATATTTCTACGTTTGTCTAATTCAATTAATTTCTTGTATCTATGCAAATGCAATATGCGGGTATCCCAGACCTGCAAAAATTATTCTGGGTTGTTTCATCCGGTGTGGCGGTTGATCTTACCTCGTCAGACTGAGGACGTTTTCTAGTTATAGGCCTTACTTCTGTTTGGGAGCTTGTTCCTGTTTGGGAGCTTGTTCCTGTTTGGGAGCTTGTTCCTGTTTGGGAGCTTGTTCCTGTTTGGGAGCTTGTTCCTGTTGAGATGCCTGACCCTGCTGTGGGACTGGATCTTGTTGAGCAGCTTTCTCTTGCTTAGCAGCTTGCGCTTTCAAAGCAGCAGCTTCCTTTTCTGCGACGGCTTGCTTTTCCTTGGCCATAAATGCAGTGACTCTTTGCTTATACTGTTTGTTAAGCTTGATGTTGCGCTCGACCCGGGCATCAAAAGACTTCATGTCATAGTTCAAGTGATACAAGAAGGACTCGTACATCAACGGATTGAAGTCTGGTGCATTCTCAACAATATTTTTGGTTGATTTGCCAAACAAAAGTCTCATAATTTCGTGTTCATGGACCGAGGTCAAGTCTCGCGTTCTGATGTAGTCAATAAGCAAATCCTCATTTTGCAAGAGTGCAAAGAGGTCGTCTTCCGAGAGTGTGGTCAATGCTTTCATCTCGTGATTACTTAATGGTTCTCTCTCATGCGGGATTTCAACGGATGAGGTTTCATCACTATTGTACTTCGCATCCCATAGTGACCGATGGCGAATGAAGCCTCTCAAAATATCTTGATGAATCCAAAGTCTTAATTGACTGACAAAGAACCGTCCCAAAAAAAATTTCTCTGTAATACCTTTGTCCTTATACTCGTAAGCAAGAATGTCAGAGTAACGCAGCGGGATGTAGGCAACCTCACTTTCGACGTATGACTTAACAAGCGGTGAAACTTCATTGAGGCTCACAAAATGTCTATTTCTGCAATTGAAAACTCCCAATTGCTTGTTAATCTCAGCATTCGACCGCCCAGTTAAATCATAAGTCTGAGGCAACATTTCTTTGTATCTAGATGGCGCGTTGTCACCGGACACGGCCAATCCGGTGATGTCAATGTAAAGCCCCGAGTCCACATCGATAAAACGGGCATCGATGTTATTGTTACCGTTGCTGTGATCTCTAGTGGCGATGAACGTTCCGCAGTCCAAAAAGTATCTGCCAAAACCGTCTTCGCTATCTTCAACAATCAAAGACTGGTTGAAGTTCATGCTTAATTTGTGCAAGTCCATCACGGGAACTTGGACGTCAATATCGTTGTCCCATGGAAAAGCAATGCCGTTCCAGTACCAAGCCAACAAAGAGCCATGAGCCATCCATGTAGTGATACCTTGCTTACGAGCAAAGGAAAGCCAAACTCTCAGCAATCTGTGCAAAGTGTTTGCCTGCTCAACACTGCCAATTCTGAAACCATTGAAAAATCTGTAGTCGTAATGGTCGCCATAAACATTTTCAAAAACTCTGGCTTCATTGAAGTATTTTGGAGGGTTTCTCTTCACTCTGACGGAGTATTTAAGAGACTCCAAATAAGCAGCCTCTGTGCTCTTCAACGAGCCTGCTCTTTGAAGTTTCTCTAATTCTTGTAATATTTGGAGATCGTTAAACTCAAAGTCCTCCTGTTTGAGCTCGACTTTATAGGAATTAACAACCTTCTCAACCAGGGGCTTCACGGTCTTTTTAAGAGTTTTAAACTCACGAAGAGTATTAATACTCAAATCTCCACTGGAATCGCGCAAAAAGTTGTCTACCAAGCCGTTATTCAAAAGACTCTTTCTCTCTCTGGCAACATCCACAGTATATGAGCCCTCCAGGGTAAGGAAAATGATTGAAGAAGGATTTGGAGCCAGCGAGTACAAGTAAATCTTGCCCGCCACTTTCGAGTGCTCTTGTCTCATGCGACCAAAAAATTTATTCACAATGATGCCCAAGCCAACGTGATCAGTCTCAGTCTCCTGGCGACAGTATTCGCTCGGATCCAAAGCCCCTTGTTTCAAAGTGGGTTTTTTGCCCTCTTCCTCGGTCTTCATGATCTCATCTTGGTACTGTCTTTCGTCTAACATGGCACAAGTAATTTCGGAGCGATTGGCAGTTAAAAGGTATGAGTCAATCACCGAGGTATCAACCCAGTCCGACCAATGGAAAGGCACGGGTTCACCTAGAGCATTAGTTTTGGAATAAAGGTGATGGTAGTATACAGCAAGAGTGAAGCGCGGATCGAAAGGCGTCACTTTGGGTCTTTCCGCCACGGGACTTTTGAAATATGACGGAATATTTATGTCAGTTTGGACTTCAGTGAGGACAGTGTCGGCCACCCAGTAGCTGTCATCAACAGACTGCTTCCTTTTGTGTTCAAACAAGGCAGTCACGCGCTTGTAAAAAGTAGAACGAGAGTCGGTGATCTCCTGTTGCACTCCGGATGAGTAAAGAGACTGTGTGAATTGATCGATGAAATTGAGCTTATTAGCATGATGTTCAGGCAATACCAGCAGTAGCTTGTACACTATGAGAAGAAGGGTAAGAACCACTATTATGTGTATATTTCTCTTCCGCAATAGAAGATACATTGTTAAAGTAATCTGTGTAGATAATGCTGATGGATATGATGAAGGGCAAGCCGGCGAAGTGCTGAAGGTGAAGATATATTAATGTAGAGCCTTAAGATTGGAAATGATGAAAATGACAACAAGAAAAACGTAGTGTAAAACAGTTATAAACCGAGAATTGTGATGGTTTTGAGCGATAATGGAGCGAAAAAAAAAAAGAAAGAAGTTTATTTCCTTACTAACATGCGACTGAAGATCCGCGAGTTCGTACTTGTATGCAATACTCCCCCACTGGAGTGTCTGGAGTAAGCAACTTTCAGAAATTGAGATTTGGATTATGAACTCGGTGGCTTGTAGAGGCAAATGTGACGACTCGTATGATCAATACATTGTACTGTTAAAAGAAAATTTAAAATCTCTTAAAGACTTACAACTTCTCAGAGAGTATGTTTATTAATGGGCGATAACCTCACACGATAAAGTTGGGAATAGTTAGAGGAGCGCCCAGAAATTTCGGCTGGCCCTCGATCCCGCCGAAGCCTTGCTTGAGATGACGGGGCTTAAAAAAAAAAAATAAGCACAGCGAGACGCATTTTCTGCAGTTCTGCTGGAGTAGTACCAAACAAAGGTCACACACCGCCCGTGTTACCGTGTTAAACAATTAATCATAGCTATTCATTGTCTGTTTAACACAAACGAGTTTTGCAAAAGCTCACAAGAGCTATAATTAATGACGCAATTGTTGCTTTCAATTTCTTGGCATTTATGGTGCATGCATGGCACGCCAACACTCCATATGCACCTGTATATAACCCGGGTGCAAATCCCGAACCTGTTTGCTTTCCTCACGCGAGCCTTCGAATCGTGGAGTCTTGAAAAGTTTGTCTTTTCAAGGTTTGCCTAAGCACGGCTCTTTCATTCCAAAGACGTGAATGGGGTTTTTACCCCGGTATACTTTAATTCCAGCATGAAACATAAAGTTGCATTGCATCGGCGCGCAGCCAGCTGTACGGTAGTGTGGTCGCGCGTTGCTCAGGTACACGTCAAAATGTCGAGTCTGACTTCTACAATATGCTACCATATCCGATCGCATCAGGCCATAAGCCAAGTTTGAATACGTGTCAATTCGGCTTTTTTTTTTTTCCTTTGACTATCTGTTTCCAAAAGGGCGTAGCATTTCCCCTTTCTGCAGCCTACATCTTGTGACCTTTCCACACATATTGATGAAACATTTGCGATGCAAGTCCAAAGCGAAATGAGCGAGGTGTCTCACTATTAAAACGCTCTTCGCCGCCAAAGTTTGTGATTGTAAAATTAATTGAATTAGTCAAAGATGAGCTCACTAAACGGGAAACACAACTCTTGAATGTTCGCTATCGATAATGAAGGAATTATTGTGGAGCCGATTAGACTTTCAGAGCACCCGTGATGAAATAGATCTTTAGATTGAAAATGTTAGACAGAAAATAGCTGGTTTATCTTGCTCCATAAGCCACTACACCTTATACAGGCGTCTTTGGAAGCTACTTGCACAACCGCCAGTGTGCATTTCCGGGCGCCTTATCTACGGCGCCCGCCCTATGGCGCGCCGAAGTGCAGATAAAGAAAGATAGCGAGATCAACGCTTCGATCTAACTTTAATTTCGGGACCCTTCAATGCCTGCAGGGCAGTCTTACTATACGAGGCTCGACGGTTCATGGAATTGCCTAAATCTCATTTTGTTTGGTGGCGACAATGTCAAACACTGGATTATCATAAGCTAGCAAATAAGTTTCGTCCAGTTTCCACTTCTTGTCCAATTTCATATATGTCCAGTTTCGAATTTGTCCAGTTTCAAAGTTATCTTCAAGAATTTTCGCCTTTTCATTTGCAATTTCAAAGCGGCGAAATCCGAATTTGGCAGCCGATACCCCGTTTTTATGAATGGCGATCTCGTGCGTGGTGTTCTGGAAAAACGAGAAAAGAAACATTTCCATACGGCGCGGGAATAACCGTTGATGCGGAGGTTTCCAAGAATCACCTGCGGAGAAGAAATACCAAGACTTTTTCCACACGTCAAAAAAGTGTCAAAACGCCAGATTATTTTGACAGAATATTAATCTACCGCATGCTATACGCCTTTAGCCAACAAAGCCAAGTTTTCCTTGATCTTGAAATCTGTGCATTCTTGTGATCTATCTTTCCTTATCTGCGCACGGGACCCTGCCTGCGGATTTCGGTGCTTCCCGAACTTCTTTATCTCATTAAGCGTCATTGGCCATCTGCACGCACGCCTGTATGCTGCACTGATAAACTCTTTATCGGCGCCAAATCTTTATCAAAGGATCTTCTATATCAAGAAACGTATATGGCTTCTTAGACGACTGTTTTTCTCTTGGTCTCTACATCCACCTTTCATTTTTGTTGTTGACCTTATATTTGTTGCTTCACTTTTTAGTTGTTGCTATACCTGAGACTTATTGCTTCACCTTTTATTTGGGAGTTCTGACTGCCTGACTCAATTTGCTGCCTCTAGCCAGCAACATATCCATACACATCTCGGGCCATGTTAACAAAGCCCCAGCTTTCCACTTTCGGGAGAAGGCTCGTCCACAAATGGACCACCCGTGAAGGTTTCTTCGGCGACTATGACTACGGCTACCTTTTTGTCCCAGACATGCCCTTCTCTAAGAAAACACCCAAGACACAGCCATTCTTCGGCCTCAACTCCGATATGCCTTTGTTTTTAGGGTTTCTTTTAGGACTCCAACATGCTTTGGCCATGTTGGCTGGTGTTGTTACTCCACCCATCATTATAGCGTCCACAGCCAATTTACCGACCGAAATTTCCGAGTACTTGGTCTCGGCCTCTCTTATCACATCAGGCATCTTGTCGTGCGTGCAAATCACCCGTTTCCATATCTACAAAACGCCCTACTACATCGGTACAGGTTTGCTTTCTGTGGTTGGTACGTCTTTCGCCACCATCACCATTGTCACCAGCTCCATCCCCATGATGTACGCGAACGGCATGTGTCCAACTGTGGACGGGGTCAAGCAGCCGTGTCCTGAAGCGTATGGCCACATTTTAGCCACGGGTACTGTGTGTGCGTTGCTCAATATCTTGTTATCTTTTTCTCCATCCAAGGTTCTCCAGAAGGTGTTTCCCGCCATCGTCACAGGCCCAGTTGTGCTTTTGATTGGTGTTAGTTTGATCGAAACCGGCTTTGAGGACTGGGTTGGTGGTTCCGACTGTATGGGCGCCAAATGTGGTGTGAAAGAGTTGCCATGGGGCTCGGCCCGTTTTGTGGGCTTAGGTTTCTTGGTCTACGTTTCCATTATTATCTGTGAGAGATTCGGTGCTCCAATCATGAAATCCTGTGCTGTCATTGTTGGCTTGCTTGTGGGATGCATTGTTGCAGCTGCCGCTGGTTACTTCTCCCACAGCAACATCGACGTGGCTCCCGTGGCCACCTTCCCTTGGGTACATACTTTTCCATTAAAGGTCTACGGCCCCATTGTCTTGCCGTTCTTGGCTGTTTACATCACCTTGATCATGGAGGCCACTGGTGATATTACCGCCACATGTGATGTGTCCAGACTCGAGGTCGAGGGTGCGCAGTTCGAGTCTCGGATCCAAGGTGGTATTCTTTGTGACGGTATCAATGGTGTGTTGTCTGGCTTGATGACGGTGACCCCAATGTCGACATTTGCTCAAAACAACGGTGTTATTTCCGTGACCAAGTGTGCGAACAGAAGAGTAGGATACTGGTGTGCGTTTTTCTTGATCGTCATGGGAATTTTCGGCAAGTTCGCTGGCGCCATTGTGTCCATTCCCAAGCCTGTTTTGGGTGGTATGACCTCCTTCTTATTCACATCCGTGGCTGTGTCAGGCATAAAGATCATCTCCACCACTGAGTTCACCAGAAGAGACCGCTTTTTGTTGACGGCCTCCCTTTTGCCTGGATTTGGCGCTACCTTGGTGCCAACCTGGTTCCTGACTGTTTTCACCTACACCGGCGGCAACAAGTCCTTGCAAGGATTCTTTGACGCCATTATTTTGGTGATGGAAACTGGTTTTGCCGTTACTGGCTTCATCGGCTTGATCTTGAACCTTTTGTTACCTCAAATTGCCGATGAGGTCGAGGAAATCAATGAGGTGGTGTTGGAGACTGTTGGATCTGCTGACGACCATGCTTTACAAGTCTATGCCACCAAAGAACGAGATGCATTCCAACACCAAATGCTCAAGGGGTCGACCTCATCCAACCTTTAGAACTGAACCGAACCCTGTATTTATCTGTTATTAGAGAATTTAATATCTAATGGTTACTTTATTTCTTAAAACTCCTCGGAGCTGATGTTCCGGTGGGGTTGGCATTTAACTCCGGCCCGAAGCACTACGTATTTTTGACAGATATGACGCGCAACTAGTGCTTCCTCGGATATTTAAGCCTAATGCGTTATATACATTCCGAGCATAGATAAACTCACTCGGATCCATTGGACGCTTTTTCTTCCCCACGAATTTCTAATATGGTGAAAAGTGAAATTCTTGTGAAAGGACGAGCTGGTCCGCATTCTCTCCTGCTTATTTTGAAACTCAATCAGGCTTTGAAAAAAACTGTGTTCTCCCGCAAGTTTTACCAGGAAGTCAATGACAAGGTGCTTTCCAAAACAGCCACACTCGACTCAACTCTATATTTCATATGTTACTTCACGCTCTTGTTGAGCTCGGTGTTGAATAACAAAAAGCAGATTAGATCTTTTCTTTGCAAACAGAAGGCCAATTTCTTGCAGGTTTCTCAATTGCTATACTCTAAGATTACAGGTGCCCTGAAGGACCCCAAATTCAAATCTGCTAAAACCGAAAAAGAGGCCGAAAAGACAGACATAACAGCTGAAAAAATAGTTGCGGATGCAAATGCCGAGATCGCAGTCCCACCTTCCAAAACCGCAGTTCACTTGAAGGCAGTTTCATCATATCTCTCAGATATTCGGATCTTCAACCGGCTAGTTGAGTCAATTCGCTACATGCCTTGGATTATTGATGAATTTACAGCACTCATGAACCCGGCACTGGCGGTGCCTAGACTAGATCGCCTCATCAATTTTGCCCAATCCATCAATTGCTTAATTTTGGAGCTTCTTGAGAATGCAGGTTGGTTGACCGATCACAACTGGGTCGCAACTGGAGACAATAACTTCTGGTGCATTGAGGCCTACATCTGGTGCTCCCGGGTGTGGGGTGCTTATATCTTAATTGAAATTATAGAGTTGTTCAGAAGAGTACCTAGTTCAAAGCGCAACAAAGACTGGAGAATAAATCTCTTCACACAAATGGTGCAGTTGCCCTTGGTATTGCACTGGTCGCTCTACGAGGGCTGCTTGACTCCTTTCTGGGTGGGTCTTTGTGGCTCGGGTGCTTCGTGGTTTGGCTTCAAGAAAACATGGAGTTCGTTAGACTTGTCATAAGAATTACTATATAGGCCAATGCATTAAGTCAGAGTATTCATCTTGCTGACAGTCAACCCTTGATTGCAGGTCCCTTTGTCTCATTTCGTTCTAGTTGACGAGATCTGTCAAAGTACAAGTTGGGATGCGTAATATGGAGGTTTTCTGCCTTGGCCGATTTCTCCATTTGCAGCTTATGCGTGGCTTCAAACACTCTCGTACAAGCCAAGGTGAAGTTGTTCTTCTGCACATCCTCAACGATGCCGTTGATTTCGTGCTGGTCTCTGATACCCATGTCGTTCAAGTTGTTGACGAGCAGTTCCACGGGAAGGTCCCTATAAGGACATCCGTGGTACTCGCCCTTTTGAGGCCGTCTTTTCGACAAAATAGTGTTGCAGTCATGGGGTTTATAGTTGATGCGGCCTCCTTCCAAACCATAGTTGTGTCTGATATTGTATCTGTATTCCTTGTTGAAAGTGTCCATGTTGATCTTTGCATTCTTGGTGAACTCGTAGCTCCAGAACTTCAAGGCGTCGTCCACATTAAGTCCTATGCCCTTCAAGAAAAGGCCTAGTTGAATTCTTCCCTCGTATTTCAAGTGCGAGTTGGCTTTTAAGCTCTTCTGCAAGTGTGAGGCGCAAAGTGGATAATGCTTTGTAATCTGAGGGGTCGATATCGACACTGCATTGATGTCGGAGGCATTGGCTTGATCGCCGAAATTGTCGTACTGTATACTGGCAAAGTTCTTGGACAAGTTGTTGAGGAGAGGTAGCAATCGGTCGTCTTCCTCTAACCTTGGAAGCGCCTGAAACGTCTTCATTAGACTCTTAGACAACAGTTCCGAGAAAACAACGGAGAGAAGACTGATTTGAAAGGTAGATGGGATGTAGGCGAAGCCCTTGGAAATAAGAATCTGCCGTTGAGAGACCAAAAGTGGCACCTTTTCAAAAGGCAAACGGATGAAAGACTCTTTGCTGCGCATGTGCTGCTTCAATTGTTCGCTTGTTAGATTGAAGGTGGCATCGCCCTGGTTTTCCAGTGATAATATGCTTCTGATGGTAGCACCCGAGGCTGCGTACAAGTCATCTAGTCTCTCGAGCTTTTCCTCGTTGGATATGTATTCCCAGGAAAGCTTCGACGAGTACAAGGACACGAACTCGTGCTGCTCCTTTGGCTGGAGCATATTGAACCTGATTTTGAAAAGAGTGGTTTCATTCTTGACAAACTTCTTGCGCAACTCCTCGGTCCTGCAAAACACTAACCTCAACGTGTAGTGAGAGTAGTAGTCTTTTCTGCGTTCGGCGATAATCTGAGAATCCTTTGTGGCAGATCCTGAAGGTGTCAAAGGCATAAACTTAAGGAGAAGGGGCTTAATCACAGCCTCGATATCCTTGAGTGGTTTGGACCGAGCCAAACACGACTCGATCTCAATCAAGATTTTTAATCTATCGATGGCCCAGCTTTCGAACTCCTCGAGGGTAATTTCCTCAAGGGGAGGAGTATCGTAAAAAGATAATCTGGATGGGTAGTATGATGGCGATGAATCCGAGTACGCTGCCACTTCTTCGAAGTTACGGCGTCCTGCGGTTCTTCTTTTGGTCTGCCTGAACATGGGCGTCAATCTGAATTTTGTTCCTGTCTTGAAAAATTTGAGTTATGATGCAGAGAATGCTCTTGATTTGGCGCGTGGTTTGAATGCTTAGAGAGTCTGTGGATATGAAAACTGCAAAATCACTAGGCGGGAAGTTTATCTAAGCAGATTTGAGAGTAAAATACCACGCGGACGCGTATTGTTTTGGCGTTGTGATGCAGGACTCAATATCTGGATGCACGCTACCATAATTAGTAACTCTGGGTTCTCTGGTGAGTGATCTAATCACTAATAAATATAAGCTTTAAATCCATAGCATATAAGTTTTATGCATTTTTTTTACTGCATTTGCAATTTTCTTGCAAGCTTACAGATCCATCCATTTACTTTGGACAGTGCGTAGTCAGACTCATACCGAGACGTAATAATGGAAACCCAATATTTAATCAGATCATGATAAAAAGAACATAATACTTGGTTTAATTCAGAGTTACCATTCAAATATTTACTTTCTCAAATCTATTCTCAATATTCATGCTTTATTATTTTGATTGGCTGTTTCTTCAGACTACGTTATATCTATATTCTTTCAGTCGCAGCTTTTTCTCATGCGTACAGCGCGTGGCGCACTTGCTACTCACATCCGCGCGGTTCATAGATTTTACTGAGAAAAAACTTTGAACCTTCACCATACGCCTTCCAGTGAAGAACAATTAAGCAGTCACTTCAACGGTCGGCACGTGAAAGCACTTAAATAAACTGTCGATATGTCCGAGGTTGTCATTGACCCAACGTCCTTCCACAAGAGGTTGTCCATCTTGCAAAAGATGTTACCCTCCGAGAATGGCACCTCTTGCCTTCTCTTTCTCGTGGGAACTAGGGATGACGAGTCCACCTACAAAAAATCCACAGTTTTACAGCTCTGGCTCCTTGGCTACGAATTTGCCCACACAGCCATCTATGTGTCTCAGGAAAAGTGCATTATCATCACCAGTGAGGGCAAAGCCAAGCACTTGCATCATTTGCCTTCCGCTCCTGGCTCGGCCGGTAATCTTGAAATCTGGACCAGAACAAAGGACCAAGACCACAACAAGCTGTTGTTCACAAAATTGGTGACTGAGTTAAAGGCTACTGCTTCTGGCGACAAACAGATCGGTACCATCTCCAAGGACTCTTTCAAGGGTAAATTTATTGATGAATGGTCAGAGATCTCCAAGGCTGAGAACTTGCTGTTCACAGACTCTGCTGCTCTTGTTTCCAAGGCTTTGGAGCTCAAAGACGCCGAGGAGTTTCGTTACACAGCATTGGCTTCGACTGCATCCGTTGTCATGATGGACGTATTCTCGAATGACATGTTGGACCTTGTCGACAACGAAACTAAAACAACAAACATTGACGTTTCCGAAAAGCTCGACAAGAAAATCGATTCCAATAAGTGGTTCACCTCGTCAGCTCTAGGAAAGAAGAAATTACAATCCACCAAAGAGTTTGACCCGGAACTTACTGATTGGTGCTACTCACCGATTGTGCAAAGCGGTGGCGAATACGACTTGAAACCCAGCGCTTTGTCAACAGAGAAGCGTTTCGTTGGCGACGGTGCTATCATTGCTTCTTTGGGGTTGCGCTACAAAAACTACTGCTCCAATATTGCCAGAACCTTCATGATCGACCCGACTCCGGAAATGGAGAAGAACTACGACATTTTGTTGGAATTACAGAGCCACATTGCCAAGAATTTGTTAAAGGATGGTGCTGTGGCGAAAGATGTCTACGATGGTTCCATCGAGTTTATCAAATCTAAAAACGGCAACTTGGCAGACCACTTCACGAAGAACTCGGGCTGGTTGACAGGAATTGAATTCCGCGACTCGACGCTTGTTTTGAATTCAAAGAATGAAAGACCTTTGATCAACGGTCAAATTATCTCATTGACTATTGGCTTTAACAACTTGAAAAACTCTGCCTCAGATCTGAAGCTCAAAAACTACGCTCTCTTGGTCACGGACACTTTTAAAGTTAGTGAAGGTGAGGCTATTCTTTTGACAGATTATCAGAAGGCAAGGAAAGAAGTCACCTTTTACTTTAAAGATGACGACTCGAAGGAGGTGAAGTTAGAGAGTAATGACAAAAAAGTCAAGTCCGAAAGTTCTTTGGAGAGAGAGAGAAAAGCTGTGCAGCCGGGCCCAAAGGCCTTGAAGTCAAAGTTGAGAAATGAGGGAGCTGCTGCAGACGATGTCAACGCTGAAAAAGTTCGTCAAGAAGCACAGAGAAAGCTTCACGAGAAGAGACAACAAGAAGGTATTGCCAGATTTTCAAGAGCAGACGCAACTGATGCGGCTGTACAGGGACCTGTGTTCAAAAAGTACGAGTCGTATGTGAGAGAATCTCAGATTCCTAGCAGTGTGAAGGATTTAAAAATTCACATTGACTACAAAAACCATACAATTATCTTGCCAATTTGTGGTAGACCTGTTCCTTTCCACATCAACTCTTTCAAAAATGGGTCTCAAAATGAAGAGGGCGATTACACATTCTTACGTTTGAACTTCAATTCTCCTGGTGCTGCTGGAGGTGCAAACAGTAAGAGAACTGAGTTACCATACGAGGACTCTCCAGACAACCTGTTTGTAAGGTCTCTTACTTTCAAATCTCGTGATCGCCAGAGAATGGTGGATGTTTACAAAGCCATCCAAGATTTGAAGAAAGAGAGCGTGAAAAGGGAAGCCGAGAGAAAGCAACTAGCTGATGTTGTTTCTCAAGGCAACTTGGTCGAATTGAAGGGATCGAGGGTTAAGAAGCTCGAACAAGTGTTTGTCAGACCCACCCCTGATACAAAGAAGATTGGAGGCGTGTTGCAGATACACGAGAACGGTTTGAGATACCAATCCTCGTTTAGGGCTGATCAGAGAGTGGACATTCTCTTTTCGAATATCAAACATTTATTTTTTCAGCCATGCAAGGATGAGTTGATTGTGCTCATTCACTGTCACTTGAAAAGCCCTATCATGATCGGAAAGAGAAAGACAAACGATGTCCAGTTTTACAGAGAAGCCAGTGACATGGCATTTGACGAGACCGGAGGGCGCAAAAGAAAATACAGGTACGGAGATGAGGACGAGTTACAGCAAGAGCAAGAGGAAAGAAGAAGAAAAGCATTGTTAGACAAGGAGTTCAAGGCTTTTGCTGAATTAATAAGTGATGCATCTCGCGGTGCATTCGACTTGGATATACCTTTCAGAGAATTGGGATTCCAAGGTGTTCCTTTCAGATCTGCCGTCTTTTGTATGCCTACTAGAGACTGTTTGATCTCGCTCATTGATCCTCCCTATTTGGTTGTGACTTTGGAAGAAATTGAGTTAGCTCATTTGGAGCGTGTGCAGTTTGGATTGAAGAACTTCGACATGGTGTTTGTTTTCAAGGACTTCCTGAAGACACCAGTTCACATCAACACAATTCCCATGGAACTTTTGGAGGATGTCAAAAATTGGTTGACCAATGTGGACATCCCCTTCAGTGAGGGTCAAATGAACTTGAACTGGGGAACCCTTATGAAGACTATCACCTCGGATCCATATGCGTTCTTCTCCGACGGAGGATGGCGTTGTTTGACCGGAGATGGAGACAGTGATATGGAGGAGTCTGAAGAAGAAGAGTCCGAATTCGAAGTTTCCGACGAGGACCCTTCGGATGAAGATGTCGCAAGTGAGGAAGAGAGTGAAGACGCTTACTCATCTGATGGTTCAGAAGGCAGTGGCAGCGGCGAGGAAGAAAGTGAAGGTGAAGACTGGGACGAGTTGGAGCGTAAGGCAGCAAGAGAAGACAACAACAGAGTGCAACGCGATTAATAAGGCACGATACGGGCGCTTCTTACTATTGGGGTGCCTGCAATTGAATGTAATGAAGAACCAAGTTTGACATCTTTAAAAGTAGACCAAGTAAGCATACTCTAAAGTGGACCAGCTAAGCATGACAGGCGGCGCGAGAAAGTTGCAGGGCAGGCCACACAATACGCGTAGGTGCTCAGCAGGGAGGTACGGGTGTGCTCTCCAAGTCGTTCGGCACTCCAAATTCCCCTAGGAAGAAACCACCTACAAGCCCATCCAACGACTTTACACCTCGCGCCGTAGCCCGATATTTTACTGTTTCAATAAGAGGCTATTACTCCCGCAAACAAACGTATTCGAGGCGAACTTCCAGGCAGGACCTTTCTAACAAATCATCGAAGATTTGCCTTTTTTTTTTTGACATCAGTTGGCAGTCTCATCTCCAACCAACCCACCACTACATCTACAGCAAATGAATGACAATACCGACGACTACTCATATGATTATGAGTACCTCTACAAAATCGTGTTGATCGGAGACTCGGGCGTGGGCAAATCCAACTTGCTATCCCGTTTCACCAGAGACGAGTTCAACTTGGAGTCTCGATCCACCATTGGAGTGGAATTTGCTACCAGAACATTGGAGATTGACGGCAAGAGAGTCAAGGCTCAGATCTGGGACACAGCTGGCCAGGAGAGATACCGTGCAATCACCTCGGCATACTACAGAGGTGCAGTGGGCGCATTGATTGTGTATGATATTTCCAAGACCGAGTCATACGAGTCTGTGTCTCGGTGGTTAAAGGAGTTGAAGGACCACGCTGACGCCAATATTGTGATCGAGTTGGTGGGCAACAAGTCTGATTTAGACCACTTGCGTGCCGTGCCTACTGATGAGGCCAAGAGCTTTGCCACAGAGAATAACTTGTTGTTCACCGAGGCATCTGCGTTGTCTTCTGACAATGTCGACTTGTCTTTCCACCAGTTGTTGAAGAATATTTACGAGATGATCAGTAAGCATCAGTTGGACACTAATGAGAATGCCTCTGCCAAGCCAAGAAGTGGGCCAACGATTTCATTGACTCCTGCTCCGCAAGACAAGAAGCGGAAGAGCAGCTCGAATTGCTGTTAGTGTGTCTTATTACTAATATAAATGGAGTTGATTTTATGGCTTGTGCTGATGCCATGGCCATCTGTAGATAAGGTGCACACGAATGCATTGAGACAATGTTCATTGTTCAAAGTTGAGCTTCCAGATGCTACATGGATCATTGGTTCTCTCTTTTATAATATTGTTACATGGCGCCATGCTTGAATCGCCCACATAGAATGTGGTTGGTCTTGTGGACATGCTGCCCTTATGTGTAGCCAGCCGAGTGCCTTAGTTGCGTTTGAATCACATCCTTTCATATTCTGTCACATCCTTTCATATTCTGTCACATCATTTCAAACTTGTCATCCAATGTGAGATCCGGTCACCTTCTTGGACCTTTGAGCTGAGGTTTCGTCACACCCGCCTGCGATCCAGCTGCCGAGATTTTAAGCGGTTTGGCCGTCCCCTTTCCTTTAGTCATTTGTGTTAGTCTCTTCTTAACATCTGCAGTTGGACCACTTATCACTGTGACGTTCACTACTTGTTCGCCTCTTAATATCACAAGACCAAGAAAACGCTTTTCGTCCTGAACTTTCACCTGGCCTGGCGCTTTATTTTTGAGGAGTTCTTGATATGCCTTCTTGGTGATTCTAGACTCCTCTGTGTCTGCCAACACGAGATTCAAGTGCTTGTCAAAAGCCAATAGCTGGCCGGTAAATGATCTTCCATCTAGAATAGTGACTTTGAGCCTGTGATGAATTAAATCCGCGAGCCGGGTCTTTTTATTGATGGAAGCCATTGCTACCTATGAAATACTCACATCTCGTTTTCATATGTTTGGGCGTGCGCAACACAACAAAACACCACTAGCTAGTTGATTTCTGCCCATAACCATGGCAAGCTAAATATTTCTCCAACTCATAAACTCATTTTTCTGTCAGCTATTGAATGCTTTTTCTCTTTGTCATGATGCCGATTTTTGGAGAAATTGGGGCATTCTATTCTCGCGTAGCGGCACCAGTCTTGCTCATTAGCTTCATTCTTCAAACCTTTCGAACTTAACTTGAAATGGAATTGAGCAACGGCTTTTTGGAAATTCAAAATGTGTTCTTTAAACTTTCTTCTGGCCCATTCCCAATGTCCTATACAGTCCGAGCATTGGAGCAATCAGGCCGCTTGCGCGGCCGTTCACTGAGGCGTTTCTCCTCCCACTTTTCTTTAACTTTGCAACACCAAATATCAAAAAAGCATTGTTGATCCAAAATGTCCGACACAGAGAAGGAATTGAGCAAAACTGAGCAGGTGGAAAAGACCGAGCCGGAAGTGGAGGCCAAGGAAGCCAAGGACGAGGATGTCGTCAATGAGAAAAAGCGGTCCAACGAGGAATCTGAAGCTACTGCTGATGCCGCCAAGGGCAAGAGAAAGTCCAGAAGACGCCAGTACGATGATCTTCCAAAAGAGGAGCCGGAATCCGAGGACGAAGATAAGGAGAATGCCGAGGAACCAGAGAATGAGGAAGACGATGACGAGGAAGACACTTTGTTGGAGATCGACGAGTCTAACATCATCACCGGCGGCAGAAGAACCCGTGGCAAGGTAGTGGACTACAAGAAGGCCGCCGAGGATGCTGAGTTGCCAGAAGACGACGAAGATGAAGATGGCGAATTTGAAGCTAAAGAGGACGACAACTAAACTAAAAGTCAATTTGTTTTAAGAGATTAAGCCAGTGTAGTTTCACCTGCGTTAGCGAGGGGGCCAGTGCAGCGTAGATGTCAAGGCCTTGAGCATCTATTGAGCGTTCTGGAGATCGTAATCCTACAGCTATGTCGTTGTGAACATAGACAAAGTGTCACTGTAAAAATATATTAATTAGTTGACCTCAAGAGGAGGTATCGCCGAAGGTATAGAGCCATTGCGGCCACACGCCGAAAACAAGAAAAGCAGGGAGATGCAGGTGGATTACCTGGTTCATTTTTTTTTTTTTTTTGAAGTTAAAGAGTCGACATGTGATGTCGTTCTAAAGATGAAAAGCTTGCAGGGCCACACACTGAAGGCGCTCTGCTCCTTAGACCATTCGATACATCCACACGGTTAGCACGAAGCCAAGCAGTTGTTATTATAGTATGGGTTCAGGTAGCCATAACAACCCTGGTCAGAAAACTGGCTGGGGTTGGAAGATGCAAAGGACCAGATTGAGGGCTGCGGCATCTGTGCGTATGGGTTAGATTGCACAGCGTAGTGGTACTGGCCAGCTCCTGGCATTGGTGCCGCCCACTCATTGTATCTGATGGGCGAGGCGCTGCTTGGAGAAGAATACCCATACATCGATAAATCAGGCTGATACACCGGCGAAGAGGGTATGGAGCTGTAGGCGTACCTTTGATGAGAGGCGGAGACAGGAGAGTAAGGACTGCTTAAAGCTGCCTGAGGTACATATGTGCACTTTTGGAGCCATGTTTTCCAGCACTCCTCCAAGGTCTCGATCTCAGGAAGAAGTTTGACAACATTCAACTTCCAGTTGACGGCAGCCAACCACAGAGCTTCCTTGGAGTTGAGCAAGTCGATTTTGATGCCGCTTGCACTAGCCCAAGACTTGCTGGTGAAGGTGTTGTCGTCGTTGAACTTGTTGGCCAAAACGAGGGCAATGGTCATGATCAAGTAGATGTCCAGATCGGATCTGGCCTCGAGAGCGGCGTTCATGTACCGTTGGTTGACATACTCCAACGCAACAAGAATAGTGGATTTGGGCAAGCGAGTGGCATTGAGAACAGTCACCACGGAGTTTTCAAACTCCTTGGAAGGAGTTCTGCTTTGGTTGAGCATGCCAAACACACACCAACACATGAACGCAGACATGGTGGCCGGTTCATACTCCAAGACGGCACTGATTCCGCCCGTGACAGGAGCCTGCAGGGGAGCAGGCGGCATCTGTGGAGGATACAAATGCGGTTGGAAATAAGCAGGTGGCGGGGGAGGCGCCATCATATGCGGTTGCTGGTACACCTGGGAAGGATAGGCAGGATTTGAGCAGGGCACAAAGCCAAACAGCGAAGCCACACGATGGCCGGAAGATCCAATAGGATAGTAGGTCAGGTACATGGTGATGTGGACACAAACTTGATGGTTCCTAATAGGAAGACGGGCGGTGACGGAACAGCCGGAGCAGATTCGGCAACAGGACCCGGAAAAGTAGACAGGCACGAGGACTTAATCAAAAGCTCGTGTTGCGCTACTGGAAGAAACGTCCAAAATGAACTTTGACGCCTTCTTTGGATGAAGGGTTGGGCTCAAACAGCGGCTCTAAAACCTGTGGAAGGAGAAGAGTCGTGTTGCTTTGAGTCGGACAAAACCCAAGGGAGGCAAGGCAATAAAAGGGAGTTGTATCTCGATATATTTACCTACACTCTCCAAGAAAGGTTTATAGGAAGTAAATTGATGCTTTGGGGAATCAATAAAGGGCGGTGAGAAAAGTTTTCATTGTAGTCACCGCCCAGAATCCTGCATACAGCCGTGGCTGCGACTGTATGTTCTGTGACAATTGTTGCTCGGTCGCACGTTTCGATGCTAATACTCGGCGGTAGTTTCGGGCGGGTCGTGAAGTTTGCATAGACTTAGCGAATGGTGCAGTACTTCAAGTGTGTGAAACATGACTTGGTTATTATCGGCGATGTTTAGAGTTTATAATATTGGATGTAGAGATTGGTTGGATATTGTCTAGAGGATGAGATTCAGAGTGTGTTTAGATAACTTTCGAGAGTGTTTTGATAGAGTGTTTTTTGATAGAGTGTTTCTTGATAGAGTGTTTTTTGATAGAGTGTTTTTTGTAGTGTTTTTTGATAGAGTGCGTTTTGATAAATCTAAGATGATGTCAGAGTACTGATCAATGTTATTTAGTGTTGGCTCCAAAGTAGGATCTAGAGTATCGGTTAGAGTATTGAGTATCATATGATCATGATTATTGTGAAAGTCGGCTACCATCGCGTATCCCAATGATTATTGTTAATTATCCTATAAACCAATCCCAAAATCTCCGCCTCTAACTCTCAAAGTTAAACACTGACCGTATCGGAGGTAGCGTGGTACCGTTCACAGCAATACTCGTGTCTTGCTGCTCCCACTGTGATTGCTGCTTCTCCAATTTACTGATCAACGAAAACAGATTGATACCCTTGTCGCTGTACGACTGTGGCTGCAAAGGTGGCGAGTGTGATGGAGTCTGGAGCGGCGTCTCAGTGGGAGATATGATAAAAGAGGCATTGTTGCGTGCTTGCGCCTGTGTGAGCTGTCCCGAAGATGGCGACCGGTGGGCCTGCGGCCTTTCGGGCACGAGAGTTGGCGTCATGTACAAGTTCATGGCCGACTGCGACGGCGAGTTGGGCCGTGACTTCTTGCTGGGCTGTGCAAACTCCAAGTTCAACTGCGTCAGCGACTGCTGCTTGGGCATGCTGGTGGGTGCACCCGGCGGCGACGACTTGAGCGGCGTCATTCTCTGTAGTTGCAGGAGCGAGCTGAGAGAAGTCAAGCTGCTGACGCTCTGGCTGGAATTGAGCTTCAGCAACGACCCCGACGACGCCTGGCGTCTCTTCAGAAAGTAGTCGTTGAGGTTGTTATATGACGGCGGAACCTTGCGTGGCGCCAGCGGGTCGGGCGAAGTGCTGAGCGAGTGGTTGGTGGACTCCTCTGCGGAGTTCGAGCCAGTGTTGTTGGTGAACGCATGACTGGATTCCGACGCCAACGATGTCTGACTCTTGGACTTTTGAAGCAGGCCACTCGAAGCAAGCGGTGCCAAAGCCACCGGCGTGGGGCCCTTGGCGAAAATGGCCTCGGAAGATTGCACACGAGAAGGCCCCGTTGCCGAGGCATAGCTGAAAGGGAACGGAGCCTGCTCCTGCGGTGCAAACCGGCCCTGATTCACGGATTGCTGCATACCGGTGGGCGACGACGGCATGGAGAACACGGCGGGCATGGCCTGTCTTTGGAACAGCATGGGTGCAGGCGTCTTGGCACCGCCATACACAGACGGGCCGTGGACATGTGGAACCGTGGCCATGCCTCTTACGGGCTGTGCCGGCTGGATAGGATGCTGGCCCTGGGGGTATAAGGGAGGCGCTTGGTTGGAGTGCATGGGCATAGCGAGCGGCTGGTTTTGGGTCATAATCAGTTGGTTTTGGGAAATCATCGGCTGGTTTTGGGCAATCATCGGCTGGTTCGGGTGTTGTTGTACAACGTATACTGGATAGCTCTGATTCTGGTAATAATGAGGGGCCCCGTTGGCATCGAACGCCACCGAAACCGCCATCGGCACAGGCACGGCATTTTCAGAAAGCACGGGGTACGGCCCGTCCAAGGCCGGTTCTTCGTTGCGGAGGCCTCTTTTGCGGGCCATGGGGTTGTTATGGATGCGGGAGTGTCTGGTCAATTCATCCGACCGGGAAAACCGCTTGGTGCACCCTGGAAACGTACAGGGGTGGGGTTTTTCGCCCGTGTGTGTTCGGATATGGCGGGTCTGATGCTCTAACCGGTGGAATGCCTTGTCACACATGGTGCATTTGTAAGGTCTGTCGTCCTTGGACTTTTTGTCGGGGGTAGACATGGTCTAGGCCAAAGGAAAAAAGCAAGCTTTGGAACGGAGGTGTGGGAGTGTTGACGCTGTGGTCCTGAGTCGACGATGGGAGGAAGGGGCTGTAGTCAAAAGACTAGGCGTTACTGTGAGAAAAAAGCAGCAAGAAAAGAAGTGACTGAGTAGCGTTTAGTGCACCGCATTAATGAGTATGGAGAAGTGCGCGAAAATGGTGTATATATCGGAGAATTAGTGTGCTTGGCTGGGCACTGACTACAGAACAATGAAGCAGAAAAACGACCCTTTATTGAAAGGACTATTGATCCACTGCTTAATACGTGACGCCCCAGAAATGGTGGCTTGAAGTTAAAGAGTTGCTGCTGGCGGCTAATTACCAACGTTTCTCCGTGCATTGAAAGATTTTCCGGCGCTGTGCGCTGCACACGCAAACTTTTACGACAGCAGCCACTATATGCACACCACCCCAGGCTCCCCCCAGAGATGCCGCCGCGATTTTTTCCTGCCGAGCGATTTGTCATCTGCACGCAAACTGGGCCGAGACTCTGAAGCTTCGGCACTACTTTTTGTGCTGCTTGTGTCATGATATACATGGCAATCTATAAACTAGTAATTAATAGGGGCGTGTCGCTAATTATTGGGGCGTATTGCTGATATTGGGCGTATCGCTGATTATCGGACGTTAATGTAATGCTGTTTGGTGCTCTTTATTCCAAATCGGGTGTCTCTGAGCAATCTTGCCGCGACGCTTCACACAACTCTTGGGCCCCTAAACATAGCCACGCAAATTTTGTTTGCCTGACTCGTTGGAGCACCAAATTAGGTATTTGGCCACCTATACCGCTTCCTTCGACGACTTGGCGAATAGAGGTTGCTGTCGCGTGCTGCAACTAAAGTGATAAACCCTGCGCCAGCAAAAGCTTCGCTTTGTCTTTCCGCACTGCACACGTGCATTGACAAGACTTTGAGGCATCGTCTTTATCTCTCTAAACACCGGAAAATTGTTGCGCATGCACTACTGCACGCAGGTGAGCAGATAGTTTTTCCGTGGATGCACCTCGTGCTAAATGCAGCAACGCCAGTCCGATCTTCCTCTGCAACGGCCATTTCTCGCCGTCACTCAACCTCAACTCGACATCCACTGGTCAAACCATGCAAAATTGTCTAGGAATTCTTCAGCCGCCACGGTGTTTGATTTGGGTTGCGACACACAGCTTTCGGGGCTGCTATCCATCACGAGATTGGAATACGTAGACCAATTATCATTTCTCGCTTGACTTCTCTTCTCATCGTGGTCTGTATTATCAACATCGTCTTTGCTCCGTTCATTCATTAGTTGGTCCAAGCCACCGGGTTTCGAGCCCTCCCAGCCAAACTGCAGAAAGAGCGTTTTGTTGACCGCTGAGGAGCCGTGGTCGGTTCCGAGTTCATTCAAGCTCTTAATTGACAGCTCGAAACTCAAAATCATGAGATGATTGATCATTTTTATCAACCAGATACACTCTTCCACCATCTTGAACCGCTGCCGGAATATAAGCTTGCCCTTATCGTCACGCACTGGTGAGTTCTGCAACTTTTTCAAAAATGCAATGGATTCGTTCAAAAGCGATTTGGACGCTTGAAGGTTGGATCGCACATGCATGAACACAAGACTGGTGATTCCGACAGTAAGAAGCGAGGTCAATGTGAGATACCACGGAGCATTTAGGCAGTTCAAGTTTTCAATTGTCTTAAAAGTCGCAATCGTTTTTTTGTTAGTTTCAAAAACACGGTCAAGGTTCATTCCTTCAATCGACAAATTCTGTCCAAAGTATTTGAACATTCCCTTGCCATGCACCGACTGAATCAACTCATAATAATGCAATCTCACCTGAGCTTTCACCATGGGCGAAATGTTGGGTAAGTTTTCTAGATGCACCTTGTTGCCCTCGATATCATTGAAGCCTGTACGTTCCAAGAAGGCATCGAAAGCCAGAAATTGCTTTTCGATGAGCTCGGCCTTGATTCTGTCCTCGTCGTTCGACACGGCAATTTCCATAAAATTCGACAAGCGAGCTATGTGTGCCATCGCGAGAGCCGGAAGCGTGTTCCAGCCATCTTTTGTGGCGGCATCGATATCATCTAGCAGAGGGAAAGCACGTGTGATTTCCAGCTCACTCAAGGCGCGAAACCGGCCTCCTTGTAAACCGATGATGCGATCGAAAATGAATACAGAGAAGAATATTCTCTCTGCCTTCAACTTAATGTATGGCTTGATCTCCGGAATGATGGACTCGTACTTGCCCAACCCCATACCTCTGCAAATGTTCACGGCATTCCCTAGAGCAAAGAAACAAGAGGTTTGTCTATGGGTAATTCTGAAGTACAAAGTCGTCAATAACCAGCATTGGATAAGCTCGAAGGATTCCCACTCCTGTGTAAAAAGCATGATAGTACGCGAACTGTACTTAAATAAAGTCTCCTCGAGACTAAGCATCTCCATGCTGGGTCCATCACTCTTCATAAATTCCTTGAATCTGATGCTGATAGCAAACACTAAGAATATCATTGCGCGAAACAAGGCAGTATTGTTTGAGGCCGGCTCATCACTTTGAAGCTTCTGGAACGCTTCCACCTGTTCCCTGAAGACAGACTCATGGAGAATGGCATAAAGAGGATTCACTTCTCGGAAGAAAAAGTCCAAGTACTCCATCTGCATTTCAAATCGGATTTCTGATGTGTCTGGCGGCAGAGGGAGACCTTCAAGCTTGAGATAGTTGCACCCAGACATATTCCAGCCATAATGGTTGGTTCTTGGCACGTTCACGCCCTGACGGGCTTCCACCGAAAGACTATCGAAGAGAGATTGGCAAAGCTGAATGGCCAAAGCACTGTGTACACGCCGAGCAACCTTCCATTTGGTCAGTGTCGGGGTAAGTATGTCCATGACGTCTTTCAAGCGACGTTCCTTGGGCACACCCTCCAAATCGGAGCCGAGAGACTTTCGTTCGAGAAGATTTTCTAGATATTGTACTCGATTCTCCAAATATGTCGTATAGGCACTGTTTTGCGGTCGTGGCTGAGAGAGGCTCAACTCCGGGGGTTTGGTGGAAAGAGCTTCAACGTTGCTCGAAGGCGCTTCCATCGGCGAGGTGACGGTGTCTTTGGATTGTGGGGTGACGCTTGAGTCCTCCTCGTCTACACGTCTCTTTTTAGCGGTGCCCTCGTCCGGTTTGCTGGATCGAAATTGGCAGTCGATGCCGTGTTTGGAACAGTTGAGACATGGATGCAAGCCCGTGCACTTGATCTTGTGGATTCGGCACCGCTCGCACGCCCGGTTGACTCGAATTCGTTGTTTATCGCCTGCAGCAACGGCCACAATGGGCTCGCTAGAAACCAATAATTCGGGTACAGAGTTCTCCCGCTTTGCAAGCGAAGCGGATGTTTTTTCGTGTTCCGTGTGGGCCATGGGCTGTAACGGGCCATTGGGCGGCATAAACCTGGACGGCTGGACGTTGTTGGAGCCATTGACAACTTCTATGGGATTCTGGTTTTGGTAGGGCGGCATGCCCACCGGCGGCTGTGCCACATGGTGGTGATGCATGAAGGGCCCGTGGTGATGCTGGACATGTGACTGGAGGCCCTGTTGAAGATGGGGCTGGTGCAGAGGGCGGGGGAGATGTGGGGGGTCGTTGGACGACGGAGGCTGCTGCACTGAAGGAGGCCAGGGGCCATGGGAGTTCTGCATGGAGAAGAGGCAGGAACTGAACGAACGGGAACTCCAGCGTCTTTGAACGGAACTGAACTGTTGGTGCTTGCGAAATTGCGTTGTAGTGAGTGTCTCTTCTGTCTGCAGGCAGCGAAGCCGTGAGAACGTGACGGCGCGGCAGTTCATGCTCTATTGCGTTTCTTATCTCGCCTATCATCGCCACGCACAGCTTTGGGCCGTGACTTTAAAACAAGAAGCAGAGGGGCAGCTGGTGGAATGGTACTTGTGGGCCACAGTCCCAGGGTCCAAAAGACAAGAGAGCCACGCCGGGGGCCGAAACGCATTCACTGGCTAATCAAAATATTTGGAATACTGTGGGTACTGCATATACGCCGTCTTCGATGGCGCACGGTGCCGCACCAAATGCTCCACACTGTAGCATCGCTCGGGTCAACGGCCACCTTGTTACTAGCGAACAGAGACGTTGCCAAGCATAACAACCACGGCCACCAAGCGGTCCAAGCTGCAAATTTCGCCTCCCCGATTCGGCATAGGTCTCATTTCTGCACATTGCTGTATGCTGGGGCGCGAAAATTTCACCGGATATAGAGGATCGCGCATGGATGCGATTGGGTTGGCTTCTGGAAATCTCCGGAAGAAGCGGAAGGCAATAAGCGCTGGTGGGGGACGCAACATCTAGACGCCAAAATTAAGCAGACTCGCAGCATCACCTCACCAATTTGCAACAACAAATTCGACTTGTAGCAAAATATCATTCTCGTTTGGGCAGCCAAAAAATCGCAGTATTGAAGCAGCAAATCTGCAAAGCTTATCTTCGTTCTTGAGGCGCTGGCACGCGCGCTGTGCTGCCTCACCATATCCCGCGGCCGAAAAGGGAAATCGCACTCCATTAACAGAACTCATAAGCAGAACTGACTAACAGCTTTGCATCAAGTAGCTTTGCATCAGTGCCTCCACCAATTTTGCATGGGTGTCCACAATTTTTGCATGAGTGCCTCCGCTAATTTCATCCGTATCTCCGGTATTATTTAGAGACTTGGCTGCAGAGCTCCACATGCAGTACTCAAATCAATTGTCGGGATAGCCCGGTGAAGCGTGCACAAAGGATGCGATGACGGCGCAGCATATAGGCTGCCCCAAAAGGTGGGCAGGCAAAAAAAGCCTTGCTCTCGTGACCTGCATACAGCAGCTCTGTCATGGCAGTTGTTCTTGTGCATTCATACAGGCGGTCGCGCGCTGTGTGCAGGTTGGGAGTATGCCACTCATTGACCCCTAAACTAAAGGCGCTGTTAAACATAAGCGGCGGCATGCGTTCACGTGAACATAGGGTGTGAAAGGGTTAAGTTCCATGGGCCTGGCATGGTGTGCATACTATTTGTCACTAATTTTTGTGTTATTCCGTGATGTTTCTGGATTTGTGGGTGTTGCTGACGATCCTTGAAAAGCAGCGGTGTTCCCAACATTCAGGCCCTGGAGTCTAGTGGCGACTTTTGGAGGAGGTATATCCGGAAATTAAGCGGCCGCGCATATAACGAGTATAGGAGGCTAAATGGGAAGCCAATTCAAAACCCCAAATTCCAAGAGGAGCAGGTTGCTGTGGTGGTAACCGTCTAATTTCGAATGATTGTTATAGGGGGTGGATTTGCATGGTGCCACCCATTTAGGAGTTCTATCCAGGCTGCATTTCTGAAACCAGGCCTAAACTCTGTTGTAACCCACATTCTCGGCACCGCGGCTTACAGGGTGCAGCAGAGGGCGAAGTGCTAGGTCATCAACACTCACAATGAGCTGGCGCGCATCACGTGCGCACCTGGAGACTGCTCCGCTGTTTCATCGACGGCCTGGTTCGTAACCGTTGGCCTGTGTGCATGAACACACACGCCGAAAAGCACGAACGACGGTGTAACAGGGACTCATTGACGAAGAATTGTCCAGAAGTTGTCTGAAAATTTTTGGGTAGAATATTATCTGATTTCCGATGAAGATCGTGATGTGATTGTGGTGGGGCTGTGACGAAAACGTTGATGAAAATCGTGATAACTGTGATGAAAATCGTGATGAAACTTGATGAAATTGCCTGTTTGGCCGGATTCGTGGGGCGCTGTTTCTGGTATACTGGCAAAGCTTAGTTGCAATTCTGCTCGCACGCATACGCCTGTACTGCGCTTGAAATGATCTACGTAATACCTCCAGTTTCACAGGCGCGCACTGTGCAGCTCCTGCTTTGTTTCAATTTGCAGCTTCAAGAACGGTGCGCTCTGGAGTGGGGCGGTGCACAGGCATGCGCTTCAAGTCCGAAAGTTTGAAAAAAGAGAAGCGGAAATCAAAAAGACGAGCCCAGCAAACCGGCGTCCATGGTTGCTCTTTTCACGTGCCTAAGCTGGCGGCCAGCCTGTATCCCTGACGGCGAAGAAAGCTTGTTTTGTTGGAACGCTCGTTTTTTCCGCGTGCAGCGGGCCTTCACATGTTTTCTGGTCGTTTCTCGTCACCACATTACTTTTTCCTGCTTCAGGAGTGCACATGCGCGAGAGCATGCTGCGGACCTGTACAGAAACGCACATTTCTGTTTAAGGTGGTAAATTTCAGGCGCGGAAAAGAAAAATTCCGCCTTGGAATTAAAACCATTGCTTGTAATGGCTGCGAACCAGGCAAAAATATCTGTCAGTACCACTTCCTGTAGCCTTAGCGATGTGGCTTCGGGCATGGTTTGCATCAATAGCCTAATTCCTTTAAATACTTATCATTCCCGCTCCCTTCTTTTCCTCGTATTCCCCATCTTGCTTTCCTGTCTTTCACATCTTCCCTTTCCTTTCATTGCATTTATCCACATCCCATGTCCTCTATCACGGATACTTTTCTAGAATGTTGCTTTCGCTACTTGAATGTTCAGCAGGTGGACTCGGAAAAAGCCCGGGCCTTGGCCACCGCCATCCAAACCTTGGATTTGAACACTGCTCATCTCTCCGTGGGAATCATTTTCGTATACAAGTACCAGCACAACAGCATCAATTCTTTGGCTTTCGAAAAGTCTGATTCACTTCCCTACTTCATCATCATTGCATCCCTTATCCTATCCAACAAGTACTTGAACGACCAGAGCTACACACTAAAAACCTGGCAAAGCGTGTTATCCAAACACTCCAAATTGGATGTTTCGCTTGGTATGTTAAACCAACTTGAGCAAAATGTTCTTGTGTCCATGGACTACGTTTTAAATGTGAAACACGACCCGCAGCTATGGGATAACTTGGCGGACTTAAACGCCAATGATGTTTCGCTCTTGCGGTACAATGTGGTTCCTATGGTCCCTATGAACCCTAGTGCCGCACCAAGAAATGGTCCCTACGACGAGCATGCACTCATGCCGCATGCAGCCATGAACACGCCACCACTTATGGCCACGATAAGCACAAGCCCCATGACTTACGCCAGCAACGCGTCCTACAATTCCACGCCCAACATGGGAGGTCCGGTGACGCCTGTGTCCTTGCCTGGCCGCGGGTTAGCATCTCTTGCGCACTTGCAGATGTATGCCTCACCACCAAACCACTTTGCATCAAACCAGTTTGCACCTTTAACGCAGTGCACTTCGCTGCATGGGGTGATGCCGAGCTTTGCCAATAACGGCTGGGATTACTACCCGGCCGCCCGAAAAGACCACTTTGCTATGCATGTGGATCCTGGAATGCCTCTCTATTCCGGTCCATCAAACTAAGGAATCATCGAAACTTCAACTAACATCATCGATGCTTCCATCACATCCGAACTTACGAGTAATGAACATTTGCATCTGGCCATGCCAGTCCCAATTATTTGCTTCCGCCTGTAGATAGCGCGCACCACCCTGCACCAAGCACGCCGTATCGAGGACTCCATCGGTATTCGCGCATACTCACATCATCACTTATGCGCCTAGTCTGATTTTCGCAATGTCCGCTGTTATGTGCGCTAATGTACGTCCACCTCACACAGAAATTAGCCCTTGGTGCAGAAGGACTCCTTGGCCGAGCTATCTTTACTAGACAATGATCGGGTTTGTATGCAGTGACCAACTAGTAATCAAAGACCGGTAGTTATGTTAAAGCCGATATTCAAAGCCAATAATCAAAGCCGATAATCAAAGCCGATATTCAAAGCCGGTAATCAAAGCCGATTTTCAAAGCCGGTAATCAAAGCCAAGACCCGCTGCTCCGAATAATACTGCCAGCTGTGCAGGATTCTCTGCTTATCATTACATTCTAGTCGGTTTAATCTTCGCATTCTTTCTCTTCTTTTCTCGTACCCTTTACTCTTCTTTACACGCACTACTCTTTTTTTTCTCACTCTCTTCCTCTACTTTTTCTCACTTTTCTTCATCTGTATTCGCACTCTTAAGTCGCACTCTTTACTCTGCTGAATTCTTCACTGATTTCTAAATGCCCTTCAATCAATTATTGACATTCTGGTTACGTGTCGAATCCTGTACAAAATATCAGTTTCTAGGCTGCAATGCTTTTTGTCTGCATGCCTGATATGGGCTGCAGCTAAGATGGAATGCGTTAGATCATCACTCCTCGCGCTTCATGTAGCTCGCCAGTGCATATAGATATACGTAACTTTGAACACACGGCTTTTGGACTATGCAGTCTTGAAAAACACTCATCTTCTGAAATAACATGTGCTGAATACAAGGTGCTGAATATTATGTTCTAAAAAAAACAAGTTCTGAAATGTGCTGAATAAATGTGCTGAATAAATCTGTGGATCAGTAAACACATATTGTTTAATTGTCTACCTCCATAATTGGTGCCACTTATAATTTGCGTGTCCTGCAGATAATGCCGCTTCTGAATTCTCTTCCAAGTGCGTGGCACGACTGTCTATTTTAAGAGCTGAGGCCAAAATTAGCATTAAACACTACCAATTTTAACTCGACAAATATAAGATTAATTTTTCGTTAAAATCATAACTTAGCTATTTATAACATTGACAATTTTTGTTGACTTGGTAACGGTGCCAAATGTATTTTATCCTTATGATTAATCATCAAAGAGTAGATACAGTAAGCCATAGGGTTTTTTGAGCTTACGGCTTAATTGCAAAAAATTGTAAATGTCTACAATGCGCAACCTTAGACATCGCTTTTGGTGTAGATTTCAACCCATCGATGAA
Organism: Metschnikowia kipukae; assembly: GCA_002370135.1. Taxonomy (NCBI): domain Eukaryota; kingdom Fungi; phylum Ascomycota; class Pichiomycetes; order Serinales; family Metschnikowiaceae; genus Metschnikowia; species Metschnikowia kipukae. The sequence goes on from NKZJ01000102.1 coordinate 553,245, forward strand.
TATCCATTTTGGAGCAGCCCAAATTTTGATGTGATTGTAAAAACTTGAAATTGAAAAATTAACCTGTAATATGTTGAAATATCTTTCATTTATAAGTGCTTGGGTGAAGACCTCTATATACGCACCGTGACGCACTGCGATCAAAGTCATCTCTGCTCACATAGACATTTTCACACAGCCATTGAAATAACGTCAAAAATGGCTTTAGGACAGTGTGAAATCTGTAATGATCAGGAGGCACGCTACAGATGCCCAAAATGTAGCGTTGTGTACTGCACACTAGCATGTTTCAAGGATCCCAAACACCATCATGACCTACCTGAACATGATAAAACTGACAAACCAGTGCTGACAGAGGAACTACTACCATCTCAAAATACACACAAATCTGATACAGAGGCACTAAAACCTGATACAGAGGCACTAAAATCCGACACAGAGGCACTTTTCGAAAAGATCGCCAACGACAACATCATCAAGTCATTACTCGCGTACAAGTCCTTACGTGCACACCTAGCGGTGCTTTTAAAGCTTGTTCTCGACTCATCCATCACTAAAGAGCCCATATTGGAAAACAGAAAAGAAATTGCCAACATGAGGCTTTGCGAGCTTCGAATTGGTGGCTCGGAAGAAAACGAGTTGGTGGAAGAATTCGTGCAGCGCGTTCTACAATTGCAACAAGATATGGCACCATGATCTTGTGGGCTATAGAAGGGAGCTGATTAAGATGCAAACGCAGAAATAAACTTGTGCTGGCTGTTTGCAGGCTTTCCCAATTGTACCTGGTAAAGGAATCCGCCAAGGTCGCCCTTTCTGTCGTTGGCATCTATACGGTGATCAAACTGGTCGAGTTTCTCGTGGCCACTGGTGACAAATAGGATATCATCGTTAGCGCCTCCAATGGTGGCACATGTTAATTTTTCCGCTGGGAACATGTACTTGCCATGCACTTGTCCTGTGGTGTCATAGTGCACGACCGACTTGGTGCCAAACACAGCATGGTAGAAATGGCCGTCTGAGGTGAAACCAAGCCCATCCGGTTCCGGGCTGTTGTTTTCAGGATAGACCTCTCTCATGTCTTTTAAACTCTGCTTGTTGGAGAGAGTTTTCGTTTCTGGATCATAGTCGAATTTCCAGATGTTGAAAGTGAGCGAGTCGGTCCAGTAGAATTCCAAGCCGTCGTCGCTGAACGCAAGCCCATTGCTGATGCGTGTGTTGTCCAACATCAATTTGACAGAGTGGTCCTTGGCGTCTATACGGTACAAACAGCCCTCAGCAACCACGCCCTCCTTGGCAGTGATGGGGAAATCCGTCATGAGCCCAATCCACAAGTTGCCCCATGGATCAATTATACCGTCATTAGAACGGAGCCGGGCAGCACGCTCGGCTGAATGCGGATATTCGAGGAAGTATTCAATGGTCTTGTGCAGAAAACTGGCCATGGCAACGCCTTTTTTGCAGCACACCATGACAAGATCGGGGTTTTTGGTGAGGCACAAGGTGCCAATGGACTCTCCCGGGTGAGCAAACGCCACCACTTGGTGATTTTTCTCGAGGTCTTTGTCGTCCAAGAAAATGCGGTGCAACTCTGCCTGGATAATGTCCACCCAGAGAAGTGAGTTGTTTGCCTTGTTGTAGGTGATGCCTTCTAAAAGCCGTCCCCGGTAAGAGGGCAAGAGAATCTGAGGTTAGTGATGTCAGCAGAGGAGAATAGGAACACATACGTTTGATTGGTCGGCAGTAATGGTGTACATTGATAAGGAGTTGTTTCTATAATAGTTGATTCTATGAAAAGAGTGGTATGAAAAAGAGAGGTATTTGAAACAACACCATTGAGTAAGTATGTGGGGCCGCGAAGATGCGGGGCCGGATAGACTTCCGTCTTGGGCGCGGGGCGCACGTGACCTAGCGGGCCGAGTCCCATTGTTTCGCGAGCTCTATCATGGCTTCACTATTCATCAGTGCATCCACAACCTCAATCGGAACTTGGTTCTCCGAGTAGTCCTTGCGTGCCATGGCGCCCATGTTTGTTTCTGTAATCAAGCGAAGCTCGAATTCCTCAGCAGGGTCTTTTTCCGTAATCTCGTTCCACGTGAACAAGAGACTGTCCCACTTGTGTGTGAATGGGTTGATGTCTATGATGGTCACTGCGTCGTATGGATTGGCCACGTAGACATCAGCAATGTAGGTTCGGAGCGGAAACGTCAGCCGCTGCAATACCTGCGCGTGGAATCGCCTCAAGGTATCGTGCAATTTGCCCTTAATCTCTTGGAGAAACTCATAGTGGTTGAGGTCCCGTTGTGACACGGCAAGTAACTCGTTGTTTTTCACAAACATACGGAACTCGAGCGCCGGATTGAAACCGGCGATCCACTTCTTGATCACCAACTCACGTGGCATCACCATGGCCTCGCTTTTATCGTCACACTCATCGTAGATGTGATTGTCCAAGTCGTGGGCCACGTGATCGGATGCGTTCAAAAGGAGATACACGTCTGCCGTCGACGTGCACTGGAGCGAGTTGTTGATGAGAATCCACCTGGCGTCTTTGGGCGCCGACCAGTTGAGCTTGACGGCCACGCTTTTGTATTTGTCCACTGCGTTTTGCACTTTTTGGTCAAACTCTTGGAATTCCGCACAGGGGTCCGTCTCTTCTTCGTCCTCCTCCCAGTCGCTGTACTCGTTGTCGCTGTTGGGGGCAACGGTGTCAGCGTATTTTGGCTTGGGCAATCGGATGCTGTCGCTATTCAAATAGGCAACGAAAGCGTCAGGCACATCTTTCAAAACAACCGCTTCGGGAATGTGGCTGGGAAAATGCCTGCTCCAGCTAGAGTATGAGCACTGATTCACCTCCGAGCTGGAAACCAGCAAGTTGCCGAAATAGTGGGTATCTTTAGTCATGGGGGCGACACTGTGGAAATCCAGGCACATAGGGTCGCGGGTGTACGGGTGTGGTGCGACATACTCACGACAAAAAAAGCGAAAAACGCCTAGCGTGTGCCAGACCACCTACACTACACAACATGGCAATGGCGAAACTGCACGCAGCGCCTTCGAATGCTACATTCAAGGACAAGGAAAAGCCACAGGAGGTCAGAAAGGCCAATGTGCTCGCGGCAAGAGCGGTCAGCGACGCCATCAGAACATCCTTGGGCCCCAAAGGAATGGACAAGATGATTAAGACGAAAAAGGGCGAGATCATCATCTCCAACGACGGTGCCACCATTCTCAAACACATGGCCATCTTGCACCCGGCCGCACGGATGTTGGTGGACGTCAGTGCTGCCCAAGACGTGGAGGCAGGAGACGGCACTACATCTGTGGCCATTTTGACGGGATCGCTTTTGGGTGCTGCTGAAAAGTTGCTCAACAAGGGAATCCACCCCACGCTTATTGGCGAGTCTTTTCAAAGGGCGGCTGCCCGCGTGTGTGAGGTTTTCTTGGAGATGTCCCATAAGATTTCTTTGGACGACCGAGACGTGTTGATTAAAGCCGCGTCGACGTCGCTTTCGTCGAAAATCGTGTCACAATACTCGCTGTTGTTGTCTCCTTTGTCCGTGGACTCGGTGTTAAAGGTGATGAATGAGGCTCAGACCAACGTGGATTTGAACGACATCAGACTCATCAAAAAGGTCGGTGGCACCATCGACGACACCGAGTTGGTGGACGGCGTGGTGCTCACGCAAAACGTGTTGAAGTCTGCAGGCGGTCCCTCCAGGATGGAGAAGGCCAAGATTGGTTTCATCCAGTTCCAACTATCTCCACCCAAACCCGACATGGAGAACAATGTGGTGGTCAGCGACTACAGACAGATGGACAAGATCCTCAAGGAGGAGCGTGCATATTTGTTGAACATCTGCAAAAAGATCAAGAAAGCCAAGTGCAACGTTTTGTTGATTCAAAAATCCATCTTGCGTGATGCTGTCAACGAGTTGGCATTGCACTTTTTGTCCAAGTTGAATATTTTGGTCATCAAGGACGTGGAGAGAGAAGAAGTGGAGTTTTTGACCAAGGCCTTGGGCTGTAAGCCCATTGCCGATGTTGACAATTTCACGGAGGACAGATTGGGTTCCGCTGACTTGATTGAGGAAATCGAGTCTGCAGGCTCCAAGATCGTCAAAATCACAGGCGTCAATTCCAAGACAACGAAACCCACCGTCTCGGTGGTGGTGAGGGGTGCCAACCAATTGGTTTTGGATGAGGCCGAGAGATCCATCCATGACGCCCTTTGCGTGATCAGATGTTTGGTGAAAGAGAAGGCTTTGATCGCCGGCGGAGGTGCACCTGAAATAGAGGCCGCCAAGGTCTTGGCCAAGGAAGCCACGCAATTGAGCGGAATCGAGCATTTCGTCTACTCGGAGTTTGCACAGGCCTTGGAAGTGATTCCCACCACCTTGGCCGAAAACGCCGGCTTGAACCCAATCAACGTGGTGACTGATTTGAGAAACAGACATGAAATGGGCGAGAAGAACGCCGGCATTTCCGTGAGAAGATCAGGAACCTCCAACACATTCACAGAAAACGTGTTGCAGCCCACGTTGGTCAACACCAGTGCCGTCACCTTAGCAGCTGAAACCGTGAAATCAATTTTGCGTATAGACGATATTGCTTTCAGCCGTTAAGTTTTGTATTCTAGTTATATACGGAGATTGATAGTTTGGGTACTTTGTGGTGTAAACGTATGTAGATGATGTGATGCACAGATACTGGCGGAGGATAGAGATTACACGAGCTTGACAGACCGCGAGATTCCCTTTTTGATACCGGTCTTTTCTCCCTCGTACGGCCCTCTGTTCTTGTCGTCGTAAACAGCCCTGACCGATTTGAGCTTCTTCTGCGCCTTGTCGTACTTCTTTCTCTTCTTGACTCTGGCATTTCTGTTCTCGTTTCTCTTGTGCGGCGTGAGTCCTTTGTTTTTGAGGATTTGGAAGTTCAATGCACGCTTGCCGTCCTCGCCAGCCACCTCCAGGAGCTCTGCCAAGCGTCCGTCTCGAGCAGCATCCTTGGCCAATTTGTGGGCTGCACGACGGGCGTCTTTCTTGGACGATTTGGAGTTTTTGATGGACTCATAGTAGTCAGCAGCGTCGTCGTTGATTTGTTGAGCAAGCTCGTGGTCTGAGTTGCCAACATCGTCAGCGTCCAAAGAGTCACCCAATTGAGCCTTGTCCAAGCCCAAACCTCTCTTGCGTGCTTCTTCAACAAGTCTCTGCTGGCGCTCGAAATGTCTCTCTCTGTAAGGCAAGTCGGCATCTCCATCGAACTTCTCGTTTTTGGCATTTTTCTGCGCCGCCTGGTCGATTTTGGACGTGTAGAAACGCAAGGACTTCTTTCTGCGTTCTTTCTCCTCTTTGTCCACCGAGTCGGGGGTTTCCGTTTCGGTGTAGTCGCCAGAAACCACTGGCTTGGGTGCCTTGATGGATCTTTTGGCGGAAAGATCGATTTCGAGCTCGCCGTCGCTTTCACTTTCAGACTCGGAGCCACTGGTGTCTTCTTCCGAATCCGTCTGTAGTTCTCCCAGCTGAGCATTTATATCAACGTCAATCTCTTCGTTTTCGTCAGAAAGTTCAGCAGCAGCATCGGTAGCAACTTCAGGAGCGCCGGTGGAGTTCAACTCCTTGACCTGTCTCCAGACCTCTCTTGTGCTGAGAATAGTTTCCATAACAGGGTTTTCTTTCATGGAGAACTGCTCGCGGGTTTTCAACTTCTCGGCGAAAAGAGCCAAGTACGACGAGATGGAGCTCAAGTATGCAGACAAGGCCACAAACTTGGCCATGAAAAGTTCACTGGACTGGGAACGCGCCCGGAAGGCGTCCAACTCCGGCTGCAATACGGTGAATTCCGTGAGAAGCGGCACGAATTCGGGGAAAGAGCCTTTCAAGTGTTTTAGTTGCTCATCTTCGTCCAAATCGTCCAAGTTTTTCTCTTCTTCCACCACAGAACTGATGGCTTCCTCTTTGGAGTCATGTGCCACAGCACGCTTTTTCCAGTCTTCCATCATATCCTCATCCACAAAATCGTCCATGTGGAGCTCCTGAATATGCTTTTTCTGCTGCCTGAGCGCCTCCTCGGCCATGCCGTCCTCATCTTCACTGAGATCGTCTCCACCGTAGTAGTTTTTCTTGTCTCCCCAGCCTTCATCTTCTTCATCTTCGTCATCTTCGTCATCATTTTCTCCGCTGTCGTAGTTGTCGCTGATGTCATCGTCGCTTTGCTGAACAGATGTGTGTCTGAGCGGCATCACCTCTTCATCGCCGCCGATATCGGAATCGTGGTCGTTGTTGAGATAATCTCCCGCCTGGTCGAGCAAAATCTGCTCGTTTCTGGAGTCGAAGGCATCGAGCTCATTGTCTGATAAGTCGTCCATAGCTTTGCAACGTCAGCTATAGTTAAGTCAGCTATCGATAAAGTGCTATCGATTAAGTGCTATCGATTAAGTGAATGCTTCCTAAACGTATTTTGTACTGTGGAAAAGCAGAATCTCATCGCTGCTCGTTTTTTGTATGCCGTCTGGTGCGGGCTGGCGTCCTGCACACAGCACCACTCTGGGCGGCGGCCCTACCGTTTTGGCCCAAGCAGCTCTTTTTAGAATATAGGCCAAGCTTTGCAGAATGTGGCTTGTGCTGGCTAGCACACCCGGCGGCGTGCAGGGCCCGAAATGGCCGTGTGTTGGTGTGTCCTGTAGGCAGTACATTTGAAGCGCATCGCACTGCAACACCACCAACAAATCATCCGTATACATCACCAGCGGCGCCGGCATGTCAAACAGACTAGAATCGTTGAAGTCCAGCAAGCCGCCCGGAAAGCCCGGGCTCAAGTTCAAACCCAAAACCGTGGCTCGAAAAAGCAAAGAGGATAGGGACAAAAACGCCCCGGAAATCAAAACAGAAGACAAACCTCGTCTTCAGAACTCGGCGCTCAGAGGCCGTGGAGGTGCCCGTGGCGGCCGTGGAGGTGCCCGTGGCCGAGGCGCTGCTTACGCAGGCACACACGTGGTTTCGGCCGGGCCGCTAGCCATGGGCTCCGTGGGAATGGGCAATGGTATGGCCACCACGAAAACAGGTTTGACCAGCGACAAGATATACAACTCGGGCGAGCTGCGGGGCTCTGCGGTGGCTGGAATGAAACTCAAGGTGAAGGACTACACGTCCAAGGAGTCGCCTCTAGACGATAACGAGAATTCCAGCGACGAGGGCGATTCCACGCGGATCAACATGAACAAAGAGTACGCATTTGAGGATGAAGATACGGTGCTATTTCCCGTGCAGCCATCCAAAAACATCGAATCTTTGGTGGAGCCAGAGCTCGTGTTGCAGGAATGGTCCAAGCCCACGTCACGGGCGCAGACTGTGGAGTCCATCAAAAGTGAGCATTCGGCGCTGATGACCCCCGAGCCCGTGGGCAATGTGGCTCCAACGGCGGTGGATGATCACTTGGTCAGCGAGGAGCAGAATAAGCTTATTGACGACCAAAAGAGCATAGTGGATTTGGTCACTGCACAGTTAGGTGATATGTCCACTTCGGATGCTCCTTTGTCGCAGGACTACTTGTTATTCCAAATGCCTCAGATCCACAGCGAAGAAGAGCGAACAGTTTGCGAGTCTCCGTTTGCGTCGCAACGTACAGAGTCTTTTCAGGGCCAGATTGGCGACATCAACTTCCACCGCCTGGGAAAGATCACCATCTCGTTGTTGGACGGCTCCATTCTCGAGTGTGCCAAGGGTACTACCCCTGCATTCCTCCAGGAGCTATATGTGATTGATGCCGCTGCAAAACAGAGCGACGACGAGGCGTCTTTGCTTGATGCCGAGGGCAGAAAAATCGGCGGCGACATTTACAGATTAGGTGAAGTTTCGGGCAAGATTGTTGCTACGCCCATGATCGATTGAATCTGCACATGAGGACTTTAGATAAATCAACATTCATCCACGCTACCAGCTCACTCTATATAATCGTATGCATATATATCGATGTAAAATTGATCGAGACCATTGGTGTCAATCGCTTCAAATAATCCCATGCATACTCATACAATCTCACCTTGAAATGATACTCATAATCTTACCTTAATCTTACCTTGAAATGATACTCATAATCTTACCTTGAAATGATATCTGGTAAATCACCTGAAGTGACTTCCATGTAATTCACTAATAATCGTATGCATCAATATCTCTATAACCCTAGTTGTTGATCAATCTGGCAGTCAAGGCCTCAAGATCCTCAAGACTTTGTGGAGCATCGAGCTCCACAACTCCATTATTACTGTGGTCGAGATCCCTTCTTTTCTTCTGGTCGAACCATCTGGGTTTCTTGGTCTCTGGCATCTCCTCCTCATCCAGCGACTCGAGATCTTGCTCCAAGTCTCCAGTGCCCAAGGTTACGCCATATGCGGTGTCTGATTCCGATTCGGACTCCTCTAGGGTCCGCTTTTCGGCTTCCTTTCTCTTCCGCTTCTTCTCTTGTCTTTTCATTTTGGCCACCTGCTTATCGTCCAGATCGGCCTCGTTCATCACTTGTGTTTCACGAAGCACGTAGTCTGCTTTCTGGTCCTTGGCATCTCCAAGCTTCTTGAAATCTTCTTCGTCCTCCAACTCGTAGAGTGGGTGGGCGGTTCCGTCATCGTCAAACTTGAGTTTGGTGGGTAACCCGTTTTTAGCAGATGAGAGCTTCTTGCTGAGTGCCTTTTTAGCAGCTCTCTTTGATGTGTTGATGGCCAATTCTGGGAGTTCTTCATCGGCAAACTCGTGGTCCTTTCTCTTGATGCTCATAAAATCGTCATCATCATCCTCGTCTTCGTCGTCTTTCCTGAGCTTCGTGCCAGTCATGTTCAAATATTGCTCAGAAAGAACAGTTTGATTTTTTCTCTCAAACATTCTGTCGTATTTTGTCTTGACGGCCTTGGTCTTTTCAGAACCCTCGCCATCGGACTCGGCTCTTTCCAAATCAAGTAGCTTCTTCGACTGGTTCTTTCTATCTTTATTCGAATCACCGCCTTTCATTTTAATTTGGGGAGCACCAGGCAAGCCAAGAGACTCTGCGTATTTCTGCGTTGGGAGCTCCTCAACTTTGAAGACAGACTTGTCTTTCTGCACGTAAACCGATCTATAATAAGCGATAAACGCACGTTGGCCCAAGTTCTTCATCTTAGGATCTTGGAAACAAAGCGATTGTAATTGAGGTCTTATAGACTTCTTACTCTTCTGCTTGATGTTCATGTACTTTGGCTCGATGGCATGGCTCTTCAAATTCTTCAACATAGCTTCTTCCTCTGAGGGCAAAAGCATAAGCAAAGATTTTCCAGATCGACCGAAACGAGCGCAACGACCAACACGGTGGACATACGTGGCAGGGTCCTCCGGGCAATCTACCTGTACCACCCACTCAATGGCCGGAAAGTCCAATCCACGAGCCACGATATCTGTGGCAAACAAACATGCAGACTGTGCGTGTGTAAACTTAGCAGTGGTTTCAAGTCTGGTGACTTGTTTGTGGCGGCCATACAACTTGAGTAAGGAGATTCCGGGCTGCAAAGTTCTGAAGGTCTCGTAAGCGTATTGCACTTGCTTGGAGGAGGAGAAAAAGACTAAAATCTTACTTTTCAAATGGGATTTGATAAAAGACCAAAGCACATCAAGTTTCTCGTCCAAAGGAATACGAACGTAGAATTGCTCGAGAGAGTCTGGCGTTGCCGATACTTGGTTGTCCGACGAGACGCCAATTTTGCGAGGGTTTGTCAAGGAAAGACGGGCCAAGTCCTTCACATTCTCGGTTTGTGTGGCAGAAAATAATAGCGTTTGTCTTGTAGCAGGCAAATGGCCCACAATACTATCGATTTGCTTTTTGAAGCCCATGTCCAAACAGCGGTCTGCTTCATCCAAAACAAGTGCTTGCAAGTTGTTTGTCTCCATGCCCACAGTTTCGTTTAAATGCTGAGAAATTCTGCCTGGAGTACCCACCAATATGTTCATGCGGGCAATACGCTCCTTTTCGTATTGCACATCCTTGCCTCCAGTGACAAGACCTGCCGAGAAGGTGTTGTACTTACCGATCTTTGTGAGGACCTCAAAGATCTGCACAGCCAACTCTCGCGTTGGGGAGATGATCAAGGCAGCCAATCCGTCATATTCGGTGATTTTGTTCCTGATCAAACTTTCGATCACAGGAACAAGGAATGCAAGTGTTTTACCGGACCCGGTTTTAGCAGTTCCCATGACATCATCTCCTTTAAGAGCAGCCACGATTGTCTTTTTCTGAATGTCGGTCATGGTAATGAAATTGGCCTCGTTCAAGCCTCGGAGTGTAGCTTTCGTGATGGGCACATCTGCAAACTTCTCATATTGGGAGAGTTCCAGAGGGTCGAGGTCTTCCACACGCTTTTCAAGCTCAACAAGCTCCTGCTCCTCGCTGAGCTTTCTGGCCTTTGTATTTTGCTTCTTGCCTTTGTTGTGCTTGACCATGGTTTTTAAGTTTGTGGGTGAGCTTGATGAGCATCGAGAAAATTATGAGAGCTTTCTCTCCTGCAGGTAATCACGCGATGTACTGATTCTCGAACATCTAGGGAAGGAAACCGCCGGGAAGGTGTTCTGGCGATTCCAAAGCAGTAGTCTAGGAGCAGTTCAGGTCTTGCCTGCAGCACAAAGTACACAGCTCTGGTGAATAAAGCAGTCCTCAGTAAATGGGGACAACACCGACCTGCATACAAGAAAACCCTCTAGAAGTTAAGGATTTGAGCGTACTGGAGAGCCAAGTCGCCCAATAGATCTGGCGTGTGTCCATCTATTGTCTCACAGCACAATTTGCCCTGCGGGATTTCGTACTTTTGGATCAACTCGTCAAAAATGGTCTGACAGTCGGGCGCACCCACTTTCAACTCATTCACTTCGATTTGGATCAAAAACCCCCGAAAGTTTCCATGAAGCGACACATTGGCTGTACGGATAGTAAGATTGCCATTTTCCAACTCGTAGCTTTGACCGCCATCTCCCTTGATGACCTGCCGCTGCGTCCACAAACTCTGCATTCTTTGACCTATCATATAGTCAAAAGAGTCGTTTAAGCCACTAGTGGCACCTTCATGAAGATGCTGATTGGGGATAGAATACTCTTTATTGGTGCTCACTTCCTCTTCGATGTAGTGGCTCAATACAGCGGCGCTTCTTTTGTTGATAAGAGTCACGCATGAATCATTGAGATACGACGGCACCCAAGTATAGAGATACGAGTTCTGAGGCGCTGTTGTGGAAGTCTCCGCCAATTCGGGGGGAATCGAGTAAACATTGTTGCGAAACACCTTAAATGTGAAATTCCACTTGCCTTTCAAAGAGGGGAGTTTGTTAGACAATTCATCGTGGAACTGTAATATGGTTTGGGGAGTGGCATTTTGCACAAGCAACACACTGAAATTAGTATAATGTTTTCGATGCACTCTGCAGAATGTTGTTGATGCACTCTTAAATGTTGTCGATATCAGGAGAATGTTTTGTGAGATACATACGCTGAAACCATTGGATGGTGAACGACTTACAGACACTGGCCAAAGTGAATAATGGCTGGTATACGGTGCGGGTCCAACACCCGTGCACCACGTTTGCACCCACATCGCAGGTTTTTACCTGTTTCCTCTGCGCAAATCACTTCAAATGCATGTTGACCAAAAAGGCGTCCTTATAGGCGCTAACAAACAGGGACATATTCTTGATTACGACAAAGTTGTTGCCTATGGTGCCGGCACGACGGTGGCGCTTTGGGATCCGTTGGCCGCAAACAAGCTTGGGGTTTACCAGACGTTAAATGCTCATACCAAGGAGGTCACATGTGTGAGGTTTCTTCGCCAATCTGGGCTCTTGGTCTCTGCCGGAGAAGACGGCCAAATCTGTGTGTGGAAACGTTCTTCGTCAGGTGACCACAGCTTTTCTTTACACCTCAGCAATGCTGAAAACACACACTCCATCACTACTCTATGTGCCGTGGACAGGGATCTTTTCTTGGTTGGAGACTCGTTGGGAATTGTTACACTTTGGCGTGTTACAGATTCAGAGTTGATTTCTGTCGCCACACTAGTGGTAAAACGTAACTTCTACCCTACGTGTCTCAGCACACAAAAGATTGGTGACAAGTTCATTCTCGTGATCGGGGGCACAACCTCTGATTTGCACGTCTACTCCTTCACAAGTTCCGGCGAATTTGCACAGTGTGCTGTCCTTGCCGGCCATGAAGATTGGGTCAAGTGTTTGGCGTTTGTTGAAGAAAAGGAAGGTTTGGAGTACATCTTAGCGTCGGGCTCGCAGGACCGATACATTAGGTTGTGGAGGTTGCGCTTGAACGAGGCTATTGATGATTCCGACGAAGATGAATCCAAACTTGTCCTTTTGTCCAACAAACAGTACAAATTCTCTTTTGGAACAGACCGTGCTGCCTTCAGTTTCGAGGCTTTGATCATGGGCCATGACGATTGGGTCACCGATATCAAATGGATTCCTGCCACGGCTGACCACAAGCTTCAATTACTTTCTCTGAGTGCAGATACCGCCTTGATTGTTTGGGAAATGGACGAAGAGTCTGGGATTTGGGTCACTGCCAGCAGACTTGGAGAAATGTCCATCAAGGGCGCTTCGACTGCCACGGGCTCTTCGGGTGGCTTCTGGTCTTGTCTATGGTTTGAAGATGGTGGAAATCAGTACATTCTCACCAGTGGTCGTACAGGTGCCGTACGTGTTTACAAGTCCAGTGAAGCCAATGTCTGGGATGCCGTTTTGGGTGTCACTGGAGCAGTCCAAATTATTACTGATTTGGTTTGGTCTCCGGACGGATCGTATGTGTTAAGTACCTCGTTGGACCAGACAACCCGTCTTGTTGCTCCTTGGGTTGAATGCAGACCAGATGCAGACCGTGAACAAAGAACATGGCATGAGTTTGCAAGGCCCCAGATACACGGATACGATATGATTTGTGCCGACAATTTGGGGTCTACAAAATTTGTCTCTGGTGGAGATGAGAAGATCTTGAGAGTCTTTGAAATGACCCAATCCATCAACAACCTCCTAAAAAAGTTCTGTGCAGTTGATACCCGTGTGCGAGAGCAAGAAGTTCTTCCTGAGGCAGCCTCTTTGCCTGTTCTCGGATTATCAAACAAAGCCGCCAACGAGCAAATGGAGGCCGGGGAAGCACAACAAAGGGAAGAGGACTATCAAAACGATGGGGAAAATAAGCAAAAAGTTTCTGTTGATATACTAGAAGGACTCGAATCGCCACCATTAGAAGATTACTTGCAGAGACATACGCTTTTTCCAGAGGTTGAGAAGTTGTATGGTCATGGATACGAAATCACCTGCTGCGCAACCTCCCCCAACCAGACACTCATCGCATCCGCCTGTCGCTCAAACTCTGCTAAGCACGCCGTCATTAAGTTATTCAATGTGCAAAAAGACTACCAACTAGTTGAAGAAGTGCTCAAAGGCCATAATCTCACAATCACCAGCATGGAGTTCTCGCTAGACGGAAAGTATCTTTTGGCTGTTTCTCGTGACCGGCAATTCTCCCTTTGGGAAGTATCAAACGAGGCGTCAGGCGAATTCCAGCTAGTGGAATTGAATACGAAAGCGCATTCCAGAATTATCTGGGACTGCTCCTGGGCTCCTTCACTTCACGACTCGCTCAATGTTTTCGTCACCGGTTCGCGTGATAAATCACTCAAGGCTTGGGGACTCACATCTGGAGCACCTTCCTTAATGGATACTCTCAAGACAGATGAGCCAATCACGTCTGTGGGATGCTTTCAAAAGGAATTGATACAAGGATCCATACTTATTGCTGTTGGCCATGAAAGTGGAAAAGTTTCCCTCTACAAGCTCACTGAAGCGGACCAGAAGTTGACCAAGATTCTCGATTTCGATAGGGACATTTTGCCTGCTCTGCGAGTGTCCAAGTTGGCATTTAGCCGAAAAACTGTGGGGTCTCACTTGCAGTTGGCTGTTGGAAGCACGGACTCTTCCGTGAGAATCTACTACATTAGCTTATAGATTAACTTTCAAGCTTACAGATGAACTTTTAAGCTTACAGAAGAACTCTCAAGCTTATAGTCAATTTCTTTAAATTGATCAGCCTCTTTAACTATTGGATCATCTCCCTAAGCTTATAGATGAATATCTATAGCTCAGAGTCAACTACTATAGCTTATAGATTAAACATACGTCATACACTCATAATATCAAGCGAGTAAGAATGAGCCGCGCACGACTTATCGTGGAGTAAGTGCGCATAACAAGCCTCGAGCCGACGTACTACGTAACGACTAACGAACACAATGGCAGATAAATTTCCTGAGTTGGACATTGAGGCCAGTGGCCAAGATATTGATGGAGATCTTTTCTCGAGAGAAAAAGAACTAGTTGGAGACGAATTCAAAACCGAGCAGGACAACGAGTGGTCCGCCAGCGACGACGAGAAAGACGAAATCCTGGAGTTCAAAGAGCAATTCCCTGAAGTGGGCGATGACGAAGTTGCTGAAGAGCCAAAAGCAGAATCTGAGGACGAGGAGTTCGAAGGGTTTGCCTCCACCTCTCAATCTGCCGATAAACACGCCGAATCCGAACCCTTGAAGGAGTGGAAACAACGCAGAGATTTGGAAATAGAGAAAAGAGAGAGCGCCAACGCCAAGAAGAAGGAGGAAATCAAGGCGGCTGCTCAGCAAAGCATCGATGATTTCTACGACAACCACAACAACAAGAGAGAGCAACAAAGCAAACAAGTGTTGGAGGAAGAAAAGGCCTTCTTAGCCAAAAGAGACGACTTTTTAAAGAGAGGCACTTTGTGGGATCGTGTGAACGAGTTGGTGGGTGAAGCCGGAGAAATTCCCGGAAGTGACCGGGACAAGTCTCGCTTCAAGGGCTTGTTGACCAAGTTGAAGGGTAAGGAAAATGTCCCTGGTGCAGGAGGATTCACCAGCTAGGCGCATGCTATGTCTGTATAGTAACGTAGATTAAATACAATTTAGCCTATAGAACACATGGCCTCAGTTGACGATTCTCTTGGCAAGTCTCATGAGGTGGTCGCTTTGCAAGTGCTCGCAGTTCAGCCTGAGTGGCTCGTCTCTGTTGAGGCCAATGTAGTCGTAGAGATTCATGAGCTTCCAGACCAAGAAACACATTGTGGCCGTTTCGAGGCGCTGCCACGTTCCAACCTTCAAAATAGTGAACCATGGGTGGTTTTCTTTCAAGATGCGCCATTTTGAGAGCACTATGAGTCGCAAAAAGTACATATTGATGCCGTTGTAGAAGCTCACCAGGAGCCTTCTAGTTGGCAAGACCTTACCGCTTTTGTCACTAAACACCCATGGAATATTCTGGGTGGTTATCGTGGCAAAGGCAGATACAAATGCAATGCATTTGATGTAGTTTTTGGTCACGGTCTTCATGTTGGAGAGATATAGCCTTTGTATAGCCAGCACTCGTGTGAGCATGGGAGAGGTCAATGCTAGTATCAACATTGATAGTAGCGATGGCTTGTATAAGAAGTTGGCGATGGAGTTAGCCTTATGAAGAGATTGCTTGAAATGAAGCAAGAAGGCCGTCTTCAATTCTTGGGGATCACGCCAGGTTCTCACAACACGAGGGCTGAAGTTGGCCACAAGAAAGTAAGCAGCGAGATAGGCATTGTGCTTGAAGTACGCCAGGAAAAGCCCCGCCCAGTGGATGGACTGGAAGTTGACGCCCATGCGGAAATTGATCCAGATGGGGTCCAAGAAGTATGTTTTCAACAGGCTGGAGAGATAGCGCTGGTTCAATTTGTATTTTGTCGGAGTCAAGTAATTGGACAAGATCTGGCCATAGATCAAAGGAAAAATCACATAATGTTTGTGATCATACAAGCGCTTGACCCACTCGGGATAGGAGTGAAGCTTGAAGTACTTGGCTGATGACGGAGACACTTTAAGTGCCGAGCTAGGCGGATTCAAAAAGCCAAAGTATCTTTCACAGAGGTATAAAGATATGTAGTCCTTGGGGATTTTGGAATTGGCAGACGTTCCCGCGTAGAGAAACGCAGCAGGCACGGTATTGGACAATTTGTTTAAGCGGCGGTCGGCGGCAGGTGAAGTGTTGTGGTACCTTTTCTTAAGCACAGCACGGACAAGGGGGTTAGACGAGAGAAAGGCCGCCAATTCGAGCGGCTTGTTAGCTTTAATGACAAGAAAGAATAACACCCATTTGGTGGCTTT
Source organism: Metschnikowia kipukae (assembly GCA_002370135.1). Lineage (NCBI taxonomy): Eukaryota > Fungi > Ascomycota > Pichiomycetes > Serinales > Metschnikowiaceae > Metschnikowia > Metschnikowia kipukae. Next base: position 569,458 of record NKZJ01000102.1, read on the forward strand.
CTCGACGGAACGGTGGAAGGCCTTGGCCTGTTCAGAGTGTGAAGATTCCATATATGAGAAAGGTGTGGAGATTAGATTATAAGCTAGTGATGCGCGGTGCGGAACCACGGTTCAGTTACGATAAGGCCACACAATAAGGCAAGCCATTAATGGAAAGAGGGTACATAAAAAAGGGGATATATTTGTATAATTTATACGAGTCTCTTTAATAAAATAATTTTATAATCTTACGATATAAGAGATTACCTACATTTTAAGATACCTCCCAATGAGAAGCTATACGATAATCATGCGTACAACAGACCAAACATTACACGTGAACTTGTAGCACGTGAGCCAGCAACACCTCTGCACATTTTACCAGTCCACCGAAAAGCACTCATCTCCTAAAAAACTAAATATCAAGATACCAAATCTATTCAAAATTATTGACCCCAAATCCTTTTAAGTTCCATAAGAGACTTCTTGAACCTTCTCTTAAATCGGCTCTATGTGCAGTACCCCAAACACCAGATCGCGGTCTACTTTCGCGTCTCCACAAGACGAAAGGCACAAGTTCATCTCTACTGCGTGAATACAACCATGACCGACTCGGATCTCGGCCTACATAGCAAACCGGCCTTCCGTTCAGGTAAAACATCCTCGTTGTCACGTGCAAACTCTCGAGGTCGGGGCATTAGCATAAAAACCGTCAGTCCCAGCATTCAACTCAGGCCCGTGTTTGACCACGAGCCATTGGCCCCCTCTCCCGCCTATCCCAGCGATGTGCACTCGTGTTCCGAGTCTAGTCTGCACATTTCCAACTTCCAGGTCAGTGTCAATTCTCTGGAGTCTTCTGGCGACTTTTCAAGGCAATCGGGTGCCTCCGATATGAAGACATTTCATTCCCGGCGCAGCAGCTCCGCCACCACTCAGTCTTCCGACAGCCAGGGGCTCCCAGGCACGCCCAAGCCATCTTTTCTGCCGTCATGGAACTCGAGCAGCAGCGGAAAGCTCGACTTTGCGCTTCCTCCGGCAGCAGAACTCTCCAAACTCGACATCGACGACCAGCTACGACTTTTGGCCTTGAAAGAAATGTCGGTGGTGGAGATGCGAGACTCCATCGCCAACATGAAGTCGAAACTACACGATTCCGAAAATGACCTCTCGAACCTACGCAATATGATCCAGAAATCGTTGTATCGAGAGCTCAATCTACAGCATCAGGCAACCCAATCCGCTGTGCGTGCACAATCCGGATCCGAAAAGCACAGAAAACAAACACGGTCAGTTGACTTGACCCCACGGCGTCCTCTCAAACCTAGCAACAAGCCTAACGATGGAAGCGGAGGAGCAAAGCTGTTGCATACAAAAGGCGAAGATATGCTGTCTAAGTTATGGACCAATCTCTCAAAGCCCATCACTTTCATCCAGAATATTGACACAATGCTTCTGAATGAATTTGAAAAATCTCTCACTGGCGACACCACTCATTTAAACTCGGGCCACGCGGCTCCACGAAGGGTCCTGACAACCCGTCGTTCGTCGGGAACTCAGCAAAAGCAAACTAGCGGCAAGGAGCCTAGTGACATAGCTGCCGAATCCCATGCCACTAGAATAGGCAGCGGTGGTTCTGTCCAGCAAAGCAACTCCGACGATATGTTTTACGCCGTGTCAAACTCACTCTGGGCATTTGTGAATGAGGTCAAGACCAACGTGATCTCCACCATCAACGAAAGCACTGAGCACTACGCGCAGCCGCCTGTATTACAGCCCTTGACCAAAAGTGCAGACAGTAGCTCTTCCAAGGCATCTCCATCCTCTTTTGAGTGCGATTCAGAGGAGCTACAAGACCACGACAAAAGCGACGACGAAGATAGCATAGATCTTTCTATGTACGCGTCCATGCGTCGCACAAAGTAGTGCTTTTCCACATCATAGCTCTGCATCATACTTGCATATATCATAGCATTTTCTTACAAATCCTGTAGGTCCTTAATCAATTTGCAAACTCTGTAGGCCCTTGATCATTTTCCTACAAACCCTGTAGGCCCTTGATCATCTCGGAGTGCTTGAGGTTCTCTGCCTTCTTCTCGGAAACGTCTCCAAGAGAGCGCAAATCTTTCAACAAAATATCCTTGAGCTTATCAAAGTAAACATCCTGCAACAAGTTCCTCACATTGGTCTCTGCTTTTTCAATGATGGTGCCTAGGTTGACAAGGTGCGACCATTCGGTGGACTCCGCTTCCGTGCTGAGAGTCTGTGTGGTCTCGGTCTGCCTGGTCAAGTTGCCGGACAAAGACAAGGGAGACTGGGAGCTTTTCAAGTCCAAAATCACAGAAGTGGTGACTTTGTAAGTGGCGCTATTTGAGCCATCAGGAACTACCTCGAAGACATGAATAGCATTCCATTTCCCCGAGTTGTCCTCGGTCGTTTTCTTCAAGAGAACAACGCCTGCAAAGCCCTCCTCAATGCTATTGGCATCAACATCATCGGCGGTGTCCCACATATAAACAGAAGACAAGCCGCTTCCCTCATAATATAAGTCCCGGTAGATATCAAAACTTTCGTTTGCTTTGACCTCCAATTTCCTTAAAAGAGGAGACGGATATGGCAGTTCATCATCTCCAGTGGGTGGATTGTACTTGTTGGAGAATGGCGAGCGGTACAGATCACCATCACGGTTGTAGTCACAACACAAAAACTCCTTGTTGGTCTCTGCACATTTCAACACCTTGAGCGGGGTGTCAACGGACGACAACAAGTCTTGGGCCAATTCTGCCGATTCTTCCGATTGATCGAGCTGAAGAAGCTGACAAATGGAATCTAGATTTTGGGAGACCTTCTTGGGGTCTAGACGACGCAACAAATCAAGGGAACTGTCCAATCTCGTATCGTTCAGCATGGCTAAGGGTGATTGTGGAGATAATGCTCGGTTCAAGCTTTATTTGCGTGGTGCACGGGTCTACTAGTGGGGCATGCCTAACATTGCATTCGTACAGCGCTATACGCTTTCTAATCATGTAACCTTTATTCAACACTTTTAATAAGTAACCTTTATTCAACACTTTTAATATGTAACCTTTATTCAACACTTTTAATATGTAAACCCAAATGAAAAATCTAAGCAGGGTAGTACTCCACGCCCAAACGAGGCGCATTGAGCACGATACCGGTGATTATACCTGAAATCAAACCAGCCACAGGTAATGTAATCAACCATCCCAGGTAACACCAGATCACCATTTTCCAGTTGACCGAACGCAAGTCCATGTTACAGATACCAACGAAAACTGTAGCACCCACGGCACATTGTGTTGTGGACACAGGAATGGCCAATTGCGTTGCCATCACCACCGTGATGGCGGCACCAAACTCGATTGCAAATCCTCGCGAAGGCGACTGCAAAATCATCTTGTTTCCAAGAACACCCATGATTTTGTAGCCAAAAGTCCACACACCCAAGACCAATGATGCACCAGTGAAGACAAGAATCCAGATTGGCGGAGTTGCTTTCAACCCTTGGTCGGCCCAGATTAAGTAGACGGTAGACAATGGGCCAGAGGCATTAGCAATATCGTTGGCACCATGGGCAAAAGACATGGTGCACGCAGTGATGGCTTGAAGCAAAGAGAACAAAAACTCGATTCTGTTGTCGTAGAACTTGGACTTGGCGTGCATGTCTTTGACGTTGCTGCCCAAAGTACCAGAGTTGTTGACTTGGTTGGATATCACATCCTGTGTGAATCCGTGGGAGACGATAAGCCACAAGAGTTTGGGCCACTGCTTTGGACCTTGCTTCAAAAGACTGAGCCAGTGTTTTCTGGTGGATTCAGGCTTGATGCTGGCAATAGAAATCTCCTGGTCCGTAGAGTTGATGGATCTCTTGGCCTCCAAGTGCTCTTCTTGGTGCACCACTTCCACCAGGTCTTCGGGACGACGACCTTTGTAGTAGTCAATCACCAAAGTTCTTCCCTCCGGAATTGGTGGAATATCGTCAATAGACTTGAAGTAGTAGATGGGTCCTCTGAAGATGTCGTACCACTGCAAAGTCCAGTCCTCGTACAAAGCAATTCTTCTCACCACAGGGAAGATGAAGATCATGTAAAGAATAGTGGCAACGGAACCCACACCAAAAATTGAGCCGACGGTGGCTCCTGTGGACAAATCGTCCAACTTGAGTTTGGGGGAACCTTTCCACACAATCAACATGGTCAACACGGAGAAGGTGACGAAGACCAACACGGGGATCAACATCAAACCGTTCTTAATTCCTCTGCGGGTATCCTTCACCTCCAAAACACCATATTTGATGATAAGAAACGTGATGGAGGAAAAGGCACCGGCAATGGCAGGCGCAATAAACCAAGAAGCAACAATCTGAGCAAAACCGTTCCAGCCCCAGATCACGTGGTTGGCTCCCTTGGAGGCAATACCAACACCAATAACAGCACCAATAATGGAGTGTGTAGTAGACACGGGCATTCCAATGGCGGTAGCGATAGACAACCAGATTGAAGAGCCCACTAAGGCCATAGCCATGGCAAACATAAGCACCGTTGGGTCCTGCTCAAAGGTGTCGGTTTTGATGATCTTTTTACGGATGGTGTCCGAAACTCTGTTTCCCACCAACACTGCACCAAGAAACTCCATGATGGCGGCTAGTATCATGGCCTGCCAGTATTTTAAAGACCTAGAAGACACCGAGGAAGAAAAGGAGTTGGCCACATCGTTGGCACCAATATTGAAGGCATCCAAGAAGGCAAAGATAACACCTATTGCGAAGATATAGTCGAACTGGTGATAGAAACTCATGGTGGGAGCCTGTCTTGTTGTGTACTGGAGGTGAAGAGCGGCAGCATGGCGAAATATGACGGGTGTCTTATACGAAAATGCACTAATTAATGGGAAATTAACTAGACCACGGGTTCTCTCCTTTCTTCGCTTGTTTCTGGCATATCACAGGGTTTCACTTTCTAGCCTGAGTATAGTAATATCTTTTTTCTTGTCGCCTGGTCAAATGGGTGCAAATTATACTAGCAAAAGCTTGGCGCGCGTAAATCATGCTTGGCGATACACGGGTTTAAAGAAGGCGCCAGAACTAGACAGTTTGGCACTTTCGGCTATCTTCGGCGAAACTGACAAATTAGTTGGAACTTCGTCGGATCATTTCAAAACATGGACTAGTTTCAGATTTGCCGTGTTGTATGAGATACGTATATCTCACTGAGCTATGTGTTCGTGACCATATACTTGTTGTGGATAGCCCACTGTGCATAAGACCGTGCGGCGGAACCTGGAACACTAATTTCGGGGCGGTCATGACACGTGGGTCTGTCACTGATAATTATCTTCTTTATGAAGTAAAAGGAAGGCTGCATATTAACCAATACCGAGCATATTTGATCGCATAGCCTACTTCATGATGCCAAGGTCTATAATAGCATCGATGGTAGTAATGTAAAAGAAAAGGGCCGGGTTGTAACAGGTCAAGGCTGAGTTACTAAGTAATGGCTGAATGCGTTTCTAGGCCTGAGGCTCTTCTTTTCTGCTTTCTTCAAATGGGCAACATCCAAAACTTAATTTGTCTACACAACTGTTTAGTGTTGCACATGTAACTTTAATTTGCATCAAGGCACTAACTTTGTTAAATTACCCTGTGACATGAACTTCTACAAAGTTATGGTTGAAGGTATGTTTGTCGTAATTATTCAAGCTCAATGTGCTATTGCTATGCTCAATGGGTCAGATATTGGGTGTGATCACTTATTATATATGACCAATTTCGGCGTGATCACTATGATCAATAGATCCAAACTACAGCTAATTTCCAAGCAGAGAATAATTCACTTATTGCAGTAGCAAAAAGTTTATAGTTAGTATTGTTTGATGTAAGCGTCTTAAAATGTGGTGCACTGTCGGTAGCGATATATATGCACGAAAGTTGCATTTATATGCGAAAATTGAATACTGTCGCATTCACTCAATGCAAGTGAAGCAGTTCAAGAGCTTCTTCAAATCGCAAAATCAGAATGCAATTTCTGGCAATAAGTGCATGATTATTATTCAAAAGTCTTATCCTTCAAAAGTATTTTTCTTAAAAAGTATTGCTTCTAACTACAACTGAAGTCTAATTATAAAATTTAAGACGGCTTTTAGCTACGGTCAATATCTGATCATTTGGATTCCTTCAGCACCTGAATCAATCGCCCTGATGACTGCTTCTGCTCTCTTTATTCATCCGCATTATGTGCTCCCGTCACTCTTAAAATCACTTGTAAGGTCTACACGGTCAGATCAACTGTAGCCAATCAGCGCTGCGAGAGTAAGCACTGCATGAGCAAGGCCATTCTGCACATCACGTGATCTGGGGTCACCACTTTTTCGCAGGTGGATTTCGGGTGCGACGATCGGAGCTTCTCCGTATTAGTATTTAGTCTTTTGTATTACTCAGATTTTCCTCCGCTTGCACATATCTGTTTCTGCAACTACCATATCCGTTTATCATATTATTAACAAATACATCATTTCTTTGATTTTCAATAATGCTTCACTTGTTATCCGCCACAAAACTACAACATAGGGCTCTTCTGAGACTCTTGTCTTTCAAGACACTTCCAACCCCGAACGCCAATGCATTGAAGTTTATATCTCCAAAGACCATCTCCCCTTTGGAAAATAAGACATTTGAATTTTCAACCTCAATGCAAGCAGTGCACTCACCCTTGGCTCTCAAGGTATTCAAGCTTCCCGGAGTCAAGTCTGTGATGATTGGAAAGGACTTTGTTACTGTTAACAAGCAAGAGCACATTAATTGGGCCCATCTTAGGCCAGAGGTTGTGGATTTAATGGACAATTTTCTCACCAAAAGTAAGGAGCCAGCAATCACGGATGAACTTTTAAATCAAAGTGATTCCCTTGCTGCATCCGAGGATGATTCGGAAATTGTCTCCATGATCAAGGAGTTGATTGATACTCGCATCAGACCTGCCATACAGGATGACGGAGGTGATATCGAGTTCAAGGCTTTCGATGAGCCCACCGGCACTGTCTTTTTAAAGCTTCAGGGCGCATGCAAATCATGCTCTCAAAGCGAAGACACCTTGAAGGGCGGCATAGAATCTATGCTTATGCACTATATCGAAGAAGTTCAACATGTGGAACAAATCCTTGACCCAGAGGAAGAAATCGCCAACCGTGAGTTCGAGCGTCTAGAGGCTAGATTGAACTCTCGCGCTCTGATTGCACCTTCCTCGACGTCGTCCTATGCGCCTCCTTCTCTCTAGGTGGTGATTTTCATATCTATTTACCCTAATTAATGCATTTTATTTACCTTTCGTAACCTTTACGTACTTAATCGTTTTTGCCATTAGATGCATTGTCCAAAACATCGCACACTTGTTGTTTGATGCGGGCAAGGTCTTTAGCTCCCTCAAAACGTGCATTGAGCTCCTTTAGTAATCCTTCATCGAGACAGTTCTTGCTGATCACCAATCGTATTTCATCGAAAAGATTTGCTAGCCATGTTTCGGAGAATGTATGCCACTCGCGGGCCACATGGTTGAAACCTAAAACTAGACCAAGCGCTGTCAACCCTAATGCATTCAGTGCCTGCAAGCCCAACCAAAGGTATCCGCAAATAGCGACGAGGCCTAGCGGCAATTGATAGTAGACAAAAGCAGAAACCAAGGTGTTGTAGACTTTAGGCTGGACCTCAGTGGGGATTTTCACATCGATCAATTCGGACTTGAAGGACTGAAGAGGGCACAGAATGTGGGTCCGGTCTTTCTCTGTATAGTTAGCAAATTTTTGCTCTTGCAAACGAGCCACGAGTTGGCCCTTGAGATAGTTGTAGCTGTCTATACTCCCGGTCATGAAATGTTTGGAGAAATAATCTTTGAGAACATACTCCACGTTATCATTTTTCGAGTATAGCTGCCACCATCGAAGCTGCTTGGAGAAAAAGGCTCGCGTTTCCGGGTAGAACTCATGCTGAAGTTCTTTGTGCATTTTGTTTGCACCCTGCACCAAAGTGTTGAGCTTGAGGTCGCTGTAGATTGCTTTGATCTCGGTCTCGGAGAGTTTGTTTGCAGCAATTTCACTTCTGATGAGGCTAAACAACCATTGTTTCAAGTTTTCTGTACGCAAGTACCATTGCAAGAACTTGTAGATTTCTATGATATTGCTCGCCTGATATGCTTCGAAGTATTGAGCGCCAGCTTTGGCATCGTATTTGTAAAACGCTGCTATACCCAGTGCCAATGCCTGACTATCGACCTTCAAGACATGTCTTGAAGTCTCGGAATTTGATAAAAACGAAACCTGACTGGCCTCTGTTGACCGAGGGGTGAACTCTGTGTTATCGACCACCGTCAAAATAATCTTCTTTTGCACTTGTTTGGGTAAAGTGTCCAATAGCGTGGACAAGTCACACGTCACGTAGATGTAGAACAGACAGACATCCACAAGCTTGGGGATATCAGCCACACGGTTTATCTCCAAGATTTGGAGGTTATTGGGCGTGGAGTCCAGCAGGGGAAACAAGTCAGCAAACAACGGGCGGCGTTCTCCATTGAGCACTGGCGAAGGAGCCTCGTATACATTGACTGTTCTCAGAAAAGCCTCCGGAAGGGTGTGGATCCGAACCTGCTCATTTTCAAGAAAAAGGTTATTTTCAACTGCAGACCGGTCCCGTATTTTCGAGTACCAGGACTCGCTTCCTGCGGAAAGAGGATTGGAGAGTAAAGTCTCTATGAGTTTTGAGAAGCGACGCACCTCTTCGCTTTCGTAAACAACGCCGACCAACAAATTCTGGGCCACGGGCGTGTGTTCTTTGAGCCCTAGATACGAGTCTATGTTGCTGCACGTAATGGTGTCATAAGGGTACCAACGAACGTATTTTTTTAGGCTTTCATTGACAGAAGGCACCAAACGGACGGGAGTGTATGAGAAACAACGCACACTCCGTCTGGCTGCTACTAGCGGTCGCCAAGCATGGTTGAGCCACAATTTCATCACTGTTTATCCAGTGGAGAAGTGTGCTCGCTGCACATGTAGTGTGAGAAGAGTCACGTGCGAGGGCCGACTCGGTGTTTGACCAAGCCAATGCCAGATCTAGACCCACAATTAGCCCAAAAGATGTATTTGAAATCCGAAACATCCCATCTCCAAAACGCCAATGCTTTGCTTTCGCTCGAAACTGTATTTATAGTTCACTCTACGAATACCTATTGTAGCTATAAAACCCTGCGCGCAAGGTTATTTCCCCAGAAACACGCCATGTCTTCATATTTGGCGCAAACCAGAGCAACGCTATCTAACAATAGAGCGGTGGGGGCTCTCAGAAAGTATGCTTCGTTCATCGGGCCAGGGCTCATGATCTCGGTAGCTTATATGGACCCCGGCAATTACTCCACGTCTGTCTCTTCTGGTGCCAGCTACAAATACCAGTTATTAGTGATTGTGTTTATGAGCAATGTGTTTGCAGTGATCTTGCAATGCTTGTGTGTGAAATTGGGATCCGTAACGGGGCTTGATCTTGCCGAAATGTGCCGCTTGACGCTTCCCTGGTGGCTCAACTTGTTCATGTATGTGTGCTCCGAATTTGCAATTATAGCCACGGACTTGGCCGAGGTGGTGGGCACGGCTATAGCGCTAGAAATCTTATTTGGCATTCCCATGATTGTGGGAACTTTTATCACCGTCCTAGATGTGCTTTGTGTGCTTGTGGCGTACCTGAAGGACGGAAATATGCGCCAGACCAGGATTTTCGAGGCTCTCGTCAGTGTGCTCGTGGCCTCTACTTGCATTTGCTTCGTTTTAGAGCTATTCCAATGTGACTTCCCAAAAGGTGCTGCCGGCGACATTCTCAAAGGGTTTTTGCCAACAAGCAGTGTCATGTTCAAAGAATCCAATGCTCTTTTCTTAAGTTGTGGAATTGTCGGCAGCACGGTGATGCCACATTCCTTATTTCTCGGCTCCTCCATTGTCCAGTCCAGACTCAAGGATTACGACGTCAATCACGGAAACTTCACGGAAGACTCGGAGTCTGCCAGCAGCAATGACACTCAAGACCCACTCCCACGCACTTACAACTTGTTTAAATCCCTTTCCGACGGAGCGAGTCTCGCGTCCAAATACAAGCCAAGTTTTGCGGCCATTAAACATTGCTTGGGCTACTCATATGCCGAACTCATTCTTTCTCTTTTCATTGTGGCGGTATTCGTGAACTCGGCCGTTCTTATAGTTGCTGCATGCACCCTCTACGGAAAGCCTGATGCCGAGGACGCAGATTTGCTTTCCATCTATGAGATGTTGTCTTATTACATATCTCCAACTGCTGGCTTGATATTTGCGTTGTCCATGTTATTTTCTGGCCAGTCGGCCGGTATAGTATGTACAATGGCAGGTCAGATAATATCTGAGGGCTTTGTTAACTGGACTGTCAGGCCCTGGGTCCGTCGACTTGTGACCCGCTCGCTAGCTATTGTGCCAGTGGTGCTCTTTATTGGCATTCTTGGCCGCGAAGGTGTCCCAAAGATTATGAACTTGTCTCAGGTCATATTGAGCTTTATACTTCCTGTTGTCACCGCGCCTTTGATCTACTTCACTTCTAGCAAAAAGTACATGACCGTGTACTACAAAGCGAAGGCTGGTGCATCTGAAACATCCCCTTTGCTTCAGAACCAAGCTGGGTCATCGAACCTGGATGGAGATGAGTTGCAGAAAGCTACTTTTGAAAATGGGCGTGTCCTCAACGCGATTGCAATCTTGACATGGGTGATCATCACCTTTTTGAATATTTACTTAGTGTACTTATTTTCGATTGGGATAGACGTTTAAATACCGTTAAAATAATTACACGTGTGTACTTGCATTTGTTGGTCATAAACAATTAGTTAAAGCGGCCAATTCTTCTCTTGTGTGGAGCCCTAAGACTGGCTAATCTACCAGATTTGGATGCCAATACCGGCTGCGAAGATACAGGGCCGGGTAAGGTACCTTGATAGTCATTGACGAGAACAGGGATTTTCTTGCTCACCGGAACCAGCAACTCCTTCCCTCTGGATGCGTCAGACTTCGCAAGCAAAAATAACAACTTAGCAATTTGCTTGTACAACGCTTTTTCAAAACTCGTGGGTACTGATGGCGATGGATTGTGCAAATATCTCTCTTGACGCAACTTGTTGAGCTTTAACAAGTACTTGGAAATGACCTTTTGCAAACCTAGAGGGGACCTGAGAAGTTCGTCTTTTTCCTTCTTCAACTCTTCCAACATTGTCATTGATTCAGGGTCGTATTCGGCAAGATTTTCAAGTTTGACATCGCCAGAAGACTTCTTAGCCTCCGAGAGCACAATACTATCTTCAGACTTTTTGACTTCATCATCGGTCTTCTTTTCCTCTTCAGCTTCCTGATCATCGTCTTTAGGCTTTGTGCCATTATATTCGTGAGTAATGTCTGCCAACTTTTTTAAACCCAAATGATTGTACCAGACAGATTGCTTGAGGTCCTCACCCAAGATAGCATTCCGAGAGTCGATCGAAGGTCCAATGGAAAGCACATTACTCTTCTTCTCGTAGACGCGCAACTCATTGGCTTCACAATTTTTGACCAAAGTGGAGTCTAAAGGCGGCTTTAAAGTTTTTTGTTTGTATTGCAACCACTTGGGCGATTCGATAGTGTACCAGTTGGGGTGAAAGAAGCCATCCATAATCTGGGAGTTTGCCTCTGATGGTAACGGTATTTTTGATATAGGGTTGTTGAACGCTTTGATGGGCCCAGAAAGAGACGTATTTAAGCCAGAGCCCACAGCTTTTGAAAGGAGCCAAGGGTCAGGAACAACTGTCGCACGAGGATCAAGGGACGACTTTCCTGTTAATGCCGAAAAAAGAGGCTGACTCACTGTGTTCGTCTCTGCTGGTCCCTGGGTATTGTAGGAGTTGTGATAGCTGGGAGCAACCGGCTCCTCGTATTTGTTAACGTGGGTAATGAACTCGCCGTTGGCCGCCGCATAATTTTTCAGGATCTTTTCAAAGTCGTCTCTGAAAATTCCCAACGCGTCATCCTCGTCGGAGAGCTTATTTTGCGATAAACGGGATCCCAAAGTGTTTAATTCCCGCAACAAAAACTCCGTGGCAGAAGAGAAGAATCTGTCAATTCCAATGTATGGCTCGGATCCAACATCGTGTTGGAGAATAGAAACTCCACATGCTATCTTTATATCATGAAAGAGGTCATATGCCGATTTGTAGCTGAGTGCCGAGAGTTTCAGAGACACCGAAGACTTTTCAGTATCGGAATTCTTGGCTGCATGATCTTGATATGACTTTAAAATTAGTTCAGGGTTCTTTTCGTGAAATCCTGGGAGAAGCACATCCGTGGCGAGGACTTGATGTTTGTCGGCGTCTAGCAACACCGGTGCAATCTCTTGTAGTAGTGATTCAAAATCTGGAGTTAGTCAAGTGACCATGGAATAAAGTCTCCTTTCAAAGAGAAAGTTAAAGCGGTGCATTGATACATACTTTGTGTGGTCATTATTGTACTGTGAAGCTTGTGGATGTTATGAGATTGTTTTTTTTCTCGGTACTACCACGCGCGGCGTATATACAGGAAGACACAGGGCCTTATCAAATGCTCCGACTCTCAAGTATGCCCAATATAGCCATTGTATTCAAGTCAAATGGCCGGCAATTTAATTGGACTGGCAAAGAATGAATGAATTGGTAATTTTTATTCAGTTAATCGTCAAACAAAAGCTTAATCTCTTCAATTCGCTGCTTCCGCCTCTCCTCCTCTTCAACTTCCACAGCCTCTCCCATCATGCGCTTCCGCTCTTGAATCCGTAGCATCTTTGTTTCGATGGAGTTCTTGACAATAAAACGCACCACTTTGACATTCTTCTCCTGCCCAATTCGGTGGACACGGTCAATGGCCTGATCCTCTATACTAGGAGACCACCATGGATCCATCATGAACGCCCTGCGTGCACACGTGAGGTTGAGACCAACACCCCCTGCTTTCAATGACAACAAGAGAATAGTTATCTTTCCACTTGCACCGCTATCAGTGGTGAACTTGCGTAGCACTTTCTCTCGTTCAGCCACATTGAGTCGCCCATCAAACTTGTAAAGAAGGAAATCCTCGGCCTCTCCAGTTCCCAAATTCTTAATTTCGCTCTCTATAAGATCAAGGTATGTGGAGAATTGAGAAAACACCACTACTTGCTCTCCAGGGCACTGGTCTCTTAACTCACGAAGGTGGCTGATCAAAGCATTGATCTTTGAAGAAGTTTTCTCCGGATTGTAATAGTAAAGCTGAAAATTGTAGGTCGTGTCATCGTGATCTTTGTTGTGGAATTTGACTTCCTTTGCGGTGGTCTCTTTTGCTCTTGCTCTAAACAATCTGTGTTTGGATATAGGGTGCCTGCAGTCGGGACATAGCGGATTTGAGCCATTGTTTTTCTGAAAGTTGATATGCTCTATGAGACAGTGAAGACAGAATTGGTGACCGCATTCGGTTATAGTGAATTCCCCTATCGTTATGGGTGCCTGGGTACAGATTGAACATTCGGAGTCAGACAAATTTACTCTTTTGTAAAGACTGTACATTTTCTCTTTCATGGCAGTTTCCAGCGCAAACTTCTCCTCCTTGATGGGGTTTTCGTACGCTGCCAATTCTTCCTTCCAGGCATCGTCAAGTTCATTGCTAGACGACACTAAGTCGGGATGACAGCACACCTGACGAAGGCGGAGAATATGTGTGAGGATCTGGGTGTATTTCTTCAAAAGATCCCCAGATTTCATACCTTCACTGTACGACTGGAACGCCTTGGACTTGAAGTAGTCGTAGTAAAGTTGTTCTCTATCTGAAAATTGAAGTTCTTCAATAGTTACCTCCTTTTCAGGCAACTGAACCAAAGGCGTGCCGTCCTTCTGCTTCATATTCTTTGTGCGTCGAAGAAAAATCGGCTGCAAAATTGATTTCACGACATCCAAAGTCTGGTGAAACTTCTTTTGTTCAAATGGAAGCGTCACAAATGTCTTCCAATATGAGAACTGGTCCCAAGGCTGCACTTTTAAAAACTTTACCTGCGAAAAGATGTCATCTAATCGATTCACAACAGGAGTACCTGTCAAGATCCACCTGCGGTCGGAGTTGAGTTCATGGACAGACCGAGCTGTTTTTGTTGCCCTGTTTCTAATGGTATGACCTTCATCCAAAACAATTCTAAAAAAGTCAACCGAATACAATCCTATACTCGGGAGCTTGCCATATTCATCTCTGTTCTTGTTGATTCTGGCCCATTCGTTCTGCACTGTGCCGTATGTTGTGAGAACGACGATCGGAATGTTGTTTTCACGCTTGCACAAAGTGTAGCTGAGATCTGTCTGAATCAGTTCTCCATAGTAGATAAAACACTTGTGATTTGGGTTGTTGTTGGCTCGGTCAAACTCACTCTTCCACTGCGAGAGAAGAGACATTGGCAATATGATTAGCGTTGATTTGGACGCATATTTTTTAGGACTGATGGCAGTATTTCTTGTATCGTAAGGAGCGGAGTTGATCAAAGCTAGTGTCAGAATTGTTTTTCCCAACCCCATTTCGTCAGCCAATATGCCTCCTTTAAGAAAGTTTCTCATAAGTGGTTTTTCCAAAGAAAGCTCACCATTGTAGAGATTGGCATAGAAGTGGTCCTGATCTGGAGCATTAGCGGTTTGCGAAGAAGACGAGTTAGGGTCTTTAGGCCACTTGAAAATACTCCATAACGGATGCATCATTCCGTCGTCTTGTTCGTTAATCACTTTCCGCCTTTGAGTCGAGAAAGGCGCATCTTCAGAAACTGAAAGACTTTCAAGCAACTCGCCCTCTTTCTCTCGACTGAGCATCCACGCAAGACCTTGCTTTTGGTAGGATCTCAACAGGAGCGCAAAATTTTCTTTGGGAGGTTCCGTCGTTTCAGGTAAATTGTCTAAAAGATCGGACTGCTGGTTAGAAGTGTAAAACTCCTTCAACTGATCTAGGTTGAGCTCCTCTGTGGGAGCTATGCCTTCGGGGTTCGGGGTGTTGGATTGGGAGCCGTCTAAGTCCTCAACGACCTCGGGATTTTTTTGCAGATCTGGAAGAATGTTCAACTTTTCGAAAAGCCTGGAGATGGTTTTCTGCTTCAACCGCAACGCGGCCTCGTTTTCAGTTTCCGAGGAGAAACTGAAGTTCAGAGCCAGTACCTTCTTCTTCTTCTTCTTAAGTGTTCCCTGCTCATCCACACCCTCGCCAGCAAAATGCAATTGTTCAGCAAAAGTGTTGTTGTTGAGAAAACAATTGATTTGTAGAAAAAACGGATCGCCTATGGAGAGTCTGCGCAGCGTCTCCATCAAGACAACAGCCTCAAAGCTCGCCAAGTCCAAATCAATTAAAGGCAGGAGAATACGAGTGATGTCCTCAGGGAGCCTGCCAATTTCTCGTGCATCTTCGGTGGTGTACAAGCGAATGACAGCCGAGTCGCCAAACTTTGAAGCCACAATGGAGGATTTCTTGATTTTGTTCGGAAGAAGCCGTTTGATTTCCAAGCACTGCTGAAACTTCAACGTTTTCATGTAAGGCCGTGTAGCCCATGCTTGCACGTCCAAAGTGCCAATATAACGCCTCCATGACAAGCTTTCCTTTTCCTCTCGGAGCCGTTTAGATTGCGTTTGCATTTCCTCCATTATTTCCTTGATGCGCTCATTGTTTCCGGTACTGGGGTCGGCGGACTCGCCATTCAGGCCAAAGTCAATGCCGTTAAAGTACTCGTTTGATGCAAGCTGGATGTAATTGGGACGGTTGAAGTACTTACCATGTAGGTACTTAATGGCACGTTCAGAAACGTCTCCAATGATAGATTTTATTTGGCTTTTAAACAAATCGTATCCGATTTGAGACAAGCGCTCTTCATCATCTTCATCAACGTAGTCACCATCTTCAAGAGCATCATCTGCGGTGACTGGTTGTGGATTCTGCAGTAGGCCAGCATCTAGGAGCACGTGCCAGTCATCGTCCTGGATAAAAAGCAGATCTTCTTGAGCATCGGTATTTCGATTAGAGTTAGAGTCTTTATGAACTTCAATAGTGGTGTCATCACTCTTCAAATCTGGGATGTTTCCGTTGCCATCGCCATATGTGGGTGTGATTTGTGGTTGGTCAAGCGTATGGCTTGAAGAGTTGCCGGGTTCTTTTTTCAAATCAGAATGATTGTCCACCAAATCGGTTTTGTTTTCTGAAATACTCAGATCTCGGAAAAACCGTGTTTTCGTCAGAGCTCGAGTTGATGGCATTTAAGTAGTAGCAAGATGAGCCGCGTCTACTCTGCGCGTATGCTGATAGTGCGCCTGACTGCAAATTAAGGTGCAGTTTGTAGGTGTGACGTAATGAATAAGATATAAGATGTAAGAATAAGATATAAGATGTAAAAATAAGATATAAGATGTAAAAATAAGATATAAGATTTACTTCTGGACACAACGTAAGAATTATCGCATTAAATAAAAACCGTAATGAGTAATGTTTATAATATTAATAGAAGATATTTGTATTTGTATGTCATGAATAGCCGGGAAAGAGACTAAGATGAAGGTGAGAAGTTTAAAGTTCTAGGTGCGGCACTATGACATACATTTGCCAGGTGATCATAGTCATTTTCCGAGTCACAATTGTCACAATTATCTAAGGTATCATAACTCAACTTGAATCTTGATTCTATACTAACTTGTTCATTGAATATCATATATTCATAACAAGCAACCGACTTCGTTTTAAAGACGGTTCTAACAGAGCTTCTATAAAGCTTTGCTTCAATTCTAATCTCAGATGAGCACACAATCAGGATCAAGCAAGCTGGCAAGAGCTCCAGGATTTATTTTGTTCTTCTGAAACCACAGCTCAAGTTCGGGTTCGCTCAATAACACAGCACCAGACTCAGCTACACAGCAAAGCACTTCCATATACTCGAGTGCCATGAGCACATCATCCTTTCGAAAACCAGTTGCCACCGCCAAATCCTGGAGTGTAAAATCCCGAATTTGCCGTTTGATAAAGTCGTTATAAATGGTAAATGCGAGCCGCCGTGACCAGTACCGTAGGTATACGATTCGTCCATAGGGAGAAAGCGGATACTCGGGTCCCAGAAGCGTCTGGTGTGGAGTCACCAAAGCCAATTGGTAGGAAAACTCGATGAGGAGATTTCCCAAATGTAGTCGTTGATATGGAGGGAAAATGCAGATGCAAGCGAGATTGTTGTCGGACTCCCAAGAGTTGACTTCCTTGGAGAAAAATCCCATGGGCACAAAATGGTCCAGAAAATCGTCTTGTGTCTGGCCTGAAGTGCGCCGTCGTCCGTAGACGATGTAGTAGTCGAATGCATTGACACTGTAAAAGACAGACTTGTCGTTGAGAAAAAGTTTCCCAAAAAGACACATGTTTTGACAGAATAGCGGGTGCCGAAACCCGCGGACTTTTTTAATGATATACGGCGTCTTCATGTCGGCGTACACAAGCGATCCTATGTTGGGAAACGCCGTAGCCATGGTACACATAGATCGATGGACCCTCATAGCCTCATCGTCCATTGTATATTTAAAACAAAACTCACACACCAAAAGGCAATCTATCCAAAAACCCGTGTGTGCCAGCAGGACAGTTCTGCGGCGACAATTGGCCAGTTCTGGGTCGATGCCGAGGCGGGAATCTCCAAGATTCTGGAAATAGGCACTGTTCCCATACCAAGTGTCGAACTTCTGGTTACCCAAACAAACGGTATTGATGTTGCGGTTTTCAAGCACTCCATACTCTGCGCCATTATCGGCGGTGCTGGGTACTTGCATGCCCCATGTACCTTTTCAGTGTGTGGTTAAAGAGTTTGCTCACATGTTAAGTGTTGTTCTATGTAGGTTGAGGGCCGCATTTGCAGGAATATCAACACATGGCGCCTGTTTTTATGCTACGAAAAGATTTTTGGGTAAAGAGAGGAAATATACTTTAACTTTTCAGTTTATGAGATTTATTCTTTTTTGAAATTTATACTTTGGTGCTAGTCAGCGATATGGCATTATAGATGACGCGTTGCGCGAACTAGTAAACCATAACTTTCCTCACGTTTCTCACATTCTCACGTTTCTTTACATACTTCATACATTCTTTACTCCGTACACACTTTTCACAAGACGCCCAAGGCCACTTGTTGATTCCAACTTCAAACGCAATCCAAAAACACACATCATGCCGCCTAAAGGCTGGAGAAAAAACGGAGAAAGCTCTCAGGTGCTGAAGGACACAGAACTCGTGTCCATAGACGACATACTCTTCCCTCGGTCCACGGTGCAGAAGCTAGCGAAAAGCATCTTAAACACAGAGTCCGGCGACAACATGTCGCTTACAAAAGACTCTCTTATTGCGGTTCAGAGAGCGGCCACGGTGTTCGTATCCCATTTGGCGTTTCATGCCAGACAGATTGCACGTGATGCTGACCGCAAGAACCTCAATTCACAGGATATTCTTCTGGCTTTGGAGCGGGCGGACTTGGCCGGTTTTAGTTCCGAGGTCAAGCGTTCCTTGAGCACTTACGAGGTCAACGAGGACGCAAAGAGAAGGCAAAAAGCCGAGGCCAAGCAACTGGCCGACGCAGAACCTTCGGCAAAGAAACTCAAAGCAAACGGCTCCAATGCCGTGGAAAACACAAATTCAGAAGAAGACGCCGTGGATGAAATTGCCGACGCCGAAGAGAGTGACAATGAAATTGAAGCTCATGATAACGAGCCAATGGTTGAAGACGATGCAGAGGAAACCAGACCTGCTAACCCAATAGCGCTTTTAAATGAGGAGGAGACCGAGTTGGAGGGTGTCACTGCTCTGGAACCACAGGAGGAGCCAAATTCAGACGACGAGAACGCAGAGGATGTGAAATAGTGTCACTTTTCAGTCCATGCTATCGCTGAGAGTATCTACATAGAAGTCTCTCGGACCCAATCTTAGAGAATGTCACTATTTCCTCAAACAGGCATCAAAGTATGGGTATCCACATTCAACCCCCACGAAAATGTATAGTAACACCAAGAGAGAAGCCGACGCTATAAGAAGCAACTTCATGTTTTTAAACCACATTCTGCGCTTGATGGCGACAGCGTTTCGGTGAAACATCAGAGACGACGTCTGGAGTCTTTCAGTCAGCTCCACCAAGGAGTTGATTTTGTCGCCACGGCCAAGAATCTTATTGATATTATCAAGCATCAAAAGCTTGACCTCGCTCACGTCCTCGTAGGCCGAAACTAGCTGGTTTGGCGTGATCACGTCACGATATGGCAGATGGTCACGTGACGAACCCGACGTGCCGTCTACGTTGGTGGATCCGTAGCTGTAAGCACGAGAGTCGGAGTCGTAGCTCATCTCCTCGAATTTGATGATCTGATTCATATACAACTTGAATTCGCCCAACTTGGATTTGGCCACCTGGTCTCTTGATGATGGCGCTTGATCCAGGTCACGCGCAAGATCCTGGCGGAACTCAAAGTACTTGTCCATAATTTTCTTCATAACGGACAATATTAGTGTTTTGTTGACCTTATGGTTTGCTAGAACGATGACGGTGACCAAGTCATTGCCGCCATCCATGTTGTGGAGATTTTTCTTCATGAAATATAACAATAAGTTGGACTTGGTGACTGTGCGATCTGTAACCACAGAGAGCAGGCCCACCAAAGTTTTACTGGAGTTGATGAGGCCCAATTCCAGGGAAATTAGCTCCAGACAATTGAGGTTGGCGATGGATTGGACCAACTTGACATTCTCGGTAGTGTAAAGGGTGGTGGAATTTAGAGTGAGAGTCGTGTATATAACTAATATTAGCGATGGTCTTTGTAGGAATTGTGGGGGTACATACGTTGTTTATATAGATCATTGGAGGTCATTATGGTGATGTGTGACATGTGGAGTATGTTCGCGCCTTATAAAATTATGGGGGCATGCCTGCATACAAACATGGTTCAAAGCTGGGCTGAAATGGCTGAAAAAAGCTGGGATCTTTTAAGCGATGACATTTTTTGCTGGAAATGTAGAGCTAAAGATAAATGCGTACTGAAAGCAGGTGTTGATTTTGTTGTGGTGAATTTATGGTGTGTATTGTCTGCGCTTATTACTGACACTATTGTCTACACTACTGCACATCTACAATAGAACCAAATTTTTTAGAATCTAGAATAGAACTGCTAAATTCTTTTTAACTATATCTGGCTGGTGTTTTAGTTTGTTTGCGACCTTATTCCACGATTTGTGTAAATTTTGGTAGTTCGTGGCTTATGGCATCACCTTAAAATGTCGGACCTGCATGTACACCTCTAAATGCACAGCCATACACATCCCAAACTATAATTTTCATCATAAAGACTCACAAAACACCAACTAGCTAAAACACGAGCACAATATCTATTCATAATCATATATTTCCTTTTTTCAATTGCTATTTTGTTGGTGTATTCATCGCTATAGACTATATGTAGTCGAGCGCATCTCAAAAAAAACCATAGTAATATCGAAGTACATCTCATCTCTCCAGCATTTAACACATTTCTGCACCATGGGAAAATACAGGCCACGCTTCAACGAGAAGGCCAGGGCCGGAATGCTTGCCAAGCAAGCGGCGCTTAAAAAAGCCCGCCAAAAACAATTCAATCGTCAAAATGACGAAGTTGAAGAGCAGCCTACCGTGGTAGACACTCCGGTGGAAGACTCCAATTCGGAAATCTTGAAACCTATGACCGAGGCGGAAAAAGAGGAAAGAAAAAGAAAGCTTACCGAATCGCTCTACACGGAAAACGAAAAGGAAGCCAAGATGTCCCGGGCCAAGAAGAAGCGTTTGGACAAGTATATTGAGCACCAGATCAAAAGAGAGGAGAAAAAGGTGCTTTTGGAGAAATTGGCCCAGACGAAAATCGACACCAGCATAATGGCGCCTTCCAAGCTACTAGGCACTGGAAAGCAGACTCGAAGAGAAGAAATGATCGAAGCTCTTCTGCTAGAACAACAAGGCAGAGGAGATGACAGAACGAAAGACATTTTATACGAGGAGAGAGAAGTGAAGGATTGGGATGCATCCGACGAAGATGTGCCCGATTTTGGCGAACCTCAAGACGAGTTTGTGCTGACCGAGAGCAAATCTAGCTTCATTGACTACAGGCCACAGGAATCTGGCGGTGCAGGCATGGGCTTTGGATTTGCCAACATCCCCAAAATCGAGAAGTCTGGCGCCAAAAAAAAGTATACGTGGCGGCTTAAATTGGAACAGGAGGAGAAGAAGCGGGCCAAGGTTGAGGACGAGAACGACTTTCTTCTGAGTGAAGACGACGAGGGCGAAACCACTCCTGCCACTGACGAGGAAGTTTCTGAGTCGGCGGCCGAAGATGGAAATGTATCTGAAGCCGAATCTATTTCTGAAAACGAGGGCTCTGACTCTGAAAACTCAGAATCAGAGGCGTCTCTCTCCGAAAATAATGCTTTGGCGAAGTCTGCCGTGCAACCGTCCTCAGATGTCTCTGAAACCGAAGGCGAGAGCGATAATGAAGATAGTGGTAGTGGAGATAGCGACAGTGAAGATGGAGATAGTGAAGACGAAGATGGTGACAGTGAAGAAAGCGAAGACGAGGATATGCCACGGCTTCTCCAAAACAAACCCAAACATTCTGAAACAGCAAAATCCTTCAAAGAGTGGGCCGAGGAGCAGGTACGAAAACTAGAGGGCCATCAGGACATGACCCTTCCCGAGCTAAGTGAAGATATCCAGTCGAAGTACTCCCTGGGAGTACATGAGAAGATAGAGCTCTCTGACGACGAAAACACCGTGAAAATTAACGAGAACTTGCAAAGAACAGCCGCCTATGTCAACGTGGACCGTCCAGTCGAGATTCAAACCCTGCGGATGCAACTACCAGTCTTTAGCGAGGAACACCGCATCATGGAAGCAATTCATCATCACGACACCATAGTGCTTTGTGGAGAAACAGGGTCTGGAAAAACAACACAAGTCCCGCAATTCTTGTACGAGGCAGGCTACGGAGATGTCAACTCCAGCACCACCCCTGGCATGATTGGAGTCACTCAACCTCGAAGAGTTGCTGCAGTGTCCATGGCCAATCGTGTGGGCTCTGAGTTGGGCGAAATCCACGGCAAACGCGTGGGCTACCAAATCCGGTTCGACACCACAATCAAAAACGAGGGTAAGGAAAACGGCACGGCTATGAAATTTATGACTGATGGTGTGTTGCTTCGTGAGATGATGAACGACTTTATGCTTGAGAAATACTCGGTGCTCATCATCGATGAAGCCCATGAGAGAAACGTGAATACGGATATCTTGATTGGTATGCTTAGTCGAGTGGTAAAGCTTAGAAGAGGAAAAGACAAGCCATTGAAACTTGTCATCATGTCGGCCACTTTACGTGTTTCGGACTTTGCTGAGAACAAACAGCTATTCCCTGTGCCACCTCCAGTGGTGCAAGTTGAAGCCAGACAATACCCTGTATCTGTGCATTTCAACAAAAAGACAAAGCCAGACTACATTGATGAGGCCTTCCGGAAAACCTGTAAGATCCACAAGAGATTACCTCCGGGTGGAATCTTGGTCTTTCTTACTGGCCAGAATGAGATTAAAACTGTTGTCAAGAAATTACGCAACGAGTTCCCTTTCCAGAGCAAAAAGACCAAACATTACGACGATGCAGACATGATGGAATACCAGGCCAGTAACAACGTCACTATGGAAGCTGAAGACGTCGATTTGGATATTGCTCTCCGGGAACGGAAAGGCGAGGAATTAGATGGCGAATCGGCCGACGAAAGCGATGACGAAGAAGAGGAAGGTTTCGACGAGACTTTGGAAGAGCATCAATCCGAGCGGGATCCTCTCTATGTGTTACCTTTGTATTCGCTTCTTCCCACAAAGCAGCAAATGAAGGTTTTCGAGAACCCTCCAAAGGGAAGCAGACTTTGTATTGTTGCCACCAACGTTGCAGAGACTTCTTTGACCATCCCAGGCGTACGTTATGTCGTGGATTGTGGTCGTTCCAAAGAAAGAAAATATGACGAGGAGACAGGCGTGCAATCTTTTGAGGTTGACTGGATTTCCAAAGCCTCGGCTGGTCAAAGAACCGGTAGAGCCGGAAGAACCGGTCCTGGCCACTGTTACCGACTCTACTCCTCTGCTATTTATGAAGAGTACTTTGATCAGTTCAGTAAGCCTGAAATTTTGCGAATGCCAGTGGAGAGCACTGTGCTCACTATGAAGAGCATGGGAATTGACCATATCGTGAACTTCCCCTTTCCAACGCCGCCGGATAGAAGATCGCTCTTTGTTGCGGAGAAGTTGTTATCGACCTTGGGTGCTTTGGATCGGTCTACAAAGCACATCACCGAATTGGGCCGCACCATGTCTCATTTCCCCTTGAGTCCACGTTTTGCTAAGATCTTGATTGTTGGTAACCAACTCAACTGTCTTCCTTACATAATTGCCATGGTGTCGGCATTGTCTGTGGGAGATCCCTTCTTAGATGAGCAGGAAATGGGATTTGTTGAGACGCCACAGCCCAGGCCACAAGCTCAAAATCCCGACGACAGCGACGAAGAGAAGGAAGAGGAGATGGTCGAGTCGCCTGTCGAGGTGGAGAGAAAGAGAAAACTCCGGGCCAAGTATTACAAGTCCAGGGCCATGTTTTCCAGGCTTGACTCCAACTCGGATGCTTTCAAATTGCTTTCCGCTGTGTGTGCTTTAGACCACGTTCCTGAGGACAAGAAAGGGAAATTTGTTGCAGACAACTTCTTGCGCTTGAAGCTTGTGGAAGAAATTCAGAAGTTGCGTACGCAGATAGCTCACATAGTCTCTGCCAACGTGACAGATGGAGCCGTGATTGAAGAGTTGCAAAGCAAAACCAAACTTGGCGTCCCAAGCAAGCCTCAGCTAGCAGCCATGAAGCAAATAATTGCCTCAGGATTTGTGGACCAAGTCGCCATTCGAAGTGACGTGCTAGACTCGGACACTAAGATCACAAGCCGGACAAATGTGATCAGCATTCCCTACTCCACTATTAGTCCGGTCACATCGTATGGCGATAACATGGATAGCCATGTGTACATCCATCCAACGTCTGTGCTTACAAGCTCGGGCCAAACACCTCCACAATACCTTGTTTACCAGACATTGACAAAGAGCAGTAACCAGAAAGAAGGTGCTCTTGGCAAGCTCCGCATGCGGCCCATTGTGGATGTTAGCGGCAAGCAGTTGGCGAACATTGCAAAGAGCTCTCATCTCATCACATACTCCAAGCCGTTGGGACATCCTTATGGACCGAAAATGATCACCTCGACTAAGAGGGAGTGCTACGTCATTCCAAGATACGGAGCCGCTTTGGGAGATGGAGGTCTAGGATGGGACTTGCCGGTGGCCAAAGTTATTCAGGTCAAGAAAAACGGTCTGTGGGTTCTTGAAAACTAGCTACATTAGCACACTGCATTACATCATATAATAGAGACTTAGACAGAACGTAATCCTGAATACTTGGTCCAAGCCTAATCCAACACATCCAAACCGTAGTTTCAAAAGTGTCAAATACAAGGCCTTTCAAGATCCAAGTGGGTTCAAGAACAATGAATTTTAATAATCCTAGTAGCGGGAGTTGTGAATTTTCAAATACCAAGTACTGTTTTGATTTGTGCTATGTGCAGTCCTCGCGCCCAAGAGTATCAACACGAACAGTAAACCACATCTCATATCACCGCTACAGCAAACCGTCTTTTGTCATGGATCTTCGATATAGGCATAGAGACCGAAAAAAGGAAAAAGTGGGTCACCGCAATGACACAGTGGTGCCCTCGCCCCCGGACCCCCCACAATCTTACACCTTAATTCCACAGCATATCATGGACTCGGCATCGCAGCGACTTCTCATTGTGTCAATTTTCATGGCCATTCAATGCTTTAAACTCTATGAGATCTTACTAGTTAAGGCAGATTCCTTCACTGTGGCCAAATCCACGTCTGGTCTGGTCGCACTTGACACGCCTTTCACATCGATGAACAACTTCACATTTGTGCTCAAATATGCCCTAGTGGACGGTGTGTTTCTCTGGTTCCTACCAGTGTTGAATGTCCCCTTGCTTACATTCTCCCCGGTGTCGACTTTGGTGTTGACGCTAGTCATAAACTCGTTTAATTTTCTACTTACGAGTAACTTTGCCTTGCCGCTTCTATCGAGTTTTTTCCTTCCGATTTGGAATTCTCTTCACAAAAACAAAGAGTTGACAATTGCAGGGGACTCGGCCGTGCAGCGAAACGTCATTGATGTCAACTCTCATTTCAAGGGAAAGTATACCATCCAGTATTTGCCCGAGCTGTCGGTGACTTTGAACCCATTTGCTTTCTCCAACATGTGCTTGGAGGCGTCCGAATCTGGATCTAGCCTTTTCCTGTCTTCTCTTCGATTGCCCATTGAATTCAACACCACAAACGACGTGGGCAGCATGCAGATCCGGCACGTTGCGCCAGATGAATCTATGACTTTACTCAACTTCACACGGTCTGATATAAAAAAGCTTTTGAAAAGAGATTACTCGCGATACTCTCAGTATCCCGGCTACATTTCGTCGGACGAAAGGGTGTTTTACCTTGATTTTGAGGTCCAACAACCCGGTGAATACAGCATACATCGAGTCACTGATCTGGCAGGCATGATCATCCGGCCGTTCAAGTCGAAATTCTCCGTTGGCCATTGTCCCACAGCCAGCTTTGTGTATCCTGACACAAAGGAGACTTATTCTGGATACAGATGCCTGGGTCAAAGTGCCGACAACTCGCCTTGGAACGTGCCTTTGATCTCCTCCTTTGGTGTGCTTCCTTTGAGCGTTGAGTTCGCAAGTTTCAGAAATGGGAAGAGGATCGCCACCTACAATAAAACTGTATCTGAAAAACAACTGTCTTCTGGTGTGAGTGCTCTTAAAAGTCAGTTTGTGTCACGGAACTTTTTGGAGCGCTTGATATTACAGAACCAAAGCCAATTCCAATTTAGCGCCGCCGGCACAATAAGCTTCCGTGTGTTATCTGTTTCAGACTCGTACGGAAACCGCAGGTTCTACAATCCAGAGTCAAGTGATCCTGATGTCAGCTTCCTGATGCTTATCAAAGATTCCACAGAGATATACTTACGTGACGCAGCACCCTCAAAAAAGCTTCTTCTAGGCGAAACAAAGGACTTTACTCTAGTTGCTGCAGACGCTGTATCGTTTCCCTTGAAGGTATCTGTGAAGATGCAGCCAGAAAATGATGCCACAAACCACAAATTACTCAATTTCACATTTGAAAACGAAGACCAACTTGCCACGGGAATTCGGGTTTCAGAACCTGGATACTACAGTCTCGAAAACGGTGAAGACGCGTTTTGTCCATGTCGCTTGAGAGATGTGCCTGCTATCAAGATTGTTCAACCTTCCCATCCCAGCGTCAAGATCCAAGAAACCCCAATCTTGGACAAATGCGTGGGTACCGTAGGATTTGAGTTTAGTCTCAAATTCCTTGGTGAGGGGCCGTTTGAGATCAAGTATGAAGTTTACAAGAATACATCAGGGTTTTTAAAGCCTATTTTGAGTGAACGTGGCTTGAAGCAACACTCCATCCATGTGTCTAAAGACTCCCATACTTTCGAGTACAAACCTAAAAATGAGGGTAACTATGTCTTGGGATTTAAAGCGATCCTGGACGCCAATTACGTTGTCCCGTTGAACGAAGAACAACTCAAGTTTTCCACGTATATCAATAAGAGGTCCAGAAGCTCTTTATTTAAGGAAGGAGACTCACCTGTCAGGAATATCAATTTGTGCAAAGGTGGTCTGGTCGATATCCCAATCTATTTCCAGGGGAACTTCCCATTCACGTTTAGTTATGATATTGTTGACACAAGCACAAATAAGGCAGTCATCTCCGATAAAGTCGCCGATCTTTATGACGAAAGTTACACAATCAGAAGTCCAAAAATTCCAGCTGGTGGTGAGTACAAGGTAGTCTTGAGGGATGTCTCGGATAACCTAGGCTGTGCAGCTGAAACTTCCAAGTCAGAAAGAGTGATTATCAGAACAAGAAAAGATGCTCCCCTGATTGGTTTCAAAAAGTCCGAGGTATATCGTATTGTTGAGGGCGACTCGGTAGTACTTCCTTTCAAATTGGCTTCCGATGTTGGAGCTACTCACAATGATGAGATTGAATATGAAAAATCAGACCTCTACGATGATACGATGAAAAAATCGTTTGCGATAAAAGGAAAGTCAGGCTTGCGTGTCAAAGAAGAGGGAGTCTATAAATTGTCTTCGTTCAAAAGCGATGGATGTGCAGGATCCATCAAGAATCCAGTGAATACAATGACAGTGTTATTTCACCCCAAGCCTAACGTGACATTGATCACAGACTCAGATCAGGTGATTGGACAAAGAACACCAAATCTCATAACATTGAAACCAATGTGTCAAGATGAACAACAATCCATCAAACTTCGACTCGAAGGTCAAAAGCCATTTGTTCTTGGATACAAAATCAAATACCCAAGTGGCAAAACAAAAAGTTCCCATTTGCAGGTTGACTCAGATGAAATTACATTACCAATTACCACACGCCATGGCGGCCGGTATGAGCACCAGTTCACCGATGTATTTGACTCACTTTATACAATTGAGAAGCTGGCGGGGCTCTCCCGCAACATCACTATACCAAGAGTGGTATACGATGTAAATGTTGCGCCTGATTTGGCTATTCAGAAACAATATCTTCAAGTATGCGAAATGAAGATACAAGAGGATTTCTCTTTCGAGGTGCCTATATCTTTCACTGGCCGTGCACCATATCAAGTCTCTGGTGTTGTTTTGTCCGGTGACAACGCTGTCCCTTTTACCGCCGAGAATATCAACGGAGACTCGTTCAAGCTAGGGGACTTGAAAGTCAAACAATCTCTCAAGCAGATTCTTTCCGTTGGTGAACATAAAATCCAGTTCGATACAATCACAGATGCCAATAATTGCAAGAAATCGAAGTTGGTGGATAATAACGTCGTGATGTTGTCGGTAACTGAGCTTCCATCTATTCAAAAGCAGCACTCTAGAAATTACTATTGCGTGGGCGACCATATTTCATACAACATGAGTGGAATCTCTCCCTTTGTCGTGTTTTACAAATTCAACGAAAAGGAACGCAAAGCAGAACTGGGGGCTATATTCCTGAGACTTGCATCCAAGGCCGGTGAGTTGGCTATACTTGCATTGCAAGACTCGTCAGCTAACGCCTGCATGGTTGACTACACGCAAGACGAAAGCGTCTACAATGAATTGAAGTTGCAAGTTCATGACATCCCCTCTGTCGAAATCAGTCAAGGAGACAGTATAATCAAAAACATACATGAAGGAGACCAAACGGAAATCACGTTCCGGTTCATCGGAACACCGCCGTTCCTGGTGACTTATGTGCGCACGTTGGGTGAAGAAGCAGCGCAAAACAAGCGGAAGAGAGGCGGAAAGCAGAACGCTGCCAGACATGTTGTCGACACCAAAACGGTCAAAGACATATGGGACTACACTTATTCGGAGGTTGTCAGTTTGGAAGGTACGTACGAGGCCATCCGAGTGTCTGATGCCTTTTGCAAGGCCACGAGAGATGTGAAGGAGCTTTTGTAACGAGCGGTTGCAAACGTATATATTATCGGTAATAGATTAAACCAAGACGTCATCTAGTCACGCTTGGTCAATTTGTCAATGATTTCAAGACCTTCGCTCATGGTCGAGGCCGCTGGAATTGCAACTGGCAGTGTTTCAGCGAATTGGTCCGCGTAAATATTGTGTATGGCTGTGGCTAGCTTAGTGTCGTTGTAAGTGAGGCGGTTTCCAACGTCGTGTGTGGTTATGGAGAAGTGTACTTTGTTGTAAGTAGTTGTAATGGTAGGGTGGTGCCTGAGCTTGTGAGAGGTAGCTGCTACCAAGTTAAGGAACTCCCACGTTTTCCGGTGGTTTTTGAATGTGTATGACGCTTTCAACAGAGAAGATGGCTGTTCCGAATCCGATACCGCCCAATGAGCTTTTGGTAGTATGCCATTAATGGCTGTAACTTCCAGCTGTACAATCAGGCTGGAAAGAGGCAGCAACTGCCGAAGCGGGCGCAAAGTAAATTGCATGGCAACGCTGTTAGTGTATTGAGAAGAGAAGGTGTATCTGACGCCTGGTGCACGGGTGCGACGCATCGAAGGCCGCCGTATATTCAGGGCTATTACATCGAATGACTCTGCAGAGCACGGACATAGAATGAAGAAGTCTTTATGATACGGAACTGGCTCTCGAACTGCAAAGTAAAGGCTCTAGTGGACGAAAGTGTTATGTATGGAAATGATCTTCTATATGCAGTACCAGATATATTTCAGGCGTGGCTCAAGTCGTCGAAACCCACTTGTAGAAGCGCCAAACAGTCATTCTGCTAAATCTACACCATTTGACTATCTCTACTAGCACCAAAGGCTAGATTTCGGTTGTGCATAAAACGTAAGCGAGGTGCACTCTATAAGCGAATTGCACTCGCACCGTTACCAGTGCATATTAAGTTAACAATAACATATACACTAGCGTTATACCCACAAGGCAGGCAGGCAACGCATGGTTTCGGCAATCTACATCTGCCACTGGCCCGACGTGGACGATGAGTTTCTGCGATGTGAATTGCTCATCCACCGCAATTACCACAACAGTGTGCCTCCAGCAAACACCATCATAGCATCATATGCCCGCCACTACCGGCAACTTCCATTGTATGCTCGGGCTCCCGTCATATATCATCAGGGAATCAGCTATATCACATATTGGGGCGAACGTGACATTTTCTTATTGGCCATTTCGCAGGCAAACTGCAGTCCTATGCTGACAGTGCTGCTCCTCCATAAGTTCTACCTGAACATCTTGCATTACTTCGACCAGCTGATTCGGAAGTTGCAACAAGTGAAAGAGAATCACACATATGAAGATTTTGGCCGCGATTCCATTGTCGACAATTACTCGCTCATCTACGAGTTGCTAGACGAGTGTGTGGATTTTGGCGTGGTGCAGGTAACCGATTTCAGCATTCTCAAGGAATACATCAAAATGGAGATCAACCATGCGCTTTTGAACTCCGACGCCAGCACGGAGTCGGACCTGGATTCCGATTCCGACAAGCTCGTCACGCATTCTTCAAAACACTCGAAAAAGCATGCAAAGCCCAAGAAGTCTCTTCCCACTCACGACATCACCTCCACGCATAACCGCGCTGTGCGTACAGATGTTGTCAACGACCCCATGGGTGTCATAAACAGCTCGGTGGTGCGGACGCAGGTTCTGGCCATCAGTTGGCGGCCCAAAGGCATCTTCTACCCGAAGAATGAAATTTACGTGGACATCATCGAGACCTGTGACTTCTTGTATGACTTGGAGACGCAGAAGGTGAAACTCAACCAGGTCAGGGGCAATTGCATGGTGCGCTCCTATCTCTCCGGAATG